>JAYKKI010000118.1:3475000-4675000 GCA_039881145.1 Druceiella hillmani
ATAAATTTTTAACTTCATTTCATTTCTTAAAAAAGAGACAAAAAGATCAATTTTTAGGCCACCCGCTGACACCAAAACAAAACATACTGCTGACCCAGATGATATCTTTCATTTTATATGAATATTTTAGGAACGCATACGGAACAAAAGATATTCATTATTTTAAGCGACAAATAGGCAAATAACGCGTATTTATTTTGTTTTTTTAAGAACACTATCGTCAAATCTAAACTATTCGTTTAAAAAATGTTGTGAAATCTATTTTTATCAAAACAAATTTTCCCTGATGATAAGGAAATTTATTTTCACAAGTATTTAAAATTACACACTTAATTACCCCGACAGACTATTATTCATTTTAAACATGTGTTTTAGTCATATTTTATTAATTTGTGAATTAAACTCAGCATACAGATATGTGTCGTCACAGACTTTCGTATAGATATTTTTAAGCTCTACACCTTTTCTACATGAAGCATTCATATATCTCTCACTGTTAAGGCAACTTTCGTAAGAAACACATTCGCTCGAATGTTTTTTAACTTTTCATATTTTAACGGGATAATATGCATCCCATGTCCACCCTGAAGGTCTATTCTAAATATGGTGAAAGAATTTTTGAAATCGGATGAGTATCAGTAGAGTTTCAGAGATTACATCCTACATCCAAACTTACAAACTTTACATATTTATAATATTAGTGTATATATATATATATATATATATACATACATATATATTCGAATTGTTTAATATTACTGAAATACACTTACGGTGTGGTTTACCACCTCGAATGCCCGGCACTCATATGTGGATCGTTTGCGACTAGTGCCACTCAAACGTAAATAGTTAGGTTAGAATTAAATCAACAGATAGATAATTATATATCATAAAATAATGAATAGGTAAACTGATGATATAGTTGTTACGACATCGACAGAACCGTGAGGCATCCACAGCCCTACTACGAGGAGACCTACTCAATGTTCTGTGACGACTCCTAATACATAAGATGTGTACTGGTGTAGGTTAATTTCTTACTTATATCCGTTTTTAATTCTTAAACGCTTACTAACAAAATTAATTTTTTAATGATGAGGCCTGTATGGCTAAATAAAATAACTGCCGATATTATTATTCAGTTTTGTGTTCTATTTTTAAAATAAAACAAATATAAATATTTGATTATATTGTATTATTTCCCTGTAACAAAATATTTATCGTCATAGTCTGATTATAAACTTCAATAAAACAAAAATGTTTCCTACATTGATGTTTAGAAAACTACTAAAAACTATAGTAAAATGGACTTTGTCATTTCAGCAATGTTGAACTAACTCATTTATAAATACCTGATATCCATATTTAAAAAATCTTTCTAATATTATTACAATTTACTATTAACATTTACGTCTATTTATAGACTTTAATATAGAAATACCCATGGATTCATCAATGTTATAACTAAAATAGAAGGATATTTTCTAACACAAATTATTCCTCGTCAAATTTCCGTAGCATTATTTCATTATTATCACTTAAAATGGTATTTTATATAAAAATATTTAAGTTACAATAAAATAACATGCTGTATCTGAATCCATATATAAGATAAAGACGTTTAGACTCAAATAATAACTTTTTAATAATGTATAAAGTTTGTCATTGAGATTAAATTTATTATTTTTTAACACAATGTGCCTGCGTTCATATTTTCAAGTTGTTTTTTTAACTTTCATTCTTTACGTCTTTTGTCAGTTAGTACTTCAGAGGTATTGTTATGGAAATCTTGACTTTATATAGGTAAATAAAATTCCGGAAGTCAAAGGTCCACAATTAGGTAACGTGCTTGCTGTGTATCGTCGTGCGTTGTACGTAGAATAGTTCGTAAAAGTTAAATGTGGTTATCGATCAGTTATCTGGACTGATCGATAATCACATTTAACTTTTGATATGATTCTATACGTTCCAAGCTACTTCAGCAACCATCGTCAATGAAAGACAGTGCTTATTTTAACCCAAATTAGATGCAATATTCAAAGTTTTAGTCTGATGTAATCTAAGTATTTTTTATTGAAATCTCTGCGGAAGTAATAGAAAAATAACGTAGAACTCGCAAAGAAATACAAGAGATTATATATATATATATATATATATATATATATATATATGGATAATACCTCTAAAAATATATAAAATAAAAATGTGAAAAAATTAGTTAAAATCCTTCTAACCCAACAGACGCAATACAAGAAAATCAAGCACGTTATTTGTCCCTTCCATAATTTCTACATAAATATTTTTAGATATTAATTATTGAAATATCACGGTGCCAAATTTTAAACGTGAAACAATTTCTTAGAAAAGCGACAACATTAGAGTGATATTATTAAGTTTCTAGTTTTTCTTTTTGATGTAGGAAACCCTGAAAATAAAGTGACAATTTAGACAGAGCGATTGTATAAAAGCTCTTAAATAAATAGCATAATATGCAAAGCTATTGGAAGACGCGCGAGGCTTCCAATAGCTTTAATCCTGTATCAATTATTATAATCATGTTATTGACGATTTTCAACTTCTTATCATTTTCAACACACGACATTACTTTTTAAATCAAACTTTTTTTTAAATAAAGATGTTTCGGCTATTTTATAATTCAATAAATATCCATTTTTAGGTTTCTTGTGCACCCCATCAATTGGTGTGATTAAGCAGGTTCTGTTTAATTTTCTTGTTTTAAATTTCGCTTGTAAACCTAAAAATGAAAAATGATGAATATTAAATATAGACTTGTACGTTTTAACTAATCGCGAAACTCCTAAGCCGTCAGAGAAATATATTTCTTTAGAAGTAACCAAATTCATAATGAATAACAAGATGATATAAAAGTAGCATCTGACCTTGTTCTTTTATTTTCCAATTAAATTTTATATCAATAATTGTGTTATTGACGATTTTCTTTCGACGTTATTATTTTCCCCTCTGTCCTTTTATACTTGTAAATTTAAATTTAGATTATGTCTCTCGTAAATTAATAAATTGATAAGAAAAATTATTATTTTTAGTGTTTATAATAAAAATAACTTACATTTGTTTGTGACTTTATTAATTATCGCCTTAACAAGACAATAATAATCAAGTAGAAACCAAAAATTATTACTGACGTCACTACTATTTTTAAATTGGCGTCAAACGTTCGAAACCTACTCCGTAAGGGCGCCCATTTTTTTTCCAAAATCGTTTACAATGTCCAAATAGACGCTTTGTCCCCTGCCAAGTCGCTCCCCACCTGTCTGTGCCCATAAATAATGACATATTACGAACCGGGAATCGAACGGCGCACCTCGCCGCGCGTCCCGCCGATAATTCATCGCGTTTATTGTGGAGACATTATGGAAGGACATGTTTTGGAAAAAAAATTAAGTTATGGTCGACTTTATGGTGATATATTTAAGAGACGTTTGGATCCACGTTGGGCGGGTGAAATGCAGAAGATTGTCCAACATGAATTATATATTTATAATATTTATATCTTCGTGTAAAACTAGGTATAAATATCTAACTAAAACTAGGTACAAATACGTTAACGTTAATAAAACAAAGAGCAATATACATAAGCATATATAAGTTCAGAATATCTGAACAAATGAATTTTCAGTGATTTTAAAGCAGTACATAACTTTATACAAAGGCCGTAAATCATTAGATTATATAAATTAAGATTTAGTAGAAATTAAGTGCAAAACTTTTACTAAACTAGTACTTTATTAAAACCTAATAAAAACCAATAATCCTTTGATAATGTCCTTCAAGTTATAATGCCTGTTGTCCGTTTTGTAAAAAAATCCAATTTCTGGGCCGAAAATATTAGAATATTTGTTAGCTAATCTTAACATACATACATAAATTCGGAAAATTAAATTAAAAAACTACGTCTCACATTTTATTAACTTCTCCTTTATTATAATTTTTATTAGCGCCTATCGTTATTTTTCCAATAAGATATTCGTATGAGTACGAAACTCCTCAAATACTACAATATTAAAATTAAAACAATCCTTCCCTTGAAACTTCGGATACAACCACAGTCTTTAAATAAAACTAAAACGTATAATACAAATATTTATATACCATACCTTAAAAAATGGAAATTAATTTATTTATATTTATATATATTTACTATAATATATATTTGGTAATATATATATATATATATATATATATATATATATATATATATATATATATATTTACCGTAAAAAATGGACATTAATTTATTTAGTACTTTACAACAAATCAGTAATTACTCCAGGAGTTTCCCACATATTATCATAGCCTTTTAGATATTGAAGTATGTACCTACCAGAATGACTACATATATTAATCGCAACTTTTACATATGAAATTGAAAGTATTTAAGATCGAATTTTGCGAAAATTCGATCTTAAAATCAATTAGGCCTCCGCCAACACTAATCCCCAACTGCATACCCGTATCATCCATCCAAAAAGTAAATATTAATACAATTTCAAGCAATAACGAAATACGCAAGTCCAAAGCAAGTTATTTGAGCGTTAAATCGAAATAACCCCCCGCTGGGCGCCGCACCGTGGTGGTCCACGAGACCCGTCCACCTTTATTACTCAGCGAGCCTTTTCACGATTATTTTGAAACAAACTGATTCGTGTCCATTTATATAATAAACATTTTAAACTTTGGCTGTCATTTTGTGTTAAGTTTGCGCTTGTTTCTGCTCCGTACGAGGGAGCTGCTTGGCAGTTACTGTTGATTGAAAAATAAATATTCTTATTTGTGAGGCGATGATTTCATATGCTGCTTAAATATACTCTCTTTATTTATTCTAAATTTAATTGATTTTAAAGAAATATATTTAATCTGTTAATAGTTCAAAAATTTATATTATAAATAAACCTTAAACGATAATTCCATACACATTTAGACCTTTACTCACATTTAATTGTACATAACATTTGTATTAAACTATTTACAAATATTAATTTTTCACAACGTAACTATATTACCTATGTCTGCATCTGTCTTTAGCAAGCGTTAAAACATGGTACGTATTTACAAAATTCTAAGACGTAGGGTAATAGCTGCAATTTTCCTAAAATCTCTGCGTAGACTTTTAAAAAAACTCTCATTTTTCCTAGTTTTATGTGGAGAAGTTTCAAAAATAGGAGTGAATATATTTTTTGGATATTCTTAATATATCTCTGAAGACATTCTACCTAAAATTATGAAAAAATACTATTGACCCTTATTATCAGTACTTTCAGACGAAGCTCTACATTATGTATGGAATTTAAAAAATTCAAATAATTTATTTTCCTTTCTAAAATTTTCATATAAATAACCTTCATTGTTATTTATTTAAATATTGACGGGTTAATATATTTTATTACTATTCTAATTTTCAAGTTTTTACGTCAAGGAGTTTCTGAGAAAAACTCCTGTGACAAACAGACAAACACGTGAGTGACCTTATAAATGTTTAGTTTTCTTTTTGAGGTACGGAACACCAAAAATTATAAATAGAACCTCAAATTAATTTTAAAAAACCTTTTTAATAATATTACACAGGATGGGATGTACAAAAAAATCTAAAAATAGTTATTTATTGAATTATAAAAACGAAATGCTTTTATTCTAAATTACATTTATTTAAAAAGAAAAATTGGTTTTTACCAATTATTAATATTTTAAAAGGCGAGACTAATAATCATTAAAATAATTGTTTTTACGATCGAAATGCATAGAATGTCACGATTAAAAATCAGATAATGAATCTTTTAACATGATTATCTTCATATTTTAATTTTATTATAAGCATCACGGATATAACTCTTTTAATAATATCTTTTAAAAAAAAGCTTATGAAAATGGACACGGAGACATATTCAAACTAAGTGAGAACCTAAATAGAAAACAATTAGATACAATCGCAAATTTAAGTACATAATATTCAAAAATCTGTAACATGTTTAAAAAATTTTTTTTTGCATGACCGAAGGCAGTAGACGCCTCCGAAAGATTATTTTAAAGTGTTTAATTACCAGCAAGCTGTTAAACAAATATCGGTTGTAAAACATTCAATATTGGTATGGTACCAACGTCTGTTTTCATATTAGAAGTAATTACGGTATCAGAAAACCAACGGAAAGTAAAACAGTATCCATTTACGCATCAAAGGCTTCAGAATCTTGGCCTAATTTATAGGAATAAGGTAAAAATGCGGAACCACGAGAATGTAGTGAATTTCGTTTTTACTCGCACTCTTGTATCTGCACACATGAGATACTGTACTCAACAGTTAATAGGTATGTATGAAGTGGAGAAGTGGGGAGCGTAGCTCGTGAGTTAATATATATCCTTCTAACGACGCCCTGAACAGTTTCTAAAATTGGCACACCGTTGTGCGCCGTTCCACAACGTTTGCAAGCATTATTTTGCAATCGGCACACCGTTTCTGCACTGATTACACACGATCGAATGATGCTTTAATGAAATTTTTGAAAATTTTCGATGTCGTAGTGGCCTGAACTCTTTTTTCTTAAAATAAAGTCGCTCATGAATAATAATATGCAATATATATGCGCTATTAAAATAATTTATAAAATGTCGATTTTAACTTATTGCAATTTATATCTCAAACTCCTGCAAAAGCAAGTCAGCATATTTTGCATCTGTATATACAATATGTTACGTTATGTCCAAAAAATAATGGAATAGGCGCTATTAATATATCTTTCTTCATTTTTACTATTTATTTTCAAGAATTCTAAACATGGCAGATTTTGAATAATATTTTAAGTGAATAATTTATAAATAAATATTTTAAGTGATAGAATTTTTACAAAGGAATCGTGACGTAGAGATAGAGGTTCCATATTTGTTTTGACTGCCACAAACAATAAACTAAGTACAATATATAATAATATAATAATAAACTAAGTAAGCATGAAATTATCTAAATGTAAATAATATGATTATATTTTAGAGATTTATTTACATTTACCTAGACAAGTTCAACTTACTGATATTTTTCCTTTCTATACTGCTTTAATTGCTGAAGCCAACAAATCCGCTAATTCAATGTTACTTTTGTTTCCTTTCGTTGTTACCAGAATTTATATTTAAAATGTCGTTAAATAATTTCTAAAGTTTGTTTATTCTGTTTATTGTTGGCTTGTTTTTAGGGATTCGGTCGGCTGGCAGCAAACCCAACACTCTTATCTTAAGATTATATTTTCTGAACGTTTAGTCTATCACATAAAAGAACTATATGTACATTAAAATACTTGCCCTGTTACTTTTTCCCGGATATTTTCTGATTATTAAGTAAAAAAACAATAACGGACCGCAAGAAAAATACCTTCTTTTTATGTTTTAGTAACATGATATTTCTCTCAAATAACAAATGTCCAAGACATGCAAATCTTAGATATGTTTATTTTGTTTTTTTTTATATTACAGGGCACATTCAATAAAAAATCTTTGCACACTTTAGGTTATTTTTAAGTAACAAAAAAAGTGCTTCATAATAATTTCTTATGAGAGGGGAACATTTTGGAAAAAAAATGTAAAATATGAACGTATTTTCATAGTAAATCTGTTATCCCTTCCTATTTGGAGGTATCGTCGAATATCTACTATTCTATACATTAAATTTGAATAGTGTAACAAATAAGATGCAAAACTAGGACCTGCAGATCAAAGTTACACTTCACCTTCTTTTATTCAGTATTTAATAACCAGCATGTTGCGCTTGTTATAAGTACGACAATTCAGTAATAACAGGCAACGTAACATTTCTGAATAATACTCATTCAAGTCTATTTACTTACATCAAAAACCTGGAAGTATTCCGTTAGCTTTCCGCAGGATATCACGAAAGAAAAGTATTTTTCGGCAAAATAATGTTGAATAAGCTTTCAAAAATCGTCAAAATTGAAAGGCAAGTCCAATGGTCTTCGAACTTTTTTATTTCGTAGTGCCTGGAAATATGCGCGCGTACATGATGATATATTTCAAAATTCAGAAAACTCCAACACTCAAGAGCTATAAGCTATTAAAAATACTACCTTACGTAAAAAACCTACGTTTTCGGATAACTTTCATAAGTTTTGTTTTGTAATCAGAAAGCAGTTTCGGGAAACTCGACAAAAAACGGAATTTATTTCCGTATAAATGACACTGACCGGATCGCGGCCAAAAGCATAAAAAAGCCATAGTGTACAGTAAAAAAATGACAGCCAAACTACTGTCGTTACGATGGCTACGTTATTTGACAGTTCGTGTGTTAGATTTTATTTGCATGTTTATTTTGAAGAGACACTATTATCTGCATTTGGTTTACCTTGTACATCGTTGTGTTGTCTTGAGTTAGTGACCGTCTAAATTCTTAAATTATAACCAAAACAAACTCGGCTGTTTACAAACCTTTTTAAATTTAAAACATAGACACTGTTTTAATTTATTATTATTATATTATTATTAATTTACGTTGCGCAAAAATATTTTCTTCAGTAAACTGTTTAATTTTATTCTTAAATAGAAACCAAGGAATCACCATCCCGTTTATTTAACAAAACATATATGTACTTTCGCTATTTTCAATTTCATTGAACATTTTTTTAATATCTTCCTCAATATTTATCTTCATGACATAGTCGCGCGCTTCATTTAAAACATATTTATTTTAGACAGGTATTAAGGAAACATCAGTTTTTAACATACTTTTAAATTTTTCCTTAAAATTTTGCCTCAAAAATGAAAGTAAAACCTACTTCATTAACTTCAAAATGATTTTCTAATGTAACACCAAATGGGCAAAGCCACGGGCGGATTCTTTTTATTTAACAATCTACCTAATAACTAGAATCTGCTCCCTAATAGTTATTTGACAATAAGGTGCTAATTTATTGGCAACAATTTTACTTTCCTTTTACGCTCAATTCCTTGCATTAAATAAGACAATCAGGCCACACCGACAGGAACCTCGAACGTGAAGATCCCACCTATCCCTTCACGCCATTCAGGCCTCCGATCCTCATTTTATTCATCGAAAGTTTAATCCTTGAGGGCATTAAGGTTTATATTCAAAATGATACGCAAAAATGCGACACAACAGAACGAGAGATGGTATCGGTCCTAACGCGCACCCTTCCATCATACTCAATGTCAGTTTAGTGGGCGCTGGCCCGATAGCAATGTATCAATGGAGAGATTGATTCTCTGCAACTATGTTGCTGCCGCCTTGTCTGAGTATGTATAGTGACTTTGGTGGGGTGTCGATTATCGACTTGGTTGCAGTAGTCTGGAAGTATCATTGGTTGCCATGTTTACTTTATTTTAACGCTTTTGACATAGATCTATGTATATATTACCGGGCACTTGATGAGAGCTATTTGATTTTATACAAAAATTTATATAATAAGCAAACACCAATGAAAATATACATCGTTAGTTGATTTGTGCAGTTCAATTTACAATAAAACTAGCTTTGATCTTTGACTTCGTTCTCATGAAAAACGGGAAAATAGTGGTGTAATGAAGACGATTATTTCTAAGATTAAGATGATGATATCCATATATATTTCTATATATATATATATATATATATATATATATATAGTGCAAGTCCGGTAGAGACGGCCCACAGCCGTAGTTCCGAATATTAAATACTAATAGCACCATACACACGTTAGTACGAATTCCTGTAATGACAAGATCGAACATCGAACGTTCGTTGGGTTTGTCGCGAAAAAACAACGAAAAAATGAGTAATTACGCTTTTAATTTGTGTGACATCATATTGAAATCTATTCTAATAATCAGGCATCTGGTTTGAAATATTTTTTATAAAATAAGTGTGTTTTAAATACCTTATAGTGAAGTTGCATGTCTTATTGTCTTTTGACCTAGAAATCGATTGCATCATCGCTACGTTTCTTTAGGTTATTGGGATGGCCATCTCACCCGTACAATAGGGTGAATTGGCTCACTTTTTTCGGGGTGTGATGGCCATAGTTAAAATATATATATTTCGTCTCTTTGCATCTGTAACATTTTATTTAATATTTTTAGATGCCTAACGTACACAAAAGCATTTCTGCCGATCTTCGTGGCAAATGGACAGAGTACTCCTCTGTCCATTTGCCACTGCGCGACAATATGTCAGAGAATGGCTGCAGGTACTTTTGGCATACCTCGTAAAACTTTAGAAAGAAGACTTAAATCGAATAATGACAAGAAGGGTAATATGGGGCCTTCCTGTGTACTTGTAAAGGAGAACGAACAACTTCTAGATAAATACAATAAAAATATGCAAAGACATGGATTTCCTTTAACGATTGATGATGTTCGAAGCGTGGCCTATCATTTTGCAGTTCAACTCGGAATAAAGCACAGGTTTAATGTCCCTGCGAAGAAAGCTGGATATGACTGGCTGAGTCAATTCTTAACTAGAAATCCTGACATAACACATAGAAAATCCGAACGTATTTCACTGGTCAAAGCACAAGACATGAGGTTAATAATTACTTTCAACTGTTAGAAAATATAATGCAAGAGCACAAATTATTCGACAATCCAGGAAATATCTTTAACATGGATGAAACTGGTCTTCAACTCAACAATCGATCAAGTAACGTGCTTGCTGAGAAAGATCAAAAGCCGTATCAACTGTCACATCCACGGAAAAAGGTCAAACAATCACTGTCATCGCTTGCTGTAATGCAGAAAGAGTCTTCATACCCCCAGCTTGTATTATGAAAGGTATAAAGAAATTACCGGCGATGAAAAATAGTGTACCATTTGGCTCCTGTCTATTCATGTTACAAAAATCCTCATACATAAACACAGAAATCTTCTTTTAATGGCTTAAAGATCATTTTTAACCACGATAACCTTCAGGAAAAACCTTATTACTTGTTGATGGCCATTCTACCCATTGTAATTCTGTAGAAATGTTTTGAGTTGCATTCTGAATTTGAATTCTGTAGAATGAAATTTGCTATATCCCATGACATTATTATTGTCTCCACGCCAAGTCGCACTTTTCATTATTTACAGCCGTTAGATAGAAATGTATTTTAAATCACTCAAAAGTCACTTCTTTGAATCATGCCGGGTGTGGCTGAAATGAAACCCTCGACGACGTATTACACGATTACAATTTGGCGAACTGCTTACTGAAGCTTGGGGTAAAGCGGCCACCAGATAAAATGCACTTTCATCGTTTAAGGCCATAGAAATATTTCCATTAAACCCTTCTGCAACATCTAAGTATGCATTAGCATTGTTATCTGAACCATCATGACACATCCTCAATCAACCCTCACCATCTACGATTTTAAATAACCAACCAAGCATTACTCCAGGATCGACAGTCGATCAAATAAGCATCCCGATCAGTCAAAGCCCAGACGTTATTTCAGAAGTATATCTTGATCTAATTAGCAACTTGCAGAGCCCGTGTGAAACAAATAACATGATAACTGTACCAAGACCTGACATCTCACATGATTCACACGATTATTTTGCGTAACCCAACGCTTCAGTGGCATTCGAGCATAATTCAGAAGAAACGCCTTCCAAGATTTTATATAACCCTATTCCACATGAAGCATCTCAATTGCATAATAGAGCTAAGCAAATTGGCATTTTATTAACATCTCCTGTTCACCTGGGAAAACAAAACCAAAGCAAAAGAGAAAGCGGAAAAAGAAGAGAAGAAGGTAAAAGTTAAAATTGAAGAGCGTCATAAGCGTGAAAAATTACCACAAAGGAAAAGTCAGAAAACAATTAGAAAAAGGAAATAACGTAAATAAACTGAATTAACATCTAGTAGCGACGCTAAATCCCTGTCTACCGGTGGCGATTCTGATTTGGACAAATGCAATGACAATCCTGCTTCTCAAAATGACTACAAATGATGCGGAAAGACTGAAGACTGGATACAATGTAAGTTGTGTCTCTATTGTTTACATGAGAACTGTAGAGAATTCCCTAATATGTGCCACGCATGCGGTCGTAAGGATCTCGCAATAAAACAAGCAGACTCCAAAGGACGTATAAAGTAACCCTTGAGGTAAGTTAATAGGAGGAAATGTTGCCTGTGTGTAATATGGTAAATATCGAAGGGCAACTTTGAGCAACCATCTAAAATTCACTAAATAATTATTACAAACCCCCACCCCCTTTTTTTTAAATAAATTGGAGTAAAATATTGCCTGTGAATAAAGCAGTCAATATCGAATAAAAACTATGAGCAACCTTCTAAAACTCACTAAATAATTATTACAAACAATTTAATTATATTTGAAATATCGATTATTACAAATTCCTTTAAATCAAAAAGTGATTTTTTTTAAATACCAATCCCAATATAATTACTTTAAATTTTTATTAAATTTTTGAAGACATAAAATCATTTTAAATAATTACATTTTGAATACAGAAAGTCATTTTAAATAAATACATTTGTAGGTATTAAAACCCAAAAATTATCTAATATTCAATTGAATTCCATATCATAAAACGAATTTAAATTGATATAATGCTTAAACACTCATTCTAACAATATTATAGATTACAATGGGCTATTAAATAATTTCGTACACACTTATAAATATTTTTTTTCTTTCAATAGTTAAATAACGTCCGGTCACGCAAAAAATAGGTGTAAAAAACTTTATAATTATATACCACTTGAATGTTGTTCTAAACGTTGCAAGTTATTCCGTATAAAGTGAATACTGCAAATCATTTCAAGCCAACTGTTACAGTTACACATTCCATTTAATATTAGAATTTAATTGGAAAAATATTAATTAGATTAATTTACACATGAATACTGAAAATAACTCGTCAAAACTGATACACTCTTTATATCTAGTAGCTGTTATTCGACTAGCTAAGTATTCAGGTTGCTATCATATTAGATTAAAGTGACATCTGCCTACATTACAATCCGTGTACCCTATTTTTTCAATTGATACCCCAGGTATTAATTATATTAATTTTAAAAACGATTATTTCATCCGTCCCGTCTGTAATTTCTACCTTAATACTTTTAAATGTTATATATTGAAATTTATGTGGGGTGATACGCTTTATCATTATGTCTAATTTCAAGTTTCCACATCTAATAATTTCTAAGAAAAATGGCTGTGATAAATAAAGGAACGGACTTGTAAGCAATCTTATAAAGATTACCTTTTTATCCTCTTCAGGTACAGAAACCTAGAAAATATAACGAAGTTGCGACGAAACTTAATGATAAACTATTTGCTCATTACGATCACCAATCATCATAGTGAAATAATAGGTATAACTTAAATTCAAATATTTGAAAAAATTCCTAAACTTCCCTTCAACATTGCAGAAACGCTTGAATGGCCAAGGCATTGTTAATTCACATAGAAAACACTACTCATAACAGTATAATCAACGCACAATATGTACAAGATGCTAACAAAAGCCAAATATATCAGAGACCAGCAACTTAAACAAAACACTCGCCGCCCTAATATGATCTGCATATTCGCGTAGACCCCTCGCCCGCAAACTAAATCACCATCCCCTCCGTTTACCAAAACGGCGTCGGTAATCTTAATGACGCCACAAGCACCGTGTTGTGACTCGATCGCAGACCGTGACGCATCCAAATAGAGTATGACCAATTTGCCTAATTGTTGGGAATTTGTTATGGCGTCACGGGATGAACGTTACGATGTGAACGGAGTCATAAATGCGCTTTAATAAGAAGTAAATCACTAATGTTGAAAAATAACAATTCAGCCTTATCTAGAAGGTGCGAACATCAAATTATATTTTTACAAAATCTATTCAATTATATTATGCAAACTTATTTTTGAAAGTGTAATGTCTTTTATTAAAAAAAAGTAATTTTGGAATATGTCATATATTTAAAAAGAAAATAAAAAATAAAGTATGGAGAGGAAAAATTCTTATAAGTTTGAATGTTAATGTTGTGATCATAAATATATTAATGACTCTTTCAGAATAAAACCTAAGGTTGTGCTAACATAACATTGAGAATCTCGTCCTAAGATTGTCAGGATAAGCAAAACATGTGAACCTTAAAGAAATTCATAGAATATAGAGAAATTCATAGAATATATTGCGCTGGTCATGTATCTTTAATTGTACTGAACTGCGACCCCATAATCAACAACGTGAATATTTTTTCCTGAAACCGAAAATCAGCAAAACATCCATGTTTTAAATTCCTAATTTATTTAAGCAATTTCTGGTAACATCCAATAGCACAAATTTGTGTATTAAAGTACCGGAAAAAACTGAAAAGTGTTAGATATTGGCTAATTTCAGTTTAAGTCTGTATAAATATTTAGAGAATTTATTTATATTGAATTTTTAAGGCAGTTATCTGTGATTCAGATCGATTAACTGATCCAAATCGTAGTAGTGGCATAAAGAAGGTCACAGTATTGTTCAATAACAGATTTACAAGCAAAGTTAGATTTACATACAAGTGCAAAGAAAGTTTTCTCTTTGTTTTGATTTCATACCTGTTCAGAATTGTATTTGTTAAGAAAATAGCTCGTGCTTGTTTCATTCAAAACTTAAATATGAAATACGCACTACAAAGATTTCAAGTAAACTGTAAGAAGCATGAAGCAATGCAATCTAAATGAAACTGATTGTAAATGAAGTTAATCATAGGTCACTCTCAAGAGAGTCGTTGACGCGATATTCGGAGTTTCAAATTATGATTTAATAAGATCATTAAAGGTTACATAAAAGTCGTATCAATATATTAACGTGAGACATGAGATCAATATTTTCTGGTCGTCCTTAAAAGCTTATCATTATTATACTGCGATACGTTATGACAGAAAACAAGCAAGTAAATCCATAAAAAGTTTAAGCGTTATCTTAGTAAGTTTATAAAATACTGAAAAATTATACCAGCAGAAAAAAGAACTGAATGTAATAATAAATTTCTATTTGAAATTACGGAAATTACGATAAGTTTTCAGAATAGCTATGGAATTAACAATTAATTAAAACTAATAATTAGTAAATTTAAACTCTATCTGAATAAAAATATTTGGCAACTTTTATTAATTAGCTGTGCTCATATTAATTATCTGTTTCTCGTTAACCTGCAGCTGTTTCATCGCATAAACCGATCAGCAAAATAGCCGGAAATAAACTAAGGTATCTACTTCAATCATAATAAACCTAGTACAATTTACACTAGGCGGGTTTCATATACATTATGACACATTAGAAAGTTTTCATATTTAAGTGTAAAAAGTATTTAGTATTTCTATTAAACAATCGATAAATACTTTGACATAATTTTTCATAAAAATTTAAAAATGATTATAGTTTTGCCGTTTGCGTTTTCATGTTTACTTTAAACTCGCCCTTACAATTACCCCCACACTGCTGAAAGGAAACACTTTTTTATATCTAACTTGTCGACTACAAAATTATTAGAAAAACGTTTTCTTAATAGGTTATTCTGTTGCAAAATAAATATATTAACTCAACTTTTACATCAAACGATTTCCGAGGATTAACTTCAACTTTTACATCAAATGCTAATGATAATGCTGAAATTAATGCCCAGAATCAAAATTTAAGTAATAATACCTCACGTCTATAATTGGACAACGGAACTCTATCTATGTGCTATATTCAACATTATTACGTGAATAGTCACGGATAAAATCGCTTGTGACTGAGGGGCGAACGGATGGACAGCAACGTAATACCATAAATGATCCGTTTTGGAAATTTTGCCATGGAACACTAAAAAAGAAACTTTTACATTGTAAATTCGACTTATACAAAAACAAATAAATAAATAAACAATTAGTTTACTTTTGTGCATGAGATAAAAAACTATAGGTCTCTGCACCATGTCGTTTAAAAAAAAAGTTTAGTTAGGTCGAACCCGTAGTAAGTTCGACTGTTTCGTGCAATATTATTAGACTTGAAATTTATAGTAGTGCGGCAAAGAACAAAAGCATAGTATGAGCTGGAATCGCTTATTCAGTTAATTAATGACTTGAGTAACATAGTTCCCGCTTCCACGTATACCAATGTTATTATTGCTTGTAAACACTGCGGCAAATAAATGGAATAAATAAGATTAAAGTCACGATAAAAACTGTACTAAAATCAGAGATCTGATCCCACTTTGATGGAACTATCCGTCGATAAAAAATTCCGACAAGAAATTAACTGTCAATTAGAATCTTATTAGCTCACAAGACGTTGCTCATCACGGAGCATAACTTTTGTATCCTTTTTGGGGCTCGCAAAATTCATGACGTAATTATTGAATTCAATTGAAATCAAACTTCACAACAAAGAAATATTGATTAGATTAAAAAAAATAATCAAAGACAAAAATTGAAAAATAATCTACATGAAAACTTTGTAGATCAAGATATTTTTGGTACCGATATGTCACTAATAAATCCATCATTATGCAAATGGTTTCCTCTAGCCGTTGCTTCTATGATTTTGATCTTTTTAATGAATATGAAATAGCCGCTCAAGGCATAATATTGCAAAATCGTATTCGACGTATTTATGAAGTTGCACAGTAAGTTGGCTCTTTTCTTTAATATTTGTAATAGCCTTATAACTATTTTAAGTACAATATGAAGATTATGCACTCAAAAATTATTGATAAATAGGTAAACTTGTCTATTAAGAATTTTAGATCATGCAACTTATCTCATTGTCGGCAAATAATTTTGGAGCTATTCTTATTCGACTTTTATAAGAAAACATTTTATGACGTATTTTATGTCATTTTGAATTACAGAAAAAATTTAAATATATTTAAGTAAGAAATATACCTAGTCGCAGTTACAATTCTTAATAGCCTTAAATTATTCCACTGCCTAATTGATCTATGCAAGTACATAATTTTTATTTATTTAATTTTTATTATTAAATAATAAAAAAATACAGTTCAAAATTTAAGGTAGGGACAATAAAATAAAAAGTTTAACATCAGTTTGTGTCTAAATTTGTTTTTATTTTGGCTCACTTACATGCGTGAAAAAATGATGCAAATAATTAAAATGACATAACTTTGAGTTCTGTCAAAACAAAACAAATCACGATTTCATTTTTCCTAACCTCGAATGATTTACGTAATTCGAAATGTGCAAGTATTGTCAATGGTCTTCATAAACACTTTTCGCGCCAAGCCGCTTATTTCTCCCGCCCCATAAACTAAAATAAAAGGATTCCACCGCAACCCGTAATAAAATAAAACGAAAGATACAAACTTGATGCCCCTCGTTGGGCAATTTATTAAGTTTTATGTCGCGATTGTGATAACTTTTATTGGTTTACGCTTTGATAGGAGGCGAGTGTCCGCCATCGGCAGCGAGCGCTATGCAATTTCGCGCCAAATATCCCCCGATACGAATTCGATTCGGCTCCACTCGTGCGAACTTCACGACCGTTTGTCTGCGTAAATAGAGTTTGTCGTTGATCGATTTTCTTTTCATTTGCAGATAAGTTTGATAAATTGGTCTGGGTAATGGTCGTTTGTCTATAAAAGATGCTAGTAACAAAATATGTGTTACCAGTATTAAACAGTAATCAAATTAATATTTTCTACTATTTTATTCTCGATTATATTAGGTTACTATGTTCTGCTAAAGGGAAGAGAAATTCCATCAACTTATTTTTTAACCCATTTAAGTTAAACATAAAAAGTCTTTTGCCGGGGAGACAGGTAATAATTAAAAAAGACATTACAATTCCACAAATGAAGATTTTGAACAACTATATCTTTCAAAGGTCGTGTTATTTAAATTGTGTATAAACTAATATTTATATTTAAATTTACGATGGACAATGCTCATCTACGACGGACAATATCTGTTATTATTTCCTTTTTAATAAATATGTTGCATACATTATGTTTATAAAAAGCGACTTACAAATAATGATGTAAACATAATTTTACTTAAAGCTCTTGTAACTATTTAAATAAAAACAATAAAGAAATACTTAAGGATTCTTTGACCGTAGTAGGTATTTTCACTAACTCTTAATAGAACGTATAATATTAAAAATTAATTACAAATTGCGTCAATTTATGCGAACAATTGTTATTAATAACTGAGTCTTAAAATTCATGCTCCCTTGAATTTCATAAATTTGAGATCCAAAATTTAATGTGGAATATCAAATTAATAAAAAAAAATTATAATAAAAGAAGAAACAAAATTCTTCAAAAATCGGTTGAAGAAATAATATAAATTAAAGATAATATTAAATTAATATCAATAATTTTCTCAATGAAATAACACCTAAATTAATATAATTTATTATAACTTGTTATAGTAATAGGTACTACGAATTACAAGTCTCAATTCTGAATACCGTGATGATATCGCATTCCTATTTATCTAACTTGGTAATTATTAAACGGAAATAAACCTTCTTTTGTGATCCGTTCATTTTGAACAATAAAACCTTTACCAATATTAAATTGGAATAAGGTAGGTACGTTTTTTCCAAGACTTTCTACATTACGAAATTGTAATTATTCCTTGATTGACTATACTTATCATACTCCTATTAATAACACAAACTAAACAATCACACGGAGACAACACATGTTAAACAAACATAACTTACGAGTAATTCGAAAGGATATATTTACAATGATCTAAATCTCTAGTCGCCAACAATCCCATACTCGAACTATTTTTTTTAAATTGGTTTGAGAATGGAATCGTTAACATCTCTGATAGAAGGAGGTTTGCTAACGAAGTTAACAATGTTCTAGTAGTAGGGAGCTGAATTTGATATTTTAAAAATATAAATATAAAAAAGGAAGGCAGGTTTTCATGCAACTAACAAGGCTGCCTGTTAGTTGCCCATTTTTGTACATATATTTATTTATTTAGCACCTTTTATGTTTAGTACATATTGCGGACGTATTGCTACATGAGCAATCTCTTCCAATCAACCATAACAATTGGTATTGAAATTTAGCTGATAAACTGTAAAAGATTTTACAATGATTTTTTTTAAAGTACATTAGACAAAAATAATTAAAAAGAATACAAAGATATAAGCAATACAGACTATTGACATGATTTAAGATGGGAAAGACAGGAAAGGACTAGGACACAAAGGAATAGGTTTCAGGAGAGGCAGGACTTTTTCACTCGATCTTTGAAAACGACGTGATTTTCCTGATGTCAAAATCCAGGTGGTTCCAATTTTTTGCTGCTTGGACGGTGAAGGATTTTTCGTAAGTGGTAGAGGTGGTAGAGGTCTAGGAATAAGTAGGTTGAGTGAACTTTTTGATCGTATCCCAAGGCCGTGAGCAGACAAATCTTTAAGTTTGCCACTAAGATAATTTGGGCTATGAGGATTTTTTAATATATTAAAAAGAAGTGTAAGCATGTGAAGTTGGCGTCGATCACGGATCTTCAGACATATACCTCCTTTAGTTCCCTTCACTGTTGGTAGCTTGGAGATTTTTACATAAAAAGTCAGCCTGCATATGGGGGGGGGGGGTGGCTATTACAGCAAGTACATCCTAGATTTTCGTTTTTGACCGTATCTGCGTGTTAGCCCTATGGTTACGCAGGGTGATTCCATGAATCACTCTTTGTATAACTCTCTACATAACCAAAGTGAGAGACTTTGCATACCTCCTTTAAGGTCATGATTGACATTGGCAGAACATCTAGGGTACTTTCAAATATTGAGTTGATTTTTCTTCTTCCAACAAGGATTTGTAGATAGAGGAATCTGTGATTAGTTTCATTTACGAGATAATGTATTATCCAAAATATTTGGACATTTTTGGCGCTCGCCGTTTCACAGTAAGAATTTTTTCTTCGTTACAACTGTTATAGCCATATCAGTGGTCATAAGAAATAATATTGATAAATTATTTTGAACTTGCACAATATTTATTTTTTCAAAATCTAAATAATTTCATAATTTTCAGCGTTATAAATGCAACACGACAAACTTTTTCAAATTTGTTCTATACCATATATGATAATTTCAAGGTAAAATAATAGTAGAGAATAGAATAGATTAACTGAGAGTGTATTTATATTAAATACATATCTTAAACAATCAAACTATTTTTCATATTTTGAACTAATTAATTATGTAATGATGATATTATTGTATCTAATGATGAACGTCATTGTACGTAATGATGAACGTCATTGATCGCCAATTTAATATTAATAAAAATATTAAGTACATAGCAATTTGTTAGATTTATATTCAAACTAACATCTCGCGGCTCGTTCACGTGAATTAATTTTTCTCTGTTCCATTTTTTGAATCCTTTCACGTTCAGTAGAATAATCATGATTCAGTTATAAAATCGAGAAAAGTGTTTGTGTTATTGCACGGAAACCACGCTCGGATTTAAATGTTTGTGAAACTCTATATAAATCAATACATACTAAAATCGTACTTACAGAATTTTCCTTAGAGAATAACTTTATAGACTAAGTAATGAATCAATGAATGTCATAAAAGATGGATGCTATCCCTAGAAATAACCTAATTAAAATTTTAGAATAAAAAGTCTATATGCATGTTAATCCAGACTCTTATTCTATTCGTTTCCATTTTTTGTAGATCCGTTGAGAAATTACGGAGTTACGTAATAATAAACAAATATCCATCTATCCAAATTTTCGCATTTTTATTATTAGTTAGGGTGCAATTTAACTATATCACAAATAAGTCTGATCGTTTTCATGTTCATATAACTCAGCAGTTTCATCTGTTATAAATTCCAAATAAACTTTAATTTCTGCCGCATTCAAAATTATAACTCTAAATTTCACTACACTCTTACTTCCCTACTTAGGTATCCACTGGCAGCTGCCACCGACCTGCGCACGCGCAACAAATAAGGTTCCACTCCACCCATTGTCGACCTAAAGCACCCTCACCTCGAGTACGCTGGCTACCTCCCATGTCGCTACTTTGTTATTAAAACCTTGCGCTAAAGCTTTAATGTTATTTTGTTACAAAACACGTACAACACGATCTTTGGCTTTGTGGTCGTTTTCAAGTGATCACGGGAAGTGGCTTCTTCTCATAACAACCAACACACCACCTATGTGGTTGAGGATCTCCAATTTTCAATATGATAAAAAAACCCTGGCACTATTTTATTAGGAATGTAGTTGTACCATTACAGAAAACAAAACAGCTAAATAAATAACTAAATTAAAACTTCGCATGCCAATCTGGCTTAAACGAATCTATTATACTAATGAACTGTCGTATGGACAGTATAGTATACCTATGGACAGTATAAACCCAACAATCAAAATTTGATGCTAGGTGCTGGCTCTCTGCACAGACATATTTGATAATCCCAAAATTTAAAAATGATTTTGGGCAATTATAGCAAATATGGGCGCATATATATATATATATATATATATATATATATATATATATATATATATATATATATATATATATATATATATATATATGTATATATATTATCCTTATTCTTTTATTCTATTTTTTTAGCTTCAACACCATCTTAACATTTTAAGTATTTTTCTAAAAGGATATCATCAATAGACACCAAGTCTACAAAAGCGATTGTCGGCAAGGAGCTTCATAGTTTCGCCATACGTGCAAAAACGCCTAAATACGTGTCAGAACGAAAATTTAATTTGAAATTCTAATAACATTTTAGTATTTTTTTCAAAACGTTGTATAAAAATAAAAAGAACAAAATGCGTGTCAGCTTGAATTTAAATGATGTAAAAACGAAGAATGGTAAATGGAACATCGACTTTATTTTAAAAGATTTTTCCAATTATACCCCACTCATTTATATACAATAAAAAATTAAATATTTTACAATGTAAATATTTTACTGTATAAATATTTTACTATGTAATAAGCAAAATCTTTATATAATACGTATACTTACAAAATTGATTGTTTGCTTCATTACAGATCCCTATGAATTTTGCAAAAATCCCACGGTACCAAAACCACCGGTATGTGCCGTATCTTTTCAAAAATAAGATCAATTAGAAACCTTGTTACTATTCTGTGTTTTTCTAAGTTTTTCTCTGCAGCCGACCATTTGCATCGGTCGGAATCGTCAACTAAAGCATTTGATTCTTTCTTCTTTAGGCGTACCTCACGCGAGCATTTGGGAAGCAGCTACTTAGCAGGGTGTTATGTCCGAATTTCTCCAGCAAAAACTTATAGTAAAAACCGCAAGCTGCAGATTAGCTTATATTATAAAACTAAATTGTAGCGTAACGAATATATTATATAAATATATTGTATAAAGAAATAGTAGTGTTTCGGAAAAAAGATTTTCCCAGGCCTTCTTTTTTACTTTTATCACATATTTCCGGTTACTCATCCTTTTTTACGTTCGTTGGCAATTTTTCGGAAAGAAATACCTATCCTGCGAATTACTTCTTTATTATAGATTTATAACCCTATACCCAACTTTCGTCACCTATTGCACAGCTTTTGCCTGCAGTGCGTCAATTTTTTGTACCATTCGGCGACCCCAATACAATCGATGATTTTTTTAAATTTCATATAAATTTTGCGGTACCACATTCGTGTAATTTTTTGTGCTCACTTCTTTATTTCTTCCAAATAAAACACATTACTTCTTATTTACGAACTATGAAAAAAGGGCCAACTAATATAATATTAATTACTCTAAGTCTTTTCATTATTCTTTACTAAATATCGGCATAACATTTCCATTGAAGTTCACATATTTCTACCTGTAAAGTTTTTAAGCTGCTTTTAAAGCTACCTGTAAAGTTTTTAAGCTGCTTTTAAAGCTACCTGTAAAGTTTTTAAGCTGCTTTTAAAGCTACCTGTAAAGTTTTTAAGCTGCTTTTAAAGCTACCTGTAAAGTTTTTAAGCTGCTTTTGAACCATTCTGTTTTCTCTCGATAATAACACTTCAATTTTAGATAAAGTCGGTAATAATTCGGTCAATTTTAGCTAATTTGGGAAATAAAATTGGCTATCATCTCTGAGCATACGTTTTTCAAAACTATATAGAGATAACAAATCTACAATACTTTTGGAGTTTTATTTGATAACTTTATTATATAATTTTATAATTAATTTTTCCACTACACACTTTCCAGTATTACATTCTTATTACTCACGAACATTTTGCATGAGGCATGAAGTGCCGTACTTAATAAGAACTTTATAGACTTAGTTCCATTTAAAATCTCATTACATTTTATGGCTAACGTGTCTCGAGAAGTGACCCGGATTTTTATAATGCATGTTAGGTTTTTGATGGTTTAAATATTGTCTTGATGCAGAAGTCTAATAATACTTTTATAACACAGAAAATTATTTTTCAAATCACTCTATTGAGAATGATGTAAATGTGTTATATAAAAATCATTTTTATCGTAGAACAATGATAGCAATACCATTGACTATGTAATTTCTTCAACATTTTTGTTTTCGTTACACCTTCAACCTCAGAAAATTCACATCTCTAAGTTTAAGTATCTGCTCAGGAGGATGAAGATTCATAACCGGCACAATTTTCATATTTTTACCCTGCTTAACAAAATATGAAATAATTCTTATAGTCGCTCGTACCTTCCATAACTATAGCTTCCATGATCTATTTCTTTTTATATACCTCTCCCTTAGTTCTTCTGCTAATATTTCCTATAAATTTGTTTTACTGGAAGAAATTGCTCCTTTAGCAATAAGCTCGTCACATATGTATGTTTGTATATATATATATATATATATATATATATATATGTGTGTGTGTGTGTGTGTATATATATTTATAAATATACATATATATATATATATATATATATATATATATATATATATATATATATATATATATATGTATACATATATATATATATATATATATATATATATATATATGAAATAAATAAATAAATTATTAATATAAGTATAAGCAATTAACAAAGAAGAAAAAACGTACACAGCTGTCTTCTAGCTTCCTCACTCTACAGATCGGTATCGCTTCTCATTCTATAAGGCACCCTGCCGACGCGTGCCGCGTACAATGCTACTCCGGGTTATTAGCGACTCTCTAGTGTTCGCTCTTAACGGGATCTGTATGAGCCCAGCGAAGGGCTTCAAGAGGTGCTATAGGCACTGTGCCATTATTTGTTGTAAAACAAAAGCGTTTAATATAATAATGGATGTATTTAGCGTCCGCTTTTTATTAAGATTTTTGTTATAGAAATAGAAAGTTTAAAATAATAAATTTTATCTTTTTTGTACATTTACAGATGTATTGTTTTCTTATTATACATTCTCAAAGACCTAATTTTGGTTATCATTATAAAGGTAAAATATTTTTGGTGAATTTAAAAAAAAATCTAACCATTTCCAAGGTAATCATCTTCAAAGTTCAAAAAATTCTTATTCTTTATCATAAAAACTCTTCAATACAGTTATTATATCAAATCCTACAAATCGCAGAAAAAAGAAACTTTGAAAACCATCAGGAACCCCTTTTCTGAAACTAAATATCCCTAATGAAATAAAGTGATGACTCACAACCTGTTTGCATTACTTTTTTTTCATAATGTTCATTATAGATGTGATTTGCCACATTTTCTCAATAGGATAATAATGTAAAAAAATGAGTAGCAGCATTTTGCAAATTTATTTATGTTTGGTATTGTACCGCACAACTTACAACTGAGCTCTCCAATTTTCATTACTTTGTACTTTTCAGTGCACTCCTTTTTCAGTGGTCATTTGAAGACTGTTAATTTTATTGTAAAAAGTATTATTTTTCCCTTTTTAGTACCTATGATATGTCACGACTTATGATGAATATCAATAATATCTCATTTATTGAAACCGGGACAGACGTTACTGCAGCGTTTAATGAACCTTAATATATTCATATAAATAAATAAATATATATATATATATATATATATATATATATATATATATATATATATATATATATATACTTATACATACATATAGTATATTTATATATGTATATATATATATATATATATATATATATATATATATATACATATATATTCAATTATTTGAAAAAATATATTTTTCACAACGTAAATATGTTGCCTACTATATATTAGACAGTCGTAAAACATGGTGTACCTATAATATTTCAAAAATTGTAATAGTTACAATAATTGCTATAATTTTTCTCTAATGTTCTAGTCAGATTTTACGAACATGTACTTTTCATAATTTCTAGTTCAGTGACTTCCGATATAAGAGCTGGAACGTCCTTTTTAATGCATATTTGTCAAAATTCCCTTTGGAAATATTCACTTCAAAGAAAAACAAATTCTTGTATTAAAAATTATATTGAGAATGTCTATAAAGAGAATGAGAAATGTGTATTCCGAATGTATTCTATATAGAATACACAGAAAATTTAAAAAAAATTAATTAGTTTATTTACCCCCTTCTTAATTCTTATATAAATATCGTTAAGAAGAAGTGCAAAATTCGTTGGTTAATAAGACGTAAGATGAACTATCAAATTTCTACGGTGTAATATTTCTGTAAAAATCAGCTGCGACAGACGGACAGACACACTAGTGATCTTGTAATGGTTCGATTTTTAGGGTTCCGTAACCAAACTATAATTTTGTTATCTCCATCTGTTTGTCTGTCCGTCTACATATGATAACCGTTTTACTCGCAGACTATTAGTATTATACAGCTGAAATTTGGCGGTCACTATTTATAATATCTTCAAAGTTATGATAAAATCTTTTCAAAATATTTTTATGAGAGTAACTCCTCTAGAGATAAAGTTTGAGTGAACTGTTTTTCGTATACCTATCTCATTGTGTGTGCTATCATAAAATAGGTCTTTCAAAAATATTGGGCCTACGTCATTAGCACATTTTCGATACAGGGATACTTATGAAAATGAAGAGTTATTTATGTCAATTACGTGTTCCCACCCTCTACCAGCTAAACCGTTATTTTTATTATGTGACAAGTATTCGCAATAATTGTACATAACAATATAACTAAATTAAAAAGCATAATTATCACTCCTAAATAGGCTCTACTAGTGTACGACAAACAATCAGCCAAATTACGAAATTCTTTTCCACACGAGTGACTTAAATCGATTGCATATATAAGTTTGTATTTCAAAAAATAAATTTGTTACGTCTATGAAATATATTTTGGGCAATATATTGACTTATTTACATGGTGAGAAATAATATTATTTAAATATGCACATATGAAAGATATAACAAGAAATATATTTATGTCATGAACAATTAATATTTGAAACACTCTGTACGCTTAAATGTTTATAAGGACTTAAATGCATACGGAATCCTAGTAGTGCGAGTTCTACTCGTACTTGGCAGTCTTGTTCGTTTTTAAATACGGAACCTTAAAAAATGTGCTCCGTTTATCTTAAGGCAGAAGTAGAATCTCTGTGATGCTGCTATTTGTGCATCAAACGTGAAGGCTTTAGATGTAATACGATTAATAATGACAAATTACTAACAATTAAGCCGAAGATACCCGTCTGCGCGACAGACGACGACAACTTCTCAAGTTTTAATTTTCAGGTCAAATCTAGTTTGATATTAATTTAGCTACGAATAGGTTCACATCTCAATATAAGAAATTTTACGTCGATAAATCTAAAAACAGTACTTCCTATACTGCCACAATATGAAGAGATGACGTGTCCCGTGGTAGGTTCCACGAAAATGATACTCGATTCAGTTAACAGTAAAACAATTAGGAATATGAAACTTTGCCAAGTACATTTTCTGAGATCAAAGTTAAATATGTTTAAAACGTATGGATGAGGTTTGAACTTGGCAAGTTTTTCACACTTAATAGATATTAGGTTTTCACGATCCGACCCGATACTTTCAAGCATCCATACAACGGTGTTCAATACATCGATCTTTCAAATCAATACAAACAACTGATAGCTTTGATTCTTATATCGATACAAACAATGAGGCTTGGATCGATACGAATATACTAGTATCGGAGCGATTCGGTCGATCCGAATGGATCGCATCAATAATATAATCACAGTCAGTTGAACTAAATTATATAATTTGTTTATAAAAAAGTTATTATAAATAAATAACAACTGAGATACGTTCATGTGGCGATTGGCAATAGGCAGTGATGGGCACCGTCAGATTTTATTTAGTTTATAAACATCCATGCGGCAACTTAGAACTGTAAAAGGTAATGTTTATACATTATATATTTGTTTTCAAACATCAAGATTTTGTTTTAAAGTTTGAAGGTAGATAGTTTTAAAAATATTTTGACAACCAATGATGGAATTAAATCCAGACCATTTGTCAAGATTTTTAAAAAGCCTAAAAGTTCTAGATTGGTGTTTATAGTATTTTTGAATGATTATAAAAAGAAATTGTCAAACAATTTTTGGAAAATAATAAATAGTCTATCAACAAGAAATAAATCATTTAAAAGATCGATCCAAATGTCGTTACATTTTTCATTACTTACCTGCTACATTTACTTAATATACTTTTTCATAATTACTGTGTATGTGCTCGTTATTCTATTTTAACTAAATAATAAGTTAACTGTTGACTGTTGAATATATTCAAGAATTTTTTGTAACATAGTCCATCGTATCCTATAGTTATAATCCAGAACGATCCCAGATATCGATACAAAGGAAAATTTCGTGCACATCGAATACTTATTTCAAAATTCAAGATTCATTAAAAATAAGTTTCGGCCTTGATTAACACCAGTGATGATCCGTCAATGGTCTATATATAAATTTGTAATTCTTCGTAATATTGTCTATCTTAATATTCTCTATTATTACGCCAGGAAAATATTAGCTCTGGATTTCAATTATCACTCAGTTATATTGGTGTTTAAAAGCGGCTCAAAAAGGCACGTGTAAATACTGCCTGGCGTGGACGCAGCTGGTTTTAGAAGAACTTGTCCCGCGAAGTGCCGTGTTAGATACCATTTTGGCATATAACATTCCATATTAAAGTTTTGATCATTTCAAACTAAATCTCACTCTCATATTATTCTTCAAATATTTTTTTAACCAACAGGATCGCCTCCATTGTCTCGCCACCGTCACTATCGTCCCCCCGGAAGCGCCGGGTTAGCGGGACGCAGAGTGCGGGGGAGCGACGCACGGGTTCGAGTCCCGCGAGGGCGACTCGCAGAGATAGCCGGTCGGCGGAGTTTATTGGAGAGTTTTATGGGTCGTAAGGAGTAAGGAGGCCGTTACTTTCTTCTTATTATGTTAGGCTCATTGGCGTAGATTTTTTCTAAGAATTAATGTTTTCGGCCTTGAATGTGCAAAGGCTTCAGAACAGTGTTGAATTGCATACTGTTGACCGAAAATTATTTGTAATAATTAGTAACACAATTAAATGAAACTACGTGACGTAGTATTATTTTTACTTTCTTTAAGTTCTTTACCACGACCTAAGTTTCCTTGTATTACAACTTCAGGTGGACTATTAACAAAGATGCTTGCTAATAGCCCACCTGAAGATGTTGTAATACAACGAAACCTAGGTCGTGGTAAAGAACTTAAAGAAAGTAGAAATTATACTACATCACGTAGTTTCATTTAAGTGTGAATAATGAATTTCTACAAAATTAACGCCAAATTTATTCAACAAATAATTAGTAAATTACCATTACGATTCACAAGTAATTATGTGATTCATGATTGTTGAAACCGCAATTTCATTGTCCTTCATTCAAATAATTCAAAGGCAATAACACAATAGAAGTTCTGCATCTTTCAAAAACAGTGGTACTTAAAATCGAACATTATCTGTACATATAATAAAATTGTAACAGAGTAAATTCTGTACATGAAAAAAATTTTGAAAATAATGATTGATTTACCGTATAGAGCGATAACAGAAACGGGAAAACCTTTTCCTTATCTTTGGCTGTGTGTGTATGTTATTTCGTGCGTCAATCATACGAAATCTATTGAATGGATTTTAATGGAATTTAATATGGTATTAGTTTATAACCAAGGGTAAGACATGACAGAAAACTTCCTTATTCCGAATTTCACGCAGGTGAAAACGTGGGGCACAGCTAGTATATAATATAAGCTTAAATCAATTATTATGAACAATAAATAGATATATAAACTGTACAAAATTTACTCACTATAAATAATGACAGCGGTCCATTTAAAAGAGTATCATATTAATCTTACTTCATGTTATCTACTGTATAATACATATTATCTACTGTATAATACATATATTTATCATAAATATCCTAATATTTATTTTTACCTACAACAACCTGTACTACCGTACATAATACCAAATTCAAATTGATTTATTTACTGTTAAATAAATTAAACCGAATCACTCAAATGTTTCCCAATACGGAAATATATTAAATGGCCACGCTCTCAAGTGAAAATTCTGTTTGTCTTCCTGTAGATCAAGGTTTTCCAACCTTTTTTTTTGTTTCAGCTTCCCGGACTATAAATTATATTTTCATGCCCACCCCCTTTACTTTTTCATGCCCCCCCCCCTTTGATTTAGTAAATTAAATAAAAATGGTAACTGAATTTTGTAAATACACAAACTTACCTTTTAACAGTGAGACACAATAATTTTACACACTCAAACTGATTTCTCCAAAACGTCAAATTTGTCTCAAATTTGTGATAATAATAGTGAATATGATATTTAATTTCATTAATTTTATGCACGTAAATTAAACATTACATTGTAATGTTGTTTGTAAAGTTTTTTGTTTTTTCTTTCTAAAATGCAAACGCTTTCTGCCCCCCTTGACATCTCTCTATGCCCCCTGTGGGAGGCGCGCCCCCCTGGTTGGGAACTCCTGTTGTAGATAAAAGAGATCGTTAATTGCTAGCTTGAAATTATTTAATTTCTTTATTATTTTTAAATAGGTCGGACTTTCAAAACTACACAAAGTTACATTCTTGAACATACATTTATATGTGTGTGTGTGTGCGTGTGTGTATGTTTGTATAAATATATATATATATATATATATATATGTGTGTGTGTTTGTGTGTGTGTATATATATATATATATATATATATAAAATTGTACGTTTTAATTTTGTTAGATAACTTTTGTTTTATTTCTACTTTCACGAAATATCTTATTGTCTGATATAAAATTAAGAAAATTTCCAACCCTTCAACACGATTGGCAATTTAAATATCTAACTTTGGAAACGTTATCATAAATGTATCTATTATATTAAATATAAAATGCGAATATATTTATTTACATTTAAATTATATAAACATAATCGTACAAATGTATCAACAGTTGGAAATTGTACTAATTGGCATTGATCATGGGTGAAAATTAGGTTTTTACATAATCAGTCCAAAAACTTTCATTGATATTGAGAGAATGTTAACTCTTGTATTCTCTCGTCAGTATGACCATATAATCTGCAGCCGTCTTGAATATTTTAAAAATGAATGAAAATTCTCCGTACTACGTATATTGTGAGCTGGTATTTAAACGAAGCCCCAAAAATGATTAAAGAAATTAAGTAGCCAATAAGGTCAGAATCTAATCATATCTACTAGCATATGAAGCAGCCACCTCGACATCAGCTAAAACACGGACTCGTGGAAATTATGAAACGCTCCAAACACAAACAAACGAGGCGCATCAAACCTCACCCGCATGAAGGGTTAATTTTTCCACAAAAGGCAATATCCTGCGCCAGCAGGGCCGTTCCGCCCCCGCCTGCCCTGATACATATCGCGATCTCCAAACTGCCAGGGACAGATAAGGGAAGAGCTCCGTTCTACGCCGGTAGCTATGTGCGTTCCGCTGGCGAAGGCTCCACTGAATCCGGAATTGGAAAACATCTATAGGCGGTACTGGAATGCTTCCGGAAATATTTATATTTCTTAAATTTAAATACTTAACATATTTTTCTATTCATTAATCATTTATAATTAGTTATGAAAACAGGAAGTATGTTGCTAAACAAGTTAGTCAAAGAAATAAAACAAATCAATATTATTAATAAACGAACACACAGTAAGCATTGCACGAATGGAAATACTTGCTTTTTAAAACTTAGGAAAGCAGAACACAAAGCTTCCTTTATCCATAAAAAACATTAGTATAATATAATTCTCATAACAAGCAAATATACAAAAAACACAATATTATTCTAAATGTAATTATCAAATGATTTATGGTTGTAAAACATTAACGTGCCAATAAACATAAATATATGTAATTACCCACTTCGTGATTCTGATGCGATTAAAGTATATCATTTTATTTTATTTATAAAAAAAAAAACAAATTAAAAATATTTATTTTTTCCTTCATTTGAAATTTTGGGTCGTAAAGTGGCTTCAATCTATTTTGGTCTTTTATCCAACAATCTTAAAATGTTTCCCAACTCAAGTCAATTCCTTAAGTAGTTTTTTTCTTAGTGATAAAATAATAGGAAAGAAGTAGATAACAATGAATCGGTTATAAATTCACTAGTAGTATAATTATATCATGATCAAATCTATTTGCTTTCTAGAAGCCTTTTTTTGAAATATCTTAAAGTAATTAAACACAAAGTACTTTTAAAAACGTAAAATTCATAAAAACACAATCCCAGATATTTTGTTTTTACGGGTATAACGTTTTTTTTTAAATGATGAATAATATGTTCAATCTTAATATATGCGAGAAAACGAAACTACTCTTTTCCTTCAGGTAGTCTAATTACAAAAATCATAGGGATTTTCTTTCATGTTAATGATTCAACTCACTTTATATACATGGTGCTTCTTATATCTCATATTTTAAATAAAGTATCGTAATATGGTACTCAAAATAAAATTTCTAAAATGCTTGCAACAATTTGGAAAAAAATTAACTGAGTATATTTTACTATACATAATAACAAATAAACAATATTATTTTTTTGCTGAATAATCTTTATTTATAGATCTTGGCTGTTTAATATTTAGGAAAATGAAAAGTTATCTACAGATATCTATAATAACACGTCACAGTTTAGAAGAAACACTGTCATTGCATCAAAATTTACAATTGTTACTAGGGAAACAAATTACTAATTTCTCAGAACAAAACTTTTGGAAACAATGTTTTAAATTACTGTGGATATTTTGTTTACTTCCTTTATTATCAAAATGAACAAACAAAATAACAGTTGCAGGTAGGAACAAAATTAACATTATTTAAAGAAGCTCTTTTTTAAACTCTAGCGAATAATTCTTAAAATATTTTGATTAGTTTTCTTAAATATTAAATTCCCTATTTTTCTTCTATCATTTTACCTAATTATTTTATAGAGTTTTTTTTAACAGTTTTACAACTTCAGTCTTCTTTTAATAATTTGAATGAATTGCATATTAATATTTTATATTTTAACAACGAAAAACAATATGTTCAAATTCGAAAATTCCGAAAAAACATCAACGAGTGGAATAAATTTAATTTATAAATATAACAATTTTCAGTACAAAAACGTTTGAAATTAAGGATATTTAAAATATGGACCCGACGGATTATGTAGACACATATTTCAGTTCCAGAACAATATTTCAATTTAACTTAATAATGCCGAAAGGTAATATTACTAATAAGGATTTTTTTAGATATTAAAAAACAACTGCGTACAAGCAACGTTCACCTATACCAAACAAAATATAAATTCTACCGTGACATAGAGTCACAGCGTCCAGGTGGCGTCGCCGTCTTCCGTAACAATCGTATCGCAAAATTTGTCAAAATTAAACGGTTTGCTTTAAAAATAGATTTTTCCAAAGACGAAAGAAAGCCGTAGACTACATACCGGGTATCCGGGCGTTCGGTGAGCGCCCGCCTATATCTGAAACTGAGCGGTAGATTTAAACAGAGTCGGTCATTATCTCGTGAGAGATAAAATGTTCTAAAAGTCCTAATTATTTAAATTGTACCGGAAAATAAATTATACGTTTGTTTTGAATAATTATTATGCCTTTAATTAAGTTATGTGGGTAGCTCGCTCGGCTCTTTTATTACAGTCGCTTTCCTGGTTTATATAAGTTGCTCTGGATTTGCGGCTTAACTCTTAAATTTACGCATTTTCCACTTAGGATTTCTATAACTTAATTCTTTCTATCCATATTAACTTTCACTGAATTAATCGATTTAACATAATGTAATTTTTCAGCAGATATCCTTTATTTATTTAAATACCCATAGGTATGAATTTAACTTACTTTGAACATCTGTTACCTGTGGCTTTTAGCTAAAGGAAGATACACTTTAGATAAAAAAACCTTCGTCGTATATTTTTTATTTTTAATACAAAAACTTTATGCCACATACATGCATACTGAATACCCTACTGAGATAAATATTTATAAATACATAGAATGAAGGTTTTGTCAAATAATTATTGTCTTAAGTTGCTTAAAACGTAAGAATATCATTTTTCACAGGCTACATTTCATATCGTAACAGCATATACCAGGTATGCGATGAAAATTATGCCTCCTAGTGATTGAATGGTCACCCTCATACCCCGTCTCGTTGAAGCGACAAGAAGCTTGTATAAGAATCACGCTTTGTTAACACGAAATCATTGTAACGCACCAGTCAGTGGAATAAATTTAATTTATTGATAAATATTTTCGTTACAAACACGTTTGATATTAAAAATATTAAAAAAATAGTCAATTGCGTAATGGAACATGCGTAAAGAAGGATTATATATCCGCCTATTTTTTCTTTTATTTTTCAAACAATTACAAAAATAATTTTGAGTAAAAGCCAATCAAACGCTGGTACAAAAGGACAACAAACAAGGGACAACAGTTAATAGGCTGCCACCAGGACCGTCCGCGTCAGCAACTACGCCAGAACATGTGCACCAATAAATCATTAGAAATCCACGAAAATCAACAAGAGCGATTGCCTCCTCTTCAGGCATTAAGAAGTCGACTGTGCATGTGATTTTGAGAAAAAAACTAAAACTTCATCCCTACAAAATTCAAAGCGACCAAAAACTTAACGCTAGTGATTACGTTTAGAGGAAAACGCAAGAAAAATATTGAAACGTTTTCGGTCCCCAAGAACGCTCGGAAACATATTGTTTAGTGATGAAACTCATTTCCACATCGGAGGCTACGTAAATAAGCAATATACCTTACTGGAACCCGTTTTGCACTCCCCTAAAATGACGCGATTTCTGCTCGTGACGATATTGGCCCATATTTTTTCAACCAAAGAGAAACTGTCACTACCTCGATATACTGCCGTATTATTGATGAATTTTTGGTATCGCAGTTGGAAGTGTTTCATGGACGCAACCATAGAACGGATTTTCAACAAAATGGGGCATCTCCACACACTATCGGGTTTCTATGACGAAGTTAAAAAAAATTTTCCCTAGACAAATAATTGGCAAGTTCGGAGACATACTCTGGCCACCCCGATCGCTGGATTTGACGCTGTGTAATTTTTTTTGTGAGGTTACCTTATGTGAAATCGCTGCCATCTCCCCAGCACTGTGCACGCGAGTACTTGCCAATGTGAGGGTTCGCTTACAAGAGTGTATTGAGATAAATGGAAGTTACTTGGAAGACATTATTTTTAAGAAGTAAAATCCGCAGGCCCGTGTTACATTTTAAAAATAAAATAAATGTTCTGAACTTATTCGTTTATTTTTTATTTAATTTCAAAACCGAAAAATTACCGCTGGATACACTTTAGATATATTTCGAAAGAAAACGAAGGTAAAGAATGAAAAATGGTACGAAAACCTTTATTTCACTTTAAAACACCTACTTGATGATACTCATTTTATATTTTAGAAGTACTTCGAAATTTTAGAAATATCGTAAAAGCAAAATATTAACGCGAAAGACCTATGGCTACCGCCATTAGGTCTTTCGAGTCTTGGAAAATGGGGTGTAAAGGATAAAAATTAAATATTGTTACACAAACAATTTCCCCGTGAATATTAAAGAGCGATAATCTGTCAAAAATAATTGGTTCTTTATAAACACTCATCACAATTAACATAAATAAATTTAAATTTTTTTTACTTGTTTGTTTAGCTTTAGAACTAATCCACAATTGAGTTACCGTGAGATAAATAATTGAATAGATGAGACGTGGTCTAGCTATAAGATTAATGCGACCTTTTCTAACATTTGTTTTCCAATTACCTGTAAACTTTACCCATTATAAAAACTACAAAACAATACCCGCTATTAAATTTTACTTCACTCTTCAGCTTCGTGAAGTTGGAATATATTAATTAGGCATAAACTAAATTTCATGAAATATAACCTACTAAAATGAACATAGACTTTCCGAAATAACAAAATAACCTGTTATTCTGTCCACATTGTTCATACTTTTCAGATTCTTCAGGTATAAATTATTTTATCCCAACCCCTCCTCACCCATGTCTCCAAACTCCCAACCGGTAACAATTTCCACTCCACGGTTAAAATCGCTGAATTTCGCCCACGCTTTCGGCAACTACGCCCATAACACTAATACGTCGCGCGGCGCGCAACGCGGGCCAATCCATTCAAAACTTATTGGCCCAGCAAGCATTATGAAAATTGTAATATCGTCATTAGACGCGCCAGAGGTGATCTCCAGTGATACAGCGACGGCTTTCTACACGTACTGTTTTATGTATAGGATGCTATCTCCCTCCACTCCCACCTCCTTCGATGCTGTAAGTATAAATGGGAGCTCCGTCTCGCTCGATCGTTCAGTCGGATCTGACATACAGTTAAGCAAAAAATTACAGCGTTTTCCTTCGATTATTTCTTGTTAATTTTATTATTACGTTTTTCTTGTTTTCATAGTATCTTATCTTCCGCATATTATGGTTTAAATTTAACAAGAATTTTACATTGAATCAATTATAAGTTCCCGTGATGACCGGTTGATTTTGAATTTATCTTCCCTATCTTCATATGGATATGAGTATATGCATACTTTATTTCACTTACCACAACAGCATGCAACTGTCATGTGATTTTCTATATATTGTGATTACTTAAATCGGCGAACGCAGCTTTACATTTCCATTTATCAAAGCAGAAATATAAAAAATATTTTTATTGTTTGGCAGTCAATTCGTCTTTATTTTCCACAATGTGTAAATTTTCAAAGCAATTATTTATTTTCTAAATATCATCCATATTATTGTGTTTATCCAGATTGTGTGTTGAAAGAGAATAAAAAAGTATATGAAGTAGAAAATGATGTAAAATATATTAAAGAAGTATAAAAGATGACGATATGGAGTTACAATAATGTGACAAAACACTTTTTTTTTAAATAAGGACATGTTCCTAGAATAATTTTCATGCGTGGACGAAATGAACAACAAATTATTCGAATTTTATTTTACGCAAATAAAACCCATAAGGCGTTAGGAACTTTAATAATCACCTATGATTTATTATGATGTCCTTTCATTATCGTATATCGCATTTCCATACAAGAAGACACAAAGGCGTGAACAAATATTTTGATCCTTATGTAAGTTACCTTTAAACTTATGTAACTTAAACCAATAATCTAGGCCCTTATTTGTTGTTTTTATATGTGTGATGTAAAAGTTATATTTTCACCGCAATGAACTTTGCTTACATTATCCATTGCCAAAACTAATAGCATCGCATCCATATATGTCCAATTTTAAAATCAAAAATAAAATCGTTCATGAAATTAGTGGCACCGTTTGACGAAAAATTACTTGAATTCTTAGCAAGTTACTTCTTTAAATTTGCTGAAACCGACATTTAATGACCATCATAAGTTTTACTTTCAAATTGATCCCGTTAATACGTATGCAATACGAATATAAGTTATTACAAACATAATAATGTTTCCTTCTTATATAATTTTAGGCTATGAAGCTAAAATTATACCCATATTAGTTATAGGTCACTAATTGGCTTTGAAGACTGTCCGAGTTGTTTAGGTCCACAGACACGTACAATCTAAACTCTAGTCCGAGTTTACGAAATAATCGACTGATGTGTCCTCTAAACTTGACGCTATCGAATTTCATTAAATGTAAACATTGAATAACATTTTTCTCTTTGGCATGATTGCTAATTTACAAACTATTATATTGAATTATTCTATATAAAAGAAATAAAAGAGTTATCATAATTAAAATCATCTCAAATAATTCAAAGGATAAATATGTGGACTAAATTGGCTAAATATAGGTAATATTGTTTCTATTTCAATACGAATAATATATTTAATAACTTAACGTAGACATGACTTTCTGCCTGTATTAAGCTGTAATCATGACTAATCCCATCTTATTACGTGATAGAGCTTCACATATCAAATTAATACCATCCCAATTCAAATCATAATAACCAAACATTTTTTCTGTTGCAAATATTTTCCAATCTATAAGATAAAAAAAGCAAAAACAATCACAATATAACCTGCGGATAAGTGTGCAGCAATTTCATTGTAGAAACGAAAGATTTATATAAAACAAATAAATTTTATATAAAAAAACAATCACAGTGTGGTAAGCTATGTAAATTGGTCTATCACTAGAAGCGGATAAATTAGCCATCCCCGTGCCCTATTTAAACCGAGAAGTGTTGTCCTCAAGAAACGATATATATTAAAATAAGAGAGTCATATGTTACTGTTGACGTTAGGTAAACGGTGCGTACCCAACGTCAACAGTAGACAACGTGGAATTATAGAATAGAAAAAAGTACAAATAAAAAATAAGACAAATTCTAAAACTCGTATTTCGCGACTGCCTTTACCTTAAAATTGAACTCACATACGCCGAAGGCTGCTCTAAGACGATCTCAATACGTACATAAAGAAAAGCGAATACCCTAACACGCGCGCATACATACTCAAACACAAATACATACGCAAGGAGATATTCGTGAATAGCGTTATCCTTATGTGCAGCGCGGTCCTTATCGCGACGCTCCGCCCACAGCAGCGCGCCCACCCGATACTATAGCTGACGAGATGTGGATCGCGAGACCATATTCCTAATTTGGTAATTGGTATATGCATATAATTGATAGTCATAACTTTATTCATCGTTGCTTATAGCAAAAACACTATTTACATAATATTTACTTATCGTTAAGGTGCAATAACACCAACACTGAATTATGTATACAATTGGGTGTAGAACTGGCTAGTTTCGGTACGTATAAATGAAGCCAAGTGTTCATTACAATGAAATAGTAACTTTAATGTAAAACTATCTAATACTAAATATAAGTGGCTTTGAATATATATTATGATAATTAGGTAATGTCAATTAGGTACATTATAGTTTTCTATAAATAACCAATTATTGTACATACACACACAAACACACATATTTATATATATATATATATATATATATATATATATATATATACATATATATATATGTATGTATATATATATACATATATATACATTTACATATACATACGTATATTGATATGGTTTTTTTTATTTAGAAATTATTTTTCAGAAACAAGATATATTTTATTTTCGTCTCCTGAATCATCGTTATATTTATTTATGTCATAAAAAAATTGAATCAAAATTACTTATCAATAACTATCCCCATGAGAAAGGCTAAAGGCATATGATATGATTAGCAGCTTTCAACAAGAACGAAACTTTCAAGAAAGAATAATAAGATAAGCAAAGAAATGTTATTATCATAAACAGAATCCCTTAAAAAAAACAGTAAGACCAATATAAGCAACTTTTCTTTCTGTCAAATAACACCTGTTTTACTTGCAGAATAAGGTGTTCGGCACATCGTTTTCCTGACACCGCGCAGCGCCCGGTGTCCATGAATTCCAGGACGTTTAATCCTTGCATTAATAATAGAACAGTGTATGTGAATAACGGGAAAAGATATGAAAAATATATGGGTTATAATCGATTCATTTATTATAGTACCCAAAAACCCATTAAAGCTGCCTTGCTATACCAATTTAACAACATATTATAGGTAATAGATAATTTCAAGAAAGTTTTTTTTAATAATTAAAAAAGTAACCTATACGTTAGTATACGGTTTATGTGCATCATTTAGTGAGTGTGATTATTTTAATAATTCTATAAATAATAACTTCAAATTCTCCTCAATTTCTTATAAATAATAACCCCAAAAATTAGGGAATATATATCTTTTAATCTAAAATATACTGAATACTAGAATAAATCCTTAATAGCGTTCTAGATTTATAAGACCTAAATGCGTGTTATAGAAATCAGTAGCACTTTTTGGGTAGGACAAGTTATTAAGGGAGTCAATTCTTATCAAAGTTCATATGCATTTAATTTATACATATAATTTTATACTTCTTGCTTCACTTTCTAACTAATTCAACATTTTCGATGACCGAAGGCCAAAATCTATACTGCATAAGCACATATATTAATACAAACGGTGTTAAATTGTAAACCAAATAAACATATTGAGGATCACTACATCCCCTCTTTGAATCGAATTATTTCTCCATATAACCTGCTATAAAAGCATTATAACAAGTTATATGGAGAAATAATACAAATACTATCAGTATTTGTCAAATTACTTAGATTTAGAATAAATTTAGTTTAATGTCAGTGAACATTTTCCTTTTTATTAGTCATTAAATGAACTAATGAAAAGGGAAATGAAAGAACATACATTGAAAACAATATATTTTACAAAAATCATTTCATGTCAAAAAATTTATTTGAAAAATATTTTTCATACAAACGGCATTTTTGCAATTCGCTTGTTAATTTTTCCAATTCGAATTTTTCAAATTAATCGTCATTCTTTGTGACATTAAACCCAGAATATGCAAATACAAACACAAATTTATACAAAAAAGAATGTAATTCAAAAATTTAAATAACCAAAAATAACATCTAGAGAGGTTATAAATTTAATGTTTGACAACTCTTTCATCATGGTAAAAGCGCTTTTCAAATCGATTTTGTTATAATCGCGAGAGGTATTTTTTTCATTAAGTTGCTTTTTATTAATATTATTTTATTTATAGAAAGAAAAAAGTGGGATTATCATCAAGCCCGGCACAAGATTTTTTTAAAAATATAAATATCAATCGCATATGAAATAGCGTACAAATAGCAAAATGTAATTTTAAAATTGACTTCAATGCAGAATTATATTATTAATAAAAATAAATTCGAAAATCGCACTTGAATGGCAATACATTATAAATTTTAAACTGTCCCGATAAAAATAGACAATAATGAACTAATAAAATAAATACAAATAGCGAATGAGCATCACAATAACTAATTCACATAATTAAATTAGCTGACAAAATATAATAGGTGTATTTATAAAATGGAAAACTAAATATCGATAAAGTTTGTTTATTTCAAGTTATTATAAGTGTTGTTTTCACTCGGAATTCAATAAAATATGGAACATTTCACTCTGAAAATAACTAAAGGTTAGTTGGCCAGTAATAGCTTATTCTCTCGCAATAACTCAGCTTTAGGAACGACAATCAATTTTAGTTTCTTATAGAAAACTTTTGCTACACGATATTCTGTGTAATTTAAAAGGCATTAAGTTTGTATATGTCTCACACATTGGTAGTGTTTGGTTTATGCATTCGGGCTACAGATCATAGATTAAGCTGCAGACTTCGCTTGTATACCAAAAATTAAATATATTTAAATATTCATAAATATATGATGTAGGTATATAAGTTAGGTATTCAGAGCAAGTTACGTGTAATTGCTTATAAGACACTACGCGCTACTAATACAAATGTATTACACCAGTAATAAAATCTTAATGAAAAATTAATTTATAAATTAATTCGTTATTTTAAACATGTACTAGACTTTGGCACCAAACGCGCTTGTTACTCATAAATTAATTTTCGTTAACACTCAAATTACCAAAAAACAGACCATCAAGAATCCCAATTCGCGAATCTCTCCTCCCGTATATGTTCTAAATTGTATCAGACGCGGTCGACACTAACTCGGCGATATCTGGCGGATTACGTCGCTGAACGACCTCGCGAGCGGTGTCTCCGTATCTTTTTCACCGCTGCCGGAGATACAGCTATAGGCGCTACGCGACGGTGGCTACGCGGACCTGCGTAGAAGCCGTCTGCTAGTAGCGATTTTGATGGCCTACGAAGCAATTGAAGACGATGTTGCGTTTCTATTGGTTCCCAAATAACGTACCGAAGATAATGTTAAAACTGGAATGATTAAAGTTTAAAAAACAAATTATGTTTTATTATAAATTATTCTTTTCAGTCGAGTAAAATTATACTTTTTTTGCACGGTGTCTTTAATTCAATTTTCTTTGACACTATTGTTCAGGATCAGATCGTCAGTATTTAACTTTAAAGTTTCAGAATAATAAATTTTGTCGTATTATAAACAATTCATGAGATATTTAACTTTAAAGTTTTAAGTAAAAATGGTGACTGATATATTTTGAAATAGGATGAAATATCTTGCGAACTGTTGATAATATCACATAATTAATGGGTACCGTTTTATCTATAGTTTTCGTCATAAACAAAATTTTTCTTTTTATATAAGTTTTTGTCATTTTGTAAAATTAATAGTTTAAATTGAACTGTTATACCCCACGCTAGTATAGAGATATGCTTAGAGACATCTACCCACACAAAACAAGAGTTTCAGATAGAAAATGTAGCTTCAAATCAATCAGTCCTCAGCCCGTGTCGTGTGTAGACATTTACCAAATCCCTAAGAATTATTGTATTTTATTGTGTTTTATATTTGGATTGAAATAAATAATAATTTAAAATAAATTATGTTATTTTTTTAAAAATCGATATTCTTGGAACCCCGGAACAGAACGGCGCGTGAAAAATGGCAAAAAACGGTTTTTTTATTGTTTTAAGAGGTTTTGTTAAGTACTAAATTTCCTATAATTTTTATTCAAAACTTTTTGTGTGTAAACTATTGATACTAATCAATAGTTTATAAAATACAATTAGAGTTATAAAAATATTTTTTCCAAAATATCTCAGATAAATAAAAATTAAGTAAATAAAAATTACAGAAAGATAAATTTTCTGCAAGATTTATAACAACATATTTTAGCGTACGATGAACGACTACAAGTCATTTAGAAAAAAACGTTTTTTGATCTTTAAGTAAACAGTCTCAAATTATTGCAATTTTAACGGAATCCATCTTACAACTATTAATTTAAAAATTTGAAGTAAAATGATGGTTGATAATATTTTGAATAATTAATTAGATATTTTGGAAAAAATAACGATTTGTTTAGAGAAACTATTTTTATAATGTTGATTGTAAGTAAATATACATACTACTGAAAAAAGTACTACAAAATAAGTTTTAAATAAAAATGACGAGTTAGTACTCAATAAAATAACTATTTCATATCTGTATATCCGATAATACTTATTAAATATTTGACATTAATATTTTTTACGCGCTTTCTCTCCTAACCCATTAATTTCACAAAATGGCGTGCATGACAATTTAAACGTACATTTCAATATTTAATTTATAGTGTACGAAAAACTTTTATGTCAACTTTAACGAATTATAACTCGTAAACTGTACGTTGTACAAAAATAAAGGGAATTTTAAAAAATAATGCTTTACAAAAAATAAATTAATCGTTTTGATCCTGTTACCGACGGCTCCCACAATATTTAACTTAAAAGTTTTCGCAAAAATAGCGGATTTCGTGTAACCTTTCAGACTGTACCGACTTGATAAATTACTAAAGACATGACCCTTAACAATGTTATCAGAAAAAATGAAACTATGCATTGCGAACTTATATTTTTGGACAATTTTATTGATCTGATGGCTTTAGACGTCACTTTCTTTTTAAGAAAATTTATTCAAACAGGTTTCCTATAATATTTCGCGTATCTTCTTATCCACTACATCATAATTACATTTTTGGCATTAACTCGTGTATCCAAACATTGACGATATCCATCTTTGTGAAATTACTCTTATATGTAAATTTATTTCTGACTAAATTACATCGATATTTTTTACATCACATCATTCGACATTACATCGATATTTTTTACAAACTTTGGAAGCATTTTTACATTTTGTCGAATTTTTTTTTATTCATCATAGTAAAAACTTGTCTAGTAATAAGTATAATATTATAATCAAAGTTCACAACTTACGACGATGTGAACAACATGATTTAATACATCATAATAAGATAAGAGAAATTTTCAGATTAAAACGCGCTGAACACACCGCTCCAAAAGTGATTCTCGTCCTTAAGTATTGAAGCAGTGAATCGTAAATTTAAAAAAAATTGTGCAGTCATTTGATTGGCTTAAGATGCTCGTATCGATAAAAGAAGTAAGAAAAACTAGTTGCACTATAGATAAGAATGACATGTTTTGGCACGTTTAATTTCAACAAACTAATTAAAACAGTTTTCAAATTAGTGAAACAATTTCATTAAGCGGAAACTTTTTTATTAGCTACTTGACACATCATTTAACCTATAATTTCCATTTTATTACCGATTTTCCATTTTAAGACTACTCAGAACACATTTTTGTTTATTTGGACATATATAATTCACATCAAGTACACGTTATAGTGTAACAGTAATTGTAAAATAATCACGTACTCGAATTTTGTTGCACTAATAAAAACAACAAAACCAAACTACAAAAAATATTTTCCCAAGTAAGATACGGACTTTCATTCACAGTATTAAGTTTCAGTATGTTGCCATCGGCTAAATAAATGAATCCATTTTGTCCTTAAATTTAAAGAGTAAATAGAAAAATAATGCAGTATTCATTATTATTCTCTTCTAACTTTAACACTTTACAAAAAGTAAACCAACCTACCTCACACCGGTATAAATATTGATATTATGTTAATTCTGATTTTACTCCGGTTTAAAATATTCGAGAAAATTATGTCTTTTTTCTGATATATAATAAAGGGCTTTTCACAATACTCAATCGAGGAATATACATTTGTGCATATTTTAACATTTTTAACTCAATAGAAGTAAACAAATTTAAATATTTGAGGTTAAGCGTATCCCGGCCTTTATTTTAATAACACTCTTTACTGGTTGCTTGATAATAACTTTATTCAAAGAAACAAAATCATTTAAAAAGAAACTATTTCTTTATATTTTTTTATAATTCGCCTTAAAAGTTTGAGACATTAAAAATAAATAAAATAAACATTTCAAGCATGTAATGTGGCGTGTCTTGTATTAACTCTCAAGAAAAACTCTGGGTGTATCAAGCCCACTAAGTAAAACACAATTTACATAGATTGTTTAAGTTGTTTAAGCATTCTGACAATACGTTTAACGTATTAATGGAAAAAAATATTTGCTGAAATTTCAATAATTACATAAATATAATCGATCGAAAGGAATATTCCACTAGTTTCCGATTACAACAGAAAATTAAGTCACTTAGTTATACACTGCATGCACTTTCTTTGAAAGGTAACGCTCTCGTGTCATTTTCAAATTGTAATCCTCAAGGCTCATATTCTGCTTAGTCTGCAACAATTCTCTAGCAATATAATTACGTATACGTATTTCAAATTGGTTTCAATGTAATTTTACAAAAAAAGATATAGTCTAAAACTGTACACACGTCGCCATCGCCTTCACCGACAGTCTGCCCCGCTCGTATAAAAGCCGAAGGTCCTTCAGCCAGACGAGGACTCTTAACTAGGGCGACCCGATGTCCGCGCGATAGGGCACAGCCAAGCGTGACCGGCACGCACGCCTTTGCTGGCAACTTGCGTTTCTAGTACAGGGCGAAGGATGACGTTGCATGCCAGACAATCCGGGAAAAGGGTGCTGAAAAAATCCTGAAATCGTTTTACCCTTAAACTCAGTTTTAACTGTCAATTTAAACAAATATTTATTTACAACTGATCAAATTCGTGCTGGAACGCGCATTAAGAATAGTTCCGCAGTGGTCTATATGTCTTAATGTAGACCACTGCGGTGGTCTATATGTCTAATTTCCATGGAAATTAAAGCGAATAAATTTAATTAAAATTTGTAATTAAAAGTTATTACCTTGTTTTTTTAAGGTTTTTGGTTCAATTAGTTGAAAAATTACAGAGGGGATATGTCTCATTTCATTTTGACGCTTAATATACCGCAAACTTGACTCAAAATTTTAAAATGTTAGCGAAAACTATTCGTTCTTTCCATCTCATCCAATGGGCTGCGGGAAAAAAATTACAGTCCTATTTGCATATACGTATATGACAAGGTACATTAATATTATTTCAACAGATCTAAACTACACAAACGGTAAGACTGTGACAGACAAAAGGACAAGACGAAGTTTCATTACGAAATCCTAAGAAAGACTGGGTATTGATTTGACAAGAAACTTTACTACGACTATAACTTTGTATGATCAACATTATAACATTAGCCACATATACCTACAGATTACCAATATATAAATGTGTTAATGATCGACCTTCAAATCATCATCGTCAGTATATTGGGAATAGACAGCGATAAAAGGCAGCCACATCGTAAGCATATATGATATCATAAACTCACAAAGACCCGCCTCTATTTAATATAGATCTCTCGAAATCACTGAGATACACACCTCCTGAATTCCAATTAATTATAATCGAATATTGTTTATAAAAATCATGATTTTAGTAGAACACATTCTTTGGATACTGTGATCTCGTCACTATTTCTCTCGAGTCAGAATTTTGACTAATGTGTATTTCAGTTACTCAGTCTGATGATTTTCAACTTGCCATCATATGGAGGGTATGTCAAAAAAACTTTCTGATCTTGCACCCATACATAGTTTCAGTGGCATTTTCATTTGAGCTGCAACTCCATTAAGTGTACAAAAGTTATAAAGAAACTCCGTGTCCACTTTATTGTTACTCGTGCCAAATGAAAGACACAATAGTGATAAAATATTATCTGTTAAAAGGATAAAGTGCTAGCGGTACTACTGAGTACATATTACAGTATTGTCGACACGTTATCATCGGTAACATTAATTATTTCTTTCTCAGAAGGAAAAACGCTCATCGTAAATAAAAGTCTTATGTACATTAAATAACCGTCAACATTTCAGAACTCTCATACATACTCATATTCAGTTTTCATAAAATTACTGTGTAAAGATTTTCTTAAAGTCAGAATTGACATCAATGTCCGTATAAAATCGTAATTAACGTTGCCCACAAAACTGATCTATTTTCGAATCGACGTGATACAGCAGGTAAATCCAAAGTTATGATAGAAAAACTGTTGATATTAACATGTAGATATATTGGTAATGACCTCAATGACAATGACGTACAACACGAACCAAAAAACATCTAGATAAATTGAAATAAGCCGCAAATTGAAGCTAAAACGGCGAGCGCCACGTGTACGAAGCACACTCCAAACAACGCGACGTTCACAGTTCTTATCTACGCGCTCGCCGCAGTTCGCACAGTCCATTTTCGCCATCCATCACAATCCCTCAGCACAACATCACCATTACCGCGCCCGCCTACCCGACATCACCGTCACATACGCAATCGCGCAGCATCACCTCCACAACCCCGAGCAGGTGAACGCGATAATCCAAGATGGCGGCCGCGATACCGGGAGGCTGCATGTCTCCCCCCTCTGCACCTCCCCTCTTGCCTTATTCCTCTCCCCTCCAGTTCCCCTCCCTCGCCGGGGATGCTGGGGGAGGTTATCTCAGCTAGATATATCTGGCTTATCTCCGCTGAAGCCGTCGCTAGTAATTACAGGCTTACCGAAGCTATGTATGCTCGAATTGTATGTAGACAGAGCGCGCTATGTAATGTGTTATGTCTAGATGGCTATGGAAAAGTTGGATTGCGTATAGATGTAGGTTTTGTAGATATCCGATTAAAACGTTTTATACCTCGACGTAATGTTATTTTTAACGCTGTTTTAATGCTGAGCTTTAGTTAATTTTAAAACACAGTACTTTAATGATTATAATTAAATTCAAATTAATAGATTGAAATATGTACACGGAAAATGAGATATAACAATTTTTTTTTAATTATATTTATCTACGTATGCCTCGTACACTCACCGAGTACAGGAACTAAACAAGCGATAAATCTAGTAATCAGTTGGCCATTCGTCAGTTATCTTTGTGAAAATTGTAAAATTTGATTTTTTCAATGTTGAAAAGCTTAGCTCATATAATTGTCAGCTCCAATAACAAGAAAATAGTGTACTTCCACAGTAACATCCATTATGAGTCATTTAAAAAATATATTTAAATTTTTGAAGATCCTTTTTGGTAAAACTGCGATAGTAGAATTCGACGTGCACTTGACTTCATACAAACTGACATACTGAAAAAAAGTGCCCACATAAAATTAATATCTTACTTATATTTTGTGAAAAGCGGTAGTGGAGATTTGCATAAAATTAATATAGCCGGTTTTAATTGATAAATATTTAACATTGAGTTTTCAAATTGAGAATATTTATGAGATAATATTGTGGTAAAAAGGTATTTATATTCTAGTCAAAATGTCTCATGTTATCCATCTATATGTATATACATATTATGATGGAGATACGTATAATGATTGAGATACGGTGACAAAGATATTATAGATTCATAGCCTCCATAAATACTCTAAAAATTGTTTATAATTATTTTTAAATTTCTTTGCTAACACACAATGTGTGTTTTTACTTCGGAAAGAGATAATTTACATTGTACCGACGATAACGTGTCGGTAATGCTTTACTGTGTACAATATTGCAGTTAACAATTTTTCATGTTAACTACTAACATTTTAATTTTGAATTAAACCAATATAACATCTAAACGTTAGAATTAAGCGTATATTTCTCGTATTAAGTATTTAAACTACTAAAGCAAAAAAAGCAGGATTTCATTTCTTTATTATAATTTTCTTTTTTGACTTATAAGAATAGGAAAATACTGACACTCTTGAAATAACAAATATTTATTTTTAACATATTTGCTATCATTAAGTAAACAAAAGAACCTTGAAACCTAAATGTATATGTTTATTTAACGAACTTATTTACTAATTTAAAAAGTTAAACACATGCGGCCAAATTAATTCCACAATAAGAATCTTTTACAGCCAAACATAACATTACAAATGTGAAATATTAGTACCACGGTAGATTATAAATTATTGATACAGATAAATGATATTAAAATGAAAAATAAAGATAATATTTATAAATAGATATATAACATAGACATAGATTCAATATTAATAAATCAAGACAAACCACACATTAGGGGTAGAAAAGGGATAAGGAGATAGTGAGGGGTGATATGTAGAATGGATTTCAACTTGTGTGCTGTATTATGTAATGCGATTTCAGACGACATTGAGACGTAAATACTGGGGGTGCATTTACTATGTGTATTTACATAAAGAATTTTTCTTAGAATGTCAATCTAACTTACCTTTAATTAGTAATAATTAAAAGCTGAGAGTTCAAGAATGTTAATAAGAAGGGAAACTATTGCGAAGGATATTTTGTAGAAAAGTTTGCGCCGGTTAAAATCTGAAATGATTTGAATCGCGATCGGTACTAAGGTAGGTTGACATATTTTTAGGCCAATTTTAAAATGGTTCTAATTTATACAGTTACATATTTGTACTTATATCTGCTAAAAGATTTCAGTAAAGAATATTACATTTACTGTATCTTTTCCAAAGTACCCTTGCACTTAGCGACATGTGTGGAAAATTACCGTTTGAATATTTATTAAACATTGCTAATGACTTGATCGCTGCAAGTACATCACTATTAATACTAGTATTCATCCCAGTTTTTCCGTTACCATGACTGATTGTTTTTTTTTCTAAAAATTAGAACTAATTAAGTGTGAGCTAAACCTTTTAAGGGCCACGCATTAATAGCACCCATTCGTTCGAATATACTTTTCTGTCCCTTTCATACAATGTGTTTAATTCCGGTAGAGATTTCCCATGCAGAAATTACTGATTTCCCTTGCAGAATTATGTTATTTTCTATATTTTTAGATTTAAATCTCGTGATTATACAGAAATTTAAGTATATTAAATAAGATATACATTATACCTTGTATTTAATACAAATAAGGTAAAAATAAATCCCAAATGATAAGGCAACAAAATACACAGTATACCTTCGTGTACCATTACCGTATATATTTGACGTATAAAGTATAAATTCTGACTTATATAAGCAGCTACGGAAATGATTAACAAGTTAAAAATTCTTAATGAATTCACCCGATCACTTTTCATTATCTTTTTAAAATAGAACCCTGTTAAAATCATAATAATCTGACCTGTAATTTGATTATTAATCAAAGCTTGCTAATTTAAGTGTTACGAGAAATTTATTTATTTTAGTTAAAAGTAATATCGAAGTCAATTATAAGAATATGGTAACTTTTATAACTTATTATAATTATAAGAACTACTGAAAATGATAAATCGAACTGAAGCAAATTTATTTTTGCTGCTTTTTAACTTTCGAGCGACGTAAGTCCAAATATTTGAAATCAAACTTTGCAAAAATTATATAAAAAGGGTTTAACAAATATAAGATTTAAAAAAAAGTTTGCATATGCGTGTATCACTAGTGATCTAACGCCTAAACCAATAGACGAATGTGGGTAAAATTTGCTATTTTTTGTAGATAATTTAGATATTCATTTCATGTTTTTCATTTTTTCCCAACCCCAAAATTCTAAGTACTTCTCGTAAACATAAATTTGTCATCAAAAGTGATTGATTTTCCACAAAAGTTGCCCGATAAAAATCGTTTTAAATCCTAATGTGATTTCCAAAGAATTTCCATATACGCCGTTTTCGTTAAGATATCGGTGTCGCCGTATAATTTCTTGATAACTAAGTTTTGTATTACCAAAAATTAATTAATATAACATGAAAGATATAAAATAATTAAATTTTTCTCGTCATCTAATTTTCCCCCAGATTGCGTTTTTAATTTTTTTTATGGTGGAGTTGATTTCGATTACTGGCACTTATTTCTATAGTTACCAATCTGTCGTGTTTAAAAATATATTAATTATATTTTTTTATTTACAACTAAGGTTAACCCTTTAGTGATGGTAAGGTTTACGGGGACGCGTCGTGCATTTATGTAATCAAACTATTTTGGTACTTCTGGTCGAGAGTAGGACTAAAAACTTGGAATTTAGATAGTGAATTTTTTGTAGATATCTAGAAAAATATTGTCATTTTTACCTAATCACCATAAAATTAAACAAGTGAAAAATTACATAGTAAATATACTATTATTTCGTCGCTCTCCAAGTGAGTCATTAGCATATCGATAAAGTGCTGGGCTTTGTATTCGCAAGTACCGGATTCAAATCTAGGAATATATTTTCCCTTTTTAGACCAAAATAAAAGAATATATCTAAACTATAATGCTCAGTATACCTAAGAAAAATAAAACAACGTTTTTTCTTTCAATTTACTCAATGAGCAAGTAAATATGGACGGACGGTAAGTACGACAGGTGAGTATTTTAAAGTACTGATAAGTACACAGGAACCTGTTTCAATTTTATTAGGTTTTGAAAACTAGTGGAACATAAAATATATTTATCCCATAACGTTTCCAATGACAAGTATAGGATCAAAGAAGCCTCATTTTATTACTTAAAATCTAAACAACGCGGCTGTGTATAATCATCATCTAACTGTAAGTCGACAATCAAAAGAAACTACCTAAATGTGGCTAGTGGTATAAACACAGGGCGCAAAGAAAATCAGTAGAAATATCCGATATATGTCCGAAGTAATTTCAAAATCTTTTATAATTCGATTTATATCTACATTTATTGCACATACATATAATTAGATTATAACATCGATTCAAAATTTAACATTGAACAATGATATACGAATTTAATACTCATGTTCGAAGCCAACCCCGTCCAACCACTATAATCCGCCTACAACCGCCACCCGGCACAATACAAAGCGTCATCCGCAAAAAGAAAGCGGCCCGCGCCGGATATTGTATCGCGCCTTCATCTCCGGACCGCTTCCGGTGCGCATTAGCGACGCCACGCGGCGTCTAGCGGCGCCGAGCGGCCCCAAGTGGCGTCGTCGTGCGCCAGCAAACGTACCCGCGTCAGATGACGCCGATTAGATGCGACGGCTGAAGTCGAACGAATTATGTGCGTGCGGTGGAGGGGGGAAGAGACACGTCGCCGTATAAACCGTATGTAAGTATCGAAGTAGTTGAGCGGGTACGTTTATAGTGTGTGATTGAAATTTTAGATTAAAAAGATATTTCCTAGTCAAACAATAACATTAAACCTGCTCCAATCACGGCGATAGACGATATTATATGCAGTAGATGTGACACTCGATCAATCACGATGCGACACTCAATGCACAATCGTAAAACCGTTTATGTATTCAAGGCGACCCAAGAACAAAAACAAATTCCGCATTCCTAACATAAATTGCAATCTTAATTTAACCTTGAAATTATAAATTTAAATGTGCTTATCACTAGACCACGGTTCTTATCGCCAGTAGGAGTAAAATTACCTTTAAATGACCAGTTTTTGCAAGATAATAAGAGATGCCATTAAAGGAAACTGTTCTTAGTTGTGTCACCGATAAAAGCAAACAATTTGTATGTTATGTAACATTGACAAATTAAAAATATAAAATAGAATCTACGAAGTACAACGCATTCCTACAAAGACATCCAATATTTTCACGAATAATTGTATTATCATTTCAATTATTCGTTTCTTTTTCAAGGAAAATTCTCCTTTTTAACACTTCATTTTTCCAATTCAAAAAATTTTCCCTAACCTAACTTAATACGTTTTACTAAGTAAAATAACTAAGATATTTACTTCGACAGCTTTTTTAATTTTATAGTCACGGTTATACGCGAGACAGGATAAATACATTTTTAGTTTCATATTTTCTCTGCATTTTTATCCAGAAAAAATACAAAATATTATAAAAGATTATACGTAACTTATATAAATTTACTTTGATATAAACTGGTATAGTTGATATCTACGGGGCATTGTCTCTTTAAGAAGCTAAGCCAAACCGAAATTTTAAATTATTTTAAAAAGTTTTTTCATCATGAGAAACGAAGTTCATTGGTTGTCACAATTATTTTAAAAAGTATGAGTTTTCCAAACATTTAGAAAACTCACACAAGGCTGTTGAATATATCTGTAACTTTAATCTGTCTCCCGAATACGCAGAGCAAACAACAATTAAGAAATGTCATGATCCTATTTTCTTCACTCATTCTTATAAATAATTTTCTGCAATTTTATTAGTCCGTCTACATTTTCCTTGATTTTCCATATTTTTATCACTCTCTTCATCAATTGATATCTGATTATTAATCTTTGTCTGTCCATACATTCGGCATGATCAAAATCGTTTCAATATCCGTTTGTTTATTTCCACAAATTACTTTTCTTTTCACATCGTTTTCTCTACCGATATTTATATTTTTATTTCTTATTATTAGTTTTTTTTCACAATTTACTTTCGATGCTAATCCATTTGTTTTTATTTTACTTTTGCATAAGTCTAGCCTTGCTTCCCCCTGGATTAATGATATTAATGCGTCAATGTATACAGCTAAACTCGTTTCGCTTATCACCATCATAGGCAAATTTTCTTTAAGCATGCTTGAGACATTTGTGTTATTTGATATTTGTAAATGTGCATAATCAGACACTAAGAAGACATCATCATCCGCGTACGTCAAACATATTTCTAGAATCAAAAAGGAAACAATGAACAGAATTCCTATAACAATGTGTACATAAAATCATTTTTTATAAATACTTTTTATTCCTACTTTGAAGTAAACGAAACGAAACGAATTTCCTCAATATTTTTGAAGAAGTTATTACAAAACAAAAAGCCAGCCATATATATATATATATATATATATATATATATATATATATATATATATATATATATATATGTGTGTGTGTGTATATATATTCACATATGTATATATATATATATATATATATATATATATATATATATATATATGTGTGTGTGTGTGTGTGTGTGTGAAAAATGGAAACATTTTCCTTATTAAAGGAGCAGTTATTATGTAAGATTCATAATTAATCAATATAACTGTTAATACTCGTATCTAAATTGTACTGCACGCTAAAACGATGGTTAATTCATTAATTGCATGATTTTCGACATATGTGAAAGTATTAAATAGACAGAGGCTTGGGCCTCTGTAGTATAATAAATATATGAATAAAAGTATGCCCCCATTGATTACCAACACGAGAATAAAATAGCAATTTGACCACAAATAGAATACCAGTAATTACTACTGAACCCTTAAAGTCCAATAGCAATACATTTAGCTTTTCATCACAACATTTTAACCACAGTTAATGCCATTGTTTGCGATCTAATAAAAGTTAATTTGACTTCGCAATTCACTTTTTGGTTAAGTTTAACTGTTCGTCCATCTGTCTGATAGTCGTCTCGTGAGGGCCACCTTCCTCGCTGAACGTGGGGTGTTCGTGGACCCCCAGGGTGTCTTCTGGTCTGCTGGAAGGGTGTCCGCGATTGCGTAAGGGGAAGCATTAGTTGGTTTGCAACTCTGCTAACATCGATTACAGATGTCCGAATCTAAATAGTGTTAGGGGAGGACATCGCGTGGAAAGTGATATTTGAAATTAACTCTCGGTCGCTACCGCCGCTTTACTTAACTTTAGCCGCTTATTTATGATGAAAAATTAAACTCCTCAGCCGATAACAGGAAGATATTTTTACATAAATTACTACAGGCTATGTACGTATGTATGTGTGTGTATTATCTATGTATGTATGTGTATGTATCACGCGATATTTTAATATACATAAAAATGTTTTAAATTAATTGTTTTTTTTATTTTTATATCGAATAATTTAAGAGAATTATGCTATAGAAAAGGTAGTATCAAGTAAAGTGGTATAAAGAGATTTTTTATATCATAGTTTCCATTCTGCCAAATGTCGGGGACTTTTTTAAAATTTAGCTTCTATTCCTCAATACTATAGATTCAGTGATTAATACGTACGTCGTATCCCCTCCATTGTCATGCACGTTTTTAATAAATAAATAAACAGAATTAATCGAACCAATTTTCCAATAAAATACAATTATAAAACAACATCTTAGTAAAAACTCATGTCAAAGTAGTAACGAAAATAACACAAAAATCCTTCTGTTACATGATCGCGACTTCATATACCCTTTGGTGTGGAGTCGGTAAGTCTAAGATCATACAATGTAATCAAATAGAATCTCCTAATGCACTAAAATAACCGTTGCGAATTTAACACTGTATCTATATATTATCCAAAAACAAAGTCAACTTAAATTCGTCAACAATATTTTCCCTTTTTAACAAAATCGCTTTAGGTACTATTCAAAGCCATGTTTCTGTCTACATTCACTAAATTCGTTCTGTTTTCCACAATCAAACGTAGAATGCTATACATATAGATAACAAAAGTGATGTTGTACAAAATAACCATATCAAAAGTATCTTTGAGTTCAAAACCCACATTGCTTTATAAATTTAATGTTCCCTTCAAAGTTGGCTTCTTCCTTTACACCGCCGTCGAAAGTCGCTATTCGGTTATTAATTTGATACTATATGCAATACTTACTAAAGAAATTGGTCTAACGTAGTAAACACACTTATATTTTTTTTAGTTCTAGGGCCACCGTAAAGTTACCTGCCATGTAGTCGATGAAAGTAACTAACTTCAACATCCATCCATTTAAAAAAAATCTATTATTGAAACACCCTACAACCGTTACGTGTACTATCGACTGATCGCGAATCTGTCGTTGCAGACATGTCATCTTGTCGATGTGAGCCCTGAAGTGGGGTGCGGAAGGCGCGTGCCTCTCGCCGACACTCGCTACCAACTTCCGACTGCACTGGTGTGATGATGTTGCCACATAAATTTTGGGTTATATTTTTATTTTATAACAGACAATTAATAAGACGCTTTGTTGGCACACTGTCCACAAAGTATGATTCCATAGTTATATATACTTCTTCAAGTTATTGATTCAAGTTATCAGAAATAATTTTGATCGAAAGTTCTAACCGAATGCTGGTACCTAGTTTTCCATATTTTCATTTTAAAAAATGTTTTCAGTGATATTTCACTCTACAAAGAAAAAAATATTTTCACCCTCGCTTTATATTTAAAGAGCGCCACATTAAATCTTATTTGAAGTATTTTGCTACGTGTTAATCTGGAAAACCAAACTGAAGCATTTCATGCAAATCGGTTTAAAACTTTTGAAACTGTAACAGACGAATAGACGAATTTAACGAAATTATAGCAAGGGTTTCTTGTTTCACTACAGAACTCCAAGAAGTCATAGCCTCAAATATTTTCGTTGAAACTAATGCGCCAAGAAATATTTTAAGAAGAAATTTACTGCAATGGAGTTTCATTAATTATTTTCTTATATTACTTATTCCGAAACAAATGAAAAGCTTAAAAGTTAGGATTATAGAAACTAATAACTTGTCATAAGAAACTCAGACTTGAAACAGGCTATTTCACTCTCGTTTGATTTGACTTACTGTAGCGTTAAAATTTATCTCATTATGAAACTTTAAACTTATGTGAATAAAAATAAAACTATAATATTATAGTTTTATTTAATGTGTCCTATAGTACCCATTCCGGTATTAAAGAATACATGAAATGTACACCTAGAATATGTCAACAAAACAGTGGATCAAAAAAAAAGCAAAACAACTTGGAGTTCGAGATTTTTGAATCAGTTTTAACATACTGTCCATATCATTTAACATCTCAAACTTGAGACCTGGAAATGTTGCTATACCAATATTTAGCCAATATCAATGGTAGTGTGGCGGGACGATACGTGCCTGCATTTTGTCGCACATATTTTGTTCGATACAGACGTACTTAAAGTACCATCTATTATTTAATCACAAAGTAATGATATTACGTCCAAAGTAAATTTTGTTTAATTTACATTATTTATAACAGTAACTGGTTATTCAATTAAATAGCCCAGAAATTAAATAGCCCCCAAAGAAAAAAATGAGCAAATGTCATGTTATAATTACAAATTAACATATCTTTTCATTAAAATTATTTAAAAGTTGCCCAAAAAAATCATCGTTACATGTTTTCTAAGGCTACAATATAAATATTCGACACAATTCACTTGAAACAAGAAAATAAGAAATAATTTCAGTTAAGTTAAGCCAAAAGTTTGTATTCATAAATACCTTAACAAATATAAATTTGTTGTGATATTTATGGACATAAACGTTTGGCTTAACTAGGTTTGTGAAATTATTTCTTATTTCGTCTGTTATTGTTAATAGATACGTAAATTCCCATACTTCTTCATAGACCAATAATTCTTCATTTAATTATAGTTTTTAAAAAATATCGACATATTACAAGCATAACATATGCTTGGGTGTACGAGTATATCAGCTTATTCAACGGCAAATTTAGTCTATTTATGAATACATATTGGATATTTATTTCCAAATACTTTGCTTGTAAAAATTAGGTACATTTATGATACCATAATTAGTAACACAGCTGTTACAAGCCGATATAATTGTTTATATGACTATCTGATAAAAAATATTTTAGTCTGTTTAAGTAAGTTCCTAAACATTGAGTGTGAAATTAATTTTTAACTCGAATGAACTTTGATTTAAAAATTGTCTATGTTATGCCGGTAATATATAGTTGAAATTAGTCCTTGGTTATATACTGATATTTGAAGATACAAATCAGTCTACATTTCAGCTCACACTACAGTTTTTATCGGTATTCACAATTTACTTGAAATTGAAAATTCTACAAAGCTGTGTTTAACACATAAAAGCTACCATTTTAGATAATAACGTCGACAAGGGCATTTGACGGAGAATTACTTGTGATTATCACGTTATATACAGTTTATGACCATAAACCATAAAGTTATTTAAAGTGTATTGTACCATTAAGCCATTTATTAATGCCTGCGACCTTAACTAACCTAAGTAAATCCATTTATTGTTAGTGCCACGAATTTTATAACCTATATAAAATGTAATAAGTCGTACATATGTACATATTGGTATATTAAATATGTAACCGTTATCACAAAATGGCAATTTTCAATCCTATGTTACTTCGATGTACAAACTATAATCATATCTTTACCATAACCTGCGATATATTAAAAATTAATTGGAAAAAAAGAATCGGCACTTCGCAAAGAAGACAGTGAAGTTATTTTTTTGATAATCTAGGTGGTACGCTTTAATTAGTTTTAAATCTATGTAATTAAGCTTTCATTTTGTGCCAACCATTCATTCAATATTCATATTTTTTTATTAAAAAAATACGTTTAAACTAAAATGCCCGTCAATAAATGTGCCATGTTCTCCATAATTCAAATGATTTGCTTTGTCGACCATTTAACAATATCTCGAACGAATAGAAAGACAACAGTATCTCACCACATAGGTATCGTTTTTACTTTTCAGCCGATCCATCCAAAACTGTGTGGTCCATCACCCCTCACCATAAACGTGCTGCGCGTTTCCGGTCGGTACGGGATCATCGCGGGTGTCCCGGCGGCCACCACCGCGCCGGATCTGGTAACAGGAGACGACCCCGGAACACTCTTGGCGGCGGTACGGCGGCACGTGGGCCTTGTAATTGGTTCAGAGTGACGGCTTATCTCGTTTATTAATTGTTACATAGTTGAAAGTGTCAAGAGTTATGTAAGAGGGGTGCAGAAAGAGAAACCTGGAGGGATTAATATAAATAAAGTTTATTTTTAATAAGCGCCTGTACAATTAAACATTTAAGAAGGTACCTTATTGCAAGTACAGAGAAGTAAGAATCTGGGTATCGAGGGAATCGCAACATCAAGATTTCTTTTAAATTTTATGCAAATTTTTTCTGAAAACTTTGCATAAAACCTAAGATAGCTCATCCAGTCTTACACTCGATTAATTTTCAAAAGAAAATCAGAAAGAAAATTACCCTAAGCGTGTTAATTAAACAAATGAAGGAAAGTGAAAAACCTACTTATTTATACAGTCGATAGCGCCATGCAATATTCCCGTCATACTCAAGGTTGGGGAGTTTTGTTAATCTTTTCAAATTACCAGATTAGGCAACACTGAACATTTTCTAACAAACAGCCAGTAAATTATAGAAACATATGCCTCTGTCCATTAAACATTCTACCTACCTTAAAATAACACATTTACAGTAGGAAAAAGCTTTATATTTTTGAAAAATTAGTCAGCTACTGGGGTGCCGTATCTCCATTAGAATTAAGGACAATAGAATTATAGGAATAAGATACTTAAAATTGTACGCTATTAAAAAAAATTTAAAAACCGTAAGGACGAACGGAGTCCGTGTCGAAATTATAAAGATCCGCTTTTGACTATGGAAGGCTAAATAGAGAAAACTATTTCTTATATTTCATGCATCCATGTTAGGTGCTCGACCTAGCATTACCGTTATTTCCTTCGTTGAATTAGATTGTAGCACAATAATAAACGGGTCATTAAAAATTTATCACAAAATTAAAATATTCAATATTATAAGTACAAGTGCATCAGAAGCTGTCGTTTTATCTGTAGCATATTCTCAAACGAGAACCAGTTTGTCGCAAAAATTGTTTTTTTAGTTTCAAATGGAAAAATAAATATTTAGACTGACTAAAACCGGCTGAAATTTAAATAAAAATATTTTATTTATTTTTTAAAAGGAGCACAATTAAATATATATATATACATATATATATATATATATATATATATATATATATATATATATATATATATATATATACATATATATATATATATATTTATATACATATATATATATATATATATATATATATATAGTTATATGCATATATATACAAGTAATCTAAGCATATAGATAAATTAACAATTACATAGTAAAACGTTCGTAAATCCGCCCCAACATTTTAAAATTAAATCTATTTATAATAACGTACTATAACCAAAATCGTGTTTGAGAATTCGATTAGATGTTGTACCGCATCGAATTCAGATTGTAGATCATTAAAGTATTTGACGACCCACGCACGGCTTCTAATTATTTTCTTTACCCATTTTACTTGTTACGATCTTTACTTCAGATTAACGTGAATTATTGTCCTTTATCTCAAAGGATTTTTTAGATTTTCTAAGATGGTTAGCTAATTAGCACCAAGACATATATTGGGCAAGAATTTTATTTGAAAAAATAAATAATTAAATGTAAAATAAATGGACAATATTCCTGAATATTCGAAGCGATTACGTTATTTGAATAAAAAACTTCCCTCTATTTGATCGCAATGATGTCTGGGTGTTAAGATTTCTCACAAGTTTTGCTGCTCGAAATGACTTCTACGACAGAAGTGAACAACAAAAGAACTAGCATTCCTATTCATTGAATGTAGTCTCTTACTGATCATATGCCAACCCATAATTTTTCTCATCAATGACGAAACGTACTTACATGTATAACATAGCTAATGTAGCATTAAAACAGCTTCTATACATTTATAAGGACATAAGTATTTCCTCCAAGAAAAGTATTGTTTAATAAATTATGTGTATTTGTGTATGTTTGTTCATACAACATTTTAAATCCAAATAATTAAACCAATTCATATCTGTGAGATATCTTATTCAGATATTAGTTACGTAAGAATTTTATAACACCAAACACAAATGAAAATTCAATGTTTCAACGATTCTAAAATGAATATAAAATTTTGTTTTTAGACCGTCTGCTACCTTCATATAATTTTTTTACAAAATGATTGAATAATATAACTGTTACTAAATTTTTGAATAAATTTCAAGCAACTGCATGTTTAAAATCAATGGTATATTTTATTTATTATTGGTAGTACTATTAATTTAAAAAAATAATATCAACGAATGTCCACAATGAAAGCGATATATTTATATAGAAAAATTTATTACAAAATCTACAAACTTTCGCATGACTCTCAAAAAAACTTGACTAGCGTTATTTGAGAAATTCTTAATTCAGACATGCGACAAAAGACTGACAAGCGTGCGAGAACCCAAAGTTAAATAGAACCGATTCAACTCACCAATCCCCTCGACAAAATCGGACGCTGGTACCAACCCTTAATAAAAGTCAATAACAAGAACTTAACAATAAAAAATAACATATTCTATTCAAAACTAAAACTCTCGCCCTGACGACTTCCCCCACTGACGGAGGGAGAGCGACCCCATGAATGATTGAGGTTATTTATTTAATCATAAATGGTGGTCTCCACTCGTGATTTATGCCTTTCCTCCGGGGGATTTCTCCAAGGAGTGGGGCGAATCCACGTAATGACCATCTAAATGCGGAGGTCGAAGACGAATTGTGCTATTTAATATTATATCTTAAAATAATTAATTGTAGAATTTAGCATATTTTTATAAAGTTTTAGTTTACTACTAAAATACCTTTTGAAAGAGACATCCATTCGGATAGTTCATGTCCATTGCACCACGGAATAAAATATATTAAACGTTTCGAAATTTCGATTTATAAAAACTTTCAAAGAGTTGAGCGAATTTTTTTGAAGATACGGATGGTAAACTAAAATTACATACCAATTGAAAGAAAAAAAAATTAAAAACGAACATTTTATTTCTTTCGAAATGACTTGAAAAAACTTCTAATTAAAAGTAAGCACTCAAACAAAAATTAGTTCGTCACATTTATAATCAGAAAAAATTATTGTATTTCAATAATATATATATATATATATATATATATATATATATATATATATATATATATATATATATATAACTATTGTAGATACGAAAGTATATTTAATACTCGTCTCTTTATTATTTAAGATATAATGCTTAAGATGTATGCTTATACTTAAGTAATAAATAGACGAGTATTAAATACACTTTCGTATCTATAATAGATCAAATAGAATTATTGTCTATTGCAATAAAAAATCACGAAACCATGTTTAAAGAGAAGTAGGTAATTATGTTAAAGTTGAAGGGAATAGGTAAGTACCTAAGGACAAACCATCAGGCTGGTACCAGTAATATTACTATATATTAAAGTAACAATAACCAAGAATTCTTATTCAGCTAACAAAATTACTATTTGATTAATTTTATATCGCAACTTATTAGTTACAAAGCTACCAACAAGTGTTTCGTGACCTGAAACATGAAGAATATTCTTCTTCTATCGACAATAATAACATTAATTTTAACGAAAATAAGTTGGATCTCTAACAGCCATAACTTTTTCATACAAAGTATGAAACTAATAAAAAGGGATTTCAAAATTTATAAAGAGTATGCTTACATGCTTGCATTTGAAACGGTCTGAAAAGAATAATACGTTATAATTAACACAAAAACAACAGTGTTAACGTCAGCTGTAATTATCGATTATAAGAAGGTATTTGAGCTGGTGGCACTAGATAAAACAAAATATATTTTGTTTGTTTACATGCTGATGGAAACAACCCTAAAAATAATCCGTATTTTTTTATTTTCTCTTTTAAAATTTTATTTGTGTTTTAGTTTTTTCGCAGATACGATCGTAGTTGATTTACATAGGTACCGGTAGCCATAATGAATGATGCGCAATTTTAAATATTCATTATCCGTCATTTACAATAACATATTTATCATTTATTACAGAATTATCTTTGTTTTAACATTGTATTATAACAATCAAAACATTTTGTTAAGTACTCAATATATTAATTAAATTACAAGCATCGTTTTGCTCACAAATTCCATAACTACAGATGAGAATGGAAATAAATAATCGTTCCATGTTTCATAAAGAGTATAAAAAAATTCTTAATAACTTACTTGAACTAATTTTTCTCCTTTCTCTATTCTTATTTTTTTATAATCTTTGGTCCATCACAAAGATATTAATAATTTTTTTAGTCTAAATCACCTCTCGTTCAATTTTTCTGCCACAGTAAATCTTATTATTAATAATATATGTATCTCACTGAAATGCTGTTGTATCTTATAATTTAAGAAGAGAAGTTTTGTTCAAATTATTTTTCTCTCAAGATTCATTTTATATACAGATGCTTATGCATTAGCTCAATTGATACAATACACCTCGAGGCATAGCTCGAACGTTTGTTCGAAATTTCATTTCGAAGGAATACTAAAAATATATAAGTTTCGAAATGAATTTAAAATCGAATAATAAAATAGATTTCACCATTTATAATGTTCATACTTAGATAAATAAATTCTTAAAGCTATGCCCTTATATGGTAGATCTACCTGAGGCCGGCTTGTAATTAAGCAACTTTAATATAATTTTGTATTGAATAGCTAAAAATATACAACACACGCTGACAAACACTTGTCAAATATTTATTTTTAATACACAACACACGCTGACAAACACTTGTCAAATACTGATTTTTAACACACAACACACGCTGACAAACACTTGTTAAATACTGATTTTTAAAACACAACACACGCTTGCAAACACTTGTCAAATACTGATTTTTAGTCCATTTTATTAAATATAATACCAATACTTTTCATCCAAATTTTAAAGTTTAGGTGATCTTTCAAAACCTATTTCGACATACTTTAACATTGTTTTTAATCGTATTACCGATTATTAATATAACGAAAAAAACTCGCTATTAATCAGTGACTTCCAAGCAGCATCTTTTTGAAACAGATTAAAACAGATTTTTTAAACTTCCCAAATCAAGTTTATAGCTTTCACAGAATATTTCTTGAAAACAATAAAACTTACGAGGTAAGTCTTTTGGACGAACAGAAAGATAATATAAGAAGTAATTTGCATTGTTATGTGATGCAGATGTTAATTTTAATTGTAAATATGTCGCTAACAAAAAAAAGATTAATTTTATTCCATCGTTATACTTTTAAACCAAATAAATAATGTTACACAATACAGAAGTCAGACTGTGGATTACGCATGCTATAACTTATTCAAATGTATTAGGTAGGTTATCACCCATACCAGGACAAAACGAACACTTACTTTCAAACCCTGTTCAGACTTTTCTCTATGTAGCAGCTCGGGCGCAAATCCATCTTTACATAGGTATTACGATAGGTACTTCCCGCGTCTCCTCCGACGCCGCCCTCACCGCCCACTTCGTATTTACAAGTTATAATCTACCCCTTCCTAGGCCCTCCCACGCGTCGCGAAATATGGAAAACTTTACGCAACTCCTTTCAGCGAAACGAAAAGTAATTAATCATTCCTTCGAAGCTCGGAAAGTGAGACAGACTATGCATTAGAATACCCGTCCCCTTCACTCCGTCCTTAGATCAACTGATCATGGAGGAGAAAAAGAAGATGGAATATGCGGTAAACAATAAAATTATATCTATTCTTTCTCTAAAGCATAATGATGCTTACCTCAGTTCTATATTTGTTATGTTAGATACTCGTGGCCATTCATATACTGGGTAAATAACCTGACTTTTCTTAATCCAAAATATAGATAAAAATTCCTGCTATGACTATAATATACATAAACGTCAACTCCAACCTACATAGATACGTGCCTAAGGACAAACGCTCAGACTTTAAAGTAACTTAAAAAGCCTACACCGAGGAGTCCTATTTAGCTACTGCAAGGCGACAAAATTATAATTTTACTATTTTTATATCACGACTTATTAGTTACAAAGCCATCGACAAGTATTTCGTGACCTTGATACATGAAGAATATTCTTCTTAAATCGACAATTATAACATTACTTTTATAGAAAACAAGTTATTACCTAACATCAAATTCAAACATTATCTAAAATATTTGTTGCTATTTCAATTCCACATTAACTTATGGAAAATAGTTATTTTATTTTTGTTACATAATTCTCTAACTAACTCCAACCCGCAAATTACTACTATGAAAAAGTAAAGATCTAATTGATTGCTTAATGATTAATATATGTACGTAAATTATGTACGATATATTCAGCTAAAATATGAAAAACGTGAAATCACTGGACGTATAAACAAATTTGAAAAATAAAAAATCGTCATGAATTTAAATTTAATCAAATGGAATTTTTTTCTCTGAACTTTGAATATGTAGAAAAATTTAAGATAATGAAACAAAGATTCACGAACAACATGATTAATATACACAAAGCACCATGAAATAACGTTTCGTACACATAATGCTCCGTATAATCCGATACATTATGATGCTGTATTGGGCTGATCACAGGCTTGCGGCAAAGAATACTAACTGCTTGCAGTCTTTGACGGCGCGGTGCACCGTGGGAGCCCAGGTCCTTTTCCGGGCCGCTCGTCGAGTGGGACTAGACTGATGGTATGGTTAGCTGTAAGATATTGTACATTAAAGTCTGTAATTAAATAAATAAATAAATAGAATATATGTATTTACTGCATTCATGCTAATTACGTATAAAACTTTACGTATATGTATTCATAATTCATTTTAAAATAGATTTATCCCTTTTACAAATTGCATCCATCGATTGTGATATAAACTATTATATTATGTTATTAAAGGATTTTCATTTTGTAATACAGGAATTGTGATTTAGGCAAGATTTAAAACTACATTCACTTATTTCATTAAGCTGGTAGGCTACACATCTGACATGACTTGCTAATTGAAGAAATAATTAGGCATCATACAAATGTTGTGAAAGGAAAACTTTTGATTATTTATTCGTAAAGGCTTGACGTGAAGGTAGCTTACCTGATTAATATGTATTTTTCACCATTATACAGCTCATAGTATCAAGATAGACATATAGTACATTTTATTAATATATGAAAGGGAACCGGCGAGTGCTGGTGGATTATTGAATTATTATAGCTACATTAAAATAACGTATGAAGATTACAGAAATATATAAGTCTACAAAAAAAAATCAGATGTTTATATTGATAAATATTACAGATTGTATGTTATGACACGTTTTTAATTGTAACTTCGGACCACAGAAGTTGTTTTGTAACTTTTATTTATAAACGATATATATTAATTAAAAGAGAAGTACACAAAAAATAAATCTGAGAAAAAGTTCCTACGTACATGTAGCTAATTAATAATGTAATAATTAGACATTTTTCTTATAAACGTTTCCATGTTGCAAGATTATGAGCTAAGCTAAAACAATGAATAAAAATCTAAAACGTTGAGGCCACCATTAATGAATCGACAGTAAATAATTATTACTATTAGCTATTACAAGCTTACTATTTACTTAGCAAGAAAAGCTATTACAAGCAAATGCAGTCATTATTCCCTTTTGGCCACACACGATTAAAATAAAATGCAGTCATGATCCCTTTTTACGCACACACGATTAAAAGGAAATGCAAGCATGATCACTTTTTATCCGCAAACAATTAAAAAACTGCGAATAAAAAAAATCAGTTATGACCCCTTTTTGTCAGCACACGATTAAACAAAAATGAAGCCGTGATACCTTTTTAATTGCACATGATTAAGACAGTGGATAAAAAAATGCAGTCATGATCCCTTTTTGCCCACACGCGATTAAAGATAACGATTAAAAGAAAATGCAGTCATGATCGCTTTTATGTTTTAATGTGAATTAACAGGACAATATAATCTGATAATACCGCTATTTTCCAACTGTTCATTTACACTATAGAAATAGCCAATAATCATTTTACCATACGTAGGTAGCCATATATTTCATTAAAAGGCATGTTTCAATGAGAATTTGCGACTGTTAAAAACTGATATTACCGCGGCTAGTCCCTTTTACACGTTTGTTCGAAATCCACTTCGCCGAATAACATTCCGTATTTTTCTCAACGCACGGCCGCTGGGAGCGATTAAGGCGCTCCCCTAGACGGAAGCCCATTAAGATTTTGTCACTTAGAAAATATATTTTAAACAGTGCCCGGGGTAATAAGGTTGGGGTCGCTTTTTTTCAGGGCCCCCAGACTCAGAGGACGTGTAAAGGGGAGTGTTGCATCGCTGAAATATTTTTATGAGACAACGTATTTCATACGTAATGGGGTAGGGCGGTTATTATTGTCTTTTATGTATTGTGAGGCACTAGAGGGCGGGTTAAAAAGTTTGTGAGGATATTACCTTACACACACACACACGTATATATATATATATATATATATATATATATGAATGTATATATATTCTTTTAAATTTATTTTATTGAGTTTACACATTCATACATGGCTTGTGGTTTTATTTAATGTAACAACACAATTTCATTACGTACGAAGAAGTAGAATGTAAGAAAATGTAAATTACAAATTAATGAGATGATTCAATTTTTAATATAACTTTAGTAGTTTAAGACTTTAGTTAAACTTACAGTAATCATTCAGGCCAATGCCGTCCCACGTAATGGATAGTGGTTACCGGTTGCGTTCCGCGAAAAGGTGTAGATGGCATATGTAATTATTTTATTATATTACTAATCGAATAATATTCCTAAGACAGATAATTTTATCACATCATTTCAATTGCATCCGACGATAATCTAACACACATCGACCTACGCTTCGCACAGTGCGATACATGCAATTATTAAGGTTTTAATTATGTCTTGCGTCTAGAAAATTGCAATAATACCATATCGGTACTATCGGTATTTAGATCAATACTACAAATCTTAAATCCGCTGATATAAACATTATTGTTTTTATTTACGCTCGACGATTAAAAATTGCTAATCGAGTTTAAAATGAAAAAAAAAACATTTAAAGTATAATGATTTTAATAAATGCAAGAAATTTAAACATTTCACACTCATATTATATATTTCCAAAAAATTCTCTTCACTATACGTAAAGTGTCTGTAGTGCGATTTTAAGAAGATGCCGGATTAGAATATTCCAAAATAAAATAAATACATTGTGACTACACGAATTATAGTCAAATTGGAACAAATTATTCCTATAAAAACATATCTGTAAAAAGATCAAATTCTCCTTACCATTTCCTGACCATCTAAAAATAGAAAAATTTATATTACCTCAAGAGTGTTGTACATTAAATAATGAAAAAAACCAAGCACACCTTCAGTACCCTAGAATCTACCCTTAGACTAAACACATTAAAAACATTTGCTCCTCAGTTCATTTCAGCAACAGTTAGCGCTGCGAGTCGCCAGCTTCCAAATCTCAACAAAGTGCCAACAAAGCGACCTTTATCCGCCGATTAACTCGGCGTATCAATGTCAGGCGACGCCGCCCTCAGGGGGGCGCGGGCGCTAACGCAAATCGGATAGAAATATTAGCTTAGGGGTAGTTTAGTGCAAACTTGCTACGTCATTAGCGCGGTGGAGGAGTAGCGTCGTTTGGGACGGATTTTGAATGTATGGTGATAATCTTTTCGTCGAGTAATATTGCCAATTCTGTTTAGAATACTGACGTTCTGACAAGATGATATACATTTTCACTGTACTCTGACTAGTAAAATATATGTACCCTACAGGCCTATGATATAATAAACGATTTGATATCACTCATATTTTACTAATACTTATAATTTTTAATAGATACGTAAATATATTTTCCACAAAACCGTACAAAATCAAAATCTGAATATTATTTTTTGTGTGTAATTTTTTAACGCTACAGAATTTCATCAACAACACGAATAAATAAAAAAAGATACTCAATTTCTATATAAATACATCGAGCCAATGATGTTTTTTCTTTAATTTAAACAATTTTTCATTTTTTTAAAGAAGTTCTAAATTAAGAAACAAGCGTTTCTTAATAAAACTACTCATAATACGTAAATTGAGAATGCGTACTAATAGTGCCTCTCGCAATCCCCCGTATTTTTTGCTATATATTATTTCTCAAAGATGTTTTTATCAGTACGCCTTAATACTTCATCAAAACTAATGGTTGCTATCATCTGAAAGATTATCTCCACTGCTGATGAGAAAAATAAACAAACAATTCAAAATTAATTTTTTAATTCTCCATATATCAATTCTCAACGGTATTTGTAATGTAACAGCGCCATCTATTGACAATCTCTTTAACTAACATGCAGAGGGTAATTATTCGCAAGAGCCAACTAGTTTTTGTATTATTGCTTAGTAATAAACTCAACAAATACTTAATCAATTATATTCTCTTTCGGTGAGATGTCTCTACGGGTTTGAATTTATTATCTTATTATAAAAGTGGGTGACTAATTAGATCAAGTCATTTAAATTTTTTCCCTGTTGTCATCAAGGTCAATTATAATAGATGCATATATTTCATAGGTTCCATGTGGGAAGGAAGCCCATTATCCTCGCAGCAATGTCCGGCTGTCTTGTCAACTATCAGTTGCTGATTAATAACTGTTTAATTGTTGATTAATAAGTCATTTAAGAATAGGAGCGCGAATATATGCACATATATTTATATAGTACGCGTCATCGTCTTAATTTTAAAATTACATCTGAAAAAATATACCAATATTTCTATCATTTTCCGCGCGAGTGAAGCCACGGATCAATGTCAGTTATTTAAGTGCTAATATTATCATTTAATAACAATGACTTAGTTTTTATATAAATCTACATGTTTGATAGAGATAACAATGAACTGTTAATTAAAATAAAATTTGCATAAGCAACTGTTACTAACTTAATCTTAACTATTACTTTAGGATCTTACATTTATTACTTCTTTCAACAAATTACTAAGTATTCAAATAAATATTAATACAAAATAATCCACAAGTTTTAAGGCAAAATGGAATACAAAATGTGCGTTCCAAAATTATTTCTGACATAGGTACATACAAATCCCAAAAACATTTCAAGTAAATCATTAAGCCTTGCCCCGTCCAAACAGACGCAATATTGATCAAAACAAATATTCGTATTAGAAATTAAACCAATTACATTTATAATAAAAAAATTAAAAACATTTACATTGCAATTCTCCAAAATTTGTCCAGCGCAGTCCTGGCCCAGAGCCACCGTCATGCAGTCGTTTGATTATAATTTAATCGCGGCGGCGCGCGCCGTCCGCGCGCCGCGCATCCATCAAACACTTTACATATGTTCGGGTAACCCCCGTGGGAACGACCGCTCGCGGGGTACCCCCATCAATATGTATTAGTCGGCCGGCCGTTGTTTCGCGGATGACTTTAAGCTTTTCGCAAATATTGGACGGCAATACGAATAGCCAGTGTTTAGAGTTAATACTTGACGAGTGATTTGGAGGATTGTTTTATTTGTTTGCGCTTAAACAGTGAAAGTCGAAGTGACGTCGTGATAAATTAGTGAATCTGTATTAATGGACTATAGCGGTTGTGTTAGGTACTTGTGATGATAATGGCATACCTACTTTTTTCAATTGTTCTTCTTATAATAATCTATAATAATTCTCTCTCAAAAAATCTCACTTCTACTGTTTATTTCCATTATTTTATAGCTTCTAGTCGACCCTTATACGTAGTTCGCCATTCATATTAAATTAATTTTTGAAGTAAAACTTCTTTACGCACGCTTGACTTGGGGAGTAAGCTGGTGAATGCATGACGAGAGCGTTACGAAAAGTGTGATCGGCCGAGGCGAACGGAATTGAGAGGGAGATATAAGTTAGTGAAGACAGAAAGAGAGAGAGTTACGTTTCGTATATTACTGTAGGGACAAGAGAGAGAGAGAGGTGCGAACACACATTTTGTTTCTCTCTTTCTCTCATAGCCAGTTATGTTTCGTATATCTAAGACACAGTGCAAGCCTATTGTCTGTATCACACTGTAGGAGCAAGAGAGAGCATATATATGCGAGTTTGCTAGCGTTACGCGAACGGTGATTTTTTGATTATTTTGTAAATTTCATTTCATTCTTGAACAATTTTATAAATTATTATTTTGTTCAATACATTAAATATTCTACATTTAAAGTGAAGAAAATTGTAAATTCATTTTAAAGTTCATATTTTGTGAATTTGAAGTTTTACTTCAGTCGTGTGGTCTAAAGCACACTCGTTTTTTTTAAATGTCAGTATTGTGATTTTAAGTTCGACCTCGTGTGTGTAAATCCTCGTTTATATAATGTTACAAAACGGTTACTAAACGGATAACGCCATGTGTGCCCTCCCTTTGAAATACACTTGCAACACTATATAGTTATTGGCTGGTGATTTGAGTCAGTGATACTTTCGTTTCAGTAATTTAATGTGAGGATGTAATAAATGTTTCTGGTACTCAATATTTCTCTCGCTCTGTCAATTTTTCTACGATTGATTTTAAATTCTAATTAATTTTCTTTTTAGTATATTTTCAAGACTAGAGAAACTTTAACGACTAGACTTTACTTTTTTCATAGATTTTTTCTAAGGTAAACATACGAGTATGTCGTATGTATAAATCTAAGTACACGTTAAATTCCCTACTTAGATAATAAAATTGGTTTGTTTGTCTGTTTCTTTCTTAATAACTTTGTAACTAAGCATCAAACTGACAAAAATGTTCTGTATTTCTATAGTTCAGTTCTGTGCGGTTTGTTTCGTACAGATTGCTACTACTCCTGAAATTGTTTTGAGACGTTTTTACTCAATCACACCTGGAGATTTTGATGAGACTTGAAATATAATTCATGATTTGATTTTATAAACTAATTTTTAACCCAAGAAATAGCGTTATTCATGTAAGACAAATATAAGTATATTTATTTATTTATCTACTTTAATGTATCCAATTGATACATATGGCGGACTTATCGCTACAAGAGCAATCTCTTACAGCCAACTACAACACCGGTCCAGCCCCGTTCGACGAACGGCCGGGAATCGAACCCGGGTCGCCGCGGTGCGTCGCATCGTCAAAGGCCGTATGCCTTGTGATCAACCCAACACACCACGGCGACGACACCTAATAATAAAAATATTACACTGCATATGCCGTTGTACAGGGCGTCGTATATTAGTGTTCGAAAGGCTAAAACTGGCATACTTTTGCTGAATAAAGTGAAGCGCTTAACGTTACTTACAGAGAGATATTGCAATACGTTAAGGGTTAAATGTCACCGCTTTAATTTAAAAAACACGCCAGGGAAGAAACGCGCAAAGTTGGTATATAATAAAATAATAAATACCACATTCTAATTTTAAAAAAATATGATACGCCTCGAAATCTAACGAATGTTACAGAATTAAAATTAGTACCCCTGGATTTCAAATTTCACTTGCTTTTCATGAATAGCAACAAATTGGCAAACCAAATTAAACAAATCATCGTCATCATAACTTACATAACTACGAAATTATTCGAAGTTCCATCCCGGCACTGCATATTAAAGAAAAAAATATTGCGTAACCCGACACCGCAACGCCGAGCACCTAAATAACACAATCGAGGCAAGGTGACAAGTTAAGTACGGCGGCGCGTCGCACAATGGCGGGCACAGCGCGTGCCGCGTCTCGCATTACTCTACTCGATTTTGGTCTTTTATCATAAGTTTGTGGTCGTAAAATATTGCCGTGATGTGGCCACAATAACTCTGTAAACGATACTTGTGGGAGGTGCCCCGCTCTCGTGGGCTCTCTCTTCGTTTATATCTCTTTTATTTTTTTTCGACAAGCGGAGAGGAGAGGAAAGAAGTATGTATATATTTGTTTGTGGATGATAATTTTGATAAATTTGTCAACGTTACCAATGCAATAAACTTAATAAATTAAAATCACAGTCCAAAAAAAAAAAATACGGACGAATTTCGGACTACACAAATTAATTATGCAATATAGTTAATACTACGTTCTAAAAAGTGATAAAAAAGGTATAGCGCACACGGAAGAGAGTCAGACCATTGTTTCCTTGGTAGCACAAAAACAAAAATCTAATATAAAAAATATTTCATTATTCGTTTATTATTAACAACTTATCAATAACATTAGAGAAAAAATTGTGAATTACGCTGCGGGGGTTCTGTACATAATTAGGCTCTTCTAAACATTTAAGAGTACATACCTAATATTTCTATTAAACTATTTACAAATATTAATTTTTCACAACATAAATATATTGTCTATATGTATTATATCTTTCGAAAGGATATAAACACGTAAATATTTGAAAAATTATAAGATCGTCTGGTCAGATCTTCTCTAATCTTCGAGTCGGATTTTCCCAAAGTTGTTTTAATTGTTTGCCCTATTTTCACTTATTTTTTAGAATGTCTTTAAATATGCAACTAAAAATTATGCAACTCAAACACATTATACGTAAATGAACTATAAAAAAATTCGAACACTTTATTTCCCCACCCTAAAATATCTAAATTAATAATTTTGTCTTTTAGTTATTAGGGTGTAATATATTTTATTACTATGCCAAATTTCAAGTAACTACACCAAGCGGTTACTAGGAAAAATAGTTGTAACGGACAAACGGACAGACACATGAGTGATATTATATATAGAATACCTGTTATGAACACTAAAAACAAATAAAATAAACCGACGAATATTTTCTTTACAAACAAAACAATTGCCGCCAATTTCTAAAGCGAAACGGATCAAGCTAGAATCGTTAAAAAACTATGTTTGTAACAAATCTTTAAAATTGCCTTCAATAAATAATTATATAATATTAATATCAGTTTATATTTACTGATACATAAGTTATTCCGAATAAATGAGCCTTATATTATGCGCCTATCAGCATAGTCATTGTGACGCCATTCCTAACAGTTGTTGCATTGTGGCCAACCTTCAGATGGTGAATATACGAATTATTGTTAACCTAATAGTAAATTATTTTTTATATTCTCTCCATAAATGTATGAATCGAGCGTCTCCTCTTGTTTTTTTTTGTTTTATTAAAAGTATGCTTTAAAATCGAGTTGCATAATCGGACCTATATTTCTGATATTTTATAAAAATATCTAAATAGAATGTAACTGCTAAAAAGAGTTTAATTTCAAAGTTAATTTTAATACAAACTGGAAAATTTTTTATTTGTCTTACTACCGAATAACGACCATTCTAAACTTAGTCAAAATATTTTGTATAAGTAATTATTATTTTTCCTCTTGTTTTGATGCGCTTTTCTACACAAATTATCAACTCGCAACCAGTTTAATTAGCTATTTTGGTTTTATGTACACGAAAAAATATTTTATATTAAAGCAAACGATCTCCGCGGTATCTTTCATGTATACATACTTTTTCGATGTGAGATGCTAATATGCTGTGACGTGATTTATATGGCATTAAAATCAAAAACCAAAATCGAATATGTTTGCCCTTTCGAATGCAATTATATGGACATGAGATCCCCAAATAAATTTTAGACAATCATATAAAAAAGAACAATAATTCATCTTCGTAGTGCCAAAATGTTATCAGTAAAGATAAAAACAAAACGACATTAATTTCTCTGTATATAATAATTGGGTATTTGATTAATTTTTTTTATTTCATTAATCATAATTTAAAGGTACAAGCTGATGAAGACTGAAAAAAAATTTTTAATAATCTAAAAAATTGATCGAGTTATAAAAGTTTAAATTTAACCTTTAGATACGGACGGCAATACTGTGTTGTGAGGTCATTTTTAATATTGCACATGATATTCTACAAGAGGAAAAGATACAGGGATATATCCAACTCTATCCGTATCTTCAAATTTAGAAGCCTATATAACTGGCATATTTTTAAATCAATTTTTGAATTTTTTTCAAGACTGGTTTTTAATTACCTTATATTTCACCATATTGTATGAAAAATATCAAAATTTAGAATGAGTCAACTACCGTACTAGCAATACCGTGGTTATTGCTCTCAGAATTGTTATAAACTAATTACTCTTGGTTTTATTATTTAGATAATTTATCACAACACGCTTAAATTAATTTAAACCTATATATTCTACGTTGATCTAAATTATTTAAGTGTATTGTGATAATTTATCTAAGTAAATTAAAAACTGCTCGAAAGTTACAATTAGTCCGTAGCGCATGATCAAAATTTCTAGCCGCATCCATCAAAATTTCTAGCCGTTGATATTTACTTCTTAGCAAAGTAACAATTTGACATTTCGATTGATCAGTGAATTTTATCATTGTACTATGGGACAAAGTGTACATATCCAGAAATTATAATTGATGAGATTTTTATTCATAAGAATTGTAGTCAATGAGATTTTTATGTGTTTTTTTTAATAAAATTAATGTTATTAATGAGAAATATAATATTTAGGAAAATAACGATGAGACTGTTTTTCTTAATTATCTCACTAGTAATTTTCTTAATCTTGATAAAACCTCACATTATGGAATCAAATCTATTTTAATGACTGACTATCCATATCTAATAATACACAGAAAAAAAGTGCAAGCAAGTAAAATAATACTACACCATTTGCATTATCAATTTAAAATAACCCCAAAGACCATAAACTGTTCGCTGACCCCGCACTTTAAACTTAAATCTTTAAAGCTAATTTCAAACGCGGCGATAATCACCATATATAATATTAAATCATAAACAAATAGCTTACAAAAGAAATAAAAGAGCAAACGTCAAAGTGACGTTTAGCGGCGGGCGGGCACGCGCCGGAGCTTAGCGCGCGCCGCCCGCCATTATGGTGAGCGACTCGCGCCTGACTTCACGCTCATTGAGCAATGTTCAGGATTAATGACACGATGCTGGCACTTGTGCACATAATCGGATATAAGTTCCTTGTTTTATTGTTGTGTTCGAGATCATTATCCTGCCTGTTGCCGTTACTTATACCGGATATTAATATTTGTACATACGATGTGTTTGGGAAATAAATATTTAAGTACATTTTTTGTACGTTTTAATTAACAAATAATATTTCAAGTAGGATTAATAAGCGGACATATAAATATTGAAACTTAATATAATTAAATAAAACCAATTACATAGTATTAGACGTACCGTTAAAATTAACTATGAACATAAACATTAGATATTTCTTATATGTATTCTAAACGCTATTACTTTATTTTTTTATATCTATCAAATAAATTAGAAAATTTAAAAAGGCAAACAAAATATAAATGAATAAAACTACACCTTAAACTCAAACTCCTTGTTTTCATAAATCTGAAAACCAAATAGGTAATGCTTTTTAGAATTTCAGGGAATCGATTCATTAAAAGTAGAAATTTATTAGGAGATCTTTTTACTTTTAAACATGTAAATGATTATTCCAATCTTCTTTCTACTGACGTACCCAAACCTAAATATCACCCAACTAGGCAACCATACTCAATTTAATGTTACTTCTACGTATGGAGTTTATCCATTTCTTTTACCGTCGCCACACATGCATTCCTCTCATTACGATGCATGCCCGTCTCTCGGAGCAAGTGCGGGTGCGTGCGAGATAAGCCAGCCGCCCTCGCGGGATGCTGCAAGGGCTGGACCGCCGCGTGCCGCCGGCAATCTCCACCGACACTTCTGATCCCAACCCGGATAAGGCAGATCCCGGTATGCTATGGCCGACTTTATAAATATAGGTATCGACCTGAGGAGGGCCGAGTTCGTGGGGTTGTGCGATGTAACTTTTTGTATTATTTTATTACCGGTGTGGAGATTTGTTGTCTTCAATGGCTACGAAATAAGTGGGGATAAAGGTTTACACAAAAGCATTGAATTGAATTTTTTTTACGTTTGAAGTACAACTTAAATCAGCAATTGCTGGATCCTAACGACTTCTTTAGAAACTTTACTTAACACAACACTTATTTTATTTGTCTAAACTTATATCTTATAACAAAATATGGATGTATACGACCCCGCAAGCGTGAATCTACTATCAGGTGCACTGTAATCTTAACGTTAATCAAAGATGTTAATGAATGTTATTTATTTTAAGTATCTACTATATGTGTGCTAAAGGGTATATAAGAGGGTAATGACGTATAAGATATAATTAGTAAGCACGCCTTTATTTTGCTATTTACTTTCTACCGATATTCCGTAAAAAAATTCGTATTAACAAGTTTTATATTTATCTGTACTTGGATAAATAGCATATTTTTATATTCTACTTGCCAATCCCTTAATTTGAAAATCCATACAATAGAAAAATCATTCGCAATCTTGGATCATTTGCCATATGAAGTTTATGAACACGTTACATTTTCTGTGTTCTTTCCCAGATGTCAAGTTACCTCTTTGCCTAATTTCATGAAAATTAATTTTATATTTTAGTCGTGGAAAAAAATACAGTGGAACTCGCTTTTGCATTTACAATATTAGGATAATATGGATGTAAAATAAATAAGATAGGAAATTTCAAATTTCTACCCATACAATTCATGACTGACACTTAGAAACATGGTCATACCTACAAATTTCCTGGAGTCGAAAATAAATCGAATGCATAGATTTTGAACCTTCTCAATTTTGCGATGAGAAAAAAGCTTAGAACATATTGCTTTTGTAGCAATAAGTAAACCGTGTGTACAAGTGTCACATTTATTAAAATATAAATAAATAAAGTATGTTGTAATTGTATACGTGTCCATAACTCAAAATAGATAAAAATAAATGTTCTACCTTATCCATGTTTTGGATTGAAATGGGAGGAAATTTTAAAAGGGAAATCTTACGATAAAGATTATTTTCTCGCAAATGACTTAATAAATTAAGAGGTTTTGTACCAGGAAAACATAGATATGCTGAAACGTCAATGACTGTGTAGTTGCAAAACTTTCCAAAGTACTTTACGCAGCAGATAGTTTCCTTAGAAGTTTACCCAAAAATATTGTCATAAAATATTTTTATTGCCCTCCAATTTCCTTACAATATATTTAAAGATATTGATAGATTATACTGACTATAATTATACTACTGTCATTTAAAATTTACTTAAATATTATAATAAAATAAAATAACACTTCGTTTCTTTTTTGTACTAAGAGTTAATGGTTTCTAAAACACTTTTTCTACAATATTGGTCAACCTTCAAATGGTATTCACAAATTTCAGAAAAGATATTTCAAGAACTGAAACGAAACTAACTGATTTTCTTTTTATAATACCCCAAAATAAAAAAAAACTGTATATATACAATATACGATGAATCTGTCAAAGACAAAATTAATTCACAATGAAAAAATAAATTCAATATGGTCGTTATATAACCTAAAACTTCAAAACTTAAAGTTTGGGTTGTTGGCTAGTTTTGATAAATTATAAGTCCATTTTAATTCAACATGTATAAGTCAATGAAATTTAAGAATGGACTGTGAGTATATTTATTATGAGACATCCAAAACTTAACATAAATTAAAATTTGATTGACACTCGAGAGACCTCGGTAAATACACGAAATTTATCAGAATACTACATTTATTTTCTTTTAATTATTAATTTAGACAATATGACAAATCTCTAAAAAAATTGTTGGCGAAATTGAAACAGGCGAAACTCTAAACAACTAGTTGGAAAAACTTGACAATTACTAAATTTGACATTAGATTACTAATTATGACATTTAAAAAAATTCGTTCTCACTCATCACTGCATCACAAACATATCACATTTTGGTCCTCGATGAAATGTTTGAAAAGTTGAACACGTCGGGAAAATGGGAAAGTTCATTATCAATTCTGTTCTAGATGCTGGTATTGCAAAAAGATGATGACTATGCCAGTACAGGAAGTTATTAGGTGTGAAGATTGAGAGCCGTTTCAACAAAACAGACTACTAAATATCCATCCGACAATAGAAAAAATTAAATTCTTCTGAGTTGTGAAAAATTAAAACCTCACCCATCTAGAAGAAAACTAGTAAAAATTGAAAAGAGAAGTAACCGTACGTTCTCATGTACGAATATTGATGGAACATTGTTTAAATATATTCGGTCATCAGGTTGAACTTTGTCCCTGTGAACAGGTCAACACAGCCAAAGAGTATATAATTGAGCTATGATTACCATAGGTCTAATATCACCATTAGACCTATGATAGGAAAACATCATATCAACAAAGACGATAGGCGCGTTTCTATTTTCTGACTTAACATAATTTCCGCTATAGTAATATTACAAATTAGCAAAATAATGTACACTAGTAATGGGTGTTTTTAGTGATATACAAGTTTAAAATAAAAATAAGAGATAAAAATGACGATAATGGCCATGGTATTCGCTTTATTGAAAAGTTAATTATGTGTAATTTGTGTTTAAATGCGACTTCAGGCATATGGGCGTCGTGACTGGTTCCAATGCAAAAAAGTGGTTGAGAATTGGACTTCCAGATTGCGCTTCACTTAAACCAGCTGCAGCGCCCATATGCCTGAAATTTAATATACGTATTTAAACACAAATGGCACAAAATTACCATTGTAATAAAGCCAATGGCACAAAATTATCTTTGTAATTAGGCCAATACCGTGGACATAATCATGATTTTTATCTACTTTTTTCATTTTAAAATTACGTGCCTCTGAAAACACTCGTTATTATAGATTTACTACAGAATACATTAACTATAAAATGGAAAAGTACAATAGAATGTCCTAACTTTATTGTCCTTTATGTGCTATTTTACTTTATCTACGGTAATCACACTATCATCATTCTTGCTATCCTACTATGCTCTTATTTTTTACATTTCCATCTTCACGATTTATCGTATTCCTTTATAAGAGTAGCCTACTATTTTTATTCTTTAGAGAACTATTGTGATTGTCCATATATTTTACATCCGGTAATATGGGCCAGGGCTCGTTTTTGAAACACAGTCACCGTTATCGATATACACAAATCTATCGCTCTCATTAGACAGGCGTGGATTACGACAGCTTTTGTAATTTAGTATTAAGTAGAATTATTGTTTATGTTCTTTTTTCAATACAAAAATCATAAAGATATAGATACCGGAATACGCATATGGCAATATCACCCCTTCCTGTACAACCGTTAGGTTCTATAGTAAAGGATACAAACACACGTAATTATATATCAAGAATTAACCACGTGTCTTTAACAAATTTAACGTTAAATATTTTTTGTAATCTCGAGTTAATTACATGACTTAACAACGGCATGCCAACGCGCATGGTTAAAACGATAACCTAACAGCAATACTATCGAGAAACTGATTTTGTGCACATTAATCCTTGCTAGGAGTTCCTTAACATTTCTTAAAAAGTCGTCATGATAAAAAAGTCTACATAAAATGATAAGAAGTATTACTTAAACAAAGAGAGATATCTTTGGGAATACCCAAATTAAAACAATTACGTGTAAAACAGAACATATCGCATGAGATACATACATAGACAGCATGGCAATCCGCAAACTAACACCCGCCAGACAGCGAATAAACAAAACAATCTAAAACCGCACGAATGGTCCTCCTTACGTCGGGCCGCGCGCGCATTAGCGCCGGCAGCGCCCCCGCCACGCGCCGCCAACAAAGAAGTTAATCTCGCGGCCGTATTCAGCGGACTGCAATCGCTGCATCGCCGCTGATAAGCGACAAACGAGGGATTGGAGATGGTAATAAAAGAAAATCTCATTTCGCCCCGCGCTCTGTTTAATCAGCGTCCCCATTGTCAGCGCGCGTCGCACCGCTTTGTTTTGTTTCCAAGTTGCTACCCGGTTTTAGTTTGGCGCGTTAAGGTTTGACATTTATTTTCTTAGCGTTACGTTTGTAATTGGAGTGCGTAAGGTCGTACGACCTTTTGAAAATTAATTTGAAAAACAAAGTAATGATAAATTCAAGTGAAGAGTTATCGGGTGACGCAATAATATTTTTTATTAATCTATTTTCTCTTCTTTAACCCCGATTATTTACAATAGTGAGGCATCTATAAATATAAAAAATCGACAGCCTATTACTATACAACCCTATTATTAATTAAGAGATTTTTTTCAAATAAATATTTGTTCCATTTTTCCAAAATTTAAGAAGGTAAGGATTCAGAATTTATCAATAAAGATTAAAAAAACGTTAACGATTTGGAATACTGAGTCAAAGTTGTGAATTTTTCCAATTTATTGGTGTAGTTATATAGAAGTAGAGTGTCTTATCAAGAAATTTCCTCAACATTTCCCATTTTATCTTATGTGGATCACGTGATATTTTAATCATGGACTTGAGAAAGTGTAATTAATTGCAATCACTTATCATAATCATATAAAACCTAAGGTCTCTGACACATTAGAAATTTAATAAAAATTGTATGAAAGTGTTAAATTAAAATTGAGTTCTTGAAAACACGTGGAAAATTCTTGCGATATTTTTGATGAGAATTCCGGACAAAGAGGCAGCGTAACTCTTGATATCTCCGCGCAGAAAAAGAGGGAGTACGGTGACCGAGTAACGGTTTTTATGCCATTAGGACTATTAATTGTAAATAATTACGAGGAATTTCGTTATCGATTCGGTTCTAGACGTTCGTATAGTAAAATGAAGGACCAGACTATTAGGATTACGTATGAAGGGATCATAATACCATCGCCTAATATTTCAACACTGCCACCCACTTATAACCTTCCCGACAGCTATAAGTTCCCCATACAAGATATACTCACATAGATATACATCTAATTAAAACCCAAATTCACATAATAACCGCTGCTCTAAATTTACATAGACATATTTCTGATTTTTTCCCAAATTTAGTTTTTTACTCAGAAGACATGTTGTAAAATGTAAATTTATTTTTTACAACATGTCTCGTGAGTAAAAAACAAAATGAATAGGTAAATATCTCTGTAATTTTAAAGGACTCACAAGATAGGTTGATAAAATTTAAAAAATTTTAACATCAAGCAATACACATGTGACAATACAGACTTTCAATTATGAACTAAAGGTATCATGTAATAATACAGTACTGACAGATCCGAAATTGATAGTTGACAGTACATTATACAATTTTCCTTAAAATTAAATAATACGTATTTGATATTATAGAGTGAACAATGTCAATTACAGATAACAAGTAATAACACAGCCTTGACGGATCAAGTATTGACAATACATTGCACAATATCATTTCAATACTGAACAAAATTAAACAGTTAACACATTGTTAACAATTAATAAATCAACCAAAAGCACAGTATTAACAAATGGTTAAAAGGCACATTAACTTATCCTACTTATCCACCGTATCTTAGAAGCAAATTTAGTTACTCGTCTGCTAACGGTATAAGGCTATGCTCTAAAAACCAGCACCTTTTCTCCAAAACATACCACCACCTTTTATGAACAGTCCTTCGCTGTCCAAACTATAAGACTTTGGAATCGACTGGAACCGGATACCAGGAACTCGCCCTCTCATAATCTCTTAGTCTTACCCTTTCTAATTCCATGTTGTTCCCCTTTCTTCGTTCCCAACAATGTCAAGATTTATAATTAATCATTTTTGTTTTTGTTTTGTATTTGTTATATTTAGTTTGGTTTTCTTTATTTATCTACTGTGATATTTTTGTTGTTTGATGTATCATCCTAATTTGTTTTGTTGTTATTAGTGTCTTTTATAGTTTTTACAAAATGTTCAAATTTAATCAATATGACTGGAAGAAATTACTCTTATAACAATAAGTCCGCCAAATGTATATGTTATTATACGTTGAAGCTTGATGTAAATAAATATCTTAAGAAGTAAATTATCAACAGATTCTTAAGCATGCTCAATACTGACAGGTTGTTAATGGTGAGAACACGTAACACATTGAACAAAGTTGCTTGAGTTTATGCAATTATATTTAACTCTAAAATTTCAATTTTATATTTCAAGAGTTTGAATTTAATTATGTATAAAACCTTTGTGAATATATTAGTGCATTAAATATTAGTACATATGTGATTCAAATCTATATTTTCATCAAACCCTTAAGTTACAAATTTGTACGTTCCATTTTCAATTACAATTACTTATATAATGCCTTGATTAAGTCTTGATCACGTGGAATTAGGTAATGCCAGACTGTTACCTGTTACCACCTTGGGAGATAGTATAGCGAGAGTGGTACTTGTTATCAACTGATTGTGTTTTCATTTCAATCCACCGTACTGATGAAAAATATAAATAAAAAGTAAAGAAATAAAATAAAGTAACTTACTTGAACTCTACCTTTGTTACCCTATTCAGTTACCCAAAAATAAGCCTATTTTTATTTTTCGAATTATTACGGAAGATTTAGACTTGTAGAAGTTTTAAAAATGAATAAATAAACCTGCCTTGTTAGTTCTCAAATCACAGACGCGTAGCCGAAATATTTATTTGTAGGCAAATGTTGAAACTACTGAAAATAATCGTAACATCCGTTATCTACTTTTATAATAATTTCAAAGAATACGTGTTGAACTGCAGATCTCGTTTAAATGGTGTAATAACTCAATTTGTTACAAAAATATTGACGAAATTAAATTTATTCAGTCACAGGCTATACCGCTTCAACCCTTCTAATTATTGACGCTTCAAACTTTGGACCTTTCGTTTTCAAAATTCGTAGCACGCCCGTCAGTACATTAGCTTCATTTTATGGTTTTTGGTTTCTTAAGTACAATAAATTCCTCTAGTCAGTTTTCAATAAAACGTACTACCGCGTCAGAAAGTTTGAAAGCACCGTTACTGATGTGCCAAATTATATTTTTTTAAGTTCATCTTTCCTTCTTGAGTGCTCATTTTCAATCGAAAAGTGAGGAGAGATAGAATGAATGCATTTTTTGATCTCGGATTAATTTGAGAAGAATAAACTAAGCCGGCAAACTAAACTTTAACTGTATGTTCATATTTATAAATATTACTAAAAAAATATTTTAATCAATTACATGTAAACTCACCGTAATTACGTAATTAACTACTTTTAACGCGAGTCAAATACTTTCCAAAAAGATATTAACGCCATAAATTTTAATGCTCGACGGAAAAAGGTACCACTTTTTCGATATAATCATAATATAAAGCAAAAAAAGGGTAAGTTTACGACCACAAAATTTTAACGTTCCTCTTTCCGATGTTTAATTTCTAACTCGTTTTTTTTTAAAGTAACAAAGTAAAGTTTTGTATAAAGTTAAAACTTTTTCTTACGATAATATTTGACCATACGCGTTTACAATGTAGCAGAATTAAGTAAAGTCCACTTAACAATCCCATTTATAACCTTATGGTCAGAATGAAAAATAAGCTATGATATAACACTCATCTATACGTAGTGAAAACTTTGAAATTCTATAACATTTCCTGTATAAATAAATAATAATAACACAAAATATGGTCAACGATTAATAAACGAACTCTTGTCCATAATTATAAATTCCTTAGCACTGTTGCACGGGAAAATTTCGTTAAATTATATGGTATTATAACGATTTCAACTTATTAAACAAATTGTTTGCCAACCCCCCTGAATTCTTTGATCAAACAATTAAAGAACTTAGGAGACTAGTGCTAAAATTAAGTTTCCCGCCTATCTTAAAAAGTTTAAATCCATTCCTATAATTTCCATATTAACAAATCGAATGTTTCCTATTTATTAACCCTTTTCGTATTGTACATTCGCAATTAACTGATTTTTCTGGTCCATCCATCCATACCATCTTCACGAACATATACTTGTAAAGATGACTGAAATGGGAAAGTCCAAAGGCCTCTTTCTTTTGTTTCCCTAGTTTATTCAATTTTGCTATGCTCACAAAATTCCGATATCTGCTTAACGACTGGGACTAAGCATGTGCTCATTTATTGAACTTTTACAGTGATTCGCTAAGTGAATACACAGAAACGCATTATTATTGTTGTGTCGCAAGGGGTAACGGCCGTCTTGCAAGACTTTACTGGCAACAACTGTAAAGGCGAGAAGTCTTGTCTTGATGTTTTTCCATGAATATCGTGTTTTCATTGAAATGCATAATTATTTAATGGCTAGCCCTATTCTCGGTAGCCATCTTCCTCATGAAAATTTTCCAATCCAGATCGCAGAGAACGAATGACAGAAAAACTACAGATTCCTCGAAGGACTCGAAGGACTGGAAATCCTGAAATTCCTGTGCAGCGCACACTACACGATGCAAGACATTACGCATATCACATTCAGCGTTGTCACTGCTAGAAAAGAGAAGAAGTTTACGAAACTGAACTACGAAAAGAACAAGATAAAATAAAATGTTGTTGACCACTTTAGACTGAATTTTTTCATTTCCTTTCACCATAATCATGAAAAGCTCTGTTTCTTTGATCACTAGTTACTGAACCAAAGCAGCAAAGAATTAATAACCCTGAAAGGAATATTTTTTTTAATTATTTCAGAAGATTTCGATTTTAACGAGTTTCTATATTTAGTATTTAGACATCACTATTTGGGGCCATATATATATATATATATATATATATATATATATATATATATATATATATATATATATATGTGTGTGTGTGTGTGTGTGTGTGTGTGTGTATATATATATATATATATATATATGTGTGTGTGTGTGTGTGTGTGTGTATGTGTGTATATATATATATATATACATATATATATATATATATATATATATATATATATATATATGGCCCCAAATAGTGATGTCTAAATACCTGGTTGTCTTGTTTGACACTCTGATCTACTCAGCTGACTCGCTGAGATATAAGCGTTCCTTATGTATCTGTAAATGATTCCTTATATAAAAATGTATTTATTAAATACTTCTTTACGTTTAGAACTAGCCACAGCACATGAACTGCTAAGCAATTTTACCAGGAAAACTTCGAACAAAATCTAAGAGAATGAAATTCACTTGGTAACTTTTCTTTCCCAAGACGTAGACCTTCCAACATTGTCTTGGTTTACAAAGTTATATTCATTCGTCAGCAGATTTTAAAACCGTACAAATCTTAGCTCTTCATTAACGGTAAAAATTGCGACAACCTTTCCTATTCAATTCACAACAGTTGTTATTGAAGGATACTATAATCCCTTTGTCTATTAATTTGAAAGAGCTGGAGCTAGTGATCGGTCAAAATCTCACATTTATATTAAATTGCAACTAAACTGGAAAAATGTGCGACCAACAAAAGGCACACAAGTCAATTTTCAGTTTGGCGAGGATACTGATTTTTTTTGTATTTTTTTCGTCCTAAAAATTTCGTTACCCTTCTTATCCCTAAAAAACATCTTATTTCATGAATTCATGATAATATACATACGTACATTAAATTGTAGAATAAATTCGGCTTTCATATCCAGGATAAGTTGCCAAAATATACATTCGATTAACGAAAATTTTCCTTTCGTTATCCTTTTCTTCAATTTCCGTCTCATGTCAGTCAACTTATGTCGATAATGTGTCAAAGTTATCTTCGGATCGAGAATTATTTTAAACACCGACGGCTTTAATACACACCCTGTTAATGAATAATAGTGTACAATACTAATTGCGTGCTCATTGACAACATGTATGTAAATAACTAAGATACACTCGCCCTGGCGACTATTACGAATAGAGATAAGAATCTCGGATACGAAAAAAAAACCCTACAATCAAATATATATAAGCCTATATTTATTAAACAATATTATGTATCATACAAGGAAAATAGTATGATTTGTTTATGATGAGTGAATGTAAATTTATGGAAATGTGTCATCGTCATCTTTTGTAGTTCTTGTATAAGTATATATTTAGATCTGATTTATAAATTTGAATTTTGTTAAGTTATGCTTCTTTATTTTTATGAATAGATAACCTGTAAAGTATCAATAAATCTATGACAAATAAATAACTAAATATCAACCCCGCTCTAGTTTATACGTCGTCGCAAACAAAAATACGAATTGCCGCCTCATAAACATATAGATTTTGAAAACACATGTCTTTTATTTAAAATAAAAAATTATGCATATACTTATGTACACGCGTTAGAAGTTATACTTCTTTGGCATAATACAAGAATAACTTTATTTAGTACGCTTTTATTTTTTTCACAATGCGCCTAAAGAAGTATAAATTCAAAAACCAAACAATTTTAGAATATAATTAAAATGAATATTTAAAAAGAAACATGTAATGTAAAATTAACAGTTAAATAGAACAAAATAGTAATAATTTAAAACTTTGTAACCAGTCACATTTAAAATGCTATCATAAAATTGTATCTTTGTGCTATCAAAAAACTAAACTTATGTCCTATAAAATCTAAACAAAGCAACATCAACTACGCGAAAAGCACAAGAAACCTTTTTCTGAGTTTTTTAATTTACTCTTCTTATTCGAGAAAATTTTTTTTAAGTTTATTTGATCAGCAATTTCATGATTGCCAAAATGGCTAAACCATTTTTCGTTGAAGAAGTTCAGCTAGAACATCAAAATTTATTAATACATTATTAATAATAATTTAGGAAAACTATTTACCCCGCTTCCTACAATTATTATTATAGTGTTAGCGTAAGAATATAACTGTTCTTACGCTAATACTAAGTTACAGTAATACTTTATGGCAAAATTTAACATTATTATTGATTTTTGTACAATGCCAGATTTTTCTTTTTTGCCCAAAAGGTCAGTTACCTACCACGGAAAGGAGACTGTTAAAAAAGATTACATTTCACCTCCGCACGAAAAAAATTTCAAAAAACATTACTTGGGTCTTAAATAAACGGAAAATACAAATTGTTTGTCCCGGAAGTGATAAAACCATTCTTATAACCTCTCAAGTATAGAAAAAATCAAATGTACCGTCAACTTCTTGACTCGCCTTTCCACGATGTGTCATTTTGCCTGGAGTTTATAAAAACTAATTTATTTTATTATTCTTATTGGAGAAAAATTGAATTTATTATATTGTAAAGAAGCTTCAAATACTAACTGCTGAGCAGCTCATGATGTCACTCATTCACTTTCTCGACGCTCTTTTAACGACTTATGGAAGCGACATTGGTACTACCTATATAATCTTTCGGTTCGTGTGTGCGTTTAATGGATCCGAAAGTACATTATAGTACATTGTGTAACTGATAAAACAGTAGAAATATATAGAATTAGTACGCGTAAAATATTTTTTAATGATCCGAAGTACATTAAACAACATATAGTCGCATTTTCTAACATATTTTGGATACTCTAAACAAATTCCCGTCACTTCCGGGGACCTAGCAATATATTTGACGCTTTAGCAATAATTTTGTAACATTTTTTATGAACAACCTCCTTTCTGTCTTAATAACATTTCTCTCGACATAGCTATTCAATTGTGTATATATATATATATATATATATATATATATATATATATATATATATATATATATATAAATATATATATATATATATATGTATATATATATATATATATATATATGTATATATATATAAATATATATATATATATGTATATATATATATATATATATATATACAGCCTAAACCGCTAATGACAAAAATTTTTATAGTAATAATTATTATGAACATTGTAGTTAATGAAAATTGCAATAGCTTAACATTTCTATATTTGAAGAAGATATTTTAAATGTGCAAAATCAGATACCTGTATTAACTTATATTGCGGGCTATTGTATCTGGTCATATTTAAATAATAATACTTGTAAAACGTGCATTGACTATTTAGTTTTAAGAAATGAGCAAATCCATGCAGATGAAAAATGTGATTATGATTTGATAAAAAAATTAGATAGAGAAGGATTGTTACTACCTCATTCAGATATTGTTAATGTAATTGTATTTAATTATATTATTGTAAATAAGTTAATCTCTAAACAATGCGAACAACAATTTTTAAAATGTGACAATCAAAGATATCTGGTTTTAAATATAACGTCTACAAAAATACTAAATGAATATGATTTCTTCCTTTGTAACTTTTATTATAAAGTACCCGAGCATTCTGTTAGTAATATTATATTCTATATTATAAAAACATGTACAAAATTATTTTTAAATAATTATATAAAGGGTAAAAATGATATTTCAAGTAGAAAAACAAATAATAAGAGAAAATTATGTGCATTGTCTAAATAAGTTGTAATTTTGTTAATTCGGATAGATAATTATAAGTTAATTTTTTCATTTCCAATTTTTAAATAGTATTTAATGTTAATAATATATTGTAACATAAATGAAATTTTTTTTTGTTTTTTATGGACTATCTGGTAATATTCTGGTATGAATAGATCTGTAAGTGGTAAGTTTGTATATTTGGAAAATTACATTGTTTTTGAGTTGAAATAAAGCTGCTTTCGGTGTAATATAAAATATATTGGTAATTATTATAAATTTTTAATTAAAAATAAATATATTCTCTTAAAAAATCTGGATGTTTCGTTTTTTTATGAAGAGTTGACCTGATTTTAAATAAATATTAATTGATTATTAATAAATATATTTTAAGTCGAAAAACAAATAATAGGAAGAAAAACTTATGTGCATTGTGTAAATAAATTTTAATTTTGTTAATTCGGATAGATTAAATTTAATCAATATGACTGGAAGAATCCCAATGCCAGACTAATTTGAATATCCTCCGCGCTCTTTCGGGAGTGTGGTGGGGCTCTCACCCTTCCACATTAAAGTTAATATATAACGCTCTAGTCCGTAGTCATCTAGAATATGGTTCATTTCTACTTGATCCTATTTCCAAATCCAATGCCACTAAATTGACCCGCATTCAGTCTCAAGCTCTGAGGATCATAGCAGGTGCTATGAAATCCAGTCCCATAAATGCCCTACAAGTAGAATGTGTTGATCCTCCTTTAAGTCTCCGGCGACAATACCTAGCTGATCGTTATTTACTAAAGACAGCTAGGTTTTCTACTCACCCTATTTTTCCTAAACTCACCCCCCTCTCTAGGTTTATTGAACATACTCCTTTTTGGCGTTCTAAGTCCCGACCTCTTCTTATCGTTAGCTTCCAAAGATTCAAATCCCTTACTAACCCCGTTTATCAAAATTCTTCTCTTCCTCTCTATAGCTTCCCATTTGACTCGGTATTTCACAGGCCAAATATAAATTTGTGTTTTGGAGTTGATAAGGAGTCCAAAAATGCTAATTCGCTGTTCAATTCTATCTTGAATTCGTTTTGGATGGATTGGACGCGAATATATACAGATGCATCAAAAACCGGTAGAGATGGCTATGTCGGAGCGTCATTTTACTCTCCATCCACCGCTCATTCAGCTTACTTTCGCCTTCCTAAGGAATGTTCGGTATTCTCCGGGGAATGCCGTGCTATTGTGGAGGCCTGGTTTGCCGCAGTGAACGGGGATCCATGTTTCACTACTAATTTCATTGAGGATCTTCTTCCCATGACTCGTTTCTGGATGGCGTCTGATTGGCAGAGGGCGTGGGAAAGATCATCCCAGATTACAGGTGCGAGATATTTCCAGATCCAACCTTTTATTCCTTCAAAACCTTGGTTCTCAACATTTACTTTCTCTCGAAAGGAATCCTCTGTGGTATCTCGCATGCGTTTGGGTCACTGTTCTGTTCCTACTCATTTGGCTAGACTGCGGGTCAGAGAGTCTCCAATTTACGATTGCGGGTTTGGAGAGGGCGATTTAAATCATCTCATTTTTTAATGTCCATTAAATAATAGGTTTCCTTCGTTTGTTTCCAAATTATTAAAATATAAAATTCAATTGCCCATCAACATAAGATCACTTTTATTTATTGCCAACAAACCCATTTTAGGATTAATCATTCAGTTCATAAGAAAGAACGACATCAAAATATAGAAATTTTTATACTTATGTTCATGTTTATTTTTTTAAGTTTGTATATTTGTATATACTTATTTTGTACTTTCTGTATATTATAATGTCGTTTTCTTCTTTTAGTTTAATTGTAGCCAACTTCTTATTTAGTTTTTGTTTTATTGTATAGTTTATTCTTTTGTTATCAAGCAACAATGACAAATATCCGAAATTTGATTTAATCAGTGTTGCCATAGCCTTTTTTCCACACTTGACATTGGCAAAGGTTCTCTATGGAGAGAACGAACGCTATATAATCAAAGATAAAGATAAATGAGTTTTGACGTACAATTGTTGTGAAATATACGAACAGACTACACGAACTACCAATTATTTATAAATATATAATAGAAGACGTAATGGGGGAAGAAGATGAATATGAATGTGTAAATAAATCAAAACTAAATCTTAAAGATAATTCTGGAGTGAAAAAGAAAAAAAAGAAACGTGACAAGAAAATTCTAGAGCAAATTTCAAAAATTGCTGAATCCAATATTAAACAAAAAGGCAAAGAAGACAAACGGACTAAAGCAGAAATATCCTTCCAACAAATGCAGGAAAAAATGGTGTGTGTTTTCATCTTAATTCTTTTACTAGCAATGTAACCAAATATTTTTAAAATTAAAATTTATTGGGGAGATTCGAAACGGCGAACATAAATCCAGGGAATTTTAGTGAATACTTTGCGTCGCCCGTTAACGATACTACAGTTCCACTTGATTACATAGATCAATCGATAGTAGTAGTAAAATCGTCCCATATAGATTTTCGATTATATTTTTGGTTGCTGATCAAAAATATAAAACATACTAAATGATAAACTAAACTTTTTAAAACACTTAGGCCTTGAAAATGCCCACCACCTCAGAAATAGGTTTCTATGAGATCACCAGTAATTTCAGTTTTATCCCATTATTAAAAATATAAAACATAATAAATGATAAACCTCTTTAAAACCTTGAATACCAGGAGGGCGCAAGCTATTCCAGAAGTGAGTTCCCATGAGGTTATGAAAATGCTGTCGATTTTAACTCCATCTTCATATGAAAAAAATGTCCGTCCACTCTATTTTTCGCATTATAGACATGTTAGAAGACAGACTGATTAAAAAAAGATTGCGTGCAGGAATCCAACATTATTTCTATTACTCAGTGTGTTACTCAATTCCCAGCTATATCTTGAGAAATCATTAAATAAGCTTTATAATGATAACGAAAGTTTCCCAGAAAGGTCAAAGAATTTCAACAGTGAAAATATTTTCAAATTAGTTTGCTTGTTTTGGATCAGCCAATTTGTGAAAATACAAGTTTTACTTCTCAGCGATACTAATATAGATGAAGAATTCTCATAAAATATTATACATCAAATTTAATTATAAGATAATTTTAAAAAACCACTTAATATATTTGTAACATTTTATATTTTGTGAATATGTTAAATGCGGTGATATCATTTTAACAATAATTTTCATTTACTTTCAGCAAAAGGAAAGGATTTATCAGAAAGCGTCTATGACTCACAAGCAAAGAGTTGAAAAGTTCAATCAACATTTGGATAGTTTAACTGAACATTTTGATATACCTAAAGTTTCCTGGACAAAATAAATCAACATTTTTGCCATTACACAATGCTAAAAATGTAGATTGCTAGAGTTTAGTATTTATGTATGTAAAATTTTCAAACTATTAATAAATGAAATTTTAATTACATTACCGTATAATTTTTGTAGTTGCAACAAATAAGATCTGACTTAAATATTTCTTTCAATGATTGGATATAAAATAAAACGCTATGGTAAAAAAAGATTTATTATAAATTCTATTTGTTATCGTTATTTTTCTTAGTATAAATACAATTTTTATAAATGTTTGCTGCCTATTTTACATATCATGAGTTCATTATTTGTACATAACGTATCAAAGTGTTAACTTTAAATAACAATCACAATATATAAGGTACATGGGCATCCTACCCTTGCACAAATATCTACAACTGGGTAAAATATTTAAGACTTGTTCGTTAACCAACTTAACGGAAATGGTGACAAAAAAATCATTCATTTATAAGACTAACTTCTAGAACAGCATTATAACTGCCAATAAATTTATAATGAAAATGAGATTCAAAATTAAGAAAATATCAAAAATGTTTATTTAGTCTACATAATATTATATTGTAAACATAAAATAAAAAAGATGTACCAAAAAATTTAATATAATAACATCCAGACTACATTGCAAACTTCATCTTAATTAAAAATCTTAAATGCAAAAGCATTTACAAATTTTTGAATCGATAACGTTTTCTACCTGTTCTAGTACTCAATCACTTACATTCTTCCCTTATCAAGTCTTTTAAATGGATAAAGACAGTCACCTTCTGGTGAAAAACATTCATCACGAAAAACAATCATCATGGAGTTTCAACTGATATACCTATTTATACCTAGAATTTTTAATAACAAGATTCAACAATCTTATAGTTATTTATTAGTAATAACACGATAAACTAACCAAGATCTACAAATATTTATTGTACTAAACGTTAACCAGAATCTACAGAATAATCATTCAAAATTGTTTTTCTGTCAGAAGATACTTATAACTAATCAGTTTAATTTTTATTAATTATATCAAGCATTCACCAAAATGTTATATGTACTGTATTACAAATTTTCAAGCAATGTTTGCTTTCTTTCACTCTTTAATAACTCTTTTCTGAAAACAGGGGCACCTTAACCCAGTTTTCAGAAAATAGGGGTGAAAATTTTGATCAGTTTTTCAAATTAGTTCTTTTTTACCTTCCTGTCAAAGTAATATTTTTATACTGTGTATATAAACAAACATTCTTAAGATTCACTGTTAGATTGTATATGTCATTCTTTAAAGATCAAGGAGCTCAATAAGCCAATATTAAGAAAACCATAACATTTTGAGTTGAGACAAGGTGATATGTCACAAATTACATTTTTTACTAAAAAAATTTCATACAAGCATAAAGAAATCGTACAACACCGGAAAAGAGATTCAGTCCTGTAGCAAAGATTTTTTCAAGTGTTGTATCTGTATATAAGTCAATTAGTATTAGCGTATCAACTAATTACACTCACTAGAATTAATACTAATGAACTGTCTTATTCATACATAACATTAAGAACTAAATTGTGCTTTACAAATTATCCAGTTTCCAGTATTTAACAGCTGCAAACCTTTATTTACTCTATTAGAAATCAACCTCGGTTCCAAACAGCAACAACTGTCAATGCAACAACCAATGTAAAACTGGCAAAATTTGCTGATGCCCCTCCACCAGAACCCCAATAATCGAAAGTGAATATTTTAAGCACATTTTCAGTTTTCAACCAGGGATTGGAGCCATCATCAAAGTGCATTGGGCATTGATCACGCTCACGTTCATATTCCTCCATTTCTATCGCAACTCCTGCTCCTTCGGTATAGTTCCACGACGTTACATCTTGATTGAGATCGCAGTATGGACCAAGTGCTTGCGACATGAGGATCCTGAAATGTTTGTTCTTTTTATTAAAATATTTCTAGCATAAAAAACATATTTGGCACATTATACTATATTTTGCATATCCTATAGGTTTTGGGTCATCTGTACCCCCAATTACCAACTATTCCCGATCCGTCCACTCGGAGCCCCTCCTGGGACCCATAACCACCTTCCTTATACAAAAAAGGGGACCTTTGAAAGTCCCCTAATAGTGTCCCATATCTACAGTCTCAACGCTTCCACCCAACATGGTTAGAGTTTGCCCCTACTATTTTCATTCAAAGTATAATCAGACATCAACAAATATGATATTAGGTACTAATATCAAATACGTAATTTTTTCCTTAAATGCCATTATGAAGAGAAGATTATATACGAAATGCCTGTTATATTTACTAACATATTTGACTTGTTTTCTAATACAATAACTTTTTGCATAAATTATTAATGGCGTCACATGGCACAAAGTTGTACAAAATATTTTGTATCTGCAATTAAACTTTTGATGACCAACTTTTTTTTCAAATTTAAAATTTTCACTTTGAGCAATCTACATTTTTAGCTTGTTCCATTTGCCCAAATGTTAAGATGAATTATTAAATTTTGAATATTTAACAGCTCCAAATCTTTGTTTACAAAGGTAACTTTTTACATTTTGGGACACTGGACATGATACTAAAAAGGATTGTGTCAGACGTACAAATAAGTGCCGCAGTTTGACAAAAGTTGGCGCCACCAGTAAGTTATGGTAAAAAGTGATGATGTAATACGTATTATCAAAGGTTGGACATCTATCATCAATCCTTAAAATATTATTGATTCTTTATCAGTATAATGTATTCTTTTGTATGCGAAAATGTTGAGTTTTGAAGTGAATAAGCGTCATTTGCAGGAACTTTTGATTTACTTCTTCAATTTGAAGAAATCTGCAGCTGAGGTGCATCGACTGTTTGTAGAAGCATATGGTGAGCCTGGCTTAAGTAAAAGAAGTTGTCGTGAGTGGTATAAGAAGTTCAAGAATGGTAAATTTGATATCGAAGACAAAGAACTAGCGGACGAAAGTGTACAAAGACTCGGAATTAGACGCATTACTGGATCAAGATTCGTGCCAAACATAAAAAGAACTGCACTTACATTAGGAGGGACTCAACAAGCAATTTCACATCGATTGAAATTATTGGGAATGACAAACACAATGAAATGGGATTCCATATGAACTGACGCCGAGTAACGTTGATCGCTAATTTTGCACATGTGAAATGCTGTTTGACATAAACAAAAGGGTTTTCTGCACCATATAGTCACTGGTGATGAAAGGTGGATCCACTATGATAAAAAAGAAAGAAATCATGGGATCACCTGGCCATGCTTCGTCTTCTAAGGCTATGCCAAATATTCATAGAAAAAAACTCTTGTCTATTTGGTGGAGTCAGTTTGGTGTCATCTATTATGAGTTGCTCAAACTGAATGCAACCAGTACTGGGGATGTATACCGAACACAACTGAGATTGAATCAAGCACTTAAGCAAAGGCACGACCACTACTACTCCAGACAGGACAAAGTTGTTCTCCCGTATGATAATTCTCATAAAAGCGCTCAATTGGGAAGTTTTACACCACCCGCCATATTCGCCAGACATTGCTCCCACTGATTTCTACTTATTTAGATCGCTAGCGCATGGCCGGCCTGAGCAACACTTCACTTTATATGAAGATACCAAAAATTTGGTCGATTCATGGATAACTTCACAAGATGAAGCATTCTTCCGGCGAAGTATCCATATGCTGCCAAAAAAATGAGAAAAAGTAGTAGCAAGCGATGAACAATACTTCGAATAATACGTTAGGTTCCGTTCTTTCACAAAAAATGCTTAATTTTTCATTAAAAACGACGAAAACTTATTTGTACACCTGATAAATGATATTAACTTTTATGAAATATTAATGTGTCTAACATTGCAGACATAATTCACAAATTATATAAGATTAAGTTATCGCAATATCTACAAAACAACTTAATTTATAAAAATCATTGTAAATAAAACAATAATTATTATTCAATCCACACTTTTAAATAAATAGCCACGGCCATCTTAGATGTTTCAATTATATTTCAATATCTTTCAAATAGTGGTCAAGTAAAAATTAGGTTACTATTGCCAACAGTAACTTCCTATTTAATTTTTATGAATGAGGAAAAATTTACCTGTTAAGATCGGCTCTTTGGTACACCCAGCACCTATATTTTGAAAATGCATCCAGTTCATCATAAGTAATTAAGTAAGATTTCAAATTTTCTTTCCAATACCCTATACATTTTAGTCTGTAATCAGGATCGCTATAAATATCAACAGGTCTGCCTTTATGGTCCACTGTCAGACAGAAGTTTTCGTCGATAGCAATCTCCTTCTGATCACTGTCACAGACGGAGAAATCGGAGATGTTCTCCTTACAATGTAAATTGGGTCGAGGACTCAAAGTCACACCTCCCAATATTCTCGTTTCAAATGGCACATCACCTTTCTGTGTAAAATTAAATTTACCAGCAACAGGACAACGAACAGCCACAGGATTTTTCATGAGAAACAAATTGTACTTCCAATTTTCCTTGTTTGGGAATTGTACCCAAGAACATACAGTGTGAAAGTCGTCTTTTATAACTGCAAGACCCTTTCGGAATCTGGAAAAGAAAATTATGTATAAGTATGCTGAAGAAACGTATGTAATGTGCAATAAATTTATATCCTATATGCATTTTCTTGATCACTTACATTATAACTAAAATGAAATATGTATTTTAAGTTTGTTTGGTACCAGTTTTATTTATTTTATATTATTAAAATTATGTCTATACAACAGTAACAAATACTAGTATTATTCCAGTTTTAATGCGGACTTAATCCATTGAGTAGGAAACATAACCAGAATGGTTGTGTATGATTTAATCATGTTATAATGATTTTATGTTCCACATGCGGCTTTAACAAGGTTAATCGTCTGCAACTACCACATACCTACATAAAAGACAAATGCAGAGGATAATCGCAGGTAGTGGCAGACTCGTATAAATTGTTCATACCATGAGCCGTAAGGTAATTAGAAACAATTGGAACCCGTCTTTTTGTGACTCCAGTAAAAACAAAACTTAAAGTGAGGCAAATTTAAAGCAAAAAAGGCATTTTATGAATGAGTAAACAAAAATATAAGATTACAAATTATTAAAAATGACAAGATACTAATTACTAAAGGTACTGAATATATTTGGCTTTACTTTTGTAGAAATTTATTGTTAAATGAAACTACGTGATGTATTATTTCTACTTTCTTTAAGTTCTTTACCACAATCTAGGTTTTGTTGTATTACAACATTTTCAGGTGGGCTATTAACAAAGATCTTCGCTTTAGTTCTTTACCATGAACTAGGTTTCTAGCAAAGATCTTTGCTAGAAACTTGCTTCCTAAATATATAATTTTCAATTAAAAAAAAATATTTCTGTATGCTACCCATCTGATATATGCAACTTAAAAAGAAATTTAAGGTCTGTTGAATTACGTAAGTAATGATGTTTTTAAAAACTAATGAAATGTTTGATATTTACAGTTCGAAAAGGACAGCTTGATGTGTGGCCTTATATATGCTTCATTGTTTGAAGCAAACAGATATGCATGGGAAGTTTTAGTTGTTAACAAGTGAGACCATTGTTAGATATTAACAAGTGAGACCATTATTAGATATTAATAACTGATGGCATTGTTAGTTATGGTAACTGTTAGTGTTATTTAATAGTTTGTAGGACTCACTCGTATTTTAGACCTTGCTCAGTAAAGACCTACCAATTCTTGCATTGCTTTCAATTAAAGACGTATTTTCAGTTCTCAGTAAATAAAGTGTTTAATTGCCTGATAAAAACCCCATATCCCTACAAGGTTTTTATTTACCCCATCTGTAATTCTCATATGAACATTTTAAAAAAGTTGATTGGTAGAAAATATATATGTTAATAAGATGCATTACTATGCCAATTACATGTTTCTATGTCGCATGGTTCCAGAGAAAATATGGGAAAACATACTATCTTTCACATACATTTCATGTATATTTAAAACATGACATCAAAAATCATCGCTATAATTTTCCTACAATTAGTCCTTACATACGGTACCTCACACTATATATGGAATTTAAAAAAAAAATTTGGAATTCTTAATTTGTCCCTCTCCTGAAATTTTCCATATGACCTACATTTTTGAGTGTAAACTATTAAGGTAAGTGCAGGTTAGGTTAAGGTAATGTTTCACTACCATGCCAAATTTTGAATTTCAACGTCAAGCAATTTCTGAGAAAAACGGCTGTAACGGACAGACAGGCATATATGTAAGGGATCTTATAAGGGTTCTGTTTTTCCTTTTGAATTACGAAATCCTAAAAACCTAGCAAAAAATATGTAACTTACAATGTTGTCAATTGTGCATTTTTTCTGATTGCATGCAAACACTTTTTGGAATATTCAATTTGACGGGACATCTAAAAAAAATCTACGGATTAGTTCTAAGGTAATGTAATTAAACACATATATGTATATACATACACAGTTTATGACATAGGCATAATCTGTAATAATAAAACTTGAAGTATTATTATACATAATGAAATAAAATATTTCAATTAGATCAAACTTTTTACCTTAGCAATACTTGCTACACTATTTGTGTAATTAAGAATGGTGAATCCAACTTTAATTACACAAATAGTGTAGCAAGTATTGCGAACATTTTTATTCAGAGCTGCCGCAACACAAAAAACTTGCACAGAATGACAAGCCAGTATTATAAAATGTATGGGAAATCAAAATTATATTTTTGTTGAATAAATATTTTTCTTTCTTTTACTATTCCGTCAATCAGAAGTGTTTTTTCATCAAATTAAAAACAACGAAATGAGCATATTACTACTTTTTTGTATTTCAAACTAGATTATAATTGTTCAGAATGAATCCCCTAAACTTGTCGCTCTAGTGATTTTGGTAAGGAATGAGTTGCAACAAGCAGATTTTCATAAAATAAATGTATGAAACCAATAAATAGTAATCTGCTTATAATATAGATGAAGGTTTCATCTATTTTTTTATATTAAAGTCATTGTACTAGATAACTCCCAGAGTTTATAGCAAACTTGGCAAAAAATAGAAGTTTTTGGTTAAAAATGTAAATACGCCCTTAATTAAAATGAAATAACTGTCGAATTACAATTTATAGATTCAAATATAAATACCTGATTACACTATGATGTCTTGGAACAAAGTCAAAACACACATAATCTTTTTGACAACCATCCACTGTCAGCCTAGCCATCATAACTCTGCTATCCCTTTGCTCCCTGAAAAATTTTGATTGAATATAATAATTCATCAGGATATCAAATAATGTTCAGTCTATAAAAATTAATTCAAAAATTATCATTAACTTAACAGTTGAACGCAGTTCAGTAATGATATTATTCTAAAATATCCTCTAGAAGTCCCAGTGTCAGTAAGCTACTGTACTTACTGTACTGATAGTATATAAGCACAGATAGCAGTAAGTACTTTTTTTTCAGTGATTACCATACAGGAACCACTTTACAGAAAAATTATGACAGCTTTTGCCCATGGCTTCCCTCACATATATTTATTTATTTTTTTGCCAGAATTTTTCTCCAGTAGTTAACGTTTTCACCTCAAAGATACTTTTCAAGTAGTTAACGTTTTCACCTCAAAGATACTTTTTCAAAATAAAAATAACTTATAGCTAAGCTTGAATTGCTGTAAAGGATTCAACAATATTTATTCATCAGTTTTAAACCCACTTTATCTTACTGACTGATAAAAATGTGTAACTAAGACTTTCAGGTGTATCCTAAATATTATCGCAGTGAAAATTTTGTAATTTTTACGTGATGACGATAAACAAATACACAGACAGACAAACAAAATGTTCCTTAGTCAACAGAAGGGTTGGAAGTTATATAAAATTATGAAACTACAGTAAAGTCTCACTATTCCGGCACTATTAAAAACCAGGGGGGTGCCGGATTATTGGAATGTTCGGATTATTGGATTGTATAGGGAATATAGATAAATACAATAAAGCTATTTAGTAATAAGGAGATATGTATTTCGTACAAGTATATTTCTATAAGACAGACAATTAGATATTTTACTTAACTAATTTATCTTAAAATACATAGTCCTTAATTGAGGTTTGTTCCTTTGCAACTTGCAGTCCTTCTTTAAGAACCTTTTCTCGGATGTTTCGAAGCACTACAACATCCTTGGCAGATATACCATTTTCTTCAGCCTATACTTTACAGATATTGAAACAATTTAACGCCATACCTGGTTTTATTTTCGCAGCAATAGTTGGTGACTCCAGTATTTCTGTAGGGCTTTCCTCTTCTTGCACCTTTTTACATATTTCTTCATCTGTCATCATTTGCTCTCTTTCTTCAATGTTCCCTTCAAAGCAATAATTTAAATCTTCTTCCCTTAACTCGACTTCTCTTTGTGAAAAATTTTGCAACCAATCAGTAATGAGCACGTTATCGTCTGCATCCCTTTCTTCTTGATTCTTGTAAAGCGTTCATTGTAGACCATAGTTTTTTCCACAATAATTGGATTAAGTTCTGTTAAACACAGTCCCATGATTTAAGTTCAATTCTTGGAGACACTTCATTATATCGATACCCTAAAGATGATGTGAAGGAGCAACTTCCTTTTATACAACAACTTTACTTCCTGGATGACATTTTGGTCCATCGGCTGAAGACGAGGTGTGCAGTTTGGCAGTAAGAACATCATTTGGATATTGCCATCACTTGATCTAAGTTCTTGTTTGTTTGTGTGGCCTAGAGCATTGTCAAGTATAAATAAAGTTTTTTCAGGCATAAACTTCTTTACTTCTGGGATAAATTCTTTGCGGAACCATTGACTAAACATTTCTCTTGTGACCCAACTTTTCTATTGGTTCTTGTAGCAGACTGGCAGACAAACATTTTTAAAAGCTCTGAGATTTTTAGCTCTGCCAATCACCAATAAATTGAGCTTATGCATTCCAGTAGCATTTGAACATAGCATAAAGGTATTTCCATCTTTACTCACTTTACGGCCTGGTGCACTCGCCTCTTGGGGGGACACAAATGTTTTATTAGGCAATATCCTTCAAAGCAGACCACTCTTCATCTGCATTGTAGACTTGACCCAGAAGAAGACCCAGTTTCTCTATTTTTTCTTTAAAACATTGGATAAATGGCTGGACAGCAGATTCGTCACTTGAAAGTTTTACTCCCGATATGGATAACAAACGGATACCAAATCTCTTTTTAAATTTATCCAACAACCCAATACTGGCATGAAAATCATCTTTTTTTGCAATTTTCTGATAAAACTAGATTGTCTTTGCTTTGAAAATTTCTCCAGAGATAGGAGTGTGTTTAGACCACTCTTGCATGAACCACACATGAAGAGCGTATTCCATCTTTGGATAGTCACCAATTCGTAATTTTTTACGATATCCTGGCCCAGACTCCATCTTCTTCACATGTTCCACTATCTTCTCTCTATTTTTCTTAAAGTCGTGCACAATAGCACGACTCCATACCAACTCCATATTCTTTCCCCAGTTTACACATATTTTCTCCTTTATCTAACTTCTCTTAAAATCTCAATTTTCTCTTTCAATGCTAAAGTCTTATGTTTTCGCTTGCTCGACATTTTTGACAAGGCTATTATGATGGACAAATCACTTATTACGTGTTATGGAGAGAATAAATACGCAATGGTAAATACGAGCTAATCAAAGCAAACCTTACCTTTTCCTGAACAAGGAGTGTAGGGGAACAGAGGGAGCGAGGAGGGGAATGTGCGGGCGGAGAGCAGTAGTGAACATAAATATAAATTATATATATATATATATATATATATGCATATATGTATATATGTATGTATATATATATATATATATATATATACACGGTATGTATATGAAGGAAACATTGCCACTTCAACCACTTCTCCCATTAATCATGTGTAATCCCACAAACTGTTATTTTTTCAAAGTATTCACCCAGTTTATAAATTGAAGTTTAATCTTTGTATGAAATCATAATTATGTGTAAATAAATAGCCTGTAAACAATAACATTAAATATCAATTTGGCTACGTTGTACGCCTATTGTAAACTGTCAAGTGTCAAAATCAAATGTCATTTATCCGTTTAAAAAAAACTATACAATAGCAAATAAAACACAAATTATTTTGTTTTAGAATGTATTTACACTTACCTAAATTTTATGTTTAAAGTGTAACAGTCCTCAGTGTATGGGACACTGAGGACTGTTACACTTTCACAACCAATGACAATTATTTTGACGTAAGGTATCTACCACAGTGTCTGGTATTCTTCTGGTATTTATAGACTTATTCGGTTGTCGCCATTTCGGATAGAGTTGGGCATAGTTCTTAGGGTTTTGCTAGCTTTATATCGTTTGGCATATACAAATAATCCACAATCCAGTAACACTAAAAACAACATATTCGTAACCCTACTCATCACTCGATATTATAAATTATTTAATAAAAATCAACGGACGCACATTGAACAAGTCAACTGTCATTCGCTGACTATTAACTTCTTTTCAAACATTCAAATGTGCAGATTGGTCGAAGAAATGTACGCCATCTTAAATAATAAATAATCCATAAAGATTTACTTTGAAATAGCAATGAAAATTAATTAACATTATTAACAAGAAGCCAATAATAATCCATCTAAATGACCAATGGAAAAATATGGTTGTAATAGTTATCCCGATAAGCTTTTTTTTTTAAATCGATAATATATTTTATAATCTTAAATATTTGAGCAAATAATGATTGGATGTTAAAGTTTTTGAAATGGCAATAATTTTAATTTATAAAATGTATACAAAGTTGACCTTCAAATTTAATTTTGCTATCCTTTGCGTTTTTTAACCTTTTTTGTAAAACTGTGCAAATGAAAGAGACAGTTAAACAAGTCAAATTGACCATTGATAGATAAGAATAACCTTCTGCATCATGCAATATTGCCACATTTCTTACGTTTATCGAAATATAAGATAACAGATTGATACATTTCCATGTTTTGAAATATCAAAAAAATGTAGTATGATTTAAAAAAAAATAGGTGTATTGCAATCTACTAATGATGCACTATTACGGATTGAAGTGATAAAGTTTCCTTCATTTACATACTGTATATATATATATATCTTTATACAGTGTCCCAAAATTCAACGTCAAGCCAAAAACAGGGGATAGGTCAGGTTGTGACAATTTTTGGAAAAATCAGAAAAAAACAAGGTCATCTTTTAAACTTATAGGTATTTTTAGGAAAATCAAAAAAATTGCAACCCTGCGAGGTTCTTTCAAGTACTGTGGCTATGAAATCTTCATTTTTCTTGATTCTAATTTTTGTTCCTTAATCTTGAATAACCATTGTACGAGGGTGGTCTGAAAAGTTTACGACCTAATAAAGATGGAAGATATTCTGAAATTTTTTTTTTATTTTTCAACATAGTCTCCTTGCAAGTCTACACACTTCTCCCAGCGATGCCCCCATCTTTGTAACCCGTCCAAATAGTACTCGGCGTTTTTCTCTGTAAAATAATGGTTCGCAAAGGTGATTGCCTCTTCATTAAACGAAAATCTCTGTCCTCCGAGCGCAATTTTTAGATCAGGGAACAAAAAGAAGTCGCTTCTTGGAGCTAGATCTGGTGAGTAAGGCGGATGGCCAAACAGTTCAAACCGTAATTCGTGGATTTTTGCAAATGTAACCATTTTTCCGCAAGTTCTGCCTTCAGCTTGTCAAGTAATGATGCGTAGTATGCTCCTGTAATGGTTTTTCCTTTTTGAAGATAATCAATTAAAATAACTCCATGACTATCCCAAAAAACAGTCGCCATCACTTTCCCAGCCGAAAAAACAGTTTTGGCTTTTTTTGGAGCCGGTTCCCCCTTTGCAGTCCACTGTTTGGACTGTATTTTTGTTTTGAGCGTATAATGGTGTATCCAAGTTTCATCAACAGTAATTAGTCGACGCCAAAACTCGGATTTATTGCGCCTAAACTGCGCCAACAGAGCGTTGGAAATGTTCATTCGAACACGTTTTTGGTCTAACGTGAGCAAACGCGGCACCCAACGCGCGGACAGCTTTCTCATGCCTAAATGTTTCTTTTAATATGTGACAAATCCGTTCTTTTGACATGTTCGTAACCTCTGCTATCTCTCTCACTTTAATTCGGCGGTCGTCTAGCACTATTTGGTGAACTTTGGCGATATTTTCGTCAGTAGTTGCAGTTTTCGGACGTCCCGAACGTACATCATCTCCCAAGCTCTTACGGCCACGTTTAAATTCAGCTGCCCAAAATTTCACTGTGGTAAATGATGGTGCAGAGTCCCCATACACAGAATCCAACTCATCTTTGATTTGCTTAGGCGTATTGCCTTTCAAAAACAAATATTTAATAACCGCTCGATACTCGATTTTGTCCATTTTCACAAAAACACTCACATCAACTCACTCAAACGACTGTTACATAACAACTGCGCTTCCAAAATTACTTTGGTGAGTAACTGTCAACAGATGAACAACAAAATTCACTAGCTTTTATTTAAGAGTACTGCCATCTTTACGTTGAGGTCGGAAACTTTTCAGACCACCTCGTATTGATCAGTCTAAAATAAAAAGAAAAGTGCCTTACTTTAAAAAAAATTATCTTTTTTGCCTAATCATGCACTCAAAAAAAAAGATTTATACAAACCTGCAAACATATATGGTCCTTCTGTAACGTCCCTCATCAGGATACCATGTCTCAATAATATGAGTTTCATTTATAAAGACATCAGCATCTATGTTAGCTGTGTTGATCCAATCACCACTGAAATTCTGAGGCAAACGACAACCTGGCTCTACCACTTCGGCCTGAAAATTTATCGATTCAATCAATTTAAAATTTTATTAACAATTTTTACCAGAATTTCCTATAATAACTTCAATCTCACATATGTAAATATATTAATAAAACTACCCCCTTACTTTATTAATATTTACATAAAATTGGTATTGATAATTGGTAATCTCATATAGTGTTTATAATTTAATTTACTTGAAAACTCACTGATCTTCTAACAATATCTTTTTTGATCCACCTGTGCCAAAATATAACGGAAAATATGCACATTTAATCTTACAAGGCCATTTTGACCATAAATAAAAAAATATTCTGCAAAATTATATAATTCTATGTATAGCCATGAATCTTTTTTTACTAAACGTTTGTGGAATGAGCTACAAATACAAAATAACACTTACTTTAACAGGAGTAATTCTGTATCTTTCTGGAGACTTTTCAGGTGTTTTCAGAGTGTTACATTCAGCAGTTATTGACGCACCAATGTACAAGTCATCATCCCTATTCTTCAAAAAACATCTGTATTTTTCATCTTTACGAGATTCTTTGGTATTTGCCACAGCAAAGAAATGATTTTTGTCCACAAACCAATGTCCTAGAATGCAATCATTAAATATGAACTTCTAAGACGATAATTTTTTTTGTAATCTTTTGTTGTGTGGACATGTTGATGTCATGGGAATTTTTTTTCCTAGTACCATGGAGAGACCAGTATCTCCTAAAGATAAGTGTATTACACATATCTGTTCTAAATAATATAATAACATAATAAAAAACTATGTTTATTATAAGATTCCAGGAATACTGTTATTCTATAAAAATTTCATATACAGAATTTCACTACATTTTTCTTTACTCATTACACTCCAAGTTGAAGTTTAAGTAAACTGATATATATTAATTTTAGAGATTCACCTGTATGTTTACTTATGTTTTATTCTATTGTGAAATAACTTGTTGGAATAGAACAAAGTCACTTTCAAACTAAATTGTCTTGTAAAGAAATATTTTACAAGGCCAGTATTATAGAAACTACTTTGGAATGCTAATGCTGTTTTGATTAGCTTTTCATATTTACAAAAAAGATAACTTACCTAAACAACTGTACTCAACTGTTCCATCAAAAGTTCCAGACATCCCAGAGCATTTTCTATATGTAATATTGAACTTTTGGTTGGTTATGAGAAACTGTGTACCAGCAGTCTGGCATGATTTAATCTGTGCATCTGGATTACTGCATTCACCAGTAAATCTGAACCTATTCTGATAAGCAAATTGCCACACCCCTTCAAGAGATGACCGACAATTAACCTAAAAATTAATTTAATTAATTTAATTTAAATTAAAAATTACAGAAATATAATTTACTTAATGAGATTCTGTTTTAAATTTTTATACAAAAATTAAATGATACAAGCACATCCACATAAAACATATAATAACTTGTCACATAATTACTATTAATAATTTTAGGATAAATATACCTCTTGATGAGGTTTTATATGTATAAATCTTTGGTTTTAAAATAACCTTTAAAATGCAAAATAAATCAAATATTTGACTTAAATAAGTATATAATAACCATTAATTAGCTAATTCATTTATAGAAATGAAAATATTTACTTATTTACCACTAAAGTGCGATGAAGCATACCACATAACATAATCTTGATGCACCTGTGCATCTTTCACTGATATAACTTCAAAAACATGCTAATTTATTATAAAGCTTTATGTCTCCAAGGTATGTATCTTCCTCACAGCTCTATGTTTTTTAATAGCTATTTGCAATCTCATATGAAACCAAGCAAGCTCAACTAATCGTTCATAATTTTTTAAATGCATTTCCTTTAACCTGATAGATGTGAGTATATTTTAACGTATATCTCAGTGTTTTCAGATTTAAACACAGCTATTATTTGTTATTTAGAATTCGAAATGCACTTTTATACACATTAATTAATATAAAATTTCCATATTATATTTAATAACAGATTATTCCTTCCATTGATAAAAAATATAAAAGTAAATAAACATAAATTATACTAACAGGAATATAATTTTCCGAAAATAATGTTATAAGTTGCTGGTCCTGATTAAGCCCTTTGCAAACATTTTCAATGCTTGGCTCGTCACCAGGTCTTATATTCACGCAGGGGGTTTCAAGCTTTTCTAAAACATTGACCGTTCGAACAAGTAACTTCACACAGTAGTGACAATCAGAATGCCGAAATACCATAGTGTAGTTGACATGGGCATCAGCTTTTATTTCTGTACAGAAACCTCTAAAAAAATTATCATATTTTATTAATTAAGGTCTATGAGGTACATTTTTCCAACCAAGATGCTTTCCCAATTATTAATATTCAAATAAATATAACAGTTAAGTACCTTTGCAACATATTCACCGATACAAAATAAAGCTAGCAATTGATTAGTTTTAACTACAGAACTTTAACATGTATTTGATCTGTAAGATCAAATACCAGTTTAAGGTTACTTACTAATCTGTGGCGAAACATATTTAAAGATCTGAGTTATTTATTGATTAAATGATTCAAAAATATTAAAAAAATTAAAAGTAAAATAAAATTTTTTAATTTGTGTATTATAATTTAAAATATTAAATGGCTCACCTCCCTGTCATTTCTTCCCCATTAATTTCGGTAATAGTTTCTCGACCATTTTCCCACGAAAACCAAGTATTCCTTAAGACCAAAGGTAATGTGCACGTCGCAGCACTTGATTTCACTACAAAAAAGTATAATAAATATTGAGTGCCGAAATGAGCGTCCAAAATTTAATTGAATTAACCATTGTTGCTTGAATCATATTTCGTTACAAAACAAAGTATCTCAAGGAGGGCGTTAACCATATAGAGCTTTTCAATATTTGGGAATATTCATAAATACACGGTCATAAAAAACTCACCATATAGAAATATACTTAAATATAACAAAAAATATCGACATGAATCACTCATTTTGCTTATGAATATGTTATAAATTCAATAAAAACATTTATTTATGTTAGCTATAATACATTTAACAAAATAAACCAAACTGACCACAAAAACTGACTGCTAATTAGTGATGTGCCCAGTCGACTCGCCTTGAATACTTAGAAGTATTCCCAATCGACTCGACTTGAATACTTAGAAGTACTCGAATACTTAGGAGTATTCTCGAAGTCGAGTATTCAAAATATAATATTCGGATATGCAGGACTTCATTACAGAACTCGTGTATTTGCGGTACTTCCATTGCATCCAAGTATTTAATTTTAGAAAAATGTATTGTGACTCCAACGAATAAAGTCGATTTCGCGATGCACATCAATTCAATAAGATGTAGGGTCGCATATTTTTTTCAAATACGAACAAAATACGAAAATAACCTCATATAAAAAATGTTTACTCATGAAATTACCTTCATGTTTCTTTATAATTTTGATACTTACATAAAAAACATATTTTCTTCGCTACTTAACCACGTACTTAAAGAACACAAAAACACATACATTTACCATTATGCTTGTGATAATTATAAAATTAAAAAAATTAATTAAGTGAATATAATTATTATATAGTTCCACAAACTTTTTATAAAATAAATACATGTATACAAACACCAGCATAAGGTAATATATCTGTGGTGAAAATTAAATAAATTTCTAATATATCCTTGACTGCTGACGAAAAGTTATTAACAATTACATCTCTCTCTCTCATAACACGTGTATTATAATCGATATTTGTGCTTATTATTCTAACATAATTTAGATGTCAACTTTATTTATATGTACACTTCAATGTGTAAATATTTCATTGTCAAAATTTCTTTTTAAGTCATTTATTAGTAATCAAACAAGATATTTATTTGTAAGTTAAAAGTTACGAATAAAACGGTTGTGATTTTTTTAATTAATTATTTTTTCTATTTTTCTTCAAAAGAACTAGACTGATTTTGCTCAAAAGAAATCAATTATCAATAATACTCGAGTTGAATATATTTATTCAACTACTTACTTACTTGAGTACCGAACTGATAACTCGAGTACTGAATTCGAGTCCTCGACTCGAGTCCCTTTTTTCAATGAGTATAAAAATACTCGAATACCAAATATAGCCGACTTGACACATCACTACTGTGTTGAGACTATACACTAATGTGCTGATACTAATAAATCCTTGTCTAACGAATGATGAATGCTTTTTTTAGTCAATTGTCAAACCTAAATTATATATTTATTTTACGCAGTAACTAACGATTATAGTGAAAAATGGGTTGCGAGGATGCGACGAATGAAAGCCTCACCGCTCATTTACACACGCGCGTGAGCTAAAAGACGCACTTGCGGCGGGCCGCGAGAATGTGAACATAAATTGATTTCATGAGCTGCGACACGAGCCACGAGACGAGCCGTGAGCCGCCATTGTTATTGAGGCATTCAAAACACTTTTTGGAATTGTGTCAGAAGAATTTTATTCCTATTTGAGAAAGAATTATGATTGGGGATAAAACTTGTATTCATCATTCTGGCATAAAAAGAATGCAATACTCCTTAAAAATTAATGGCCATAATTTTTTGGGATTCAAAAAGATTATCAGTTCCAAAAAAAAGGGTATGACGATAATCGAATAGTATTACGCAATGATTGCCATAGAAAAAAACCATAGTCAAACGAAGTGGAAAGGTTTTTCGCAGCCCTATTATTGCACTCTTATTTTCGTGTTATTTAGTCTAATTTGTTGCAATAAGTTATTTAGTTTTTGTGTTATTTTTATTTTAAATCTATTTTCATTCAATTTTTGACCATATCTATATCCCATCTATTGTTTTAATCAGTGCTGTGTTCGATCAGTTTGTTCTTTTGTTTATTTTTTGAATTACCCATTTTTGTGGTTCAGCTTTTCATTTTGTGAAAATGGATTTAGTTATTCCTTTTAAACCTCCAGACCCTTCTAAGTCTCCTATTTGTAATAATGAATTTGCTTCTCCAACATCCCCTGTTAGTTTTGTTACCATTACGGATCTCAACAGTAATTGAAACGAAAAAACAAATACTGTAAAAGAACTAATTGTAAAAAAAATAAGTAAATAAGTTTAAAAATACTCTCTCTTTCCATCTGTCTGATTCTTCCTGTACCGTAACAGAGGATACAATCCCTCGCAAGACCCCTCGCACTTCTCTTTCAGAAGCAAATTTGAAATGACATCCTTCAACCCCGACCTCATCTCCTAACTCCCTCCCTCCGAATTCTTTTGAGGGCCGTTTATACGTCCCTGGCGACGTTGGACCATTTATTGTCCACGTGCAGAGAAAAGAACCCCAGCCTAATTCCGGATTTTCATTTCATGCTGTGAAATTTGGATCCACTTAAAAAAATTATAATGTTGATGGAATTATTCGAGATGGAGGGAAACAAATTGGCAGGAACAGGGTTTCGGTGGAATTTTCATGTGCTGATGCCTCCAACCGCTTCGTTAACCACTTTGCTTCACAGGACAAAACAAATTGTTCATCCCCTCCTTTAACGTCAGTCGTATGGGCATTGCTCGCAATGTTCCAGTCGTTTGGTCTGACGAGGAGATTTTACACAATATAGAAGTCCCTGAAGGTTGCGGTAAGGTTACTAAAGTCCGCCGCTTAAATTAAAAAAAATAATTGATGGCCAGCCTAAATATTTTCCGTCTGAGACGATGGTCATTACCTTTGATGGCCAAGTTCGTCCCCAACATATATATATATATATATATATATATATATATATATATATATATATATATATATATATATATATATATATGGCTTACTCATCGCTTCCAGTTTCAAAATATGAATTCCCTACAATACAGTGCTTCAAGTGTTGTATGTTTGGACATGTGGCTGACAATGCCGATCTTCGTGCGTTGTTTCCGATGTGGTCAAGATCACGTTGGGAGAAACTGCCCACTTCCTCTTGATAAAGCAAAATGTATCTTTTGCGATGGAAATCATGATTCCACTGATATTAATTGTCCAAAATTCGAAAGACAAAGGAAAACCAAGTTTGAAATGTCTGAAAAAGATATTTCCTTTGCGGAAGCGTCCAAATTGGTACCTTCTGTTAAAAAATCATACGCTTCAGTTGCAGCTCATCCCCCTCTAAGTCTTCCTTCTCCAATTTTTTCCCAAAGTTTGCTTTCACCGTCTCGTCCTACCAACTCTTCTCACAAAAAAATTATTACTCTGAAACCCCGATCCCACTCTTCGACTAGTTCCAACCAGGGCTATGACCGCTCGGCTCTAGAACAAGCTTGGACAGACTTCCGAATTCCTCAACCTAAAAATGGTTGTGGTTTTAGTCAACAACCTTTAGCTGATAGTCCTTCTTCTACGAGTATTATTCAATTTCTTTTGACCACCTTGGTTAAAATTCTGCGTTCCCCCAATCAAATACCGTCCAACGTTGCCTCCTCTATTCTTACTTCCCTTCAATCCCTTCTTTATAATAGCTTCGCCAATAGTACCGAGGTTCTTGCAATGGAATAGTCGCAGTATAATTTCCAACAAAGCAGATCTTCGTCACCTCCTTGTCAAGTATTCTCCATCCGTGGATGCCATCTCGGAGACTTGGCTGAAGCCTGGATTCCATTTTAAGATCCAAGGCTATGTCTGTCTCCGGGATGATAAAGCGGATGGCAAGGGCGGATCCGCCCTATTACTTGACAAATCTCTTCCCTTCTCCCAGATTTCTCTTGGCTCCCGCAGTTGTCAATTCAATATTGTTGCTGCGAGAGTTAAAGATATCACTATCCTCTCTATACATGTCCCCCTTCCAACATGTTCCGTAGCATTAGAACTACGGGATATTTTATCTTCAATTCCTGGCCCATATCTTATTCTGGGAGATTTTAATGCTCATTATCCTTCTTGGGGTTCTACCCGAAGCAACCCTCTTGGGGTCTCCTTGGTGGAACTCCAGGACGATTTTGGCCTGTGTTTACTAAATGACGGTTCTCCAACACGAGTTCCTGTCCCATTTCAGAACCCGATCTCAGTAGATATCTCTCTTTGCTCCTCATCCTTGGCATCCTTGGTTTCCTGGAATATTCTTTCTGAGTATTTTCGAAGCGACCATTCCCCCATTTTAATTTCTTTCTCTCATTTAAATTTACATATTGAAAAAAATTCCCCTCTTCAAAAATACAACCTACGTAGGGCAGATTGGGTGGGATTCCGTACCTTTCTCAGTGTCGAAGTGGATTTCCTCCCTCCAGTGGACTTGGATAGCATTGAGACTTGCTATGACCAATTTGTAAGGGCTATAGACCTATCTGCTCGGAACTTTATCCCACTTAAAAGATTTAACCACCACTTCAGATCCTCTCCCCCCTGGTGCGATGGAGACTGTTCCGCAGCGGGTAAAACTCGCAAAGAGGTTGAAGCGATATATAAATCTAATATGTCGGAAGCAAACTTCCTCTTGTTTCGAAAGACCCAAGCACATACTAAACGAATTCTCCTTAAAAAAAAGAGGGAAGGCTGGAAGAAATTCTGTCACTCCCTCTCTCCTTTTACTCCCTCTCGTGTCGTTTGGTCTAATATAAAACGCTTTCGGTCTATTTTTCAACCTGATCTTCTGAAATTTGTACATGGGAATTGTGTTGATCAATTTTTAAATAAACTTGCTGCCCCATTCGTCCCAAATTTAGCTGAATTGCCTTTCAGGTATAACTTTACTAGAAGAAGATTTTATTTTTCCATTATTTATATTTTTCCAAGTAACCAATTTGGCTTCAGAAGAGCTAAAAGTACGGTGGACAATCTCAGCGTCCTAACCACTGACATCAGTCTTGCTTTCTCTCGACAAGAGTTCCTCGTTGCTGCTTTTTTAGATCTTTCTTCAGCCTACGGTAACGTAATCCTTCCAGTCCTCCAAAAAATTCTTCATAATCTTGGGATTCCGATTAAGATTATAAATTTTCTCCTCAATTTTCTTTTAGAAAGATCTATTATTCTTAGATTCCCCGGATTCCCCCCACCTTAACAAGAACTATATGGAAGGGTCTTCCCCAAGGCTCTATTTTAAGTCCATTACTTTTCAATATTTACTCCTATATGATTCACTCAACAGTAAATCCTTTCTGTCGTGTTTTGCAATACACCGATGACCTACTTTTATATTCTTCCGATAAGTCAATAATGGTTGCCGAAAATGCTTTGAACTCTGCTCTTGTTAACCTTAATAAATGGGTTAACTCTCATGGTATGGACTTATCCCCTTCCAAAAGCGCCGTCGTGGTCTTCTCGAGAAGGAGAATAACTCTGGCGTTATCTATTTCTTTTAATTCCTCTTTAATCCCTGTTCTTTCCAATACCAAATTCTTAGGTATGTTCCTAGACTCAAAATTATCCTGGAACATTCACATCGAATATGTCATCTCCCAATGCCAGGCTAATATGGATATCCTCCGCGCTCTTTTTGGAGTGTGGTGGGGCTCTCATCCTTCCACATTAAAATTAATATATATAACGCTCTAGTCCGTAGTCATCTAGAATATGGTTCATTTCTACTTGATCCTATTTTCAAATCCAATGCCACTAAATTGATCCGCATTCAGTCTCAAGCTCTGAGGATCATAGCGGGTGCTATGAAATCCAGTTCCATAAATGCCCTACAAGTAGAATGTGTTGAACCTCCTTTAAATCTCCGGCGACAATACCTAGCTGATCGTTATTTACTAAATGCAGCTAGGTTTTCTACTCACCTTATTTTTCCAAAACTCACCCTCCTCTCTAGGTTTATTGAGCATACTCCTTTTTGGCGTTCTAAGTCCCTACCTCTTCTTATCGTTAGCTTCCAAAGATTCAAATCCCTCACAAACCCCGTTTATCAAAATTCTTCTCTCCTTCTCTATAGTTTGCCATTTGTCTCGATATTTCACAGGCCAAATATAAATTAGTGTTTTGGAGTTGATAAGGAGTCCAAAAATGCTAATTCGCTGTTCAATTCTATCTTGAATTCTTTTTGGATGGATTGGACGCGAATATACACAGATGCATCAAAAACCGGTAGAGATAGCAAATAGAGTAAGGACCGTCATTTTACTCTCCATCCACCGCTCATTCAGCTTACTTTCGCCTTCCTAAGGAATGTTCGGTATTCTTCGGGGAATGCCGTGCTATTGTGAAGGCCTTGAATTATGCTATACTCAAAAAAATTCGCAGGCTCCTTATCTTCTCTGACTCCTTAAGTTGTTTACAGTCCCTTCTCGCTAATCCATTTTCTTCAAACTGTGGTTTCCTGATTCTCCGGATCAAGCAACTTACGCTTGATTTGGAGAGATCGGGATCCGATGTCGTTCTTGCATGGATCCCTAGTCACTATGGCATAGTAGGTAATGAAATAGTCGACGCAAAATCTCGGTTCGCCGCCGTGAATGGCGATCTATGTTTCACTATTAATTTCATTGAGGATCTCCTTCCCATGACTTGTTTCTGGATGACATCTGACTGGCAGGGGGCGTGGGAAAGATCATCCCAGATTACAGATGCGGGATATTTCCAGATCCAACCTTTTATAAGCACTAAACCTTAGTTCTCAACATTTACATTCTCTCGAAAGGAATCGTCTGTGGTATCTCGCATGCGTTTGGGTCATTGTTTTATTCCTACTAATTTGGCTAGACTACGGGTCAGAAAGTCTCCAATTTGCGTTTGTGGGTTTGGAGAAGGCGATTTAAATCATCTCATTTTTTCATGCCCATTGAATAATAAATTTCCTTCGTTTATTTCCAAACTATTAAAATATAAAATTAAATTGCCCATCAACATAAGATCACTTTTATTTATTGCCAACAAACCCATTTTAGGATTAATCATTCAGTTCATAAGAAAGAACGACATCAAAATACAGAATTTTTTATATTTATATTCATGTTTATTTTTTTTATGTTTGTATATACTTATTTTGTACTCTCTGTATATTATAATGTCATTTTCTTCTTTTTGTTTAATTGCAGCCAAATTCTTATTTAGTTTTTGTTTTATTGTGTAGTTTATTCTTTTGTTAACAAATATTCGAAATATGATTTAATCAGTGTTGCATAGCCTTTTTTTCCACACTCGACATTGGCAAAGGTTCTCTCTGGAGAGAAAGAACGCTATATAATCAAAGATAAAGATATTACGCAATACTTTTAGAGACTAAAAAAAGAAGGGAAAATTAACAAAGGTGTAATATTATTGCAAGACAGCACAGCGGTTAATAAGAGCAATATTGCGATAGCTGTCTAGTCGGATGTGGCTTAGAATCTCTAATTCTCTCATCCTACAACTCGAACTTGACATCCAGCTGTTATTTATTCTCGAACTAGAAAAAGTACCCAAGGGGAAAGAAATTTTAAGATGAAAAAGGTAATTTCGACTCATTTTGAGAACTGAAGTTTGTTGACGATATTTATCATTTTATTTAAAAATTTAAGAAATGTATTACGCTTAAGGGGTCTTATGTCGAAAAAAAAATATTTTCTTTTTTTTATCCAAATTACAACCACTTTATTTCACGGACTATAGAACCCTCCGCTTAGCAATCATACAAATTATGATTGTAATCAAGCAGACAAGATATATGATTCTCAGAAAATAATATAAATGCATTTTAGCACCAATGAAAATCTAACGTTTTCTTTCTTTAAAGGAAGATGTATATATGGATAAAGTACAAATTATTTAATAAGGAGAAATTATTAATAAGGAGAAAAAAAAATTAAATTGTGTATGTGTACAATTCACACACGGTAGAAGTGAAACTTCAGTATTCAAGTACTTATTTATTCACACAAATGAAAATACACACCAATAATACATCGCGCTGGCTTTTTCCTAAAGCTTTATAATACGCAAGCGCATACGCACGTATTAACACACATACTAACATACACACGTAGAACGCTCAGACCAAAGCAAGTATTAGACAGTATGCAATATAGATACTCATCGACGCTTGCTCTCTCGCTTTAGCTCGGCAATATACAGGCGCAGACATATGCACAATGGCGGTACGAGAAGGAATTACTATGAAGCATGGCACAAAGAGGAGACCTAAAATTCAAATCACAACGATTCTAAAGAAGCTTCAGTTGTTCCTTTCTCGTGACGCATTTTCGTTTCATTGAGTTTCAAATCACAACGATTCTAAAGAAGTTTCACTTCAAAAGTTCGTTGAATATAAGGACAAAAAGTAGATAATCTAGCGGCGTGTTACACAATTAATGTAGTATACACAGAATATATACAATGCAGGATAGACAAATGAAGTCTAAAACGTTCTTGTTTTGTATAGTAGTTAAGCATGCTGCATATCTTTTTCAATACTCTTAAAATACTGTTTGCCTTTGTTAAGATATCTCATAGTATCATCGCTTGCATTATAGACGTCCAGTAGCAAAATTCAGACAAATTCTATTTACAATATTTAAAACTGTAGGCAAACTTTTAATACTAAAAGTCAGCTGTTTAACAAGTAAATATCTGTCAATTTCATAATACGTTAGTTCCCGAACTACCGCTAGGGATATGTCCTCATTGTCAATTATTTCCATTATCTTTGGTCTTTAATTTTCATTACTTTAGAGATGCAAATAACTGTTATTTCTCTATACCTAGTATATGAATAACATCATTATTCAATAACATAGTATCATACCTGTTAAAAATAACATGTTATTGAACATTATTATGAATGACTTTTGTTCAATACGTTTTCAAACGTATAGTACATGCGTATTATAATCGCTATCTATATTAAATACTTATATCTGTCTGTTTATAGCTGGATAACCGTTAGTTCAATTTAAATGTGGTTTTCAATAGTATACAGGTAATTTTTTTGTGAACGGATTTTAATCTACACTTGATTAATGTATGTTAAAAGAAAGCCAGGCAATACAGTGAAAACTACATTTCGAACCACATAGTATTTTCCTAGTTCGATAAATGAATAAGACAAAATAATAACGCACAGAAATTCCAGTTGGTTAGCGATCAACAGTGAAGACTGAATGAATATAACATAAGCAAAATTCAAATAACAGGTATGGCTTTTAACTTTGTGGTAATTACTTGTTTATAATCATTCGGTAACAATTCCATGTCGTTCGGTAATGTTCCGTTAATACGAAACAAAAGAATAAAGCGTAAAAGAGATAATATATAAAACAATGAATTGTATTAAGAAAAGGAAAGTGCTATTTCTTGCTCTTTTTATTCAGACCACGGGTGACAGACGCAACTTGACAATAAAGCAATATCATATTTTAACATGTTACCAGGCGTAATGTTCTTAATAACATAATGTGTTCATTCCAATCGGTAATAGGTGTGGATCACATAACAGGTATGAATTTTAACGTTCTAATAACAGATTATTAATCTTTCGGTAAAGTTCGGTGTCATTCGGTGATGTTCGGTAAATATGAAACGAAAGGCAATACAAACAGAAACTTGTTGTCTCGCTCTCTCTTTACTCAGCGAGTGACGGCTAGACTTGGCGATACGAGTATTTTGAGATACGAGTATTTTCGAGTACAATAAATACGTGTATTATAAAATATCGGTGACAAAATATTCGATAAGTATGGGCGCCTAATTACGTTGTGAGAGAACTATATTACAAATCGCTATAGACTTACGATCACAGGAGACGTGCAATAAATCTTAATTGCTACTTATTATGAAGAGTTCAATGCCCATATCCTTTATTCTTACAGCTAAAATTGTGTTTCATTTTTCCTTCATACTAACATAAATATTTATGGTTCCTGACTTAAGACTGGTCACTTCATATGGTATAACCATTTAATAAGCGTATTTAAACAATGAATAATATTATTTACCATAAATACATTTAATTTAAAAAGTGAATCACGTTATTAAAAAAAATTTTTTTTTTTTTGCCATCTTTATTTTAACTTAATTGTTTTTTTAAATAATGTAGTAATATGTTCGGAACAAACACCTAGTTCCGTAATAATTATTGTTACAGTTGGATGTTTTCTATTCAAAAGTTTCCTTAAATTAGGTGTAGCTTTTTGAATGACAATTTAGTTTTGTAAATATTGCAAGAAGCAAAATAATCACCCAAGTAGAGTAAGAGAGAAGTAAAATATTTCCATACAATACTGAACTTTCTTGTGGACATAATGGCAAAGTTAGAATTTAACCTAATTAACAGTTAGATCTTATATACATTATTTAATGAAAACCGAACAATAGAAAAACGGAGAATCATTAGACGAAAAGAGTACCGTACTCAAAACTCTTATTTTAAAATACTCGTACTTGCATTGAGTAAATATGTATCTGCGACTGCGAAGTGTGAAGCAATAATACTTAATATAATGAGTAAAACGAGTATATTTAACATACTCGGATTACATACTTTAAAAGTATTACGACTTACAAGTATTTAAATATTCAGTTTGTCCCTTTCTTCTTATACGTTTTAAATATGAAACAGCGAGAAAACCTGAATACCATATGCGTTAGTGAAATAGCTATAGCTAGATAGATAACGAAGGTTAGGGTTATGCCGCAGCCCGACCGTAAAGTAACCATTGTACGATCATCCGGTTGGCCATAACATACAAGTACTTACGATACCAAGTATTTTATATTTGGCATACCAAGTATGTATTTTGATTTGAGATATAAAGTATTTTTACCAGTGACAATAAATACGCCTTACTTCTAGTGACAACCATTGTACGGGAGCTGTTTGACAATACCACTGTAACATAATATTTTAACATGTTAGCCAAGAGTATCGTTATTTAATAACATAGTATTTGTATATAGCAATAATCTGTTATATTCCTTCCGAGGAATATATTCTGATATATTCCTTCCGATCGATATTATGTTACTCATACCTGTTACGTTATAATTTTGTCATCACAATTATTTAGTATTCAAAATTTTAAAAAAAATTTGTGAAACGTCAACGTCAAAAAATCCATAACTTGCTGTTTTGCTTTTTGATGATGCATATCACAGCAGATCGTACACATAATTAAGGACGTATGTATTCGTGAGTGAAGCGAGACATCTAATAAAATCTTACACATAAAATGGAACTGAAGCCTTATAAAATGAAACTCATTATTAAGAAATTGCAAGGAGGAGAATGTACCTTGGAGGTAAATATAAACATTATAAAACTTTCAAACTCTGTCTTACAACGGTTAAAACTATCGTCTTAAGAAACCTTGATCATTACGGCTGAAAAGTTAGATTTAAGTCAATATCCTCTGCGATGGGATTGTAGAATAAACTAGCATACTTGCATATTTTTGAACCTATTATACCCCTTTTATTTTTGAATTATGTCACAACTCTTAACTCATTTTTGAACGAAATATTTGTGTAGGATTCTTACATTAAAATACTCAACAATCCTGACCTCTAATAATAATGTACTTGTTTTGAGAGTTTGAGTATCCATATAAATTTTTTCATAACAAGAATTAATCCATAATAAAAATTAATCCATTGATTTCTAACTGCTGCACCAATATTTCTCTGGATTTTAATTTTTAAATATTTCTATGAATCCAAATTGGTATGTAATTATGAAGAAAAGTTGTAATTTATAATTAATTATTTTAAATGTAAATTTCTGCGATGACTAACTGCTATAGAATTGATATTTCTTAAAGTTATTTACTTAAAATGTATTGAAAGAAACTAAAACTATATGAATTTGAAATTAAGGTTTGCAAGCTAAGGATTTATCTTCTATAAGTGCTCATTAGTTGTGCAAATACAAGAGAGAATTGCAGAGAAACAATGTATTGATTAACTAAATATTTTTAATAGATTTCATTAGACAATTTGAAACTTTCTAAGTTTGCATTTTTATTGTATGCATAATTTTCTATTAACAGGTTAATTCTAATACTACGATATCAGAAATTAAACAACAGATTGAGACTCAACTTAAAGTGCCCAAGAATGAACAAAAGTTACTTCTAGCTGGGAAAACATTAGCTGATGAGAAAACTATAGACTCTTATCCTAACATCAGGGATGGAACTAAAATTAACTTAGTTCTTATAAAACCTGAAGACTTAAAAGATGCTGTACTTCGATTTTACAAAAGATTTTTTTCAGAGCAGGAAGCCGTTAGGATGACAAGAGAATTTATGATAATATTTAAGCGTAAAATCAACGAACTATCATATGATGATTTAGAGAGAATTGCAAATGACACAAGCGATGTTAATGAACATCTGCCTGCGAGGACCTATTGAACTATTAAGTTATAATTATTTGTCAAGACTTTTATGTTGATCAATAAATACCTTTTTATTGATGTATAATATGATATATAATACCTATTTATAATTTTATTACAATTATAATAATATAGTCAATTTTTTATTTATTTATTGTTCATGTACATAATTGGTATAATGTGAACCAACATTCTATATAGAAAATGATTTTTAGACACTGTTTAAAGGTTAATTTTTAGATGGTGTTTAAAAAGCCATTTTCTATCTTACCATAATAATAGCCCCTAGAATGGTGATTAACATTATGATTATTGATGAATCTCGAAGGAAAAAAGTGACATATGTAGGTAGGTATGCAGCTTACCAATAGTGGCAGACTAAAATTAACATTAGCAATTGAAGTTGACTGCAGAGTGTAATGTTTGTTGCAGTATGTATAACATTTTAAACATATTTTTAAAAATAATGACTCACTTTGGATACAAAGTGAGACATTATTTTTAAAAATTTTGGATACAAATAATCTAAGTTTCAAAATTTTCTCATCCACAAAACAAAAAATATAAACAAACATTTAAAAAAATTCATTAATAATGATCAAAACATATTTTTAAAATCATTGCTTCTTTATAATTGCCATTAGCTCCACATTAAATTTACAATTTCATCAAAAATGTTCCATAAATTAGGAACATCAAACTTAAATAGAAAAATAAAATGAGCTGCAGATCAAATCAAATATACAAAATAAAAAGTACAATTTTGAACCACAAATGTTCTACACTCATTAAAGTTGAACAGAGCAGAATAAGTGTTCAAGAAAGATTACAACACAAAGAATTTTGTCCCAATCTTTAAGGTCAAAATTTAGGCTCTTTACAGATTATAAAGCTATAATTGTATTTTAAATTATGTTTGGCATATTTATTCAATTGTTTGATATACCTTGAGTCTTCTTGTGTTCAGGACTTCTCTTGATAAAGGTGATAACGATCGTAACTCCTCTTTTGATTGGCTAAAACCCTGGTAGCTACTATACTACCAAGCTGCCATTGCAAGAATACGATCTGTTTCGTTGTGATTTATTACGTCTGGTGTCCACCCAAAAGAGGAAAGGAAAAGAGTGAGCGGAGATAGGAAAGAGAAAAATAAAAGTAGGCTAGCCTCTAGCAAGAGATGAACCCGAAACGACTACTAGCTCAAATAAAAGATGCTGTTGTTTCTATGAATCGACTCTGCGTAAATGCATGAAACTTTTGCTTTATTGTAGAAAAATTTTCATTTTTCTACAACTAAGCCATCATAGGTAGTAAGTTTAAAAGAAGATAAGCTGACTATTTTCATTTGTGTTTTTGGACCATTTCCATCCATTCAAAATTATGCTAGTATTATAAGGGAAATCTTCTTTAGCGGTATAATGTTAAATATGTTGTATAATATTTAATCACTTCTATGTTAATATTATTTCAGTTGTTGCCAATACTCAATCTCACAATTCATGATGTCAAAAATAAGTTAAAAAAAGTGTTAAGTTAAATAATATAAATACCCCAATTTAAAGAATTTCTGATGTGCAAAATATTTTAAAGAATTTGTTAAGTTGAATTCTGAATGAATAGTAAAAATATTTATAAAACCCCAATGTATCACAAGTATAGATTTTATTTTTCGTTAATCTACTTAAGTTTCTCTGTAAATTGATATATTCACCATTTGATCCGGATCAGGACAATGTTCTTTATACAATGTTAACAAGTGGGAAAAAAAATGATGTATTAAATGTAAGTGTAGACTTTATACAATTGGAATAAAGTAATAACTTGCACATAAAATTGCATGGCTATTTAATAATAGAGAAACGTGTAAAATTAAAAATTACCCCTGTGGAACCTGCCAGATATTTTTATGAATTTCACAAAATATTTCGTACAATTTAAATGATTAAGCAAAGACGGAGTCATTGAAAAGTCTGTGAAAATAAGTTAAAATAGTTCTTGGATTACGAAATGTATAAATGAGTTTCAAACACATATGCTATATGAGCCAGGTATTCTTGTATCGCATTCTATCGTACTGTTAATTGTAATATTACGTATCACTACCGTAAGTTTCAACTTCGTTGTGCCTGTCTCGCTTAGAATGTGTACACATTTTGTCAGTCCATATAACAATAAAATTTTCTGAATAATTTCGAAATTTTTTCATAATATTTTATCCCATAATATAAATACGAGATGTGATAAAGAAATAATGGGAATTTTCATTTTTCTCAAAGAATCAAAATCAACATTTTGTCCTCTTCAAATTAATCCCCCTCAGATATAACATACTTGTGACAAAGCTTTTTCCAATCTTGGAAGCACTTCTGGAAGTAACTTTTCGGTATGGCATCGAGCTCCTTTAGCAGTTCTGTTTTTATCTCATTGATGGTAGCAAAACGTTGTCCATTCACAATTATCTTCAGCCACGGGAATAAAAAAATATCACGGAATAGAAAATGTCTGGCGAATATGGTGGCTGTGGCAAAATATTGCTTTGTTTTAAACCAAAAAATTATGAACAAACAGTAAGGAGTGAGTGGGAGCATTATTGTGATGCAATTTCCATGGGTGGTTTTACTAAAATTCTGGGTGTTTTCATCGGATTGCTTAATGCAAATAGTACATACTTTCCAGGTAATATTAATTATTAACTGTAGGACCATATGGCAGGAACTAAACATTCAAAATGGTTGTAAATATCAATATACATGGGAAACATGTATACCAACAAAATAAAAAAAATTTGGAAATCTGATTTATAAAGCGCATGAATTCAAAAATTCCTTACCTTTTTTGATCACACCTCATGTAAATTACTGATACACTAAAAGCTTTGCTTAAACACATACTTCTATATTGGTAATCACAAAATACCCTGTTTGACTTAATCTTTATATTCACAAGACATGTCTGCTTGGTATTGGTCGATGGAGACAGGTCAGATTGGTATGCTCCTTTATACACATACTGATTTTACTAATATTCATACTGCAATTAACTCCCTAAATTTAGATCTTAATGTCGGTCAGCGGGCCCAAAAAATCTATTCAACATTTCAATCAAGTTTCAAAACATCGGTAGCAAAAAATTCCTTTCTAAAATCAACAGAAATAATTTATCACAACGATCATTAAACAATTCTTTTATCATTTTTCTACCACTATAAAGAACTTGAATCTATTGATCAATCAAAATGTTTAACAGGATATACTCTCGAAAAGATCTTCAACGGTTTAACCCCTTAAAACTGAAATCAACTCCTGTCAAACTTCTTTATTAATTTAAATATATCGAACAACTAATTGTTGTTCGATATATATTTTGCCTCAAAAATATAATAACATTTCAGACTTTAAATCACGGCTGAAATAGTTGGTGTTTTGTGATCAGCGCAAACTTCATACAACTTATAACATTTTAAACAAGCCACCAGACCTTATCTCAGTGCCAGATTCAGAGGCTAACCTGCCATGGCTGAATTTAATTTAAAAAAAAATGTGCTCAATATTAAACATTGCCATCCTTTTATGAATATTCCTTCACTGTTTACGCTGCCAAATTATGGTCGTCATAGCATCCTAGTATTAGAAATTTACCATCCATATATGCTTTGAATAGCCATCTGAAAAATCATAACTTTTGATTTCACCCCTGCTATTTTCCTTCCATTCACATCCCTTTTTTATCATTAATCATTATTGTTTGTTGTATTCTTTTTTAAATTTTATAAAAAATGTATTGCCAAAATAACAGTAACACAATCTTTTGCAGTCCACCTCGATACTAACTGCTTTCATTCCATGATTGTGGGCGAATGGAAAAGATTGCTTTTATAGAACTGTGTTGCATTATAGAAAAAAATAATAAATAATGACATTAAGCAATTCCACCAAGAGTTAACTAAGGATGTAATTAAGTTCTGCACTTCTATATAATAAAACCTAAAAAGTATAACTAACATGCAACATAATAAAACTGATATCTTCCTGTTGTGTCAAAACATAGCAATATAAATTATTGGCAAAAAACATTTTTAATAAATATCAACAAATTATTGGTGCATATTGATTGCTGCCATTGTGCAATACATTTTATAAATATATTTTGAACAGATATTAGTTTTATGATCCATATTAGTCGAATAATACAAACCAAATCTATACCGTTTGAAGCATCTTCACGAGCTTCATTTTTTATTGTGACAACATTTTATTTCATTTTATTTTATCTTTCACCTATATTAAAAAACCCGTTAAGTATATAGGAATACCCAAATAAAGTTCATACCAAGAGGGTTTCGTACACACTTAGGCACTTATAAATATTTCAGGGTACATAGTATTATTTCTTTTGTGCATGTTTTTCAGTATGTCTGAAGATATACGGGGGAGTCAATGTCTGTGGAATGAAGGGGAAGTGAGAGAGGGATATATTCCGTCTTGGTACACGGCTAATTAGGAACTCATTAGAGGCATGTAAATCAAATGTAAATACCTAACATCATTCATTAACGAATAATCGTGCCTTAAAGAAGTAAATCTGGAAGTTAACTGCGAACAAATCTAAAAAAGTTTAAAGCCTCGGAATGAACTGGAAAATTGTTGATAACTGTTTTTTTGGATTGTGAAGGGATTTTATTGATGGACTGTAAAGAAAAAGGTACCACTATCACTGAAGATTACTATGCTACCATATTGAATAAATTGAAGCAAGCTATCAAAGAAATGAGATGCGGAAAACTGGCTAGAAGTGTGTTGCTTTTGCAAGACAGCGCACCGGGTCACAAAAGTGAAGGTTGCGATGGATGCTGTTCACAAACTCTGTTTTGAATCGCTAATTCACCACATGAAAAAAGTTCCGAGGAAGAAAATTTAAAGGCGACAGTGAGGTGAAGGGGCAATTTCAATTCATTTTCAGGGCTAAGACAAAAAATATTTTTTTGCTGGGATAGAAAAATTAATTTCAAGGTCTAGTTAATGTGTTGGGCTAAAGGGAGATTATAGTGAATAAGGAAAATAGTTTCTTTATTTTAGTTAACTTACAACACTGTTTGGACCTCCCCTCTTAATACCGAAATTGTGAAAAAAAATATATTTGAGACTCTTATAACTTAATTTCTAAGGATACTCCACAATCTAAACGTAATTAAAAACATCTTTTTTAAAACAAACTTAATTTTACTCCACTAAAATATATGTTTTTGAGTGTATTGTCTGTCTATGTGCACGTGCAGGTCGATATGTTTTATCACTATTGACATGAGCTACATCGTTTAATAAACATTATTGTAAGTGAGTTCTTGTATTAGGATTAAATCAATCACTTTGCAAAACCAAATAGCCAAAACAAAAAAAAATATTTTGAACAACAGAGACGAAAATGGTTACGATGGATACCTTCATTTGTCATTACATGGTCGAAAAAAAATAAAAATTTTTTTTTTTATTTAATAAACTAATTGCGGTATAAAATGTTAAAGATTGCGCTTATGCTATCTATAAGGTATAAGTACTATCATGTATATAAGTATTCATAAAACAACCAAAAAATATAAACCAAAATATTATAAACCCACAGCATACTAAAATGCAAGTGACTCCAGTGACTCTGCTGACTTTATACAGTAATTAAAAAACTAAATGTACACCTTCACACGTTATTTTAAATAGTTACCACTATAATATAGTATTATACAGGGCTCATTTTTATTTAGATAATTAACACACTACGTGCTTTTATATTGAGTTTGAAAATAAGCTTTTTCTTTTAATTATGTAGGTATCCCAGGTACATGTACAGGATTTATTTAACACTTGGATACCTTTTTGATATTTTATAAAATTTCCAAAAATGTTAAATTGTCTAAACTTTAATCCTATGTCAGATATATGCAGATGTCAAAATGTTTTTTCTGTCAGTGTTTATTTTGAAAATTTGACAATTTTTGTTATTGCAGTCATTGGTGACCGTCGAGGAGCAAATGTAACCAAACAATGCTGAGGCACTATACGGGTTATTCCGACTGCTGAGGCACTATATGGAATGTTACTGACTGTTATTTTTTAAGTTGTTAGCTCACTTTTGTTGTGAATTTGCACGGTTTACGTTTAGTATTGCGAGTGATATGACTATTTCTTATTTATACATACTGTCAAAAAAGTACCGGACATTAGACAATAAAATACAAAATATTTATTATTCATTCAAATTTATTGTATCATCTTCAAAATAGACCTCTTCCGAAATAATACACTTATGCCAATGAGTAGTCTAATCATCAAAACATGTTTCAAACACATCTTCCGGAATCAACTTCGGTTCTCGTCGCAAATTCTCTTTTGTGTCTTCTATCATCTGAAAACAGTACCAGAGCCATATCAGGTGAATACGGTGGTTGTTCAATGACATTTGTTGAGTTTTTGGCCAGAAATTCTTTCACAATAATAGTCTTGTGAAATAGTACATTATCATGGTGCAAAAGTTTTCTTTCTCTAAACCTGGTCTTATCCAACGAATTTACTCTCTCAAACACTGCATAATGCCCAGTTAATATTCTATTATTCTGCCAAGAATTTCTTCTTTATAATAATTTTGAATATATTTGGCATTAATTTTTTAGAAATTCATTATTGACAATTAAATGAAACTACGTGATGTAGTATTATTTCTACTTTCTTGAAGTTCTTTATCACGAAATCTTGCATTACAACATCTTCAGGTGGGCTATTAGCAAAGATATGTTGTAATACAACGAAACCTAGGTCGTGGTAAAGAACTTAAAGAAAGTGGAAATAATACTACATCACTTAGTTTCATCAAGATTTTATGTCTATGTTAATAGCCCACCTGAAGATGTTGTAATACAACGAAACCTAGGTTGTGGTAAAGAACTTAAAGAAAGTAGAAATAATACTACATCACATAGTTTCATTTAATTGTTTATAATAATTTTTTTAAAGAATTTCGAGTGCCCAACACGGTGTTAATCAAAGAAAACAGTTCACATTACATTGATGTTTGATCGACTTTGACGTGGTTCTTTCAGTTTTGGCTAAGTTGGAAGTAAATGTATGCCAAATGTATCTTTGTTGTGATTGGAACATGTGGATCTGGAATACTAAAATGTTCCGAAACAGGAATATACCGTTGTTATGATGATATTTAATTCTATCTGACTCTGAACGAAAAGTGTCAATGATTATTTTTATAATGCTATTATAATGTTGATTATGTCAATATTAGTTTGAGGCTTATAAGTCAAAGCAGTCATTCACAACTTTATTTATTTAGACACACATTTTTTCTTCTTTTTTTCAAATTTATTATTTTTCAAGACACATCTATAAACTGTATTTTTCAAGACGCATCTATAAATATATTTCATTTCATATATAAACATTACCTTCTTGACTCGACTTCAAACATTTTAGCAAAGTATTATTTATTACTTAGCAGCGGCTAAGTAATTGCAGCGGCACATCCCAACCACCTATATTTTGGACGCGGTTTAGTGCGTTTTTTCCTACTATACACAAGAAGGTACTACTATACACTTCTATCATAAATGAGCAAATGATTTTCGGATTAGTTGAACGCTTAAATAATTGTAGTACGAATAGTCAAATAATTGAATTCAACCGAGTTAAATGAAAATTGATTTTACTTTATTCAGACTTAGGATTTGTATGTTTTAAAAATAAAAACAAATATCTAACAACAGGCTGGCGTATTTAATAATCAAGTTTTAATGTAAAATTAATTTCAAATATCTATAAGTTGGTATGTTATAATAAGTATTTCTTTTATGAAAGTGTGTATAGAAAAGGATTGCTTGGAAATAAATAGACATTTATAGAAGAGGATGAAAAATGGATAACGTATCGAAACATTTACATCTCAATCCATGTTATAATTTATAAATAAAAGTTGAGATATCTTTTCTTCCTTTAATTCTGTTCTTCAGACGTCCAAAATCTCTCCTGTTCTGGAGAAAATTCATATAGAGAAAATTCACATCGTTCACATAGAACTGAAGTAGCCATCAAACAGAGTGTTTTAAGCATATCATTATAAATGATTCGATACGTATATTTCCTTTCATGCCATCATTTCAAAGAATCCTCTGTTCTTGACAGCAGTTCTTCAATATACTTATCAAGCTCTTTGATCCCAGCTGCCGTTGGATTCTGTGGCTTCATTTGCTGTAATAATTCATCATCGAATTCTTTCCACATAGATGACTATGTGGAAGGGATATTAGCAGCCGGGACTGAAGGAGTCCCTGAAGGACGAACTATTATTTATAAATTTTTTTCTTAAATTATTTAAGGCATTTTCATATGACCAATGGTCTCCACATTCAAATTTTTTAAAATTTGAATGTTTAAAATGTGGGTTTTATTTTATTTTATTTTTTTTGTGGTTGCTTCGGCGAAAGAAGGCTTAAAAAGATTATTTTCAATATTTTGAAACCTTGCTGAGAGGTTATGTTTCAAAGTGTCCAGGAGTAAAATAATTTCGGCTAGATGTTCGGATTTATAAAATATATTTATTTATGTGAAGTATCATCATTTTGCAGAATACTGGAACTTAACAAGGTCACTTGATTTTCTACTCTAATTTCTGTTTGATCTCATAGAATATTTCCAATATTTTAATAGACTTTTCTACCACAATCCATTCGTGGGAATTTAATGTTCCTAAATCTGTATCTAGTACAGCTATTGTTGAAACGACTGCTTCTTTTAACAAGAAAAACCTTGACAACATGTCACACGTCGAATTCCACATTGTGGTGACTTTTTGTTTAAGTTTTAGGTGTGGAAGGCCCATTTGCTGTTGGATTTCTTTAAACTTGTTTAAGCCTGATGAACTTCGCTTAAAAAATGCAACCACAGCTTTTAACTTTGGATAATATTTTCTCAACATTCTTTAATCCTGATTGCACCACTAAATTGACAGAGTGAGCAAAACAACCACTTTCCCTAATAGCAGGTATAATACCAGCAGTATTATCACTAATTACTACTAGCTTATTTTCAATTTTCTACTTATCAATTTTTCTTTCTAAACTAACACTCAGGTTTTCTGCAGTATGTTTTCTGAATACCAGAAGCAACAGATGCAAATTTATTTTCGTGTTTGTATCTAAATAATGGGTACTTATTGCTATAAAATTAACATTATTGAGGTCCACAAGTCGGGGTTAAACGCACAGCCCGTGGAGAGTTTATGCCGATTTTTATCTTTTCATAACTTTCTTGGTAGCATTTTGGCAGCAAGTTGTTTAAGAAAATCAGCAGATATTAGCTTGGAGTTATCAATCGGAATAACTCTTCAATCGGAGAAAAGAGATGATGTTTTTTTATAACAACCTTTAAAACAGTTTGTCAATTTGGGTGCTTTTTCTTATACATACAGGTTTATTAATCGGTAATTTCCGATTGCTGGGGCTAAGCATATTTTATTTGAATGCTGGTCGGGAACTGGTGCTGAAACACTCTGATGTAGATGGAATATCAACCAAAGTTTCCGCCGACTGAATATTTATCTGTCTCTCTAAATAAATTTGAATAGTCGGCTGTATTAATTTCATATGTCTACTTAAACTGTCTATCGATCTATTTGATATAGATAATGTCTGTGAACAGTATCCACACTTTACTTTTCTATTGTCTATTTCTGTAAAGTGGTTCCAAAGAAAACTTCTTTTTTATAAATTTATTAAAAAGAATTCTGAGACTAAAAAATTTTTTCAAAAATGAACACTCAATAGTACTTAGCACACGGTTATTTAATTTTATATATTTTCTAAATACTTAAGCATTAGGAATGTCATATAAAACTGAAAATTAAAATAGGAGTAAACTATACTTAGAAAACGAAAATTTAATTTTAAATATTTAAACACTATCATAAGAAAAGTTAATACTAATATTTAATACTTAGAAATATATAATATTCAAATCTTTAACACCAAATGCCCAAACGAACATACTATCTTGTTTACGTATGGTTTAAATAGACCTTTCCGCACAGAACATACTTTAATCTATGCATTTTGGTGTTTCGAATTTGTAGCGCGCCATTCACAACTGTTCGATCTCTGAGTCACAAATATGAAACTTAGCAGTCGAACAGTGTAAGTTTTATTTCTTTCCAACCGTTCGGAACTCGAGTACAATGATGCAAATGACACGTTTGACATTGCATAAATGTTTCGGATCATTTGGAACACAGTGATGTTCCAGAACACCGAGTTGTTTCTGTAAAGAGTTACATACATGTCGAATTGAAGGCACCATTTCGAAATTTGTTGACTGGTTTGCATATCAAAATCATAAACCCATGTCTCATCATAATATGTTTTAGGAATGTGGGGTTGGAAATGACTCGCTCTAGTATGTCTTCAGTAACTTTTATGCTTTTGAGTTTTTGAAGAAAATTCAAGTTTTTCGGAACTAGTAGAGCGGCAACGCGTTTCATGCCCAACAATCGTGTGCAATGGTACCTACGAATTAATTTGTGAGACACAGAAAGTTTAGCGGTTATCTCTCTCAAACTTAAATGACGATTTTCCGTCACCATTTCCTTCATTACTTCGTTGATGGCCTACCAGAGCAAGGTAAAACTTCCACCACATCACTTAGCATATTATATCGCTATTAGATATAGCATATTAGAACAAAGAAAAGTAAGCACAGCAAGTACTTTTATTATGCCTGAAATTTCATCACAGGGACTATGCCTTTCTGCGATGTTTGCTTGGTTAATTTGAATAAAATAATGATCAATTAGAGGTGGAAAATATGGCTAACAATATTTTTTAACTCTTAAGGACTGGTAGAAATTAATATCAAAATAATTTATGAAAGCAATATTATGTTATCAGTAAAAATAAAATGAAGACAAATAAACACTGACCACATAGATAATAATGACTACTAAACTATTCAAATACGGCTTACAAAACTTTATTCCATTCGTATAATGGCTCCTGGTGAATCTGTAAAAGGAAAGTTTACAATTTAAAAGATTGCAATTAATAGTTTGAAAGATTAATAAATTAGTGCAAGTACAGATCTAAAAAGATAATATCAAACTTTACCTCGGATCAAAGTAAAAGTTTAAAATAATTATAAATTACAAAGGTTTCGTAATTGATTTATTAACAAATGATTTATTTTCTTTAATTCTGTTTAAGTTTCTAAGACAACAGTTTATTTCCATTTTAATGTAATGTTTAATAAATAAATTAGAAAAACCGTCTACAAAATATAAACTCTTAAGTTAACAATAAATAGTATATCACTAAAAATTAACTGTAATGTAGCTTCCCATATTTTATAATACAAAATATACTATTAATTGTGCATCTAAAATTTTACCGATACTTTCTATAACGACCTTATACATATATAAGTTATTGTCTGCCCCAGCCATTAAATAATAACCCACAACCTGTTAATTAGTTGCTTAAGGCGTTCAATGTAAAATCTTTTTTCCCTACTTTAACTGAAAAAGTACAACTCCAATGACGTACACTTCTAGCTAATGGTAATTGTAAAATAGTAGCCAAATTATTATAACCTTTTGGGAAATTATAATACAAGTTTATACAAATCTCTTTCATTTTTTAATCATATACCGCTTCATCTTTCCTTCTAAAATAATTTCTTAATTGATGATCAAATAAAGTGTAAGAGTCTTTTGGTAAAGTAAGGGTCAACATTTGTTTTATTTTATTAATTGTTATACTTTCAAATTTACTTTATTATTTTCAATTTTTTTATTAAATCAATCAAATTAAATTTAAGATCAATTTTATTATTCTGAAATTTCATTGTTTTTAATTTTTTAAGGTAATAAATTAATCAAATTTAAAATTACTTTTAGAATTAAATTTAGTTACATTACAAAATTAAAACTTATTTATTTTTATTTTATTTTAAATTTAAATATTTCAAAAATTTAAATGAATATAATGAATTGTGAAACAATCTAAATAAAGTTTAATTTACCTCCTGAGACCCCCGGTGTCACTTATAACACTTGCATATTTTTATTTAATACAGCGCCATCTTTCGATATTTGTGAATACTACGACAAAAAGATGAAACGTTGTGATACTAAGAAAATCGCTAGGTGGCTATTGGCTTGTTAACCAAAGTTTTTGTTTTCGTAAATATTAGTTAAAGTTTCGAATCATTGCAAGCACGGTCATGGCGATTACCAGAGAGGTAAATATTATTTAAGATACATTTTATGTTATTGTTTTGTATTATTTATCTGCTACGTTCATAGATCAATCAGATATATCGATAAAACTTGCATAGTATTTTCATTTTAATTAGTATTTTTGACGATTTATTCAGGTGTCATACGTGACATTTTGGGCACTCGTTACTTAAAATAGGGACTTTTCCAGAACTGAGAGATGACGAAATCGGGGCGAAGCTGTTCAACTTTGACGAATCTAATTGTGAGGATATTGATGAAGATGAGGAGGAAGACTTACCGCAGTGCATGGAGACATCCTCAAAGAGGTAATTCCTCGGTCTCCCGATAGTAGTGAGTGTGATTTTTCAGACGAAGAACCGCTTATCTCTTTACAGAATATTCGTACTGATAGGAGATCAACAAACCGCCCATTGCGATGGGATCGTACGAATAACTTAGAAAATACGTCAACTAGACTTTATGAGAATCCACCATTGGTCGAACCAACAACCACTGTTAAACCTTCATATGAATACTTTTGCCAATACATTAAACCTTAATTATTTGAACAAATATCGCATTATACTAATATTTGCAGCACCCACAGAACTGGCAGGTCTTTAAATACAAATCCAGAGGAAATGCGAACTTTCATAGAAGTTTCCATGGCTATGGGTATGTTAGGGCTACCGCGAATGCATATGTTCTGGGCTGCCGAAACCAGGGCAGCACTAATCGCTAACGTCACAACTTGAAATAGGTATTTTCAGTTGAGGAGCAACATTAAAGTCGTCGACGGTCAGTTACTATCTGCTTCTATGAAAACTATCGACCGGTTTTGGAAAATTCGTCCTCTGGTTTCAACGATCGAGGACGGCTGTAGACAAAGTCAAGCAAGATAAGGCTGTTGCTGTAGTAAAATGGCTAGACAGTAAACCAATTCACCTTGCCTCGACAGAAATTGCTGTTGAACCTTTGGGAACATGTCGGCGATGAAGTAAAAAGGACCAGCAGTACATTGTTATTCCACAGTCAGTTACTATCAAGTGCTATAATCAATACATAGGAGGTATTGATTTGTCAGACCGCATTATTGGCAAATGCCCAAAGCGAGGCAGAACTGGGAAGTGGATAGTTTTGTTATTTTTCATTTTTTCGATTTCACTACTGCTGCTGCTTGGATACAGTATCGGGAAGATGCCGTGAAAAGTGGACTTCCAAGGAAACAATATCTTGATTTTAAAATGGATCTCGCCAAACACTTGATTTATGAAAATCAAATATCAGTTACTCATCAATGTTCCAGTCCTTCCATGACACGCGTCACTCGTAATAGTCCTTGCAGTAGTATTGTTTCTGAAGAATAAGAAGAAATTGAACCTCTACCTTCCCACCGAAAGCGTAGACTCATTGAGCCCATACCTCACATTGCAAAGAGATTAAAAGAAGCACTACATTTGCCTGTGTTTATGAAAGACAGTCGGGCAAGTGTCGGCTTGACTCATAACTCGCAAGCAGCAGACATTTGTCAAGACTTCAGGCTGTAACATATTCTTATGTTTAGAATAAAGAGTACTCCAGATGGTGAGAATACGCGTGAAGGCGTGTCCACAAATACTACGCATAAAATGCGTAGTATCAAAACGCGGCTGTCAGTGCAATCTAAGACACAGCTTAAGCTATTTCCACCTGCAAAAATATCACTGGACTGCAAAAGACAAAAATGGGCATTACTTTTCATACGTATCTTACTTAATTTCATTTTCAATTAACTATGCAATTTTAAAATATCAAAGTAGATTATTATTAATAGAAGCGCACCATTTTTGTTGGTGAAGCGCACCATTTTGTTCACCTCTTAAAAAATTGTTTATACAGATTAAAACGGCTTGCTTGATACTGAAAAATGTAAAATTTAATTTGTTAAAAAATCGGGATTTGGGAAATGCGTTGGAGATTTTGGTGTAACATTTGAAATTTCCGTTCTCATATTCAATTTTAGAATATTTTACCTATTGCATATATAATCATTGTATGTAGGATTACGGAGACGCGCGAAAGAACCAAATTTTACATTTTTTAATTTTCGCCGTCTTTAATTTCCTGAAAAAGCGAAGTTATATTGTTTAAAATAAATATAAACTTTTAACACGACATTGAAAGCTAATTAACATAAATAATTTTTTCTTCTCTTTTTGAATTTTTACCTATTATTTTAAAATTTTTATAGCGGGCTTTTTAACCTCTCTTTTTACTTTAAGACACTAATCTAATTATTTTCTTTTTGCATTAAAAAAAAATTATTGACAAAAGTCCAAAATAATTTTGTAGATTAATGTGTACTCGTACGCACGCATGCACATACACACGCTCACATATATTTAATGATAATGCATTTTAATTAATAAAATGGTAAAATGTGACGCAAAATTTTTAGTAATTTCAACTTAAATTTTTTGACTATTAGTTGTGGTTGGAATAAACATTTAAGAAATTTAACATGGCAGTCATAATACTTCATATAAGGTAAATAATGCACCACATAAATCGATGCAAATGTGTATCGTACTGCCGCAAGTGGATATATTTATATGCGTCGATTTCCCTGAGTTGGTGGGTAAAATTATTCTGCGGGTGACACTGTCTACGTGGAGCAGGACGCTAGTAGAGAGAGCGCGGTGGAGGAGCAGAAGATTTTTAACTTCAGGCGGCCGCCAAGAGATTTGTGCGTATACGTCTTCTGGATTACTCTATATTTTAAGCTTATGTTTCAGTGTAAATCACAATTGTTTTTTAATTTTTAGTACTTCAAAATAAATAAAACTAGGCTTACACATATAACTAATTGAAGTAATATTTGCAATTTAAATTGAAACTAAGAAACGACGAATTTGTCTGACTTACATTTAATTAAAATTATCATCGATTCAAATCTTTTTTATTGTCTTTGAAACCAGCGACTGATCAAGAGTCTGACCGCCCTAGGCTAATTATTAGGAAGCGCCCCCGCCAAGTATGCTACGGTCGACCTAAACAGTAGTATATATATATATATATATATATATATATATATATATATATATATATATATATATATATATATATATATAGTATATTTTTTTATAAACTAACGTTGTCCTTTAATCTGCATTCAACCTTAGGGTAGGGAACCATTTTTTTAGCCGACTGTACATAAAGGCAAAGCACCTCATGCATTATACGACCCAAATCATGACAAGTGACTGCAGGCTGCAGCGACTACCAAGTAGATAACCATACAGGTGAAACTCATCTCATTTTTGCAATCGATTTATTTAACAATAATACTTGCTGCTCGAATGTCGATACTCGCACGAACACTCACACATACATACAACCTATATAATAGAAAGAGACAGAGAGAAAGAGAGGGAACAGTCATCTGGAGGGGGCATAACGCTTTTTCTTCACTCCAAAAGAGATAGAGAGGGAAAGGTCGTCAAGAGGGGGCATAACGCTTTTTCCTTACGTGACGGTTTCTGCCAGTTTGCTCTACTGTAAGCGGCGTAAAAGAACTTCGTTCCAAAAATTGCGTAGGTATATTTCGGGGTTTTAAACATAATTATACAGGTGTAAATATCCACGTTCACGGAATTTAAAAATCCTTATGTTATTTGGTAATAAAAAATAATACTACAAACGATACTTAGAGTTTCACATTTTGGAAGCTTGAAAAATGAGAGTCCTCTAGTAGGGGAAAGTGGGGTAATTGAAAACGGCGGATAATTGGGAACACCTATATATCTGAGTGTAACCCCGCACTACCCCGCGCCGCATAGGTTTAACTGACGCATCAAGCGCAACTCAGTGCGCCCGGAAAGTTGAGAGTACTGGAGAGTGAGAGGCTGCGCGCATGCCGTCACGGTGAGTCGGATAATAAATTTTATACCTTTGTTATAATTTTTGTCGTGTATGATACTCAACATGAAATCGCTTTTTTAAGCCCGAAGTCGTCTTACTCTGTTACCCTCTTGCCTGTACTATCTGTATGTAGTGTCCACACAGTTTTAAGTTCAATAAAATTACAACTGCGAGTAACGGCTATTTTGATCAAAAATATCTACTTCGGGTAATTAGGAACGGCCTCAGGCGGGTAAATAGGAACGTTTCTAATTACCCCTATTGGTTGTTTTTTAATCCCCTTTTTAACCTTAAATATTGTTTTAGATGCCTCAAAAATATGAAAGGAAAACTACAACGCGATATGAAATTCAAGATCTTCAGCATACAATAGAAGATGTCAGGAGAAAAAAGCTGCCACCAAATACTCAATACCAAAAACAACATTATTTAAGCAAGTGAAATAAGAAGTTTTTATGACACCAAAAAAAGTCGGTACTATGTGCTTAATAGAGAACAAGTAGACCATTTAGAAACATATATACTCAATTGCTGCAAGTCTTTTTACAGCATAACACCAAAACCATTACGAAAAATTGCTTTTAAGTTTGCTGAAGCTAATAATTTGAATCATAATTTCAAAAAAGAATCTCAGTTAGCATACAAAGACTGGTATTATTCTTTCATGTCTAGACATCCTTCCATTAGCCTACAAGTTCCTGAAGCTATGTCACTGAATAGAATAATAGCTTTTAATGCCACCGAAGTCAAACTGTTTTTTGACCATTTAAAAACTCTCTAAACAAAACATAATTTTCCTGTTCAACGTATTTATGTATCGATGAAACAGGCATTAGCACTGTCCAAAAAAATTAATTCAAAGATTTCGGCTGCAAGAGGCTTAAAATATGTAGCAAAATCAATAAATGTAGAATGCGGTATCACAACCATAGTTCTTTGTGCTGCCAACGCTAATGGTACATTCGTACCACCCCATGTTAATCTTTAAAACAAAGAGAATGACCAAACTGTTATTTAAAGGCTGTAATACCGATATTATTGCCATGGTTTCTGACTCTGGTTGGATAAATGAGTCCATTTTTGTTGATTATCTAAGACATTTCATTTCTTTTGTAAAACCCACCAAAGAAGAGCCTGTTTTAATAATATTATATAATCACGAAAGTCACATTAATCTGGGAGCATAAAAGCTTTTCAGAGAACACAACCTATATGTTCTTTCTTTGCCACCTCACATATCTCACAAAATGCAGCCACTGGACCTGACCATCTTCGGTCCTCTAAAGACGGTATAAAATGGAGAATGTGAGCTCTACATGGTTCAGAATCCTGGCAAACGAATAACCCAATACGAGGTTGTAGAACTCTTTACTAAAGCGTACAACAAAACAGTCAACGTAAGCAAGGCTGTTAATGCTGGAATTTGTCCTATTGATCCAGAGAAATTCTAAGATTGCTTCGAAAATATGCCATTAGATGAATCTCACATTAGTATGACTCAAGAATGTGCTACTTCAGTTGCTGACCCATATTCAATTGAACACGTTGAAACTGACAGTCAGAGTATGGAATCAATTCGGGATATTTCTATTCATGAAAATGAAATTGAATTGGATGTGACCATTGATGCAGCTTCTCCGTGCACTCCTGTGCCTCTTGCTGAAATAATAAATGTACCTGCCATTCCTAAAATAACTACATCAAAGCGACAAAATAAGAAGCATTCTCATAAAATGTCAATTAGAGGAAAAGCAGAAAAAAAGAAATCGAAAGGAAAATTAAAAAAAGAACATTGCTAATAAAACAAAGGGGAAAGTCGTTAAACCTTTGAAAGAAAAATCTCAAAAGGGAGTCCGAAATTTGAGGAATGCTTTAGAAGAAAATGAATATTATTGAATATTCTGCAGAGAAAAGTATGAACCAAACATAGAAGCATGGATCATGTGCACCATTTGTAGCAACTGTGCACATGAAAATTGTACCGACGGCGAGTCTAGGTGATTACGTGTGTGATTTATGCCAAGCAAAGTAATTGTTAATTAATTAAAGATTTAATTATGTCGTTCCGAATTACCTATATCGTTCCCATTTCCCCTTAGAGTGATCTCAATTACCCCACATGGTATCAGGTAAATAGGAATGACAATGTTTTTACATTCCTTAAAATGTTTATTGAAAAGATCATTTATAAGAATTTTGTTGCCATTAATATGTAGGTAAATTAACAAAGTTATGAAACAATAAAAAGAAAATATTACAATAAAAGTTGATTGTATTTGTGACTTTCTTATATTTTTGAGGTATGGACGTTAAGTGTCCCAATTACCCCACTTTCCCCTAATTTTTTGAGTGGAGTGACAGCCGGGTACAACTCATGCCATTATTTGAAATTGTAATACAATTAAAATAAATTATTGGTATCTAAATGAATATGAAAATACTTATAAATGACAGCGAGAAAAAGTATGGCACCCGGAAGATCGCCAAGTTGAATGCATTCAATGCGCTCTGTTGAGGAATAAGACATTAGCGATTCAAGTTTTTGACTTCCGGTTGCCCCTCTGAATATGTACTCATTGCTGTAAACAAACTAAATGACAGATCGTGCTGAACTTGAAGCAGAGGACAGTTGAGCCAACTTAGCGACAAAAAGAATTTTGACAATCCTTTTAAGCGGGCTTTTTAAATGATCCATTGCCGGTACTATTTTGACAGCAACTATATAGTTTTTTATAAAGTTATATTATCAAATTTAGTTTGAAATGATGTTATTTGAAGGCTTGGGGTTAATTCAAGATATTTTGGTATATGTAGACAATTTGGCTTTATAATTTATGCCTGTGCTTCACTTATCTATTAATAGTAATAATTTAAGAAAACCAACGTACAAGAATCGAGTAACGGTGATGAATCTTACGCGGGGAATCGAAATCGTCGTCGTATTTTGTCAGAGATTGAGCACGATAGTGAAATTATAGCCCTTCGGTTTACGTGTCTATATCTAATTGATCTACACCAGCATGACGATAGCCAAGGATAATTCCATTTGTTGACTTTCCAGGTTTCAAACCTTTAACCTTGAGCTCTGTGATCAATTCAAAGCCAAAACTTTTCTATATTCACTGCACATACAAATTTATTTGCTGAATAATTATTGCATAAAATACAAAAAAAAATAAAGAATGGAAATCAACTAATTCTAATGAAATAAAAAAGTTTTTAGGACTTATTTTAGACATAATTTTAGTAAAACTGTAATATATTAGCCTATGTTGATGCAAAGATCTCCTTTATTGATAGAAGTTTTTAAAGGACCTTAAGTCGAAATAGATTTGAAATATTACTATGCGTATTAATTTTACCAAGAATTGACAGACTTTATAAAATAAGCAGCTTAGTAAATTGATGCGAATCTTGATTATAAATTACATTACACTCCAAATGAATCACATGTATAGACGAAACTATGGTTCCTTTTTGTGGCCGCAGTTTATTTAGCTAATATTTAAAACTAGAGACATGAATACGGAAACAAATTTTTTAAACTGTGCCCTACACCCAATTATACATATAAATTCGAAATTGACAATAATAAATATGACACATTAATTGACACTGATAAAAATGACACTTTTGGGTAAGGGACAATACCTTATATACCGACAAATGGTATATCAGTGTGGACTTGCCAGACCAATTCCCTGAATTTCAAACATATCTAATGGACATCCTATGACAAAAATGAAAAAATATTACCAAAGGATGTTATTAATATCAAGTTGAAAATAGATTTCAATGCGACCGAAAATGATAAAGGCATTATGATAATAAAATGGAGGTATCAGAGAGACTTTTTGTCTACAAAACATTAACTAAAGTAATTAGAAGAGGAAATGTAACAGAAATTCATTCACATTGCAATTTATTATAATAAGGCTGAACAGATGATATCATACTCATCACCACTTCATAAAACAATAAAGAGAACGATCTACCTGTGCGCAAACATCCACAGCGATAAAAGCGCAAACTGAAAACCGAGACAGGTTTCCTTAAAAAACAGGACAATGGTGTCAAAGCTGTTATAGAATTAATGTGGCTAGTTCTGAAACATTTTTAAAAAATTAAAAAAGTCTTATTGTCATCATTGTCCATCTCAGCCAAATGATTGGCCGATATGTTTTAATAAAGAAAATCTTTATTAATTTTTGTATCACTTAGTAGTTTTACTTACTTTAGTTACAACTAATAAAAAGAGAATATTTAGAAAAATCCTTTTGTATTTTCTTCTTTTGTTTTTTTATTGTGATTTTATCTTTCATTCTATTTAAATTTCTGAGACACCCAGTTTATTTTCATTTTAATACAATTTTTAATCATAAATTGACAGTACTAGGAAGCAGTGACACATAAATAATCGGAACAATATCTAGCCCAAATCATAATGACTGACATATTTTCATTTCTTTCTTTTCGTTGTTAGTTGTAATAGTTTGAGATCACATTTGTTTCATATGTTTTCTCAACTCGAAACTGTTACCACGCCTTAATTTTCCCCATGACCAGCCCACCATATTGACAAGCTTAATTGTCAACTTCACTGAATTTTATTGTAATTTCAACATTAATGTAAATTATTTATTCAAGAATTATCCTTAAAAATGGTTAAACGTAGTGTTTATAAGTTTCACAGAGCGTTTCACACAGAAAATTGACAGGTATTGTATTACAAAGTATGTAAAATATGACATTGTTTTATTTCAGTTTACAATTTTCTCATGATTTATTGTGGAATATATGGTGTAATTCTTTAAAACTTTATCTAATTGTTAACATATTCACAGAGTGCAACTAAATTTTGGACTTATTTTTTTATCCTAGTAAGGTAACAAACGTTTACAAGCTTTCCAATATACTCAGAGGCGGGGAGTGAGCTTTTACCATAAAATAAAATTGTTTTATATTTTTGCATGCAATTTAATATGGTATGGAAATATCTTAGGTACCTATGGTCATAAGTACATGTAGTATTAGATATAAATTGGTAATAATATTTGATATGTGATAAATACTCGGGTTATTTTCTTCACATTTTCTAGCAACTCTGGACACTGGACAACTAATGTAAGATATATATCTATATATATATATATATATAATTTATGTCATGATAGTTGTATCAGTTGTCGTTAAAACTAAAAATGTGCAGTGAACGCCTGATTATTTCTAATTAGTGAAGTTGTCAGAAATATGAAGTGATTATCTATCTGTATCAAAACGGGTCACAAAAAGTAAAGATATTTGTTTATGTTTATAAACCTGATTTCAGTATGCAGTCAAATTATAATCCATAGCATCACTAATTTAAATAAACGTAATAGAGCTGCCTGAAGTATAAATGTAATTGCCCAAGCAAAATTCAAATCCCATCTAGTCTCTCTGAGTAATTTACAATATAATATGTTGAGAATAATGAAAGAAAAGTTTTACTGATTATATTAATATATAGTATCTTATATATTCTTTTAGAAAAAGCTGTATTTAACTCTTATTTATAACATCTTCGGTTAATGCTGGCAGATTTTGCTAAGCTTTGTATTAACTTCTTAGGTAAAATAGTTAAAAAATCTTGAATTATAAAATGCTTCTCACAAACCCCATAATTAGGCTCATTCCACACTTCTCGGCGACACAATTTCAACCACTCGATTGCACTGCAAAAGAAAACGAAAATTGCATTTTATATTTGTGGTTATAAAAGTGTAAATTTCCACATTAACGGAATTTTAATTTATATTGTTACATGATTTTGCAGTAAAAAATAATACGGCAAGCAATACTTACCGATTGGAAGTCTGAATGACTTTGAAAATGTAAGTCTTGGTGTTCTTTGCGGGGTTACAGCTGAGTAGTATGCACATTATTTTGAACAACACAAAACACAACCAAAATGGAACTTATCGGTATCTAAACTAATATAAAAATACTTGTATTAAAAATACAAGTTATCTGGAGACTATATATAAAGTTAAATACAAGAATTCACAATGTATACTTTTTGTTATACATAATTGCATACACATTGAGAACAAAAAAAAGTAAATATGGTACCACTACGGCATTGGTTGACGCATCATTCAGTGACACCTATAATAAATTGAATACATTTAGTGTCATCTGCTGATTATTGAGTGTACTTTTTCTTTGCATACCTTAAAAGCTGAAAGATTTTTTAAGTTTTTTGGGCTCAGCTTTCTATCTATACTTCATATATTCTTTTTGCGCTATTATATCAGATAAAACAATGATTCATCATATCAAATTTTCTCTGTACTTATACTTATAAAGGAAAAATATCACCATATAATGAATTGATCATTTCATGATTATTAAATATAATTAATTAACTGACAAGTCAAAATAAGAGTATAAACATAATTTCCATATTCACAGTTAAATTAAACTACCTGATGTTGTATTATTGCTACTTTCTTTAAGTTCTTTACCACGACCTAGGTTTCGTTGTATTACAACATCTTTAGGTGGGCTATTAGGAAAGGTTAGTAGCCCACCTGAAGATGTTGTAATACAATGAAACCTAGGTCGTGGTAAAGAACTTAAAGAAAGTAGAAATAATACTACATCACGTAGTTCCATTTAACTGTGAATAATGAATTTCTACAAAATGAACCCCAAATATATTCAATATAATTTCCATAATTAAGAAGAAAGCATTATTTTCACAATGTTTTATTTATTATTTTATTTTATTACATCCATCATAGTTGAACGTATTACAATGAGACATTAATTATATAAACACGTATTTGTATCTCCAGCAATTACATACTTATCAATTTGCAAATATTCAAATTTATTATTCACTCCTGCATCTTGGAATTACTTTCCTCACCAAATAAAAAATATAGAAAGATGTACTTTGACTTCTCAAAAAAAAAATTATATAGTCACAATAATAATTAGCTGTCAACATGACAATTACAATAAGACAATATACCAAAAATATGCACAACCATACTTCTATCCTACCTACTTCTAATATACAGAGTAATGTCCTACTCGACATTGTTTCTTAAAGCTAATTTTAAAACTTTTAACAGTTCTTATACTATTGTTTACTGCAACTTCATCTTATAGGATTACAATCGATCGATTATGAATATAATTACAACATTCATCTTTAATGGATACAAGCAATTTCAGCTTAACATGTACAAGCAGAATAGTTTATCAAGTGTCAATGTTTGGTATTTATCCTGGCAAGCAAACTATAATTCAATTATAGTTACAAAAAACTCCAAAATTTATCAACAATTCCCTTAGTGCTGATCTAAAGTTAAAGTGAAAAATGTAAACTTATAAACATGTAGAAAAATGATATCTTTTTACTTTTTTCCTATAATTTAATTTTGATTTAAGTGTTATTTGAAACCAATTTCCTTGAAATTATTAATACTTTTACAATATCAAAATATTTCCCAGAAAATAGAAAATTATTGATAAGGTAAAAAGTTTATCAAGATTTTGTAAATCATTCCATCTCCTCTGTTGACTGTGTAGATGGGGAAAGTTTAGATGTACACAGATATATTAAAAACCTCAGCTATTAGTTTAGCAACCATTGGTTTTTATTTCTAAGGCAACAAACATCAGTTTATCAACAAGGCATAAATTGCTTGCATGTATTTAAAATTGTATGCTTACCAAGCTCTGATTGTATTACCAGCCATAATGGGCTAAAATAACTGCAATTAGCTTTACAAAGTAGCGGCTAAAATCGATTCATACCATGTATAATTATAAAGGAACCACTATATTTATCTATGTATAACTAGACAGACCATTTTTCCCCTTATCCTGAAAAAAAAAATGTATTGCGACATACATATATAAATTCTAAATGTGATGTGTAATGTGATCCTCCATTGCCTCCCACTTCCCTATTGCACCTGATGTCAGCAAACCTACAGCCGAGTACTATGCAAGCCATCTATCCCCTAGCGTCATAGGGAGTCAATGAGGCCCACTTTAGGAAAAAGGAATATAGAAATGTATAGAAAGTATTGCTTGACACATTTGAGTAACTGACTACTCATAAATTTGCTGTTTTTTATCATAAAAATATATATTAAAAAAACCAGCATTAAAACTATTATAAACATTGATTAAAAAATAACCGAGTTATAAACGTAATGGTAGGAATAGAGCAGAGATATCTCCCTATCATACGATTCATGAAATAAAAAAAAATTAATCAAAAACTCTATTGTTTATAATTTAAAACAATTAATTTTATTCATCTGTCAAACTACAATTATATATCAATTGAAGCTGGCAAGGTTATTAGTTACAATTACATAGTGGGTTAGGTATGTCATTTTACCCCACTGAAAAATTTTAAAGTATATTGCTGTAAGTGTAATTAATGCATTCTCACATTTTTGTTAATAATATACAAAAAAAGTACGAGAGACAGTTACTTTTAATCTAAACATATTACTCATATACAATCATATAGGTGAACGAATAGAATAAACAGCATCACGTAATGTCATTATGTTCAGTACATTTTAATCAGTAAAAAATAAATAACCTTTAAAAAGTATGTATTGGCAAGACATCAATAAAATTGAAATCACTCCACATTTAAAAAAATTTCGTCTTCATAAGAGTTTAGTTGTAATGAGGACATAATATATAATATCAGTGCAATATATTATCGACAGAAAACACTAAACGTCATTGAATGTAAAGAGTTTATTATATTACGAGTGAATATGAGAATAAATTTTTGAAAAACTAAACACTGTATTGTTTTTATAAATTATTAAAATGCTTTTATACAACACTCTACACCACATTCAAGTGTTACAAATAATTTGGAACAATTACAATATGTATGCCGTGGGGACTTCACGCACAACAAAAATGACAGTAGCGTAACCATGTTTATTAATTTATCACCAAATGGCACTGATAGCATAAGCCAGCCAGAGATCTTTAAGTTGTACATTCTATGTAGGTTATTTTCAAGGTTTCAATAAAGTGACTTGAATTAGTCTTAAAAATTTATTGTTGCAATATAAATTTTTAAGGTTAAATTACATAAAATTAAGTGTGTCTATACTAATACACAACACTACAAAAGCAATGCTATTAATATTTTACAAAGACACAAATGCTTAAAAATTTGAAGTCTGTTAATTCATATAAAAAAGAAAAATTTCAAGAAAAAAGCTATACCTGTTAAAGGAACAACGGGCAATATTTCATTAGCGTGCATCAAAATTTGTTTATTATTCAACCATATGAAATGCTGTAATTTGAAGGAAACTTACTGAGAAAAAATATGTTTTAAAAAATTACATTTGGAAATTTTTACTTGACTTTGTTTTTTACAAATGTTTTTTAAATTGTGGCAAGTAGAACAAAATTTGTTTAATCAACACTGATTGCGTTGTTCACAATAATTTGAGCCTAACAAAACATACTTTTCACTGGTTCACATGAATGACATAAATATAATTTGAAAAAAACATACCATTACATACTCAGACATAAGATGAAACAAATATGTAAATTACATTCTTGTTTTCTAAAATCCTATGACAAAAAATTTAAACAGGAAGGAAGATAAAATTTTTTTTTGTTGTTTTAAGAAAGATCACCGTTGCTTAAAAATAGATTTTATTTTTATCTTATGTTTACTTTAAAGAGTATATCTGCCAAAACTTAAAAAAAAATTACAAATATGACCAAGATGTAGTGTTCGGAGTCGGTAGAGTAGTCGTGGGAGGCTGGTCATTGGGGCTATGTGCAAATTTTTTATGACAGATAGGATCACCATGATAAGCGAGAACTTTCATATGGGTTCAGCATTGATGAAATGTAGCAGATAACAGATTTTTTTATTACATTTTGCAAAATTATAGAGTCTATTGTGTTGTTTAATTTTTTTGAGCACATTCAATCTTAAGTTTCGACAAAAAACCAATATTCTTACAAAAACAAAAAAAAATAGCTACATGCAACAATAGACAGTATCTAGTTTAAATATTGTTTTGTTTTTTAATTTATAGTCAACCGTAGAGTGTTTCGAAACTCCACCGATGATGGACAAATTTTCACCTGCTTTTTTGTGTCGTCACCACGGTGGTCACCCTCAATCTTTATAAAATCCCTTATTCCTTCTATAATAAAGTCAGGAAAGGAAGTCTACATAAGTTACAGTAATTAATTCATTTCTATTTCTGCAACTACAAATACAAAAATATTTAATAGCAAATCAATATGATTTTAATATGATCCACTGTAAACAATAAAATCAAACTGCTTCATTCTTATCCTATTTAAGTATAACGAAAAGTTTAATTGATATCTCATTCTTGAAAAATAATTAGCATACAGATTTGTAAAAAAATCACATATCTCACTATAATTACAAATACCAAACAGCCTAGTGCATTCTGCGGCATTCATATTGCTCACATTAAACAAATGTGACCTTGACTTTTCCACCAATGGCGTACTTCATTCATCTTTATACATATGATTATACAGTTAACACCATCGGTAGTAAATATAACACATTAAAATATAAGTCCCTCTTGGACTATTACCTTAACAATAACTAACATTAAATTGAACTTGAATGTTGATGTCAATAATCATTACAAACAATGAGTAAATACCATCGATAAATGGCAAGTTCTAAACGGTATCTTAATAACCGTCATTAACTACAGTTCAGTTTGAGGTGATTGCTATATAAATTCACGATAATTGAAAAAAACTCATTTAGTAGAGGATAAAATCAACCCTTTGCTCTTTGTCAAAAACTACGGAATTCTTTCAGTTGTAACAAACAGTGCCTGTAAATATTTTTATAAAATTCTTGCGTAAAACTGACTGTCATGTTATAATATTATTATAGTCTTACTGCCATGTTATAAGATTAAAAAATAATTTATGTAAATGCAACCTGTTTCAACACACTTACATTAATTCCGTTCTTACCGTTAGTTCATGTGAAAGTAAGACTATAATAAGAGTAATTTTTTGAGAGCTGTAAAATCAAATCACATTTTAAACCAACTGTCAATAAATCTAGGATTACATTTTAATCTGTTGATTACCTTCAAATGATAATTTACATATTACAATAACCACCCTTTAGCTAACTTTATTTGTAACTTGAAACACTGAATATTTTCATTGACTAAATGCTTTATTTTATTGGAAAACAATCAATCAAAAAGATTTCAAAATGATTAATAATCTCATACTATACGAAAAGTCCTTTTTAGAAATCTGTTTTTAACCTTATAATACTGGTATTGTTAAAGAGTGTACAATTTTATCAAGTGAGGTGGAAATTCAACTCAATTCCTCTTCATTATTCCAAGTTAAAATGATTAATCCGCGCTCTAACAATGTACGCCATGATTATTTCAATAATCACACAAGTTCTTCATCAGAATTGCAACCCGTATTTTCCATTTTCTTATGATTAACTAATTAAGTATGTCTATAAATATTATAACCTATTAATATTGTAACGAATTTTCTAAATAATGACTGAATTAATATGGCTACTAAACGATAGTTCGATAGAATGACAGAAATGTAAACAGCCCATAGCCGAGTAGCCATGTTATACAACCACGGTTAATTTATGAAGAGGAGCGAAACTAGCCAGTTGAACCATTAAAAATAACAGTCATTTGTTTTATGAAATTATGACTAAACCGTTGTACACACTCGATGGGTGGTTTAAACTGTGATTGATCTGACAATATTTTTTCTTAAATTTTACATCTATTAATTTAATTTATCTTGTCATCAGTAAGTACTCAAAACATTGTGTTTAAATAAAAAACTTTATAAATCAAATTGACGAATGGAACTTACAAACCTTTTTTATGAGCAAGCAAAATAGTAAGTAGACTAAATAACTCATTAAATGAATACTGACTTAATACAGTTTTATCCTCCACTAAATTACTTATTAAAAATAAAAACATAACATTCACCGTGCCCACATATAACTAGTGTTGATACTATTTCACCAAATTTATCCAACAATTATTCCAAGTCGTCAATCCATATCGCTGTCTTCATCCATGGAAGATTCCGAGTCGGAACTGTCTAAGTGATTTTTTGTAATCTCGATACAGTGGTCCACATCGGTGAGGCGTTTGAGTGATCGTCCTGATGGAAAAATAATAATTTTCAAGTTTTTCTATGTATCTCATGAAATATAATAAATATTGAAAATCTACCCTTATCATATCTCATAAAGTTACATTCTGAATAATTCTTTCAAATGATTCCTAGTAGTTCACTTTGTCTTCCACACATTTATTAACTAGTCACATCTTGTGTATTCTCTTTCTTGGAAAGTAAGTATTTAATTAATAAACAAACATCAAATTATCTATTTTACAATACAGTTTTATTGCATACGAAGGCGCTTCAAAAAGTACCAGTATTTGAAAACAGATGGGAAGTTGGTGTTACCATTGTGTGCTGACATATGTTAAAGGGTGGCAAAATAAACTTAACACTAATTCATAAGCCAGACCAGATTAAGCAGCCATTTCAATAAGTTGTGCAATATAGTTTTCGCTAAGATGGAAAAATGTAATATCATTCAGTGATTTACTCTTTGCTTTTGGATGGTAAAATGTGTAAAGAGATATATTGGATGCTGTTTATGGGGACTCTTTGCCATCTATGGCAACACTAAGTATTGGTTTAACAAATTTTAACATGGTCGAACATACACTTTTGATGAGGAGTATAAATTCCTACTGAAGACTGAAGAAAGTACTAAAGTATTGAAGAAATCATTGAAAACTCTACACCATGATTCTTACTGATCATCGAAAGGAAAGTGCACAAGGTGCGATTGGCCTGTCGACAGGAAAGGCAATTATACCACGATGGGCAACAACAAGCAGACTTGGAAGCTGTGTCTTAGAGCAATTTAGGCAAAAAGGAAAAATAATCATTAGACATATTACAGTGAGTTGTTGGACTGTTTTGACAAGAAATAGAAAGAGACATAGCCCCATCTGGTGAAGAACGAAGTGTTGTTTCACCACGATAACACACCATGACATTGACAAGGTTGGAGTTGTCATCACCGAACTGTATAAATTGCATTATGAATTGTTGCCAAACTCCTTGTATCTCCCTGCTATTCTTTCTTGTTCTTAACATGTAGAAATGGTTTGTAAGGAAAAAAACTTCTTTGAGAAGGGAAAATGAGGAGATCATCATCGAGACAGAAGCATCTTTTAGAAAGCTCAACAATTCCTGTTTTATGGAGGGATTGAAACAAATCACAGGGATTTTAGGAGAAGCGTATATCTGTAAAAGGGGACAATGCTAAAAAATAAATATATAAATATTTTTTAAAAAAAAAATGTCATCTTCCTATTTTCATTTCACTTTGTCCTTAATGTCATCCAATGATCCATATTATTACAGTACAATGAAAAAACTCAGTTTATTTTTCTCAATATCTTGTGCTTTCTGTATCTCTATATTAGGAAATAGAAGAACTACGGAAACTAAAAACCAATAAGCAGATTAATAATATTTTGCAAATAAATAAAGAATTTATTTACCTGTGAGGGTGGTGAGTAGTCTATTTTCATTTGCTGGAGGAGTATTAATCGGCATCAATTTTAAAGCTAACTCGCGAGCACGATCAGCCCCGGATACTAGAATAATCAAAATGTTTACTCAATTAACTGCTACTTCAGTAATATTTTTTCATTACAATTATCTGAAGGTATAGTTAAAAAAATACCTCTTCTAGCATCTTGAGTAGAATCTTCCTTAAAGTCAACATGTTCTGTTCTATAAACACCACTCTCCAAGTCCCAGACGAACAAACACTAAAAAGATTAAATAAGAAACTTAAAAAATATCAATTTTGTATGAAATAGTTACTTCAATATGTATTCAACTTAAAACATGCCCCTAAGGAAAATATTTCATTGCTACTTTCATAAAAAAAGTTTTAGTTAAGCAATGAAAATCTAGAAAAGACATTACAAAGTATCATGTCTCATTAAGTTTGTTTGCAATATTCGAAAATTTAAAGCAAATCAATAAAAATTTTAACATCAAATGTATACTGAGATAAATTATTACTTTATTGATTCAAGTCCTGGACAATCCACAGTGCCCAAATAAGTAATCAAAACTGTTGCCCAAGTTATTTACACTTCACAAAGGTGTTCTACTAAAATATAAATTCTAAACTTGGTTAATTAATATGTCCAGATTTTATGTAGCTTTTAAAAATAGCAGACAACAATATAATACCTATCTTGCACCATTTTATCCTTCCGAGGTCAAGTCATAAGATGGATTTTTAATATAGACTCATTCAGTGCATAACTCTTTATGCATTTTGACAGGACTTATGGGGCTTGGAATTAGGATTCGCTGAAACCTCTTATTGTATAGATTAACATGGTATATGGCATACCTTGGGTGTTTATAGCCTAAAAAGGCGAAGTTGTTGATTAATTTCTTATTTTTCTTATGAAAAAACCACCAAAATATTGTAATAATTTAATTTAACATTTAGGAATTTGAAACTTTTTCCTAGAAATACTTATACAATTTGTATATCAATACGATATTGACATAAAGCTATATTAGACTAATTTTTGGAACTAAGTTCTTTTATGTTGCTTAGTAGAGCGAATTGGCAGAAATCGTCAGGTAAGGAAAAAGCGTTATGCCCCCTCCAGGCGACTTTTCCCTCTCTTTCTATTATATACGGTTGTATGTGCATGTGTTCGTGCGAATATCAACAGTTGAGCAGCAAACATTGTGCACGGTCAGCTGTATAACCTCAATTCTAAACACGTGTAAATATTATTTAAACTTATTTTTTTTTATTTTACCGGCTTTCTATTGTAAGGCAATCACCTGCCACACCCGTCTCCAATACGGTATGTATTTATTTGCATTATAAATTATTGCTATATCATTTAGTAAATATTAAAAATTTATAAATTCCAAAAAATTTTCGGCAAATTCATTTATTTTCATTATTGTTTTTTTCTTATATAGAATTTTTTTATGTAATTTATAATTCAGTATTTTATACTTATTTTTTTTAATAAATGACTATTTTTCCTAAACTATTAAATGAAATTTATTGATTTAAATCCTTACTTTACGTTTTTGCTTTGAAAAAATTATAAAAAATAACATGAAATATACAAATTAGAGAGAGAGAGAGAGAGATGAATAAAAGAGAGCTGTGCTTTTTGGCGTGACAAAAATACATTAATATAATCAACAGAAATCTACATATTAAATCACGTTTAAAAGTTGAAAAAATAATGTAAGGAACTTCGTTCCTGATAGAGGTCCCCCGACTGCACAGTTTTTTTTCCTTAAATATAATTTCAAAGTACAATAAGTGAGGAGTGGAATTTTTTTTGATGAAACCTAAAAATTGAGCGAGTTATAAAGGTTTGCGAATGATTAAACAAAGATGGCAATTCTGAATATTATCGTCACTTAGTAATGCTCTTTGCAGTAGAGAGGTGAATATGATAGGGAGAGAGATACCTCACTGTTACATTCTGAAGCTCGTAAGTCTTTAATGACCTATATTTCCATGGTTTTTTATAACCAACGGTAAACTTACGAGTAGTCCCAATTCTTTCTTTTCATTTATCTTAGTGTAAATGTTTATCAGATGGATCATAGTTAGTCACATGAAAGAGAATAACTGTGAGATAAATATCTTATCATTTTCCATTATTGTTCATTATGAGTTATTAATGAACAATAATGTTAACTTGTTCATTTATGAGTTATTTAATAGAGTTATTGAAAAATAAAACCACTTAAATAATAAAGAATGTATCGAAATCATCAACCTCCGTTAATTGGGAGACTCACTTGGACTATGTATCATATAAATACGTAAATCATATAAATAAGCAGCTAGGTAATCCTGGTGCTTTTGTCTTATGTGTCATCATGTTCGTATTCCCAGAATATTTATAAGACCAAGACCATTTTCCGCACACAATTTTTCCGTCCATTGGATTTTCAAAAATCTCCCAAACTATAGACTTTGGCCCGGTATTGTAATTTAAAATATGTAAAATAATCAATGAGCTGATTTAAAATAAAAGTTGTCTAGCAAAAAAAAACACAACTTGAACAAACTAACTAGAATAATTTATTAAAACCTACGAGTATAGAATGTGCGCGGTAGACTAAGACAATAAAACATGTCCAAATCACTTAACAAATTATATGCAAGAATCAAGTACATTCGGTTTGACTTGACATGTGAGGGATACATACAGTTCGAGCATGCGAGCGATATACGGATCAAGTGCAGCAAGCAATCATACGAGTCGGGCCAACTCAGTTCGTCATAGACATAAACTGGTTTAACCTCAACCCGGTTTGAATCAGTTTATGAATTCAAGACATTACATCTCTACTGTATTTAACTCACTTTATTGTCACCAATAATATTCCATCTTTGGCATATTTTATAATGTGCATCTTATACCTTACTTCAAGAATAATATAAAAGACAACCAATGAGTTGCAAGACTGCCTGTAGTCGAATCCAGAAAAAAATTGGCCAAGTAGGAAATTTTGCAATTATGAGCTGGCGTTAAATGAGCAAAGCTCTTTTCTTGTTCAATATAATACTAGCATTAATGTAGCCAGAAGAGTGTATAAACGTGAGATAAATATAAGTCTTGAATAGAGTATCTTCTCACAGTATTGCCTACTCACCATTAATTCATCTATGTATTAAAATGTATTATACAAACTCAAACAAAAGGATAACACATATATTTATATATCAACACAAACCTCTGCAGCATATTGTCTACGATGTATGAGACATCCACCAGTCATGTCTTTGCAGGCAGCACAGAGCGATGACCCTGGCTCTGTACCGTCAGACTCCTCGCTCGCCCACAGCCACATTGCACAAAGCTGTAAAACGGTTTTAATTATTGACAATTTTAAGGTTTGCATGGGCACAAACATCCAGTAAGTTTGTAGATCTGTTGTTTAGTAATTTAAATCTTACAAATACCAATGATCTACAAGAGGTCTGTAATTCCCCAGAATGGTGGGGTTGTCATTTTCCCTTTTATTTTACATTTTAATATAGATCATAGATCATTTTGCTTTTCCTTAAAATGGACTCAGATAACCTCCTTCAATCCCCAGTCACTTTCACTCTTTAAAAGTTCACTTCTTCAGGAGTTAAGTCTAGACCATAAACTGGATGAATCAATAATACGTACGCATGTCTGTCTAGAGCAGTCATTGCAACATAAGTCTTGTGCACAGGGGGATTATCTTGCAGCAGCAACACACACTTTTATCCCATTTTCCTTATTAGCTTCTTTTAATTTTTAGAGTAATGTTGGGTAATAATATCAAAACCAAAGCAGGTTATAGTGACATCCTTTTTCACCATCAATTAAAAAAATACCTTCAGATACTTAAAAAATCATAACCATCAATTTTCAAGACGATTCCAACACCTTCAATATTTTAAGCTATGATGTACCCTTCTTATATAAGAGTAAATTCATCATTACACAAGTTCGAAAATTCCTTCCGATGCGTTAATGGTCAAATAGCCATTCTCGGCAACAAACATATTCCACTTTATCCAAAAATCATATTAACTTTTTAAGCCTGATGATCATATAAGATACTCAAAACGGTAGTTTCTGGTATTCCTATTAATGCTGTTTTTCCCTAAACATGTTTATCTAGACCACTTATATATCATGGTTTTATTAAAGAAATAGTCTCCACAAATAACTACCTTCCCATTCAATATGATTTCAAGAGTTCATGATGCTTGATATGCCCCACTGTTGCACAATTCATCTGAATTTATTTGTTCACAGCGCAATATCTCACAAAGTTAATATTTGACATATACAGGTGGGCCTTAAGGGTATTACCGATTTTAATCTTTAATTTCTCGGACGCTTGCGGCGCGGTGAGGCTGCTTGGCTCGTACACAGGAGCGTGCTTTTTGTGTCCGCATGTATTATAAAAATAATAAATCTATGATTACTGTGCGACGGTTGTATTGACAGGAATACGGTTTACGAGACATTTGTGAAGGTCCTAGCGCCAATGTGATACGGAAATGGATCAGAATGTTCGAAACAACCGGGTCGACTGTGACAATGGGTCGCGGACGTCCAGTCTCTGCGAGAACGCCTGATATAGTGGACCGTGTTCGTGTCTCTGTTCAGCAAAATCCGCAACAGTCCACTCGTAAGAGAAGCCAGGCTTTGGACGTCAAGAGAACAACTTTGAGGCGAATTTTGAAACTCGACTTGCAAGCCTATAAAATCCAGCTTGTGCAAGAATTGAAGCCAAATGGATGCCGGTAACCGCTTTAACTTTGTTAATGAAGTGCTCAACCGCTTTAATGACTTTTTCAACGTAATGTTCAGTGACGAGGCCAACTTTTATCTTAACGGCCACGTTAACAAACAAAATTATCGATTCTGGTCCGAGACTAATCCCTGACGACTTCATGAACGTCCACTTCACAGCCCTTGTTGTTTGAGCTTGTCGTTTGGGCTGCAATATCGGCAAACGGTATTATCGGGCCATACATTTTCGAGGACGAAAGAAGTCGTACGGTGACGGTAAGAGCCCACAATTATTACGATATTGTAAGAGAGTTCTTGATTCCGGCCTTGCACGAACATCAAGGGAATACGTCCAGGATATGGTTCCAACAAGATGGTGCCACATGCCATACTGCCAGGGTCTCCATAGCCCTTTTGAATGAAATGTTCCCGGGAAAACTCATTTTACAAAGGGGGAATATTGAATGGCCCCCACGTAGCCCAGATCTCACTCCATGTGATTATTTTGATGGGGCTACCTTAAATCTGTAGTGTATGACAACAGTCCAACAACTTTACAACTCAAGGGAAACATTATCCGGGAAATTAACAATATTCCGAGGACAACGTTTAGCCGGTTGTTCCAGAATGTGCGACTTCATTTTCAAGAATGTCAGGAAGCTGAGGATCCTCATTTAAACAACATTATTTTTAAGTCATGAAAATTCCAATACTTCTATTTTGTAAAAATACAAATAAAAATGTAAAATGAATTTCGGTTATTTTTAAATTTCACTTTGAAACCCCCAACACCCTTTTGGCCCAACTGTATATCCTTAATGAGTATCTAATTAGTATGATATTAAATAAAAAGAGCTACTCCAGCTCTTTTATTTAGCAAACTCTCTTTGTAAAATATACATTATATTTAAAGAAGTTTTATTTTATATATTTAAAAAAAGAAAAGGTTCCGAAACGTAACAAAATTAAAAATTATCCCACAGGAAAGTAATAAAATGTTTTTATATTATGATTGGTCTATGATTTAATATTCTCATATAAAATGACAATGTTTGTAATGTAAATCAATATATTTTCTAAGAAAAATTATTTGTCTATAAATATTTGCATCACCATTTTATTTACCCTATAAAGTTTTCAAGCAGCACTTAAATTCTACAGCAAATATAACAGTTCGAATTGTGAATTAATGAAAACCAAATCTTTCAATAATATTGCTCTAGTCTCATATTCTCCATTTTCAGCACCAAGAATTAATCTACTCCCTATTCCTTAAAAATACATATATAAGATTTAAATACTTCTATCTCAAAGAAACTTACCCCACAAATACATCCGCTCGACTGGCATATGTCAATCACGTGGCAGCCCCAATCAAAACAGTATATGAACTTCTTTTCATTAAGACTGCATAGACGAGCGCACACCTCATTGCATAGCAGTTCAATGTCAAGTGAACGTTGTTGTGCACGTAAGGTGAGCGGAGCTGATGCTCTTATGCGTTCCCAGGCTCCAGCTCCCACAGCTTGTAGCGGGGCATACCCTGCTCCATGGGCGCTTAGTGGTAATGCTACATGGTATCCTGATATGCAGTCATCTGAGGAAGAACCAAAAATCGCTTACTGAGTGGGTGAGAACTCCCATTTGTTAAGTCGTAAGAAACAAAGATGGCCGGTGAGTAGGTGTCCGATAAAGATCTCACACCGAGAAATGAACTTCAAAAATATAAGTTGGAATGTTTCACCGGTTCAGTGTTGAACTCCAAACTAGATTAAAGTTCATTCAAGACAGCTGGGATACCCCTTTGTTTTAGTGCATCTTGATGTAAAAATGTACAAATAAATTTTCTTTTGTTAGGTGATTTCACACTAATATTATTAAAATTTTAATTAAGGTTAACTGTACTAAACTACTTACAATATAAAACAGTACATCTTGGTGAAGCGGCTTCTTTTATAAAAAAAAGTGCTTATTTTATAAAAAAAAAACACAAAAGTCACTCAAAATTACATATTGTACAAAAAGTAAAATTTATTAAAACTTTCCAGCTTTTGTCTTCACATATTTCCTTAAATGATTCAGCCACTCATGTATCGTGGCAAGCACCTCTTCTAAAGGAATGGAAGCTACTGTTTTTGTTAAATCCGCTTTTAAGCCTCAATATTTCCGTAACACTTAGAGCATGCTCTCTCTTCTAAAATATTCCACAATTGGTAGTGAATTAAGATCGGGACTCCCAGAAGGCAGCAAATTCAGGTAAATTTGCTTCAAGTAAGCATTGAGTCGACTTTGCTTTATGAACAGGCACAGAGATTTGCTGGAATATTCAGTGTTTACCGGCAAATAAGCTATGACTTAATGATTTCACAACCTTTTCTAAAACACCATTTTAATAATTAAATGCACGGTTATGCCTTCTTTGCAAAATTGTCATTACAGAAACTGGATAACGGCCTCGTTTCACATTTGGGACTTTCTCATTAGCTTTTTTGGAGCTATGTGCAGATATCCTATCGTTTTGGCAATTAAATTTCTCTTTAACAATAAAATTTTTCTTGTCGGTGAACAAGATAAGACAGTGACCGTTGTTTGCGTGTCGCAACAACGCCTTCGCTCTGGTGACTATAATGTGATGAAGAGTTTTAAGCTCTGAGTTTTAAATCTTCTTTAAGAATGCGAGACATAATTTTTGGAGAGATTTTCATTTCTTTTGCCATTATCTTTTGTTTGTGAAGGAAATTTCAGCAAATTGTCTCGGCCACGGCTTTGACGGCTTTCGGCGTCCTTGTTTCACGTGGTAGACCATTTTCTAAGCCTCTTTTCCACTGAAAAGATCTCATCATAAGATTTAATAGTTTAATATATGAATTTTTAAAATAGTTTTAACATATTCAGCTTCTTGACTATTTATATCAGTGTCTTGTTACATTTGTGTAAGGCAATCACTGCATACTGTTCTCTTTGATACCCCATTCCAAGTTTACTATATGAGGTAACGCAAGGAAATGAATTATTTTAAGTAACTAGAAGCCTACTCAAGTACCATAAAACAAAACAAACATTCAAGTGCTCTCTGGAATAATTGTACACGCACTTAAAATATAGAGACAGAACTTATGGCACTACTAGGTATAATATTTACACAATCCATAGACTAAGAAGAATCGGAGATGAAATTTATTCACTTTAAATTTGTGTATCCTGAATTGTTCAGAAAGTTGAATAATGTGTTAATTTATGACAGTTTCACTGTGAAGCAGTGACATAACTAGTATGGATGGCACCCAATGCAGATATCTACAGCGTCATCCCAAGAATGACAACTGTGAAAATCAACAAAAAAAACGTCAAGTATGATTTTATTCAAATACTATAAATGAAGAATTATTACTAATAAAATTGGAATATTATAATATGATAACGGTATTGTTTTATTATACACGTATTATTTCACTTTGACGTATGGAAGGGAAAGTTGGGTACAGCAAAAAAGAATGCGAGTAGAAATATCGCTGCGAAAATGCATTCCTTGAGAAGTATGCGTGGTTTAAAATTTAATGATAGGATAAAGAATAGTCCGATAAGGAAATGGGTAGGATTAAAAGGTGTATTGAAGCAAACTGAAACAGAATACTTCGGCAATTTGGTCGTGTAGAATGGAATTGCTTGTGACTGGACAAAAGGAGGCATGACAATCTGTCCGAGATCTCCCAGAGAGAAGTATCACTGTTAAAGTGGCAAAATACTGGGAAAGGACCAATTGAAAAGTGCCTGAAACCATAGAGCATGTATGAAAAGTATGATGAAAGTTGAAGAAGCAAGGAAGGTATGGTAGGATCGTAGCAAATGAAAAACCGATGGCTCTGTCTATCACAACATGAGCTAATGTATGTATGTACAAATATTTAAAATCTCTTTTTTCTACCTTTAACAACTAGAAATTCAAAGAACATATCTTAAAAATTTATATTCTGTGTTACCTCGTGTTCTATTGTTAATATGCCAAAATTGTTAGGCCTCATTTGGGTCATTATTGTCCGTAAATAATTTTTTATTGATTTTAGTTAATTGAAACTCAAGATTAGAGATTCTGTAAAATCCCATTGCATGATGAATTTCAAAACGTCTAGAGATACCCAATCAGAAACTGTAACATTGGCCGCTATTAAATGTTTTCTCAACTTTCATATCTCTGAGAAGAGTTCTGCTTTTTCTTTTTACTTTTTAATGTTCATCAAAAGCAAAGCATCTGCCTGCACAGCCTCGAAAAATGAAACTACATGTTGAACGGACTTTTAATGTAGTTCGGAAGTCAACACTGAATCAGTGAACACATTCCAACATATCTTCTGAAGTTCAGCTCTCTGTGTCACCGGCAATTCCTTTTTTACGACTAACTCGTCATTCTGTCCTAATCTGCCGACCTTTTTGCAACAAGGTTTATTACATCTTTTAAAACATAACCCTGTTTTTTTCTTTAACAGAAAGATGAAGTGCCTCTATTATAGCTAACTGATGAACACTCAAGCCTTTACTTTGCAATGCAATTTGAGCACAATTTATTTTCCTCAATACATCATTTCAAAAAAAAAAAAACACAGCAAAGGAATGTGAAATTACAGACAACAGGCATAAGGTGCAGCAACTCTGGTGCCTAAATTTTCTTGTTGAGCACATAATTCCTTAATTACAGCCCGAACCCCATCAAAATATTCTGCCAGTACTTTTATTATAGTATAATGAGAACTTCAATGCGTTATTACGCATTTATATAGATGCTTTGCTGTGTTTAATACCCACTTTTCAGCGGTTAGTGGAAACAGAAAAAAATGTAAGAGTTGTCTCTACTGTTCTGAAAAATGTTACAATTGATACATTTTGTACAAATGAGGGTTGGCCACATAAATTAATTGAATGATCGATATAACCAAAAAACATTGCTTTATTGCTTGTTGCTTTAATGATAGCTTCTACTCCCCCATGTACACCGATCATAACGATTACCTTGGGAATAAACGCATCATAAAATCTAAACTGTCATTTTCAAGTTTTTTAAGAATGCACCACTTAGATCAGCAGTTTTTTTTCCTTTTGGAGGAAAAAAATCCAAGGAATAATTCTTAACATCCACTTTCTATTATCTATTTTCACATAATGATTCACTTCAGATATGTGATCAATATGTGAAATGTCAGGTATACTATCAAACATAATACCAAAATATTTAGCCGATATAATTTCGTTGATAAGTTTAGATTTTACGTGGTTCGCAAAAACATTTAAGAATTCATTTTATATATCTGACGAAAAATATGATACTTTGGTGATTTACTAAGGTCCAAGTTCAAGATGTGTTCTTTCAAAACTACATCATATATTGACAGTAGTTTCACTACTTCTAAGAAATTGCCTTTTTTTGTAGAATCTTGTCATGTCCACAAAATGCCAGGTTGCCACAAAATCCAACAATTTAGATAAAAGGTATATATCCAATAATCTAGATAAAAGGTGCTTTCATTTCTGTTTTTCCATATCCACTAATTGCAAAGTTGCATCATCTATTGTTTTATGTAATTGTAGCCCCATTTCCAAAGTTTTCCACTTTTCAAGATTTGCCAGATGTTCATTTGTAGTTGCACAGTCAACCATTTTACGATTTCTTTCCACTTCCGAAATCCAGTTGTAAATGTAACTCTTTTATTAGTGTTATTGGTGACAGCAAATCAATGACAGCATAAGCAGAACAGGTTATTAGTTATAAGAGAATAAAGCATCCATGACAGCAGAATTTTTTAATCATTAGGCATCACTTCATAAAATCATTCTTTGAAAGATAGTGAACATCACCTTTTATTTATAACCCATGCCTAGATGCAGAGGTAAATGGCCCTTGTCTGTTTTGGAAACGTTCACTTTTTTTTTTTTCCCTTTTTTATGATTTCAATGCGAAAATTATAAGCAACGGGTGTACTCCAATGTGACACATCTCTCAAGTCCCGAAGTGATTCATTCATGTAAGTATTGCCTTTGATAATAGTAGCATTATCAGTATTATCACTATCGTTTTCAGTACTTTTGTCTGATTCGTCTTCTTGATGGGTTGTCATCGTTCATTTTGTATCATCGGTCTTGCTTCCTGAAGATTTGCTGATATCATCTGAATAATTCCTTGCATTAATATGAGAATTAATTTTTTTATGAACTTTGGCTGTCACCACTTTTTATAACATATTTCAAGATGGATCCAAGCATGGCCCAAACTACATTCATTTTAGCCTGTTTGGCTTTTCTCTGCTGAAACCCATTTTTTCTTTTAGATGTATGAACACCCCGAGGCATTATTCTCTTTATGGATATTTGTTACACATATTCTCATAAACATGGCGGTCACAAATTCTAAATGTATTTATTTGTAAGATTATATGTGTACCAATATTTAAAAAAGTTAATTAAAAACATTGCTCATTGAACCAAACAGACAAGAAGGCATTTACTGAACTGTTATACAGGTGTCCAGTGGCAGATTTCAAAGTTTGAACAAACATAGTTTCTGAATGCAACACATAAGAGGGGCGCAGGGGGCGTCGTTAGAAGCGCAAGCGGTGCGGATGTTATAGTAGCCATGGAACAGTGGAGTGGAGAGCACCGCGCTTTTGTCGTCGAGGCGTACATTTCGTGTGGATTTTCACTGTCTGTAGCACGCCGTCGATTTGATAATCGTTACAGTATTCGTCGATTACGTGATGGACCATCGATCAACCTCATTCAGTCATGGGTAGCAAGGTTCAGAGCTACAGGATCAACATTAAATAGGCCCAGGCCAGAACCTACACCATTGGTAGCCACGGATGAAAATGTCGAGCGTGTTATGGTTTCTGTCGTTGAAAATCCCCCTTTATCACTGCGTACACGTTCATCGATATTGGGAATTCCGAAATCAACTTTACAGGTAATAATGCGAAAAAAGCTCAAGTTCCATCCATATAAAATTCAAATTGTTCAAGATTTACACGATTCTGACTTTGAATTAAGAAAAACTTAAGCGGAGGTGATGTTGTTGAGATTTCGTACTGCTACCCGGATGAGCAACATATTATTTAGTGACGAAGCTCACTTTCACATTGGAGGATATGTAAATAAGCAGAACTTTCGTTACTGGGATGTCCACAACCCAAGACAAATGCATCAAGAGCCTTTACATAAGCCTAAAGTAACAGTCTGGTGTGCCATGTCTACATCTGCAATCATAGGGCCTTATTTCTTTGAAAATCAACATGGCCAAACAGTAACTGTGAATTTGGAGAGATATGCCCAGATGTTAAATAACTTTTTCAGAGTAGAACTACAGAATAGTCCATCCTTCAACCAAAACACATGGTTCCAGCAGGACGGGGCCACAGCTCACACTGCTAATGTGTCCACGAATGCAGTGCGGCAGTTATTTCCAGAAAAAAACATACCCCAAACGGTACCGTACCGTGGCCGCCTAGGTCACCCGATTTAAGCCCATGTGACTTTTTCTTATGGGGATACTTAAAATCCGTTGTTTACAAAACAAATCCGAGCACTGTGACACAACTTAAAGAAAATATTCGAGCCTCAGTCGCTCTGCAAACGCGTTTTTGAAAACGTGCGTACTAGACTCAAAGAGTGTGTCAGACTCGATGGCCGCCATTTGGAAAATGTGGTTTTTAAAAAATGAAATCCGCATTTGTTGTTATAAAGTTAAAATAAACCTACTTTGTATTAGAGGTGCAGTTTTTTTTTTACAATTTTTCAAACATTGAAATCTGCCACTGGACACCTTTATTATAAACTTACAAATTATTGAACTAACCAATCCACTTATCTTGGTTAACTAAAACCAAGTTACTTTATAAAACTTTATTAAAATAGGAACGATCCACTTCATCCTGATCAAAATTCATAAAAGATATGAGAAATTACATAGGCGACAAGCAACTATTTTGAAGAAATCTCAGACCGATCCATAATCTATTACATAGTCCCAACCTTAGTTGTTATACTAAGTTAATGATAAAGCAGATTTCGAATGATAACTTGCTGGTACAGTTTTAAAAAACTACTAAATTAATTTAAAAAAAAATCATTACCTTGTAAATCAAAATATAAATTAATGAAAATTAATTTATATAAAATTTTTTTCTCATTTCAATTATTTATCATGTAGTGATTGAAACGAGACAAAAATAATTTACATGATGTAATGATTGAAAGGAGAATAAAAATTAATTATTAATTAATTTTCATTAGTTTATATTCTATTGATAAGTTAAAGGATTTTAAAAATTAATTTAGTAGCTTTTTTAAACTTTATTAGTCTAGTTATTATTGGAAATCTGCTTTATCATTAACCCACTATAACAACTAAGCCAATCTTAGTGTGCAATAGATGCACAGTAGGTAATCTTGTCTGTTCAACTGACTCGCAGTAAATCGTACTTGGAATAACAAGTAATGCATATGATACATTGTACATTTACACCAGTTAGCATGATTTAGTCATTGGTTGAATATTATGATGTATTCGCATGAGACTATATAAAAGTGTTCTTCGCATTACATATAACATGTGTAAAAATATTTCTATTATTTCAAAGTAATTTTTTTTTCATATCTATTCAATTTCGTTTTACTCATTGGTTTTCATAATAACCCTAAATAAATTACAAAATAAATGTAATATCTTGTTACAATATGGGTATACTCTTATACAGTATGTGTTTGATTTAAAGAAGTAAAGAATTTTAAATTGGCGCCATTGTAAGTTAGTTCGTATTATTGTGGTTTTGTTTTTACCAGTCATTACTTAATAATACTTTGTTTACATCCGAATGAATGAATACAACTGTGCTCTAATCTATCTGAATTACTCTGGACTTATTGTGATATAAATGTCTTCTCACTATAGCCACATTAACAAATTTTTTATATTTTATAAGACTCGAAGTTGTTTGTTGTTCAGACAAATCGAGTGCATCCTCCATTACATAGTATATAGATGTGGTGGAATTTTAGCAGTTTAAAATTTAAAATTTTTACTTTTTTTCGCCATTGGGTGTCACCCATAAATGGGTGGCAAAGAGTGCAGACCGCCCCTGCCACCCCCTCCCCTCCCCATCTACACCTCTGCTGTGAAGTAACACTGTTAATAATGAAACTGCCTTCTTAGTTTAACATAACACAAGTTATGTTCTTGAAGGCAAAATATGCAGGAAAGTTGTTTATTTCTTGAAAAATTTTAAGAACTGTATATGACGCTTGGAAATGATTTTGGAATGTTTGTTGTGAACTATTATATTTCAAATAATATAAATAATAATGATTTCCATTTACACATTCGTTTCAAAGATTTGATACTTTTAGAATCATATACATATTTTCAATATACTAACTTTAATTTATATTATAACTTCCTATGACTGTGTTTAGTTCATATTATTGTAATTCAAAGTTACTTTTACAAATATCTTTTCCTCAACAGTAAAAAGCCAAATCTGCAGAAAGGATATTAGTAGTTTCCTACCAATTAAAACTAAAGCTTTGCCATATCAACACCCCCAAGAAAAAATACTATAACTAACTTTTTGGGGATTCGAAGTTACAAATTATAATCTTCTAATTCTAATCATCAGATTTTTAGGTAAAACATATTTTTACCTAAAAATCTGTTTAATCTGTTAGTGCTCTTCAATTATATTAAAAAACATAAAGGAATGTGCAAAATCTAGCATTTTTGTATGATGATTTGAAATTTTGTCAAGCTTAAAATTACCTGTAAAATCACGAAAGTTAATTACTGGATTGCACATATTTGGTAAACCAATTAAACAGCTTCCAATATATATATACCCTTTGTCCAGGAATAAGTGTTGGACGAAGAAAGATGCTATTCGTTGGCTATAAAGGAATAAATTGTCGTTGAAATAAAACATACAACACACCCTTTTTCTAATTGAGTGCAAAAAACATATTACACATAACTCTTTTTAACACACCCAATACTTGCCTGGAGCGTGGTGCTTACCCGGGCAGCTAGATGTCTTCGTAGCTATTCGCGGGTTATTCCCCTGAACGGCGCCGAATAATGTAAGTATTGTATGTATGTAAAAGATGACAAATTATTTTCAATTTTCTGAAAAAAAAGTATCACCTTTTAAATTTTATTTCAACGACAATAAATTATTTTTCAGTTAAGGAATAGCGTCTTTCTTTGTCCCGTTCCTTTGCCTCCCCCCTTCTTTGACACTTATTTCCGGATACCATGCGTGTATATATATGTGTGTGTATATATTCATATATATATATATATATATATATATATATATGGGTTTAATGTATCAAACAATTCTAGCAATTCATTAGATTTAATTTCAAATAGGGCATTAACTACTCACAGATTCGGATTATATTCTGATAGCTCGTATACCCAAACATAATTACTATATACTGTGAAAGGCCATTTTTTCTTTATCTCACATATCCTGATTTCCACTGACCCGTGGCATACATGTTTAAGTATGTAAATCCATGTATTTAAATATATACATAATCATGTGGATAAGTGTATTGCAATATTGTGTTACATAAATATCCTCCTAGAATTTTAAATTGACTATGTATGATAACAGTAAAAATGGTAATTTATCCTTATAATAAACTAGCTATACATCTCGGCTTTGCCTAGTAAAAAAGAGAACCAACCATAACTGCATTTAGTATTTCCTAACTAATAGTGTTAATAATTTAAAATTTTAACACTAAAATATATTGAATATATTTGGCGTTAATTTTGTAGAAATTCAATATTCACAATTAAATGAAACTAAGTGACGTAGTATTATTTCTACTATCTTTAATTTCTTTACCACGACCTAGGTTTCGTTGTATTACAACATCTTCAGGTGGGATATTAGCAAAGATGCCTCTATCTTTGCTAATATCCCACCTGAAGATGTTGTAATACAACGAAACCTAGGTCGTGGTAAAGAAATTAAAGATAGTAGAAATAATACTACATCACTTAGTTTCATTTAATTGTGACTAAAATATACACAACAACCACGGTACTTAAATTACTATTGCTTATTATCCATACATACTAAAAATATATTATATGCCCTATTTTTGTTGCAAGATGAAAGTTTCATGCCAATTGGATAAGCAGAATTTGTATCAATTCCTAAAAAAGATGGACATAAAACTTTATCCTTCATAAAACTAGTATGATTATTCTTTTTAATGATATCTACATTTGTACAATCAATCGCAACCTATCATGGCACTGTTTAATCCCTATCTCTACTAGCGATTAGGTTGACTATAAGAGTTTATTTTGATGTACCTAATGTGTTAGGTGTGTATAATGAAGCTAATAAATAAATCTATTTTTTTAATTTATAAATTTTACATTTTTATGTACTTTTTGATTTTTGTCTCTGTCAATAAAAAGAAGTGAGGAGGTTAAAATTTTAATTTCTAATTTTATGAATCCCACATTAGAAACACTGTATCATCTAATAAGAACATAATTTTGATAAGAACATAAGTTTTGTTTTGGATACTTCAAAGCTTATAACGATTGAGACTAACTGAAAAATAAATCTTTTTGCCAATTTAATGGATTTTATAGACAACAAATTTATATGATTGGACAATTACACAACACAATGGACAAGATATAGTAAGTTATATATATATTTGTAACACTTTCTGAGGGACACAAATAGTAATTTATTAACGGTATATCAGTCTAAAAAATTTAAATCAAAATATCAGATACAAATAACAATTCTAAGATATAAGTTAATGTATAAAAAGAAATTAGTCATTATAATGAATGTAAAGTAACCAGTGACTCACTATTCTAAATCAGCAATAGATATAATGCAGGCTGAATGATATCAATCATTGGACTTTGACATGATAAACATGAAATCTTTGAAGAGTTTATCATTGAATCACAATCTTTATTCAAATCTGAATCTAACAAAATTTGAATAAATGTTAACAAAAAATTTTTCCCATACTAGTCATATAATTAATTATATTATTACAAATACATGCTATGATTTTATATATATATATATATATATATATATATATATATATATATATATATATATGTATGTGTGTATATATATACATATATATATTAACTCTATGCACTTACCACATGAACAAGCGGTTCACTTATACTGTGTACATACACATTACGATTTCGAAGCTCTTAAATTCAATTGGATTCAAAATAAATCGAAGACAATACCAAAAGCCTTGGGAGTATTTCAATATTCTCTATTTATTATTACAGTTAATTGTTTAAGGGTATCATTTAAATGGTTAACAAAGTATTCTTATTTTTGTGAACAGAAAAATGTATTCAGTCAGCCGAAACGGCTAGTTGGTTAGTAACTTATGGTCAGCAAATATTTCTTTTATCAATTAATGTCATACTGGACTGCTCTATATTATTTTGGTTAGCAAATTAAATTTATAAACTGCATGGAGTGACCCACGTTTAATCAAATTTTAGTAAGCAAGCAGCGGGTAAGCAAAATATTTAATTTTGTTCAACAAATAAAAATAGCAATAAAACCAATGGACATTATTCACAAAATGGACGCAATGCTTACAAAGATCATTATAACAAGTCTTTTCAAAAAATAAATACAATCTTGCAGAGCATTGTGGACCACGCCTTTTCAACTTATTACACCTATAGTATTTTTTTCTCCGTCTTCAGTTTCGTGACGAAAATGTGTTAACCAAATATTTTCAGATTTAATGGTTGTTTCAGCTTGTTTACAGTTATCAAACTTTTGAATTAAGTTCGAATCCAAAAACAAACTTTGTTTTCTTAACCACTGGTGCTTCATTGCTACTGCTGCGGTCTGTGTCCGATTCGTACTCGGGAATTAGTTGTATCTTTTCTTCATCGTTTTTATCATTACTATTATTATCCATTTTGCACCTCTCATAATCGCAAACCAAAACAAATAAAAATCACTGTCAAACATGTTAATAATACTGCAATTTGATTGCTACTAATCACTGAAGGACAATACATGCATGCGATTAGCTGCTCGTGTCGCACAAACTGCTTTCGCTCTGCCCACAATAACGAACTCTGCCGATTTTTTAAACTAACGTAATCCAATGATTTATATTGCTAACCATTCTTTCAATATGCATACCTCTCAAATAAACTGATACATTTTCTCTACTGACCAATCGTGAAATTTTGCTGACCAAGAAATTATTTTGCAGCTAGACTGCTTGTTAAGAAGACATATATAGTACAAGAGGACTGATATTGGTTAAATTGTTAACAGTTTGTAACATTGTTTGCAGAACAAGGGTTGCAGCCTGATCTTTATTTATTGCAAGCAAAATCTTTGTATGCTGTCCTAATGATTTAATGGCTTATTTTTGTTGTGAATCAATTTTAGTAACGGCAAACCATTTATTTACTTTCCATTTTTTGATGAAACATATGGTCACAAATAAATAAAAAATATTTGTTATTACAAAGCAAATATATTAAAACTCACCTTCCGAGTCAGTAATGATTGATGTGATATCATCATCGCTCTCCACAAAATGCCTCTTGAAATATTTACTGCATTTAGAATTACCAGAATGAACTAAGTAAGGATCTTGTGGGTGCACCACGCAGTCTGAAAGTGTTTTAGATGTGTTGTCATGGACCGCCACAGTTTTTAAAGAGCCATCATCCAACATTGCCATTACCCGATATTCTGTTTCACTCGCTTGATCTCTTTCCAACGACGCCAAGTTCTCCATATTGCACTTCGAAGTACTAGTTGCTGGGACGGACGGCGAAATTTGATTGTGAACTCTTAACACTACACTTTCTACTGGCGGAGACTTAGGTCTCCTTGGTAAACCTTTACTGGTAGAACCTATATAATACTTTCTATTGCTTCTCAATACTCTATACGGTACAATGTTCTCATTATTATCCTCGGAGAACTCGTATTTCTTATCTGCTAATCTACGTTTCCTAAATATACTCAACTTCTCGCATTTTGGTTCATTCTCCTCAACAAATTCATATGCTTTCTCAGCTATTATTCTATGCATTTCGTTGAACCGAGACATACTCTCAGCTGGCCGGCGGCGAGGAGATCTCAAAGGTGGGCTGATGAGTGTTCGTATTGATGGCGATGGACCCTCCCATTCTTCAGTAAGAGTCTGAGATACATTAGAAGCCTGTATACACAATTCTTGACCCATAACATCGGGAACCTGAACAGGTCGCCAATTGCTGCTGCTCTCCATTTCTAAATCGGAGAAATCAGCTAAAATTCGTTGTACAACTGTTTCCGGTTCCTGATTACCTACATACACTTCAGACATAGGTGTATCGGGATTCATATCCATACAACTTATTATCTGTTCGTTTGTCAATTTATCTTCAGTACTGACATTATCATTTTGTTCAGGTTTAACATAATCTATTTCTAATATATGTATAAAATCTGTATAAATAATTATCTGATTGGAGTATGCAAGTTGGATTACGGGTTCGCACATGCTAGAATCGGATGTGCAGTGAAACTTTGTATGAATGGCAAAATTGTGTTCCAAACACCTTTGACCCCAGCAATTTAGTTCTGAAAAATTTACACAAAAAATATTACAGTTTATCAATTTAACAATAGAATTGTTTGTAAAAAAAATGTCACAATAACTAAATAATCAAAAAATCTAAACTTTTGTTAACAAATATAGAATTAAAGAAAAAAAAGTACGTATACTGACCATCTTCAGTGCTACACATTGCTGCACATTTTCTGCATCCCAAGCGTGGCACGCCTATTATACTGAGGTAGGAGCGTTCTGTACACTGATCCCTGCAAAAAAAAAATAAAAAATCTACACAAGTGAATGAAATTTTTGTTACAAACAAACTGATTCTCAGGAAGAATTTTAGATATTATATAACAGGATGAAAGAGAGCAGTTTTAAAGACAGAAATCATAGATTTATTTTTCAGTTATGGATATCTTTTTCAGTCAGAAATTATATCAGTAATTTGATATTTTTGTGCAAAATTGTAAACTGCAATAAAAACAAATTCTGAATTTCAAGAACAAAATATTTTTTGGCAACATTTAATAAATCCAGATCGGTTATATTAAAGCAATTGGATGCAATTTCAATTTGTATGAAGTATTCAATATAATTTATATCAATATATTGGATGCAACTTCAGTTTGCCTCAGTAGTAAAAACTGCTGGCGCCACATATGACTCTTAAAGATAGTCTATTTATGTTAAATGTTTTCTTTGCTTCATTGCACTAGTAAGTGTAAACTGTGTGTATAGATTTATTAAATTGTGTATGATAATTATAACTTCAACTTCAATAATTTAATTGTATTCAGATATACATCTATTCCAGAACCTATACAAGGTTCTATTTAAATTAAGTAACTTAAATTTTACAAAAGTTATACAATGCTAGTAATGTACATACACATTTTTGTGTGTTGTGTATTAGACATAAAGAAAATATTATATAAAATTACTTACGCAATTCCATAAACAACTAATAGGTTTGGATTGTGTTTCCATTGCGCCATCGAAACAGCTTCTTTATTATCAAGGCAATCATCATCGAATAGTGGCACACTGTGCACTAAACGTACTTTTTTACCAGGAACCCACAATAAGAAATTTAATCTATAATGAATAAAGTTTAACAATTTCATTTAATAATCAGACAGAAACAGAATTAATGCAATAACTAATTCAAAAACTATAATAAAATTTTTTATAAAGAGAATTTTGTACATTTAAATTGAAGGCACTCTCAATCACATAGTCATCAATTAATTAACGCTTCCTTAGATAAATTCATAAAGAAATTATAGCATTTTTTCATTACTATAGGCGTAGCAAATACATATATTGAATAATTTATTTTTTATTAGAAAGCAACATTTTTTTCTAAGCTATGTAAAATTGTTTTGAGATTGCAATATAATAAATCTAAGGTTATTTAACATCCAAAAAGAGAACAGAGCAGAATTTAGAAAGGGGTATCATTCTTAACCTTGGTACATCCTTTTACCTTTATACCTTCCTACCTTCAATGTTTTAATATTATTTACCAATCATGTCAGAAACACATAATATTGAAATAATAAATGAACAAATTAATTTTAAAGAATATGAGCAGACATACATATTAGATGGACATAAAATATATTGGCTACAATGAAATGCAGATAATTACAAACCTAAATTTATAATATTCGCGTAAATCACCCAAAGCTGTTGCAAATGATGGTGTAGACGTAAAGCTTAGAAGGTACTGCCCGCATTGCGAAAACCCCATGAAAACATGACTCTTCAGGTATATAGATGGCACAATATCCATAAGACAAAACCGAAGTCTGGGCGGAATTTTATCGAATAATTTTTCTTTTTTATGTCTTCTGTTACCAGATATAGAACCGAATATCTGAAAATAAATAATTAAAATTAATAACAAGCCATAGCATAAGTAAACAAAATAAAAAATATGGTCTTAGTTTACATTATCTAACTTTACTATTATTACAAATCGTAGACTTGAGTAAGTTGAAAATCCTGATCAAGATGATACAAACAGGAAATGCCATATTAGTCTTCAACGATTATCAGAAAAAATAATATTAAAAACATTGTTTTGCAGTACTACAATAAACAAGATACCGATAATAAACAGTTGGCAGGGCATAAAGCATACCTCTCGATTTATGAGCTTCTGAGCAATATTTTGAGTATTCGGTAATTTACAGCCCATGGGATTATTATTGTTTGATAACATAATAGAATCTTTTATATTCGTTGAACCCGACTCGGACTCCTCATCCGACGAGGAATCCATGTTTGTTTTAAATTTTCATTTTGACAAATCTTAGACAATGTTCCCATGTATAAAATTATTTCTTTCTTTCCAATTTTAATAGACTATAAATTTAATTTTATTCCAAGAACGCCAAAAATAATGTTCATCAACTACCAAGAACATTTATTTTTATACTATATATTAATTTCTACAAAAACTCTTCATTGTTTAATTTTTTATAATTCATGCTAACATATTAAAATATTCTAGAATTATTATGACAATTTACAATAAAAAGAAAATTGCTTATGTAATTTTCTCAACACTGAATATATCTTCTCATTTTATAAACGTTATTTGACCTATTATTATTATAATGAATGTTTCACATAACTTTTTAAACAAATTAAAAAAGTAATTACCTATTCCTGTTTTTAACACAAAACGTTTCTTTAAATTTTATTTTAAAGTACTATTTCAAACAATTGCTAATACACAAAATTTTGATGTTTTTATATATTCATACAATAGAAATAGTAATATGGCCATTATGCATCTACTTGAATTTTGCTGAGAAATAAACTGAAAAAATAATAATGTGTCTAACCGTCATCAGCGATGGGCCAATCGTAGAGAACTGTCAGTTGAACAGTGAGTGCGGAGATATGAATCGAAGTGTTTTTTAATTATCTTAGTTAATATAAATATACATACCTTAAAAGTCAATATTAACAAAAATAGGGGAGAGTATTGAAATTTAAATATTAACTATACTAGAAATATGGAGCCAATGACGCTCGGAAGTCCAACTCATTCACCTTCTGGTAGTCCCATCATAAGTTACATGCCGCCTTTTTTGATGGGTGAAATAAATGCACCAACTACTCCTCGAACTAATAGTTTGTCGCCGACGAAAGGCAGGAATTTAGCATTTGGTAATTATAATTTATAAACAAGTACAAACGTGTGTTTCGATGTAAAGTTTCGTGGATAAATATTTATTAGGTATAAATTGTTTTAGGAAATATTTAGGTGCTTAAATTTATTATTGAGCAAGATTTCAAATTATAACTGTTACTCGTTGTAACGTGCATATTCAATGCTTTGGTTCAATTTGTAAATAAACATGGGTCTTGTATATCACAAATAGACATGTCTTATCCTGCTAATGATCGTAATGAATTATTCTTTATTAACTTGGTTTGATTTATCCTACTTTAATATTTTCATGAAATGAGGCGTAGATTAAAAGCAGTAAAATAATATGTATACTGTTTATAAAATTTAATTTACTCTTAATTAATTTCGAGTATTAATATTGACATAATTGTAATTTTCTCAGAAATATGTAATAAGGCATAAGACAAATAATTTTTTTGTTGTTTTTTACAGTAGTCCGAAGAAATATATAACTATTTGCAATTAAAATGTAAGATTTTTTTAATATTTGACTTGATTATCAAATATTTATATCAGGAAGCTTAAATATGCCAATATAATTTCTATAAAATTTGCATTTAAATGCAAATTTTATAGATCACATGTAAATCACATTTGCTATATCTTGGCTTTATGTCTCTTATTACCTATAATGATATTTATATATTTAATAAAAACTTAACTGTTCCTAACATAATGTAGCACAAGATAGTGCTTTTTTAATTTTATTTTGCCTTTTTCCTTTTTGTGCAGCTAGAGTATTCAAGAAAATTTTTTAAGTTATATATACACATTACATTTTACATTAATTGTTCTTATTTATATTACTATAAAAATATTGTATCTAATTCCAGGTTCACCTACAAATCCAATACAGACGTCAACTCCGGATAATCGAGGAGCAAAGCATTCAATATTGATGAAACAACAAGCTGTTTATAATCAGCATCAAAATCAGAGCATTTATAACAATGTGCCCCAATCACCCAATATGTCCTTCTCAAACAAACCAAACGGTCCACCTACCCAAGGTTTATTTGATTCTTTACACAAAAATGATCGACCATACAATAATGTCCAAAGTTTTCAAGATGGCAATATGACCCAAAATAGTCCGGCAATTCAAAACTCCTACCTTGGTCAGAGCAATGCTAGTATAAATAACTCTGTAAATAATGGTAATCAGTCTGTACATGCATCATGGTGGCAAGAAAATTGTACAGGAGAGGAAGAAAATTGGATAACAGTATTTGGCTTTCCGCCTAGTGCAGCAAGTATGGTTTTGGCACATTTGTCACATTGTGGTACCATATTAGGTTAGTACATTTATTGGATAATAAGTTATTATATATGCCTCTTATATGGTGTCTACATGCTAAGTGCATATATATATATATATATATATATATAAATATGATTGTGGGTTTTGCTACTTAATTATGTTGTAAGAATTGGTTGACAAAGCTTCTAGGAATTGTAAATTAGTAAAGAAACTAATAAAGACTAATGTCATTTGTAACGTTAATTATTATAATACGATTAGCAAGAATAATAAAACATCTTTAAAAAACCGACTTCAAAAAAGAGCAAGTGCTAAAAATTAAAGAATAATTAACTCAAAATAGGTACATACTAAGTAAGTCTGTGCCAGCACTGTCGACCAACTCAAACAAAGTCATAATTTTACTTAATTTATAATGTAAATTTGAAAACTTAACTTCTAATATGAATCTACTTTACCTTCATGAATCTATTTCGTATTGTAAGTACTACAATACGAAATAGATTCATAAAGGGCATATTTCAAATATAAAAATTAAATTTTTTTTTGAGTCAATCGGTCATGTTGACCCTGACTTCAAAAATAAGTATCTTAGTTATTTATTACGAATGAGTAGGTACCTATTTTGAGTTAATTATTTTTAATTTTTAGTACCTGCTTTTTTAAAGTCTGATTTTTAAAAGATATTTTATTTTAGAATTTTTAGTGATTAATAAATAATATGAATCATCTCGCTATAATTAACATTCAATTATTTTCTTCCTTAGAATATTGTATAATTATTAAAAGTCACGGGCAATAGACTAAAGTTGATCATCAACATACAGAAATAAAGCGATAATAGTATATGCCAGTGGTCAGCTGTTAACCTTTGACGAACGGAACTCTGTTCTCCATATCCGAAAGTCAATATCAGATTTTGCAAAGTAATAACTAAAATAACAACTAACCAGTAGCAAATATATTAAATCACGATTGATTTACTACCATCCGTTAAGGAGTTGCATTATTCATTTTCAGAAGTCATCATCAGACTCTAACCTGCTCGATGGTGCAGTTATTTTGCAAAGTAAAAACTTAAGTGTTTCATTGTTCATCCTGAATGCATCGTCAGACTCTGACATGGTCGATATTGTAGTTATTTTGCAAAGTAAAAGTTACCAGTAGCAAATATCTTGGATCACGTTTAATTTACTACCATTCATTAAGAAGTTCCATTGTTCATGTTCAGAACTCATCATCAGACTCTGACCTAGTTGACGGTGTAGTTATTTTGCAAAGTAACAACTACTAGTAGCAAATATCTTTAATCACAGTTTATTTATGAACATCCGTTAAGGAGTTCAATTGGTCATCCCCTGAACCACACCCTGACTTGGTAAGTGGTGTAGTTATTATGCAAAGTAACAGCAACTCCTAACAAATATCTCGAATTATGGTTGATTTACTACCATTTGTTAAGGAGTTTCGTTATTCATTTCTGGACCTCATCATCTCTTTCAAATAAAGAAAGAATCAAGCAAATCAATCCATCCGATAAAGAATTATCGCTGAACATACATAACAAAAAAAGATTCTAACGAACTGAGAACCTCCTTTTTTGAAATTTATTAATAAAAAGTGGCAACACAAATGCCATGTGCATTTGTCAACAGTTACTGTGTGACTGCGTTAATGTGAAAAATTTTATTTATATCATTTTTTAAAACATTTTTTTAGACTTTATATGGCTGTCAAGTAATTGGAGATAGAATTTAAACATTACTCAATTATGAGTTGTGTGGAAATCACCTGAATCCAGTCATTAATATAAACCTTAGAAAATGTCTATTATCAAATGTCTATTATTAAATTTTTTTTTCTATATTTGTATTAATTTTTGTGTAATGATACATATATTTGAAGCATGGTGCATATTTGTTATGCTAAAGAAAGTCTCTTCCGCTACCTCGTCAAGATTTTTATAAAATTGGTTGTATTGTAACTGTCCGTGTTGAAACTGGAGTCCTGATGTTACCAACCGTTGTTGTATTTGCACCTGCTAATGTAACTACTGAAGTTAAATCCATTGAGATGCACCACAAACTGTACCCTGAGACAACGTAGATTTTAATGTTAAAAATGTCTCTGTCAAGGAATTGCAATTGCATCATGGTTATGTGGCTGGTGACTAAGAACTACCCACCAAAGGGAGCTGCTGATTTCCGCCATACTGGAAAATATATTGAAGATAACCCTAAAGCTATTGCTTGCTTCTCAGAAGATATGCCATACGTGATTTGAGGCAGATAGTTGCTATAGGTATCATCAAGACTGAAACTTTCAAAGGTCTTAGTGGCAGCAAAGTTACAAAAGCCGCTGAGGAGGCTGCCAAATCAAGAAGTAGCTAGAAATAAAAGCAGCTATTTTAATTATACTTTATTAGACGGGTAGTAAGGCTGTTTTATGCGATATTGATTGTCTCTACTTATGTTATTTGGTTAGCAGCCCAAAGAAACCTTTCGATATATTTACCCTATGCGGCATTTTTCTGTCGCTTACTGTCTCAGTTTAGTTTATACTTCATAAGTTGTAGTAATTTTGTATTTACTTTTGACAGGTAAACTTACAGAGTTTATGAAAATGGAAGTGCTATATAGATAAACACAAATTATGTTTGCTTTGCATGTTTAGTTAAGTTCAAGTAGAAAAATAAGAAATATATACACATTATATTTTATTCAACCATCTAGAAAAAATAGCTGATTAAGGCTTATTTGAAAAATACATTTTAAGTTAGAAATCAGCAGGCATTTGAACTGCGGAACTTCGGTTATCAATTTACTGAGTTTCACATAATCAAGTAGAGTAATATTTTAATTAAAAAATACGAAGGCGTTTAATGATTATATTAATAATAAAGGTGTTGTTACATTTACCTCTGTCCACCATTGCAGGTATGCAAATCACTCGGTCTCAGTTATTTGACATTTATAATGCTATGAATGAACTGGCATTGTATTTTGTAATTCCTATAATATATACAGAGATATAATTGTGTGTGGCATAAAAAATGGTATCAGAGTGCAAGCAAGATGGCAAAGTAAGTATCTATTACAGCAAGAAAAGGATAGATGTAACAACAGTCTGGCAAGTAGGCAATCACTCTATACATCCGTATTCAAGTACACACGCAATTTAGTTTTGACAATTACCTAATGATCGACTGAATTTCGGAGCAATTCGGAGAACATTTGAGCGAAATAGGGCACTTTTGTGATTGTTCCGGGCTATTGATAGTTCATTTGAATTGTAATCTTTATATCGATGCTGTGGGGCTTGTTGTTGATATTATCACTTGATGGGGAAAAGGTTGAAGCAAATTTGTTTTCTTACATCTGCACACTTTGCATATTGTTATTTCTATTTCACAATTAGTGTTGGTTCAAATTAGAAATCTAAAAACTTTAGTGGTTTTCTTGTACAATTACAAACATTCAAAAAAATAGTTTTGGATAAAAAGGAGTGTAAGATAAAAACAGATCTACCGCAAATTCATTTTATCTGAATTATTTTTGCATAATATCTATAAATATGTATTGAACTAACAGATCGAATATTGGCCTTGTAATTTCAGATTTAAAAAGAGAATGTAGAACTGTTTGAGGATACTTCACACATCATAAAAGAAATATCGCATTAATGTATAACAGCATATATGAATGAATTTTGTTCATGTGGATAAATTATTTCTGTATGAGGTTCAATGTTCGAAAAATAGAAAAAGGAACAGAATACATTTTAGAAAATATTGGGAAAATATTCAAGGCGTAAAGAGAAAATTTAATAATAATAACCTACTTGACATATGATTGTGTAACTGGTACTAACGGTAAAATATATAAGGAAATTAAAATCATGTGAGCATGAAGCAAAGTGTGCTATTAAATATGTTAAACTAATATGCGAATATGAATTCTATTTTTAAAAGCAATTTGCCTTTAAAAATATGAATTTATAGATAGTAACTATTATGTTATAAATATATTCAAACTAATCAATATAATTATTCAAACTAAGAGGAGGCACAAAATGTGGAAATTAGTATTGGAAAGATGTATTTCATGACAAGTTTGTAATTTTTCTATCATATATGTTTCAGATAAACAGTACCCCACACAAGGAAACTGGGCGCATGTGAGATTCTCAACTCGAGTGGAGAAGGCAAGAGCTATCTCTTTAAATGGTAGACAATTGACACCTGGAATTATGGTTGGTGTAATTTCATGTAAAGACCCGCCTCACGTTCAACAAAGTCCCAATGTTACATTTGCCAGTGAACGGTAAGTTTACATACAATTATCGATGCACTTTGTGTTAAATTGAGAATTCTTGATTATTTGGTTGTGCATTGATATACTTATTTGCACTATAAGATCATTCACATTCATTGTCATAAATTGCTTCAAAAATGTTACTTAATAATAGCTTTACTGGATATAAAATGCACTATTAATCCCTTGAGCGCGCGCACACATTGCTTAAATGCTTGGATTCACGCTGTTCCAATATTTATATTTAGGTAAAATGAGATAAACATATAGACAATTATGTATAACAGAAAAAGAACAAAATAACAAATTGAATGGTGATACATTAGTCTATGGCGTATGGTTATGTTTGCCACTATGATTTTAGCTGTGTACAAGATGCGAACGGAACAGAGATGGCTCACAAGAAACTTATTGGTAATATCAATTTTTATTAGGGTTAGTGATTTTTTTATTTACGTTTATGTTTAATTATTGTTTATACTTTTTTATGGGAATAACAAAAATTACATTTTTATAAAAACTTCTTTTTACGGAGACAGTGCGTTTTTTTTGATCTTGTTCATAATTTTTTACACACATAATTACATATCTAAAATGCAATTACTTCAACTTTGCTGTAATTACATTTTTTTTCTATTTATGTAAAAAAATGTATTATGTAAAAAAATGTAACAAAACCAATACTTTCATTCTTATACATTATTTTATTGACATTGAATGATTGCCGATATTAAGTAAATGTGGTAATTGTTTTGTATCCTCATGTAGATAATGCTAAGGTATCTGAAAAAGAATACCACCGGCTACAAGAATTAAGCTTCTGAATAGTATTTGTTGGCTTTATCGTTGGAAAGAACTTTTTGTCTATGTGTTAACAGCAAAGGGGATGAAGAATATTTGTATTTTTTATTAAAATCAAGGTATTTGTTCCTTTTGTTACAATTTTTGGTTGTGTGTATTTTTAGGGTTCTATAGTCAAATGACAAAAACGGGACTCTTATGATTTAGTCATGTCCATTTGTTTGTCCGTCTATATTCTACAGCATCCTAGTTCTTTCAGTTTAAGATTGATTCTGATAAAATTTTTTTGGAAGATGTAATTATGAGAACACATCAAAGTATAGGAGATATTTTTTAATTTTTCCTCATATATTTGAATTTAGAAATTTTTTCACTCATGGACTCTATGAGTGAGGTGTCACTGAAGCATGTCACCCATATAATAATCTGAAATAAATAAATATAACGACATTTAGTGAGCACAGCAATGCAAATTTTTTTTAACTTGGTAATTATTTATAGTCGACAAAACTTTGAAGTGCCACGACACCGTTCATCATCTTACATTATGGCTCATTGATGTGTTGGAGAGTGACAACTCTATAAAATTAAGTGTAGTCACTGGCATTAGTTATTGAATAATGATGTTTACAAATTTTTTTATATTACTAACCAATTGATAAACATGAGTCCATTGTAGTCCTCATACAAATTATATCACCGAACCTGTGTTCTCAACGTGGCCATCAACTAAAATTGATTCAATGGTACTGTGATTTATGTATTGTTGTGTATGTTTTTTCAAAATGTTACCTGGCTTAGATGAAAGTAACATATATTAGTTTTTATTGGAACTAGATTCCAATTTTGAAGAAAGTCTTGATGTATTTCAACCACGAGATCAAGTTTCAGTTTCTGATGATGACAATATGGATAATAACGAGGCCACTGAATCATCTGTACAGACTGTCCCTGCATTCCAGTATAGAATGGCATAGTAAAAGACAAAGGCGATCTAGATATCCACGAGTTTAATGATTTTACATCGAATATAATATTGAAAAATACCTTCCCCAGCATCTTAAATCTGAATTCTTATTGGAAACAATGTCTTTATGCAACCTTACACAATTCAACAATAAACCCAATAAAATATTCTACACTTTAACTACAATCTACACTTACTTTTATAAGTGTATATGGTACTGCTCCGTTAAGCCGTGTAGATGAACGTCATCCCCACTGCTTATAAATATCAAATTTTCAGACCGATCACCTAATTTCATTAAACCGAACAATCACAAGAGATCCAAATTTAATAAATGTAACTTTGACGTTATTCGCAACAAACTAAGTTCTGTTGATTCGGAACAACTATTTTATGATAAATTAAATGTCCTGTCTTAATATTATTGAGGGAAAAGCGAACATTTCAAAACTCATTTCACTTATTTCGAGCCAGGTCCAAGAAACTCATCGATGAATGCTAAAATATGTATATGGCATCTGTTCAGAAATGCACTAAGCATGACATAAAACATTTCTGCCAATAATAAAAATGGTCACGGCTCAATTCCAGAGACCATGAAATATGATGGCTCTGTATTTTCAAATGTTTACGATGTTTATGAAATGTTTTCAAATTACTTCAGCTCAGTTTTTGAAAAACAAGCTAATTCCAGCAATTATTCCCCAAATTTTCCCTTTCATTCCAATTCCTTGAGCAATATTCATGTTAGTAGGGAATCTTTTAAAATGAAACTCAAATGTCTTGACTTGATAAAGGCACTGGGCCCGATGGGATTCTGCCTATTTTTATAAAAAAATGTAACAATTTGGGTTTTCTACTATGTATTCTATTCAATAAATTTATTAAATCAGGTATATTTCCTAACCAATGCAAAACTGCTTATAGCCCAGTGAAATTAGGTAAAAAAAGGGGTCAACCTCGGAATGAAAGATAATAAGCTGGAAATTGGTAAAAACCTTTGTTTTGTCGCCCTAAATATTGTCTCAAAAGTCACAAATGCTATCGTGTCCGCGTCTTAAGATATTGAAGGTCAAAGGTCACAAAAAACTATTTTTCGCGAATATCTCGGTTCCTATTGCTTAAATGATATTTTTACCTATCATTAAAGTTGTAGAGTATAAAATTCTCTACAACTTTTGTCTAAACTTTTTTTTTATACGATCAACCGTTTTTGAGGTAGAGCGCGAAGAGTGCGCAGCGTACAGTCATATATGAGCTAATGCAGGGTCAAGCGTGAGTTACGGTTATCAGTACGTTGTATAAAGTCAATTATTGACAAAAAATTATAATTATTAAGCAATGCCCATTATTTCTGTACTTATTATTAATTATTTATATTTAATTATTCAACTATAGTATATTATTAATTCTGGATTATCTATTTTAGTTATATTTTAAGTTAAAACGACATTATATATGTTTCCTTTAAAACGTGTAAATTTTTAAATACTTATATAACTGGAAATACTTGTCCCTACCCTATGATCATTTCTATTTATAGCCGGGATGGATGTTCTATTGTATTCAAGGTCACTTTCTCTTTTAAGGGACCACTTTGTATTATAAGAGCCCTACGTATTGTAAGACCCCTAAGTGCGAGTGAGCGCAGTATATACTCGCACGTTTTATGGTTTCGTGTGCAGTGAGATATTGTGTTTAGTATAGTCTAGATTATTCGTTAGTTTGAAATTGTATTTTCACAACGACAGACGTACGGTTTTAAGAGCTATGGCTGATTTCTGTTTTATATGTGATAGGTTACTTTCAGAAGGTGTTTCTGTGAATGTCGTACGTGGTTTACAAACTTTAAGAACTGCAAGTATTGAAAGGAATGATGGACATATAAACTATTTAAATACTTTAAGTTCTGTAAATGTGCGTTCCGAGTGTCGAAAAGTGTACACTAGCAAAAATGTTACTGTTGCATCGAAACGACGCACAGAAGAGGGTGAACCTTCAACGTCAAGTGCACCTCGTAAAAAAAGAAATGAACCGTTTGATTTTAAAAATTTGTTCTTATTTTGTAGCCATGAGGCTAATGAAGCAGCAGAAAGGAAAAAAAACATAAGTATAGACGGACAATAAGTAATGTAAGTACTCTTGCATTCAACTACAACGTAATTAAGAAAGCAGAAGAACGAAACGATTCCTTTGGAGAACTAATAAAGGAACGTATACTTTACGAGTATGATTTGATCGCTGCTGAAGCAAAGTATCATACTATTTGCTATACCAACTTTTTAACCCGTGTACCATTTGCAGATAAGAACCCTTGCCTAGATGATCAAGTCACTCAAGCAATGAAGGAGATTTTTAGTTATATAGAAAATAATGCAGATTCTCAATTTAATTTGAAAGAGCTTAAAGATGTCCCTACAGAGTACATGCCCGACGATAAGACAATTATTAAAAAACTACAACAAAAGTATTTAACTGATATAATAATCACCAAAAAAATAGGATCATTTACAATTATATCCTTCCGTGATACACAGGTTAATGTATTATCAAAAGCTTGGTACGAAAATAAAAAAAGCACTCCTGCAGAAGAGCGTTTACGGATTGTAGAAGCTGCTGCGGCTATTATAAGGGAAGATATTAGATCATCTGTCGTTGAAACTAAGACGTATCCACCTCCGAATAAAATGCTAGATGGTATTAATGAAGAAATACCAAAAACATTATCACATTTTTTGGAAGAAATTATATTAAAAAATAGAAAAGGAGAAGTAGATCATTTCAAAACGAAATGCACATCTATACGATCATGCAATAATGTCTTCGATACGAGAACGGTCATTTTCGTCACAGCTACTATTAGATAACTAGCTTCCATTCGCAATTTCATTCGATTCACAAATTATTTTAATATCTAAACTCACATTTTAATAAATGTATAACATGCCATATTTAATGATAAATAAAGGTATATCTAAAATATATTTCCTTACTGTCTTTTTATTTTAAAATATAATTAAAATAGATAATCCAGAATTAATAATATACTATAGTTGAATAATTAAATATAAATAATTAATAATAAGTACAGAAATAATGGGCATTGCTTAATAATTATAATTTTTTTGTCAATAATTGACTTTATACAACGTACTGATAACCGTAACTCACGCTTGACCCTGCATTAGTTCATATGACTACGCTGCGCACTCTTCGTGCTCTACCTCAAAAACGGTTGATCGTATAAAAAAAAAGTTTAGACAAAAGTTGTAGAGAATTTTATACTCTACAACTTTCATGATAGGTGAAAATATCATTTAAGCAATAGGAACCGAGATATTCGCGAAAAATCGTTTTTTGTGACCTTTGACCTTCAATATCTTAAGACGCGGACACGATAGCATTTGTGACTTTTGAGACAATATTTAGGGCGACAAAACAAAGGTTTTTACCAATTTCCAGCTTATTATCTTTCATTCCGAGGTGAAACCCCTAATATGACTGGGCTATTACATTATTCCAATGCACAAATCAGGTGGCAAAAGCCAATGTAAACACTATAGACCTATCAGTTATCCTATTTGCTTTCGCAAAATTATTTGGATCCGTTTTGTACGACACTTTATTCCCATTTTCATATATTTCTGTTCACAAGTCAACATGATTTTGTTTCAAAAAGATCAATAATAAGTAATTTATCAATATATAAAAACTATCTTAATGTGCTTTTGCCAAGAGAAGGCAGGTAGACTCCATTCGTACAGACTTTTCGAAAGCGTTTGATAAGGTCAATCATTCGATACTATGTGCGAAACTTGAAGGTTATGGCATTCATGGGAATTTATTGAGGTGGATTAGATCTTACCTAAATAACAGGAGTCAACTTGTGAGTATGAAAGGTTATCTTTCAGCACCTGTAACAATCACCTCTGGGGTTCCATAAGGATTGCATTTTGGACCCCTTCTCTTTGTAATAATAACTCTGCAACGTAAGTCTGTTGTTAGAGATCTCGTAGTTATCTTTAATGAAAAACTCACATTCCGTTGTTATTACAATCACATTGTTCATAAATGTACCCAACTTATAGGATTCATCTCTCGTTCCACTAAAGAATTTAAAAGCCATCACAATTTTACATATTTATATTGTTCACTAATCAAAAGGTAGCCTTTAATATGGGTCAGTTATTTGGTCTCCATACTACAAATCGCATAGTGATCAAATTGAAAAACTACAAAAGAGGTTCTTGAATATTCTTTGCTACAGACTTCATGTTGGACAAGAGTATAGATCCTATAAAATCCAACTACAGAGATTTAATTTGTCATCACTAGTTGTGCGGAGAAAAAGTGCTGATCTAATTATACGTATATAAAATCATACATTCGCATGTTGATTGCCCTTATCTCTTCTCTCTACTCAATTTCAACACTCGATTTAGATCCCGTATACCATTACAGAGATTATTCGTATTGCAAGTTTATAAAAATAATACCTCTTTTTATAACCTCAAAATTCGAATGTGCCGATTGCATAATGATATTGTTTTTCAACATCTGTCCTTGGACATTTTTGAACCAAAATTATTAACTTTTAAATAGGGAATACAAAATATATTATTTATAAATTAAAACCGGCAACGATAGAATTAATGTTTTGTTCAGTATTTTGAAAATAATGTAATTCTAAGTTAATACTAACTTTAATAATCGATCAATATCTTTTATAATGTATATATAAAAACACAAATAACCCTTGAAAATGTATACATTAATACTCTAACCATTTTGTGCACATATAATTAGAGTTATAGTCTAGTTTTATACTCTGTTATTTTTATTAAATATTTACGTGACTAACTTCTTTTGTGACCCTTTCAATAAATAAATAAAAAAGAAAGTTTGCTGAATAAGGAAGTAGATATATTCCAGTACTTTCTTAGTGAGAAAATAGTTAGTAAGTTAGTAAACTTCATAAATGGGTATTATAGGATTACAAATTCTTGTTATAGAAAAAAGTGAACCAGCAACTAAATCAATACAATATTTTATCTGAAAGGAGACCAGCGAAAATGGGCTTGATATTAGAGAAATATAGAATATTTTATAGAACATCAAAAACCAAAAAATTTAACTATTGACAATCGGGAAAGAGCAAAGAAATAAAATTACATTTGTAACCATAATACAATTTTAAATATGTCAAGAACGGGGCAACATGCAAAAATAATATTTTTATGTTTATTCGACAGAATCACATCTAACTTGGTTATTGTTAGTTTTAGAATAAGTATAACGAAAGATTTTTAGTTATAGCTGAGACAGGTGGTTTGGATTTCATGCCAAAACTCAACACCAATTCTTGTGACATCACCCATGCTACTGTCACTTACTACGTTTACATTAATAACACTTCTCATGTCAATGTTTTTCTAGTCAAATATAATATTTTTATAGTGAAAATGTACAACATGAATCCAAATGTCCTTCGGATCAACATGCGATATTTGAAGCGAAGTAAAAAGCGAAAAGCGTGTAAACTCTTGTCTTATGTCTATGTGTTTTTCTATATTAATAAGGCATCTGTATTAGGATTTTTTAACTGTGGAAGTGGTTTAAAACTGCAATGAGGTCTCGATGATATTATTCCCAAAAATAATTGTTTATGTTATGAAAATAATTTCGATATAAGTTTATCAACAATTACATAGGAGTGCAGATCAGCGAAAGGGAATTTCCTTTTTTTTCTAATTGAGAGAAAAATTACAATGTAAAACGTTTTTTGATAAATACAAACATTACTTGTAATTTTATTTAGTAAAAAATTGAATTAGAAAAATAATTTTAGTACTAGTCAGATCTGTCAAATATTATTATTTTATTTTTCCTAAGACAACTATTTTAAACATTACTGCAAACGTAAACATAATAACCTATTACTGCCAATATGGTACACAGTCATATATGGAATCAAATCGTGACATCACATGATTCTGATTGGTGTTTAAAACGGCATCCATTTTGCATAATTTATAGCTAAATTTTCTGATGAAATCAGCATTTCTTTTCAAGTACTTTTTTAATTAAACAATATTGAATTATATATTTTATGCATGTTTCCCTTTGTTAATACGAAATAAAAATAACTATAAAAATCTAACTTAGTACGAAATAACTTTTTAGAAATATATGCTCAAAATCATTGGTAATTTTTTGATTTTTAAGTTAATTAAAAATTATCTGTTGACTGACATTGACAAATCTTCAGTTGTCAAAATTAATCTCTTTTTCGTTCTTTTTGAGTTTTACGTGCCTTGTTTTGATCCTCTAAAATCTATGAGTTTCATTACTTAATATGTTACGTGTATAAAGGATACAATGGGACACAATATGCACTTTGTTTAATCTTTGACAAATAAATATCCCATTTGTCTAATTGACAATTTAAATAAAACTTTTAAGGAAATTGATTTTTTAATTTTATTGTACATAAGAGAGTTATTTTTATTCTAGTAACATCCGGACCCAGCTTTATATGGGTTTTTGCCAGTTACCTTTATATGTTTATCACCATAACTTTTTTCAAGACAAGAAATCGCAACATTTCTATATTGAAATATTGGCCAATGGATCCTGTACAACTAACAACTAACATATTCTCAAAAAATGTGTGGAGAAATTGCTATTAGTGTTTCTAGTGCTAACTAGTGTTTCACATTATAACATCTGAGTGATACGAAATAAGTTATTTACGTTGACTTTGTTTTTGTACTGTGCGCATCAATGTTTCCTTGAAGCTGTCGGCCCATATCAAGATGTTTGTATGGACGTGAACCTAATGTTAAATAAGGGCCAATAACATTTAAACATTATATATCAAAAAACGTAGGAGTGCTTTTGTAGTAGCAACATTAATAAAGGATTATTTAGGTAAGGGTCATTCTCTTTCCGTTGACAATTGGTACACTAGATTGGAACTTTTTGAATATTTACACGAATGTAAAACAAACGTTTGTGTTCCACAAGCATTGCAAGTAAGAAAAAACTGGAAAACATGTCTTTTATAAAATTAAAAAGGTAAATTTAGTTTGAAATATAAAGGTCCAGTACTGGCAATGAAAGGGTTTGACAGTAGAGAACACCCCCGACACTCCATATTAGCGAACAGATTTAATTATCTACACTGTTACTTATGTACTAGCCTGTCGTCCGTATCCATTTGTGCGTGTGTGTAAATTAATGTAGGGCTGCTGGGTGCAGATAAAGAATTACATATCGGTGAAAGATCTCTTAATAAACAATAAAGATTGATTGGGAGGTGAGTGTTGCTTCTTACACAGTAATAGTTAATATTCTTTGGTAGAGATGTGTATATGTTATGTACAATGTATGAAAATATATTAATCGAATTTGGTAAAGTTCATTACCAAACAGGTCTACTAATAATTAAGTCGAAATTTATTAGAGTAAAATAAACATAAAGGTCCAGTAGGTCTCATAGATATGACGTTATCTTCAGTGAAATGTGTATTGAAGACAGTAAAATGGTACAAAAAGTTAGCTTTCCATTATTTTTCAATTGTAACATCATATTACTTTTACAAAAATATTACTCTGCATCATTTCCTCCACCTCACCCTTCAACAAGTTTTGATATGCTTTTACATTTATTACTAAAGGCTTTAGTAAGACATATGCTAGTATGTACTCCACCTACTGAGAGCCTCAAAGTTCTTACCCACCCTGCAGGGTATGTCTACATACTACCAGAGGACAAAAAAAATGACCCGATATATATATATATATATATATATATATATATATATATATATATATATATATATATATATATATGTGCAATGAGTGCAATGCGGCCTTGTGCATGACACTTTGTTTTAGAATGTATTTTGAGGTTTTGTATCATTAGTTGCCATTGTACTAGTTGTCATGTAGTTTATATTACTATATTTTTTTACAATAATTGTTTTTTTTTATTGTTGTCACTTATTTCTCATGTTTACACTCGGGTATTATTTATAATCATTTATGTCTTATGATCGTATTTGGATTATTATAATTAAGTAAAGAGCAAATAGAATTATGTAAAATTTCTTGGTATCTGCGCAGTATTTCAATGACTTTATGCTCTTTTTACTTAAGTGAAGTTTGTTTATATCGGTAGACCAGGAATAATTATTTGGTTTCATATTTGTTATTGTGGGCTCATTCTTTTAAAAAATCATAAACTAGGGTAAGTATAAATTAGTGACACTATCAGGATATAGTTGTTTTATTTGGGCTAAATAAATGAAACTAAAGAACAGAAAGCAACCAAGCGTGAAATAAAATATGAGTAGCATATTAAGATCTGCAAACTAGATTACGTCAGTGCAGTGAAAAATTTAATTAACTTATATTAGTAAGTTAAACAGATAAGTAACTAAGTTTTTTGTTTTCACCTCTGAATGATAAATTTGGCAATATATTCATATAGTGAAAAATAATAACAATATTTATATGATTACACATGTATATACAACAGTCCACTATAAGTTATAAAATACCACATATTTAAAACTAAAAGATCTTAACATTTTAGCTTTTGGTTAGAATCTACCCTCTTGTAATTAATTGATTATTTTTAAAAGTAAATATAACAAATTTTATTAGTAAACATTTATTTATTCGTAATTAGAGAACAAAATCAATAAAAAAATGTTAAAATTTTTCTTGAGTTTTGAAATTTATGAAAAAATAGTTGCTTTATTTAAAAAACTAACAATTTTTTATCGGTCATGACGTGTTGCTAGGAGTATAATTTTTTTTATGTTGGTTATGAAGTCTTCAAAAATCTCAGAAAAAACACTGGTTTGTCACCTCTTCTTTTTGGGAATTTTTTATGAATACGGTTGCAGTATAAATGTCACTACTTCCGTCTGTAATGTATATGTATTTTGTATTGAGACGTCCATTTCGAAATCTTCCACAAAAGTACAGGAGACCAATAAAAGCTCCAATTCTTCACATCTATGTGTCTTCATTCTTGATCTAGCATGTACTTATTAATCAGTCTGTCAATGTATGTATTAGTGTAGTAAACAATTACTTGTAAAATGCTGTCTGTAAAAGTGATGTTCCAAGTTTCACTACTATTGAACAATGTCTTCCTTCATTAATTGGGCCTGGTAAATTAATAATTGTATTGAGATGTTGTTCACACACTATTTAGCGATTCTTGCACTTGCCACAGAATTGGTCTATCTCTGTCAATGTATTTGTCACTTCTGATGTATAGTAAGTAATCTTCTAAATCGATATAATGGTAGTCTTCCAAATATATTATTGCAAAAGTTATATCTTACGATTATATTCTCATCATAATCAATGAAGGGCATGTCTTTCCTTCTCTGAGTCCTTTTCATGCTTTTTTCGCTATTTTGATCATTGTACTCTACAAATTCTTCTATTTCGGATACGTTCATTTCCTCTCTTGCAACGTGTTCTTCAATAAAACTGTCTAGAAGCTGTATATTTGACATTGTAATAAATTCCAAAAAAGTACATTCCAAAAATAAAGTGGCACTACAGATAAGCAAAATATCCAATACTCACTTTATATGTTCTTTGCTGCTGAACTTGTGGCGTCAATCATAGCATAACTGGCCAGCAGGTGGGGTACGTGTCCACAAGTATGTGACCCTTTTTACGCAAAATCACCTTGCTACCTGCAAGACGCAATGATAGACGAGAATTCTTCCTAAACTTCTGCAAATTCACTCTGAACTCTTGGTTTGTAGTCTTTTCGCATGGAACCGTGATTTGGTAGGTTTAGGTTCTGGTTGGTCAAAGTTTTTCACGTCAGAGCAGCATATGATCCACTTACTTACAAATATAGTAACATAGTTAATGTGATTTGTGTGTGGCACTCCTAGTAATAATGCTTCTGTGACCTAGGTCGAACGACAACTGTGTCTTTCAATACAAAGCATCTTGTTTACATTTGAATCTACCCTCTAAAAGAGTTTCCAGGAAAAAATTAGACATCTATGCTTTTATCAAACTGGACTACACATATATTAACAAATACATAAAAGTATGTATTTACTATTAAGTATACTAATAGTATACATGATGAATATATTGAAGAATAATTTTTTTATAGAAAAATTCTCCAATTGAAGTATATACCTGTTAGTTTGGTGAAAACCATTGTTTGTGGCAAATAAATTGGAGTTTGAATTGATTTGCCGTCTATTATCGTACTATCTAATTACATTGTGGTAATATAATCTAAATACAGTATGAGTGTGAGTATGACAGTGTGATTGTATCGGAAAACTTAAATACCTACTACTTTTAGAATAGATGCAAAAAAATTTGTGGGGTCATCAGACACCTTTCGTGATTTATTACCAAAAATATGTAATAAAAAATACATTATATACTAGATTCTCCAAAATCTGCACCAGACTTAATAGTAACAGAAACATCATTCAAATTAGATCAATAGAGGTTGTTACTAGGGGCAATACGTAAATTTTTTAAACAATTTTTGTATTTGTTGTGGCACATAAAATCGTTCTATGTTTGTCGAACATATTCAGTTGATTGAGTCAGTGAGTAGTGCACAATAAAGCTATTGAATTACCTTTTTATTTACGACTGATCTCTACAATATTTCAATTTCAGGCATCACACAACGGCGCGACCCTTATGCCCTACTGCCGTACCTACTGTTGCCGTGCCCCAAAGGACAAATGGTATAGTTGCCAAAGCAATGGAACTGGTGTTTGGGTGGTGACTTTATTATAAAGTTATGTTTTTAGTGGCTGGTAACCTTTTAATGTCCGTAAATTGTATCATAATAAGAGGGTGTTATGTCATTAGTATGTAATTAGTCGGTTAAATCACTTTTTAAAATTCATTTTAAAATTTGTATATAGCTTTTGATGCATCGTATTGGAGGATTTATTAATGTATAATGTTTAAATATTTTTTAAACTTCTTATTGTTATTATGTATAAATATAATAATTCAATCATTGTTAATATGTTGAGTTCTTAAGTCCTTTGTAAATTTTAATATTTTTGTCCCAAACTCGGTGTTGCAAAGTCTGAACTATTTGACATAAATATTTGAAATTATTCTTCATGAAATTTGTTAAAAATATAGAAATGTTAAGTCTTTTCCTCAGTTTTCCAATATTAACCTTAAGTAAAAATTTTGAATTGAAGCGTGTTATTTTTAATCCATATAAAAGGTTTCTCCTGTACTTTAAAGAACAATTTCAAATTTTTATTTTTGAAAAAAAAAACTATTAAAATCGTACTCCATATCAAGTCAAAATATGCTTTCAACTTTGATGTAATTTATTTGATAAATTCCAAGTAAATACCATAAGTTCAATCATTGCGTATGATTTTTTCTCAAACTTCTTAAATTATAATTTGCAGTCAGCAAGTGTTTTTAACCCTTTACCGCATGAATTTTTAAAAATTGATCAAAATAATTTATGTTATTAAGAGTCGTACCAGGAGCCTCGGAAAAACAGTAAAAATTTTTACCATTGTCATCAGAGGAAATAACAAAAAATCATCTGTCCCCTATTTGGGACACTATTCATTTTAATTTATTTTGGGTACTGTATCATATATGGAACAAGACACAGTTTAAACTATCGTAGGTTTTATTTATATATTTATTTATTTATAATTTAATAATAACAACGGATATGTATAGATTCGTACTGTCACTTAAGGGAGTAATAAATATCATTCGGTTTTAAAGTTAATAGAAGGTTTATTTATTCTACGGTTTACATATGAAATGAGTGGAAACAATTATGGTCTTTATTGAAACAAAGATAACAATTACATTTGCGGGAGTTAATATGAGCTTTCTGGCTACAAACTTTCCTTTTTTTCCCGCCATCTTCTGCTACCTCATGAAGTTGTAACTCAATACTTCTTCGCTTTGTATTTCCTTTTGCAGCTAAAGCAGGTCGTCCTCCTTCACGGGTCATAGGAGTCAATATTCCTGTCGTTTCACGCATCGAGACATCTGCTGTGTATAATTTAAAATCTTATCGGCATGTATAAGTCTTCACCTTTTTGTTTATAACGGCACCATAATAACCAACTACTTACACATATCAGATCAATCATGTGATAGAAGATACAATGGTACCATTTTTTACTTCTGATTTGAATTCTGTAGAACCTTAACATAGAGTCTTGCTCTATTTAGTTGGATAGTGCCTAAAGGTAGAATCCCAATGCTATGCAAAAATGCCATTAGTTGCAAACTAGTGTACCAGTTATCAATAAAGAGTTTATGACTTAAATTCTTCGGCACTGTATTTACCAGTCTCGTTACCACATTTCCTGTAGCACCCAAATAATGGCAGTTTTCAGGTAAATCTATTCTGTGTTTTCCCATAAATAAATCGAAGTCATAGCTGTGTTCGCTAGCTCCACTCAAAACATAATTTATATATCCCCACTTATGTGGCTTCTTCGCATTGTACTGTCGCATACCTGAAGTTTTTGACTTTGTGGCTATCATTTGTTCACCAACGGCCAAGAACTCTTCTTTGGGAATTCTAGATAATTGAGCTCTTATGATAACTAAGAAAGGCCTTATTGTTGGCAGTCTGTCGTAGTTTGGATCATTGACTGAAAGCTCTCTAGTTTTATCAAAAAAGTGCAGAAATCTCTTGATCTCTTCAAATTTGTTACAGGTTAAAGTCAAAGCCACCTTTTCATCATACATACATTTTCGTTAGTAATGTCATGTAGACGGTAATTGAACTAAGGACATATAAATGATCCTATAAATTGTATCATCCCTTTGTTCCAAAGTATTTGCTTTTTCAGGTCGAACTTGTGCATACAAATTGCTCTGTTCATGTATCAGATTTAAAGCCTTTGTTGGAAAAAGATATGTGAAAAAGTTCATTGGATTTTCTAAATTCATTATTTCTTCTTTGCAGCCTAAAAAGGAAACATTTTGATTTTCGTAATCAATTGACTTTTCGTCCATATCAATTTAGCTCCTGTGCGAAGCCTGTGGTTGTTTGGTCAGATTTGTATTCTCTTTGTTTGTTACACCTGAAGATGTTGATGGTACCTCTGAGTCATTGTTCTCGTCATCTTGGATTTTTTTGGCCTCTAAATATATTTCCTCCGTAGCTGGCATGTTGGCTCCCTCTGCACCTTCAACTTCGTGTTCAGATTCACTGTCAGAATTCTCAATGATTACATTTCTCTTCATTGGTAAAGTATATCCATCACCGTCTGACAGGTTTTCGTCTTTACTATTTTCAGGTAATGAAATAATGTGCCCCCTTGTTTTTATTGTATCTGTAAATAGATTTTTATTAGTAATTTTGAAAAGATGTTTACACACATGCTTTTTTGTCATAATTAGAATGTGTAAAAAACAGGTAGTGATTCGATGTTTTTGCAAGAGGCTGTATTAATATGTATATTATGTACTATAAAATCGTATTAACATATAATATATATAGATGTTCGTGCTATTTTTTCATACAATCATCATCAGAATGAAGATTTTATGTATTATTGTGTAGCAAATAGACGTTGATACGATTTTTTGCCCGCAAATCTAATAATATTTATTATAAAATATATTTTAAAATTGTATTATTATTGTGCAGTTCCGTATGTACTGTATGCATAATGTTCCATATATATTTACCCTTGCTGCATACTATGTCATATTTGGAACTAAGTTTCTAATAGATTTTGGCAAAGATATAATTGAGATTACTTACGTGTTTTACCATCGAATCTTCTGAGGTCCATTTTTGTAGCAAAAAAAAACTAAAACCTTAATAAATATCACTCAAAACATCAAAAACTAGTCTCAGTTACGACTCCAAACACTCGAGGTACAAAATGTCAAAGCTCTGCATTGAAATAAAGAACCATAGACAAACTACAGCAGTGCAATTGATATTATTGCATTCGGATACACACATACAGCTATTAGAGTCCTAATCACGTCACAGTATATATCACTAGAAGATTATTTCAACAGAGTTCGTTAGTGTTACAAATATGGAACGACATGCGGTAAAGGGTTAAGTTTATTGAGTATTAGTCCTGTAATTTTCAATGATCTTCGTCATTCCATAAAGTTGAATTTCCATAAGTGTGTAATTAAATAGTTAATAGATTAAGTGCTGCTGTTTTGCCATTTTAAATCTGAGTGTATAAAGAAGTTAAATTTATTTCATTAAACCATGAGACAGATAACTACACGTACTTATTACTTATTCTAAGTAGATAGACGAAACATAAAAAATTACTGTTAAAATATGTAAGTTTATATATAGTTATGCAGATAAAATATTTTTTTATGTCAAAATTGTTTAAAAATAATTAAAATTAATATTGTGTTCTTCGGAAAGTAATTTGGTTTTTTTTATGAAAATGAAAGGCGATTTTCTTATAGTGAATAAATATTTTATATTATATATTGTCCATTCTGGTCCAATACCTTTTGCTGTCTTTCTGGCAGTAGCATGATTCCAAGCTCATGAAATTTTTGTTCTTTTCTGGCAAAAACCTAGTCCAGGTGATTTTTGATCTCTTCATTTGAAGTAAAAGTATAAAAAAGTTACCGTCTAAAAATTTTGTAGAGAACAGAACATATAATAATCACAAGGTGCCAGTTCTGGAGAATATGGTGGATGTAGTAGTACATCCCATCCAAGCTGTAAAAGCATATACTAACAACTTAATAAACTTGTATCGCATTATCTTGGTCGAACACTACACCTTTTCTATTGATCAATTCTGGCTTTTTCTGTTTAAGTGAATCATTCAATTTGTGCAGTACACTTCAGAATTAATCGTTGTGTTGTCCGGTAGAAACTCAAAAAAAAACAATTCCCTTGGAATCCCACCAGACAGCTTCGCTTTCAAAGTGCTTTGACCCAGTTCATCTTTTTTACTCCATTATCTCTTGCATTTAATATTGTAGACAAACCATTTCTCATTCCCAGTGACAATGCGCTTCAAAAATGGATCATTTTCTTGCTATTTGAGAAGCAAATCACAGACGTCAACATGACGGCACAAATTTCTTTCCGTAAGAACATGAGAAAACCATATGTTGAGCTTTGAGATAACTTAGGCGTTTTATATGATCATGAATGGTGGAATTTAATCAATTTAATCTCCCAACAATCTCACGAGTCGTTATTCGCCGGTTTACATCAATTAATACCTTTATTATGTTTTCATCAGCTTCAACTGGCCTTCCAGAATGTGAAATTTTGCAAACCAGTTTTGGCACTGGCACTCTGTCAATACATACACACCGGATAATTTTTTCTTGCTTGAATAACATTTTCACATTTTAGAAATATGCTGAAAATGCTGCTTTTCACTTTCCATATTTGGAAATGAATAGAATCATTGGAACTTTTTACAAGCAAGCCTTGCTATATCAGTTGTTAAAATATATAATGACCATGCAGCTTAAGTGTGAAGTTGGCTGCAAAAAAAAACAATTATGTCCTCTGTTGGGGAAAAAACGAAATAACTTTCCAAACAACCTAATAATTTTCAGTACTTTATGCAGAATTTATATGTAACCTATAATACTATGAATGTCACTTACAACCTGTCTATACATAGTATTGTGGAAAACTGATATTAAATAAATGTTGTGAATTAATATTTTTTAAATTTTAATTGATTTTGTACCGTATTATTTGCCTCCTCGAATAATTTAATGGATTATGTTTAACATTTTTATGGCTCAAAATATTATATCAATGTAAGGCCAGTATTTTGTTAATTGTTGCGTTGCTGAATTTAATTGCAGGAATGTATTATATTTGGTGTCTTTTTTATTATAAAGATGTAGTAGATTATTATGAACTATTTGACATGAATAAACTATTAAATTTACATCAAGTTAGGTATTTTTTTTAATTTATAGATATTTCATTATACATATTTTTCAATAACTAAGGAGCTGTTCTATTGTGTATGAAGTGACCTGGCCAATTTTTGTATGACTTACTTTCTAGTACTATTGACAATATATCTATAATTATTAATACATATAATAACATTTATTGGAAAACAAATCAATTAAACTAATTATTGCAAAGGTGACAAGCTGCCGCAAATGCACAGTTTATTGAATAGCGGAAGCTTATTAAATATCTTCAAATTTTTGGATGCAAACATATTTTTTAATTTGGCACAAAATACTGATTCTAGAATAAATTATTTTCCGCTAGGAATATGTAATATTATAATTACTTCAAGAATGAATCTCTTTTCTTGATGTACTTGGATATGGGTGAAGTCAATATATATAAATCATGTGAATTATTAGATGTTTCATAAAACAAATCAAATAAATGCTTATTTGAATCTTCAATAAAAACAGATTATTTTCATATATAATACAATGTATATAACAAAAACTTAGCTTGTTTATTGTTCCATTTACTGTGGACAGTTTACAGAAATAGATGTGCAATTCAAATATGGCCAAAAAGTGATTTCACTAATTTATTTTTATTAGGCTGGCAATTTATAAACTGGCCTTCTCTATACACAAATTTTTCACCGTCGGTATCTAACGCTTGTTGCTAACATGTATGTAGAGCTAATGTTTCGTCCTTGTAGAAATCTTTAGACCTTTGACTGAAAAACTAGTGAAGTTCATTTTTGATAAGACTTTCGTTTTTAAATTTTCTATCATCTTTCTCAAGGTTACTTCGAAATACTTTCATTTTTAATTACTCAATTGCAAACTGAACAGAAGTTCAAACGCCACACTTTTTATATACCCTACAAGAAAAATTCTAGGAGTTTCTAAAACATACCAGAAATCAGTCGAAAAAAGAAGCGGCTTTATAATTTGCCAACTTAATATCATTTGGCTGTCATAATAACATAGTAAATTGAACTGATATGGTACTATATATATCCAATACTGTGCAAGAAAAAATAATTTTTTTGTTTTATCGTTTGAGAAATTGGCAGGTACAACCTTGAATTTCGGTCCAGACATTGGAATCTCGGGCTTCTACCAATTAATAATGTATTATAATTATTTTTTAGACATAAAAAGTTGCATCTTCTTAATTTAAGAAATACTAAAAATACGTCAAATTAATGTAAATCAATTTTTAATATTGAGAAAGTAATTCTTGTTTAAATAAGAATAGTTTGATGCTCTGGGTAGAAATGAAGGCCATTATAGATGTAATCATTTTACTGTTACAGCTTTAAATAATGAAGTTAATTATTCTACTGTTAAAAGAATTTTGCGAGAATGTGTGACGATTTTGTATCAATATTATTTTCATATTTGATTGCATGGTTCAGACAAATGTTTATGCTACGTATATAATACTCGTTTTTTAGCTATATAAAGTTACATCATTTTAATATAAAAATATATAACGTTATATTCTTTAACTTACTTTCTATGCGTTGAATGGAAAGTTAAAATAATATAAAGTGCAAACAACGTAAAAGAGAAAAATAATCGTCAAAATAATTTTTCTTTTTTATTTCACATAAAGAATTACTCCCGAACTCTACAGATGTAAGATATAATTCGTTAATTTATTTTTATTTTTTTCCTATTTCCTTTAAATTTGTAGTCATTACTATGTACTACTAAGCAGAAAATGGCCATGTCGTTTCCTCAAAGTTTACACATCTAAGAATATTCTGAATGAATCGTCGATTTTACAGCATTGCAAATGAGTCACTACTTGAATATTTTAGTCCACTATTGCATGCCATGCCCATTGCCACTGTTCAAATGGTGGTATTGTTGGGTATATATCGTGCCATTCTTGGACTAATTCTAAATTGGTAAATAAAAGAGACTAAGATAAAGCAAGAACATACAATGTGGGAAATTATCAATTTGAAAAAATCAATAATCATGTAAAATTATAGCTTTTTCATTTCTCTTCTTACATTATGACACTGTAAAAAGATGGATAAACGAAAGATAGTGAAGTAGAGCTAGAACGTTATGTTTTTGTTGACATTACTAATTCGTAGAAGACAGTATTCAGTTCAGGTTTAGAGTGTAGAATCAATGCTTTGATTTTGACAGTTTGCAGTGATTTTGGTGTTGTATATATAGTAAAGGTGTACATATAGATATTGATAAAAATGGGCTGAAAAAAGTACAGTGCATGTGTCAAATAGTAATGAGCACACCATGTTTATAAACCAATTATGAACATTTGTCTTGACATAATTTGCTCATTAAATTTTGTCATTTGGATATAAGTAAAGGTATTTTATGTACAAATTAATATATTAACAAATTATATACTTGGGGCAAATGTTGTTGAAGGTATAACATTCCTTCCTGTGACCGTATTCAATGTTAGTTTTACACTTTCTCTACAAGTAGTTATGTAAGTAATTGACTTTAACATCAGGTAGCAAGCAGAAAATTGTGCAATATCCAGTGAGGATGGTTTCTACACACAGGCTAGCAACATACTAAAAGGGCATAAATGTAACAAAGAATGAATACCATCAAAAAGATAGACAGTGGAATGTACTCTTTATGGTCCTAGTCGATCAGGCTATTTGTAACTACAGTTACATTATGTGAAAATAAACTCTTTTGCAAAAAAAACGGGCACTTATAGGAATAAATTAGAGTTATTTTATTATTATTTGATGCATTTTATATGGCGATATGATAAGAATATTGTTATTTATTATTGAGATATCGTTTTTACCTACTTCAGTTAATAAAAATGCGAATAAATAAAAAAAAAACGATGTAAAGTCCACAGACGAGCGTTTTCATACATTAAAGATGACTAAATTTTATTTTCGAATATTTTTTATTAATTTAATATAAAATTTGAAAATTTAGTAACGAGTATGGCCTCCTCTAGCTAAAATCAATGCGCTTATTCTGCTAGGCATGCTATCGATGACATTTTTCCTGAAGAATACGTTCCTATTCAGTGATGATCAAATTGACCTGGTGTTTTCTGGAGCTGGTTTTACGGCTCTGACGCGTTGTTTGAGATTATCCCATATGTGTTCTATCGGGACATCTGGCTGGCCAGTCTAACCGACGAATTCCGACTTCCTGCATATACGCATCAACGTCTCTAGAGCGGTGGGCACGAGCGTTGTCGTCCATAAAAATGGACTCGCCTCCAACTGCTGTTAATGCCGGTTGGGCATGAGGAATAAGAACCTCTGTTATGTACCTTTGTGCATTAAGTGTGAAATTTTCAATAAAAACTAACTCAGTATGGTCATCTGAGTTAATACCAGCCCAAAACATTACGGAGCCTTCACCGTAAGAGGTGATTTCCTCAAAACACACTTCTGCGAACCGTTCTCCAGGTCTTCGTAAGACTCGCCGACGTCGATCCTCATCACTAATCGATATACAAGCCTCATCGGAGAATAAAACACTATTCCAGTCTTGTTGAGTCCATAACGAAAAATTTTGAGCGAATCTCAATCTGGCAACTCGATGCTCATGGAGCAATGTAGGTCCCCGAGCTGGGCGATAGCTACATATATTGACGGCCTGAAGTCTCCTTCTGACTGTCCATAGGTTTACTCATGTACCTCTGACTTCCTCGAGGTTCTGTTTGAGATCCACGTACATAACTTGACGATTTCGTAGCGCTTGACTGACTATGAAGCGGTCGTCCCTTGGCTCAGTGCACCGTTTTCTTCCAGAACCGGGCCTTCTACTGACGGAGCCCGTTTCTTGGTATCATTGCCAGGTCCTTTGGACGGTGGAATAGCTCACATTATACTGCTGAGACACAACATTGGCTACAGCCTTCTTCAAGCAGCGCAATAATTTTACTAGCTCTTATCGTTTTTTCAACCATACTGAGAACAGCAAACAGAAGTGAACTAATGCAGCAAACAGCAGAAATATAATTAAAATTTATTCGTTAAAATAAAAAACGTAACAAATGAAAAAGAACCTAATAAGAGTTGGATTTCATTTACCGCCAAAAAATACGTTTTTGTCAGTGAAAGAGAATTTTCATTCAAATAGAATAAATTTCAAATTTAGAACATTCGTTTTTATGTGCCAGAATACACTATACCTGCCAGTAACAATTACAATTAATACACTTCTTAATAAATAATATTTTGTTAATAATATTACAAAATCAAAACCGCCTGTTTTTTATGCAAAAGAGTGTAGGTTGCAAAAGTTTATATGCAGTTTTTCCAAAACCTTCGCAGAATTATTGAAAAACCGTTAATCCAAATGGGCAAAAATTTTGAGAGGTATCCCTATTGGTCCTACCAGAATTAAATCAAAAATAATTTGTCACACTTTTCACATCTTCTAAGAAAGTGAAAAATTTTGTAAGAAAATTGAAATATTGTTAAAAATGACAATTGTGATATTGATAATTTTCTTTCACATCTTCTAAGAAAGTGAAAAATTTTGTAAGAAAATTGAAATATTGTTAAAAATGACAATTGTGATATTGATAATTTTCTATCTCGATTCTGGCAGAGGTTCGGAGATTTTTTACAATACTCCACATTAACTCCTAGAAGGCCTGGGCGCTAATTAGCGACTTAATACAGAGGGCCCAGAACAGCTGAAATTCGCGACAGGTGCGACGCCAAAATTTAATTATCAAATATTTCCAGAAATTACTTCAATTAAAACTATCTACAACTATACATTTTAAGGTTATGAAATTTCCTAATGTTAAAATAAATTTTTTATTTACACACACATTATCTATATAAATATATATATATACAATATACAAGGGTGGATACAGAATTTTTTTTGGTGGGGGGGCACACCAAGCTTTTGCCTATCGCTCGCTCGCAGGCACGCATGCAACTCAAAACTGTAGACTACATACGTAGTAACTATGGGTACTAGTACCAGTATTATTTATTCAATAATTTCACACACGCAAATGCGCTTTTCATCGTTAAAAAAGATATTGAATGATATGGAATTTTTACGTATATTGTTTTGTAACTTGCGAGAACTAAACAAAATAAATAGAGTATTCTGGGACTTCTAGGGGGGGCATGTGCCCCCGCCCCTAAATCCGCCTATGTATACATACATATATATATATATATGTATATATATATATATATAGAGAAAAAATGTCATCAAATTTTTAAAAGACCCTTTTCTCGCTCAATTTTGAACTATTTGACTATATTTCCCAAACTATGGTAGATAAAAAGTAATTTTCCTTTTAAAGAAATCGCAGATTTCTAAAAGAAATGTTATCAAGTTATATAAATTCAAATTACACACAAATACTCGAAAAAAGTGATGTGTCCAATCAACTAGGTGGTCGTGCATGGAAAAAAAAACTTAATTTGATGAATTAGGTATAAAATTCTGAAAAAAGTGGTGTAATTTTCATGAAAATAAAATGATAACTTATTAAAAAAAAAGAACGCTATTTTTTTTCATAATTACTGTAGTACTAAAATCGGGTGAAATAATATTTATCACTTGAATTGTGTACTTGTGTTTATGCATACGTAATCTCCGAAACATGTAAAAAGAATAAAAAAATATTACGTTTATCTGATAAGTGTAAACATAATCAAAATAATTATAAACTGTCGTTTGCCCACGGCGCATTTTACATGAGTTATGTTGAAAGAAAATTTTTTTTTAAGATATTCATACAAAATTGTATTTTTTTTGTTTATGAAACTATTTCGTTAGTTAATAAATTTATTTTCCCCTTTTTTAAATACCCTTTTAATAACGACTAAATTTTGTATTACAAAATTGTATCTCTTTAAAGTTACATTTAAAGGTATAATGATGCAAGTAAACTATAGATCTTTCCCGATAGACAACCTGAGAGTCCACTTTCATCTCACAAAGGCATCTCCAATAAATTGTTTGCACATTTTGTGCATGTGTTAAGTTTGCTATTTTTTTGATCAGGTAAAATATAATGAGTATTACAAATACACTGCACATTTAGATATGTATGATATGCGCAGATATCTTGGAGACAATCAATTACCTTTGTGAAATGAAAGGTTTGTCATTTTGAGAAGTTGATATTTTATGTCTTTTAAATAAAAAACATACTTATGGTAATAAGTTCAATTACTTTAATAAAAGGTATTGATTTCTTTGAGTAATAAAACTATTTGTTCTACTGTAATATTCTATGTAATTTTATTGTTACAACTAAAAGTCTTACCTTAAAACAACTTTTCAATTGACTAAATTTATGCAATAATTTCATTCACCGTCATGTGCTGTAGTGTATAAAGGTGTAAAAGGTATAAGAAATACACTATTCAGTCACCCATTTCAACAGATTGTGTAGTCCATTCTTCAATAATATAAATACTAACATTATTTATTATATTATAAAAATTTTAATAATTATTTTCTTTTAATCAGCCCATTGGAACTTGAAAAGTGATTTGAAGTGGACCGCTTATTTAAAATAATAGTTTTAAACAAATTGTTGCCATAAATCAAAGGGATTACATAAGTTTGAGATTTCGATAAAGACTTAAATATTAAATAGATACTTAATATTGTAAGCTATTAATATTGACGTATTTTACATCAGTAATGCTTGTTCAGTATTCATTTTCCCAGAACTTTTAGAATTCGAAAAATTTTATTAATTGTAACAAAATATGTCAACTAAAGTAAAATTAGAAGAAATTACTATTTATGTTTAATTAAAGGCATATTTTAAAATTTAACACTTTAATGTAGTTGGCACTGCACAAGGAAAGATATAATGCAAAAGAATAAGTTCCAGTTTCGCTCCGAGCATTAACAAAGTGTCAATCAATTATATTAATTCACTTTGACTGCTCAATAGTCGCATTGGCTAAATTAGTCATTTTTGGATATTTTATATTGTTCTTATCTAATTCATTTTGGGCCCACAGTATCATTCTCAGCAGGCTACAGAGTTTTGGACTTGTGTATTCTTGCTGCTCCATTTTAAGTATGGCTGCATTCAGTTCACTCGCAATCTGTAAGTTAAACATAAGTGGAGCATTTTAGCACATTAAATTAGATATCTGTACCTGAACACCATTTTCCGATTCATTTATACTTTATACACAAATTTTTATTATTCCAGTATAACAAAAATGTTTTTGATCGTCCAAACTTTGTTTTGAAATGACTAGAAACACGATCCCGTCATTCCAGAATAAATTAATTTTAACTGATCAAACCCATTTAGTACTTTCTTTTTCATTTTCACAAACATCACTTTTTTATTTCATATCTCAATTGAAAATATGTATTTTTCATTTGCTCTTTATATAAATATTTTAAGTACACAGATTCATATTAGCCGTATGTGAAGAAAGAAGGAGCGAGAAATGGAAGGGGCATTTATAATGCAATAATATTAACGAAATTTTAGTGTAGTTTGGTATATTGCAATGATCAGGCAATTTACAAAATGTGTGTATGTGTGAGTTATTTACCAGCACAGTGTAAGATGTAATAACTACATAACAAATGTGAATTAAAAAATGTTAGTGAGGAAGGGAACCGATACAAAGATTACGTAACTCCAGATAGAGGAAGCATCCTATTTATTCCCTGGACAAACAGTACAGACCAAAAACATAGAAGCTCTAGAAGTATAATAATCATAGTTTTCAAATCAGAATATCTACAAAAACTAGTCAATTGGGTGAAATAAAATTTTAATACTGATTGTGACTATGTTATATTTTATGATGGTAGAAATAAGAAAGATTAAAAGATTATTTTATTTTTATGTAGGAACTTCAAAAAATTGCATGGCTGTACATGATTGGCTGTACATTTTGATAGCACACTATACAAAAATTGCATGGCTGTACATTTTGATAACACACTACAAAGTATCTAAAATTTTCAAGTGTGTTCAACAGTCACCTTATGGTTTTTATTTTGTTGGCATGATTTCCGTTGGCCTGTGAGCAAGAATTTTCGCTAACATGGACAACGAGATAAAGAGATTAATATTCGCACTTCTAGTAATTATATCAGTACCCTTTTTTCGCCACATATCATTAATACATTTTTGTTTCTTCACACAGGCATCAGCTTTACCAGGCCTCATAAACTTCTACGTATATACATACATACCTTCAAATACACACTGTTAAGTATTCATTTTTATCCTCAATTTAATTCACATTTAGAAATAACCATTTTAATAATTAAATATTATAATGATAATAGATGGTAATTTGAAACTGTCTTACACTGTAACAATATAACTGTAAGTTAGTCTATGACCTGTTATTACCAAAATCTGATTGAATTTTGGTAGTCACAGATAACATAAACTAGAAATATATTTCTAATATAGTGATATTTATAGCCTGTGATTCTATATGAATTCTTTAACAAGGTGAAACAAGTGTAAAAGCTTTTGTTTTTTATATCATAAATGCAGCCAAAACGGACGATAAAAACCCATTGAAGATTCTTTAATATATTAATAATTAAAATATACCTTTTGACTATGAGAAGGTAAGAGCAAGTCCGCAAAGGGACTGGTATGAGGATCTGGGAAAGCTAATAATGCAAGAGATCGCTCAAGTTCCGTCAATGCATTCCTATCAGCTGCGCCTGCTTCTGCTAGGGTAGCACCTGCAAAAGCTAAAGCTTCTTCTGCTCTACCAGCACGGACTAGTTCCAGAAGTTGAAGTTGCTGTAAATATTTAAAAACAAGATTTTAATATTATAGAGTTATAATAATGGTTAATAAGAGTTGCTGGGGATTGTACTATGCGGTAAAGAAATTTAGAAAATAATATTTGAAAACATTCAACCCTGAATTCAGCACACTTCGAACTTTTTTGCAATATGGAATTATGAATATAGATTTAAGAATGAGTTCAAAGTTACCTGTAGATGGAAGTACAAATATCTATCGTTGTCGAGCAACTCGGGATGAAGTGCATTGACTAGGGCAATAGCTTCTTGAATTCTTCCACTCTGTACAGCTTCACGTATGAGTATCCTTTCATCCAGTGAGCTCGAGAGCGCTGGCTCTGTTAAACCAGCTTCTTGTTGAAATTTGAGAGCAGCTTCTTTGAAACCCTCTGTAATAATTGGTAAATTCTGCTATAAACATATTTTTGAAAGTTGAGCATGTTAACAAAGTTGACTATTTCACATTATTTATAAGGTTCTGTAAAATCAGGAAACCGATTAAAAAAACTTTGTGTCCCCAGTACAGTCTTCAGTTCAATTATTTTTATGGCAGAAAAAGTCTAAGAGATAATCTGTAGCTTTTATACCATTTATCAAGCATGAAAAAATGTTTGATAAATGGTATGAAAGCTATAGATTATCTCTGTCGACTTTTTGAATGTTTTATATGAACTCCAAATGTGAATTTTTACTGTAAAATGGTTTGAAAAGGACAACATTCGTTAATTTTTAATCGTAAAATACAAGTACAATTGATTCATAATATAATTTTCAATATAAACATTCATTTGTACCCATTCAACAGAAACATTTTTTGATTATTAAAAGCGAGTTTGTTTAGATATCTTGTTTGCATTTTAGTATTTTTTCATGAGGTTCACATTGGTAGGTTTCCACCATCTTTCATATTTCCTAATGAATGTGTATTTTATATTAAATATTCAAGGCTGTTAGTTTTGAGATTATTTGCAAGGCTTTTTTGGTTCTTTTGTCAATGTAAATAATGTTTCATTACTAATATATAATTTCACGAAAGTTCTGTTTTTTTCATAAGTTTTATTCATAGCGAAAATGCTTTTTACAATATAGTTATTTCCATATGCAAAGTATTGCTGCTCAGTGGAGCACTGTTTTCAATAAATATTTGATATGTATTGCCGTTGCTACCGTTTAACAATATTTAAAATTATCAAATTCTCGAAGGAATAGGTTGTGTATCAAGAAAACACTACCTTCATGTCACTTGTATTTAAAAAAAATTACTCAAAGAAACAAGTAATTGTTTTTATGTTGTGATAGTGTACTAGTAAATATTGATTGCATTTGTACATAGAAAAGCGTAAAATTTTACAATAACTATATTAGAGCATCACATCAGGGTCCACTTAAGTTCTAATATGCAATTCTAACTAGTTTATGTAGTATGACTATGCATATTCCAGATTGTCAATAAAATATTTTCATCCTTTGTAGTTGACATAATGTTGACGTACAGTGTTCATAAGATGTAGATAAGGTTTAAATGATGCCTTTTTAGAAGTTACATAAATTAACTGTATTCATTTGTTTACCTGTTACTAAATAATTCATAATAAGCATATTCACATCGGAACGTTGAATTTGCAGGCCCTCAGAATTTCGACCGTCATCTTTTGGTTTATCTTGTTTGTTATCACTACCGCCAGCTCCAGAATCGAAACTCATATCGAATTATTTGTAAAACAGTAGTTGATGTTAATTTAAGGAATATTTAAATAAGAAATGTTAAATCATTTAAAATTATGATTACTTTAACATATACGCGTTCAATATTTTTAGTTTTTGACAACTTTCTATTGCACTGAAGTTAGAGTCAGACGTCAAGTTTTTAAAGAGCTATGGCCACCTTTATGGCTTTTATTTTGTTAGCATTCTTTGCATGGCCTGTGAGCAAGAATTTTGGCTAACATCGACAACGAGCAGAGTAGATTTCCTAATGGCGTGTTGCGAAACTAATGTATGATAAGTAAATACAGTTTATAATACTGTCGTTTCGTATAGTAGGTACGGGGTAACTGCATCTGCATATTTTTTAAACCTTTTACAATATTGTTCGCCATGGTGAAAGGTTCAATGTTTTGGTTACTTTGTAAATGTCTAATAATGTAATTATGACATCATTTGTTCAAAATATTGCAGATTGTAGCAGAAATCATAATATTGGAAATCAGCCTTTCAAAAGTATCATTATCTGAAAGTCCACTGTTTAAAAACAATTGTATCTGTGAATTTCCTTATACGTTAGTTTCCAGCGGCCATCAGGGAAATCTACTTATTATCGATAGGGTTGAGCGATGGTAACAAATCATCATGTCAACATCGACGACTGAACATCAATGAATGACGATATGGAACTCTATCATCAATATTCTTTAACATCGACTATATACTAAAGATTTATTTTATAGAAAAATTACGTGCAAATAAATCTACACACAAATCAAATCTGTGCATTGGCGAAGCAGCGTTTTCAATACGTGATGTAGACTTAGAGTTAACTGCTTGTTGTACTGCTTCTGTTGATGTGTTTAAAAAAAACGCATTTAGAAGGTTAGGATCTAACATAAATACTTGTGTTGGCAACAAAAATTGAGTGTGTATTGTTGGGGGTACAAGTGGATTAAATGAATACATCGCATGCTCTGTAATTAATAAAAAGGAATTATTTAATTCAGTAATTAATTAACTAATTAATTACTTTGATAGATATAATTTAATACTCGCGGTCGTGGTTTCTCTCGAAAATTCCCGACACTGTTTAACTCGCTTATTTGCCCTATCACATGATTGCTGGTGTGACGTTCTTGAGCCAAACCTACGGCTCTTTGAGGAGTACAGCCCGAGATTGCATTTACTTTAGTTTATTTTCAACTTCAACCCGATTTAATTTCACCGTAACGACTTGACACTAACGTTTTATTTAAACGAAATGGGAGAATTTTGACGAGAGCAAAACAAACATCGTAGCAGTACATAGTCAATATTTATACCGTGCGAATAATTTTAACATGGGTCACGGTTAATCTATCAAATATTTAGTTGTATAAATGAGATTATGGCTATTTTGTTGCTTTGGAGTCACAATGCCAAGTTGTATTTCCTGATTTCATCATCATTGAATTTTCTGGATTGTCCATGTGTTTCATGGAAAAAAATTGAAGACGTATTTATATAAAAAATATCTGTGCCACGTCCACAACGCAAATTCGTTACAATGATAACATATAGAAGTGAGGCATATTTATTGTCATCGGTAAAAGTACTCGATATCTCAGATCAAAATACATACTTGGTATGCAAAATACAAAATACTTGGTATCGTAAATACTTGTATAGTTCAATGTACAAGTTTTTACGACACATGCATAGGACGTTCGTACAATGGTTACTTTATGGTCGGGCTGCGGACAACCCTATCACTCTTTGTCTAGCTAGTTATAGCTATTTCACTCACGCATATCGTACTCAGGTTTTGTCACTCTTTCATATTTAACGTATTGCAAATAAGGGACAAACTGATTATTAAAATATTAAATACTCCCAAGTCGTAATAATTTTAAAGTATGTAATACGAGTATGTTAAACATACTCGTATACTTGTTTTACTCATTACGTTAAGTATTGCTTCACACTTCGCAGTTTGCGGACAAATATTTACTCAATACGACAAGTATGAGTATTTTAAAATAAGAATTTTAAATAGGTATGGTTCTCTTTTCGTCTAATAATTCTTTGTTTTTATTGGAACAGTTGAGTGTTATTACTTTGTAATGTAAATATTGCAAATAAATAGTGCATATAAAAAGCTAGCTGTTAATTCAGTTAAATTCTAACTTCGCCATTATGTCCACAAGAAAGTTCAGTTGCTTCTTGCAATATTTACGAAATTAAATTGTCATTCAAAAGAGCTACATCTAATTTAAGGAAATATTTGAATAGAAAACATCCAACTGTAACAATAATTAATACGGAACAAGTTGTTTGTTCCGAACATATTACCACATTATTTCAAAAACAAGCTAAAATAAAGATAGCAAAGATTGAAAAAAAAATTTATAACCCGATCCATTTTTTTTAAATACGCTATCTAAATGAATAATTTAGTTACCAGTCCTAAGCCTGGAACCATACATGTTTTGGTAGTATGAAGGAAAAATGAAACAGTATTTGTTAAAAATTTAGAAATGATAGGAATTTCCTCCAATTTTAGCTGTAAAAAATAAAGGATATGAGCACTGAACTCTTCATAATAAGTAGCAATTAAGGTTCATTGCATGTCTCTTGCGATCGTAAGTATATAGCGATTTGTAATATAGTCCTCTAAAAAAGGAATTATGCGGCCCATACTCGTCGCGTATTTTGTCACCGATATTTTAACTCGTCGTACTCAGTATCTCAAAATACTCGTATAGCCAAAGTTTAATAACATATTTTGAATGTTGTGATCGTTGAATGTTGGTATCGTTACATTCGTACGTTTTCGCCACCTTATTAAAGAAACATATTCTTGTGGAACAGTTTATTACTAACAAAAATATATAGATGTGCAATGTATATCAAAGTTTGTTTTGCGATATATTTAGCATTTTTGAGTGATTTGTATTATTCTGTGTGTTGTTATTATATATATATATATATATATATATATATATATATATACATATATATATGCATATATATATATATATATATACACACATATATATATATATATATATATATATATATAAATATATATATAGTATTTTTGAGTGATTTGTATTATTTTATGTGTTGTTTTTCTACAGTGATGGTATTACAATTTTCTTTTCATCCTACTATTACTATCAAATAATAACTACACTACTATATACGTTATTAGTAGACAATCGTAATGTTGCTTTCTGCCACCCATATAGGTTCATACTCCCATATACGTATATCGGTATGCCCAAACACGCATATCGGTATAGGTATGTAACATCGAGAGGTGGTAATGCCCATACACGTATATCGGTATAGGTATGTAACATCAAAAACGACACAGTACACGCCACTGCAAGATAAATAGTTCTGAGAAATAAAAAAAAATTCGTAAGCGGCATAACTAGTTACCCGCCATTGCAACGATAACTACTTACGTTTCGCCACGGCCACCTCTAATGTGTGAGCGATCGCCCGAGACGAAACTGGCCGATCACGAACGCGTTGTTCACACAATCGTACTCGAGCATGTGAACGCGAATTGGAAAACAGCGAGATTGGAAGACAGGGAATAATAAATTGGTGGTTTTTCAATTTGATGAAATTAGTGAACATATAATAACTATATTACATATGAGACAATAGATTTTTTTATCTTCCTATATCCAGAGCGATCAGGTTATGCTAAAATGAATGAAATAGAAATGGCTATCTTTATTGAGTAGTGGCTGAGTGCGTTATAACTTAAATTTGAAGGAGATTCTGTCCACAATTTATCGCTCATGTGTCCTTGAAGACTTCGGACACGATGGGCTGTGAATCTGACCGTGTTGAAAGACGTGAGTAAACAGACTAAATTAACAAAAGTTAACTAACTGGGAAACCTCGACGGATGCAGATATTTTTAAAATTAAAATTTCAATTAATATTTTATGAGGATATTCTTAAAACTAAATAAATTGCAATTATTTTTATGTTCTTTTTTATCGCTAGTGTTTTTAATTTTCTGGGCTTGTAGAGTTTCTAGCATAATAATTGTAAATAACAAAATATGCAACCTTCCTTTACCTGATACGGTGATTACTTATATAAAATTACGTAAAAACAAATAAACGAACTATAAAAAATACTGTAATTTATATTGAATCTTTCATTTTGTTGTTTCTACTTATTTTTTCAAAGTTTTGTCCCACAAAATTTAGTTCACATAAATTATAAAAAACAACTGCGTGTGCTCTGTGGACCAGAAGCGAAAGTAAAACTACTGCTTTAGTTTCATTTTGCTTCATTAAGCTTAATTAAAACTATTAGATCTAATGAAATTATTTGCACATATTGGTGATAAGGATTTAGCTGTGGGAATATAATTATATGGTAAAATTAAAAATGCATTATAATTTTGTTAATTAAGAATAATTGATTAAATATTACCTACCGTTTTGTTTACCCTTGCATTTAAAATATTTATATACTTTTATACGTATATTTCAAAATTTTGTCATATGCGATAATGTTCATTCCATGAAAATATTGTTGTCAGTACTCATCTAAACTGATCAATAGATGACGTTAGGATAGCATCACATACTGGTAAATATTTATTGAATTTTGCCTCAGTATTTCATATATCTAATAAATATATTTCAATAAATTTCTGACTTAATAAAATTAACATTTGGGAAAAAATAGGAACAAAGTCTCGCATTTGTTCGCCTGTTTCATGAATTAATCTGAAGAATTATATGTTAATTTGTGATTTTATTTTTAATTTTTTTGTATACCGTACCTTAAAAGGAAAAAAAAGGAACCCTTATAGGATCACTTCGTTGTCCGTCTGTCTGTCTGTCTGTCAAGACCATTTTTCTCAGGGACGCGTGGAGGTATCAAGATGATTAATATCAAATAGTTAGGTCTACGCTCCCTTGGATCTGTAAAAAAATAAGTTTCTACGTCAAAAAATCAAGCTTTAAAATTTGGCAAGAAAGATACAGCACAAAGAGAAAGCACAGGTAAATGTTGTGCTCCTCAGCCATTCTCACACTGTACCTTTCATTTTCCATAAGGTACCAAACATATTTGCTTTTTAAATTTACATACTCTATTCGATAAACAATATTATGCTCGATCACAATGTAAACTGACTTAACCCAATCCAACCTACCCTAACATAACATAACAAATCCAAAATCAACATAACCTCGCCCCGTTCTCAGTGCAGGAACAGATTTCATACCGACACAAATTTAACATGGATATGCTATCAAAACATTCATCGATTTCAAAATGTGAGTTAGAATACAGACATGCGAATTACTACAATATACTTAAAATCTCATTTGTAAGCTACGACGTAGAGGCTCAATTACGAGTCACAATATAAAAGTTCAGCTCTGAGTTTACAGCCTAGCACTCTCTTATACTGAGTTTAAAAATGCGTTCTAGGATATGTTATGAGACTAGATGTCTTTATGCAGACTGCGTGGATTATTAATTTAATTAATAAATTATTCGGAAAGCTTCATTTCACGATTTGGGCTTAATTTTCAAAATGTGGCTAAAATCACGTAGATTTTTTTATACAATTCTAACGTATTGTTTCGTTTACCGTGCCTAATGTAAATGAAGAAATGGCTCCACAATTGGGATTCATACAAAACTAAAAGTGGGCACAAGTTTTAGAAAGTACAAAAGTTGCCAAACGTTTCCCATTGTTTTGGCTTCTCCTTTCAAATTATGATAATAGTTTTGAGTAATCTGATGGTATTTCATACCAACATGTCCGATTTTCTCTCCAGGGTAGATATTCGTTTGGATAATATGGTAATTGCTTCAATAGATTCGTTGACGTAATTATGCCAGTGTTCGTAATATATTTTGGTAAGCAAATGGTAGGTTTTATATATTTCTCACGAATAATATAAAACCTCAATGTATAGCATGTGGCATACTATTAAACAAATTAATGAGCTATATTAATTTTTTTTTTTGGATAAATCTAAAGTGCGAACAAAAGTCTTTCTTGTGCATTTCATTGAGTAGTATAATAAGATAGGCCTTTCGAAATTACATCGGGGCCCCCATTTCCATTTTTCATTTTTAAACTCTGTTTGAAGGTATTAGATTTTAAAATGTCTTATTATGTATCCTGTTCTCTAATTTTTAAATTTTAGATTTAAAAAACTGAAAAATTGAAGATATTATTTTATAAGGAGTTTCAAATTATTTCGCTTAATATGAATCAAAGATTTCAGTAGAAATAAAAAATTATGGAACTCGGTTTTTTTTAAATATTTGTCGTAATTCTTACTTTTTAATTTAAATCGCTTTTACCATATATTTATATAAACCCCTTCGAAAAATACATACTCTGTGTGCTATTAGGTTGTACGTTATGCATTAAGCGCCATATATTTATGCGCGCACCATTCCACCACGTTTGCGCTATCACCGATTCCACTCGCAATCCCGCAGTCTTCATCCTATTGGATTTCATGTAACGTCATATACCTAGTAACACTCGTGAAGCCGAGATGAATCCAACTATATCTCACACACGAAAATCCGTTAAGCCATTCAGTCTACAGGAGGGAATAAAGACCCAGACAAGATACATTCTATCGCGAAAAATATTACCCTTCTCGATCCTTTACTTGAAAAAACATTACTTTCGCTTTGCACATTTGGGTAAAAATATCTAAATAATCGTCTTTAAAAATAATCGTAATAAATCTGTTGTTGCTGTATTCCATTATTTAAAATAAATTCATTTTTAAGAAAAAGTTATAATTGAATCATGTGTGTCATTTTCATTCCATGTGCCAGTTTATTTCAATATGATGTACGCGCTGTTGTTTCCTATTTTGGCGCTCTTGATAAAGTATTGTGACTGGTAAGTTAATTGGTTTGAAATATGAAGATCCACGACATACCTTTAGATCATTTTAACATACGTCATTCAGTTGGTATAATGCATTAGTGTAAAGATTTTCTGAACTTTAAATATTGACAGGAAGCGTTAAATTTTCTTTTTTATAAATACTTACAATAAATATTTTTAATTTTGAAAAATAATATACCAGTAATCCAGTATCTTTATCTTCACGGAAGTTCGCTTTAGATTCCGCCATTAAATTTTCAATGGGAAAATTTGCATATTACAAAACTATTAACACTTTTTTTAATACGAGCCAGTCGCAATTTAAAGTTAAAATAATAATGTCGTCTCGCATCACGATTTAATTAAATTTACTAATATTAATACTCAAACACTACTTAATTAATAAACAAATAACTATTTATTTAATAGACAGCGATAACTGTTGCTATTCTAAGCAACTATCATAAATGTGCAATTTTATAATTCTCCACTAGATGGCAGTTTTTATTTTAATTTCAATAAACGTTTTTAATTTAAAAACACATTGATATTCACATATTATTATATTATCGTCACTATCTATTAGAGTCTAGGCACTTTTCGTCTTGTAAGTCAGAGATTTTGTGTTTTGAAGCTCCAGAAATATGCAATATAGCACAATTTTTCGTTAAAGTTGATATTCGATAATAAAAATGCAAAAATATGTATTTGCATAGGTAAATTTATGTTAAGTGACAGTTGAAGTTATCACATTGGATACGCTCACAGTTGAATAAAAAATAAAAGCAGTAGAAAGCTCGTCTTCGTACTTTAATCTCTGGTCTATCGAACGACAATAGTGCACTGCATGCGTTAACTGTGCAACGAGAACTTTTTTATCGTTTGCGTTCAGTTCTTAGGGTTTTATTTTAAATTTCTGTTCGTGCTATTAATATGACGGTTTAAAATGAATACTTTTAAAAGACTTTGGTAAATAATAACGTGTAGTAGACTGTGGTGGATAGTAACTTTTTTAAATTATATGGATTGTGTAAGATATCGTTTGAAAGGATTAGTTCTAAGGTTTTTTTTTCATTTTAGGTATCATACCTTCGGAGATATGCTAAAAAATGTGCTCCCTTCCCAAGATCAACATTTCCAAGATTAGTGAACCTAAAATTATGACAAATAACAAATTATAGCGATTATTCTAATTGTCATAATTTTTGGAATATGCACCACGTTTTTGCGACAATGAAAGACATAGTAAGATTAAATATATTGCGACAATGAAAGACATACTAAGATTAAATATATTTAGAACCGATTTTCTCAGAAATCATGCTACATAGAAACTTAAAATTGGCATAGTAATACATTTTATTAACATCTATATTCTCTATGAGCCAATTATTTTTTATATTCTTACAAAAGAGAAATAAAGGCTCTCATTTTTTAAAACATTGGTATGTAAAAAGGGTATCATTTGATAATGGGAAATGAAATAATTTTGTACACACACACACACACACACGTATATATATATATATATATATATATATATATATATATATATATATATTTGTGACCTTTAGGCAACTATTTAAAAGGTGACACTTGCACATGGTTGAACGATTGGGTAACAAATGATTGTTCGTAGGGTAGTTTTAAGAGGGAATTTAAAACTTTATGTCTGAAAGTGCTCAATTTCACGAATATATTACAATAATGAGGAGCAACTTTTTACTTCATAGTCAAGGTAAAGTTTTGATTTATTTTATCTTTGTACCTTTTGTTTATTATTTCATTTCATTAATTTGATGTGCATTAGGTAAGTGAGCTAGAGTAGGTGTGCTTTAGATAGTCATTAATATCGTTACGATATCCGCTAGAATGGCAAAAATGAGTTTAATTCTGCTTAATTCTTGATGACTTGCATTTACTGTTTTTGAATGCTTACGTGATGGTAAATATATCTTTTTTATAATGATAGAAAGCTGACTTAAACTGCCGAACGTTCGAACGTCGCTATCACGTTGTTCTACGTGAGTGTGCTCAAATTGAAATTGTATTAGCTCTTAGCAATATCGAGTGGCGATGTAACAAGGACTCCATTTTTGTGCCCGTTTTGAACATGAATGCTCACCGAGAACTTTGGTTCGATTTTTCATTTTTGTTTCTTTTGTTTAATTTATCATTTGATCCGTTAAATAATGGTTACGATTGAATTGGATATATGTATATATATATATATATATATATATATATATATATATATATATATGTATATATATATATATATATATATGTATGTATGTATATATATATATATATATATATATATATATATATATAAATGGAGGAAGTAATCAAACAAAATTTGTTCTTAAATATAAAGGTCCGTTTAACGTAATTCAAGTATTTGCCTAAAAGACATTTACCAACCGATGTTGATTAAATGTAGAGGATCCAAAAAAATATGGAGAATAAATTTGAATTATTTGGTATTTCGGAGTATATCCTATATGGGCCGTGTTGTACCTACAGCTATTTCGTAACCGTAACCTGGCAGAAATCAAGGTATTTCAAGAAGTCCGGGAGAGCGCAATGCGCGATTAGCGCTGACGAAAGTCGGGTATTGAGAAGACTAGTGTATGCTCGCATGTGAGAGCAACTGGAGGTTGCTCTGATTGGGCTAAGTGATAGCCGAAGTGGGCCACGGCGATAGACTAGTATTTACTTTACACGGTGATTTAACTAATTAAAATTAAAAATGTAGTTGGTGTTTGATTATTGGATGAATTACGATTTAATTTTATTAAGAATCATAGCTTTTGCGAAACAGTTTGTAATTATCTTCTTTATTAAAATCACAGAAATTACTCTGTTGATTTATGATCACGGGAACGACTGCCTGATAAAGCCACAAATAATTAATTGTATATTGCATTGTACAAACAAAAAACGAATTTGATATTCAAACTAATTTAATGTGTGATTTTGTTTATTTTTAAAGTTCTGTGTAAATTGACTACTTTGAGTTTGTCCTTTAATGTTTCTTGTGATGGCGCCAGGAATGGCCGGGCTATAAATTATGTCATACTGTGGGGATTTTTATTTTATTTTCCAGTAGATACACGAAGACGTGTGAATTGTCAGAATGGCCGTGTCGAGTGACGTGACGTCGAATGATGCCAACGCACATGAATATAGAAACATGTCAAGCTATTGAAGTCGGCCGCTAGTGGAAAGGGTCAGCTCCTTTTATTTACTTGTGATTTAGGTGTAGAATGTACTATTAAAAATTTAAAAGCGCAATGTAAAAGTAAGCATTATTTTAATACTGTAACGATGGCGTCGAACAATATAGCTTGGAAAGTAAGAATCAAATTTTAGCTATTCGTTATTGATGTAACTATTGAATTTGAGTAAATTTCAGATTTCATGTATTACCAGACATCTATTTACCACATGAAGTCACGATTGTTTGCGAGATGTTAGCTATATTTTAATCGTTAAATGATGAGCAAATCTCTTAACTTTTAAAACAATTACTGACGGATAAGATATAGTAGAACGTTTACATAGCCTTCCTACTATTCGTAAGTAGAATTGACGGGAATCGCAGCTAGAGTCTGCGGTCGAGTTGCCAGTAAAGCTGTTGTTAGAGTCGCCGTAAAGTAGCGCAACTGTCGCATATATTTGCTGATTGTAATGAACTTAACTTGAATGTAGTTAGAGCTTTTGCTGCAGAAAACATTATGAAGTTTGCAACAAGGCTTCTCGGATGGAGATTTTGTGCTTTTAAAGAAAGAATGTTGCCCTAAAGCAAAGCTAAATCCAAAATATACAGATGTACTTAAGGAAAGCCCTAACTGGAAACCGGAACTATAAATATGCACATGACGATTGGAGACAAACACTCGAAAATTAAATCTTTTTGATGTGGAAATTGAGCATGTAAAGCGAGTCTCTAAAGATAATTGAGAGTGAATGATTTTACATTATATTGACCCCCAGCACACTACTTTGCTGTCACTGGTTAAGTGACAATTAGGAGTGCTGGTTAAGCACTAGGTATTTTGCTGTCACTGAATTAGTCTCAGTTGCAGAGCGTTATCCAGGGTTATTATTTTACTTTTGCTGGTTTAGTGGCAGCTGGAGAGTGCTTCTTAAATACAAGTTGTTTTGCTATCGCTGGTTAAGCGTTAGTTGCAGAGCGTTACCAAGCGCTATTATTTTGCTGTCACCGATTAAGCAGTAGATGTTTTGCTATCGCTACTTAAGTGTTAGTTGCCGAGCGCTGGGTAAAAGCTACATTGGTGTAGTATCGTAGAGTATTGTACTTGGCTAAACAAATTAATACTTTGAGGGAGATGAAGAATTTGATTCTCAGCCATTTCAATAAATAGTTTCTTTATTGTATTGTAAAAAGTTGAACTAAGTCTTGTTGTAATCAAATCGCAAATTATGTTGCGACTTTTGATTTCGGAGTCAGGATAGCCGAGCGAAACTACTCTCGTTGCTCCATCTTATTTCAGAGACGTCATGCGGGGACGTATGCCAGGACAGAATGGTCGTGTAGTTGAGGAACGTTGGATGCAGTCGATCATGAACACAGCTACAAATTTCATTGCGTTCGGGAGTAATCGGCAGACGGTGTGAAGCGAGAAACAGCCAGTTGACATTTGACATGCGTATGAATGGCCCATCAGGGGGCCAGGACTGAGCCACGGGAAGAATCGCACGCGCATGTTGAGAACACCGGGTATTATCAACTCTAATTGTTCTTAACTAATGTTATTATCATTACTGTTCAATGTGACAATTATAATTTATGATTCAAAGTAAAGTTTTGATTGCCTATTATTATTCTAGTGTTTTATTTGTTGATTATTGTTATTAATGTCGACTTATTGAGATACATGTCACGTTATATTTATAGATTTATATTACTTCGTAAGGACGGGGCCATAGCAACCGAAAAATGTCTCACTAGAAACGGGGCTAAATGGTGAAATTAACAGCGTATCGTTTCAGTTAACATTTCGATTTTAGTGAGTATGTTTATCCTGAAAATAATAACAAAATGCTGGATTGTGTAGTATAATTATGTTTAAATTACAATTCGAGAATTTCAAAAAAGGTTGATGTAACCTTCAGTTAATAATTGTTTCTCATACATATTTTTCGTTATTTATTGAAAAAATATTTGTGTTTTTAGTATCAATATGAATTTCAAAGTCGTGGCTTTGTAAGGACGTGTTTTTACACATTGTTTTTTTTTAAATATTAATTTTTTCTTCGCTTTGATTTTTAAAAATCTTCTGATAAGTACGTTGCCGGTAAAACAGGAAACCTTAGAAATAAAATGAAAGATTATTTATCCATCTGTACGTTACTTCAATATCTCAAAATTTTCTAATCCGATAAACTTAAAACTGGAAATGTAAGTATAAAATCGTCATAAATTTGAGTCATTTAGTGATTAAATATAGCCAACGCATATACTTCTTATACGTATGCTTACATACACGTTGTGTTTTTAATTATTGAAGGCATTGTCTACTATGTTGTAGGTTTTAAATCATTTTCCAATTCGTTAAGTATAAGCAGAGCAAAAAGGATTTCGTAGACTAACGAAACTCCAGTATCTTATCAGTTGAACATTTTTCGCACGTACGAATGCACGCGTTCTTGAATTCGTGCGTGCGTTCGTGTTTGCGTACGTGCGTGTGTGTGTGCATGCGTGAGGGCGTGCGTGCGTGTGTGCGCGCGGGCCCGAAGAGCGTTAACATAACTAATTTCCGTTAGAAAACAGAATGGAAAAATCTTCTAGATAGTTAACCTTCCAAATAATAATTATCTACACATATAATAATATTGTAACAGAGGAAATTCTGTACACGGAAATTTTTTTAAAAAGAGTGATTAATTTAGTGTTTAGAATGATAATAGAAGCCAGAACAGGACTTCTGAAACTTGAAAATATTTAGGTATGTGATTTTCCTGATGTCAGGATCTAGGTGATTTAAAATTTTTGCTGCTTGGACAGTGAAGGATTTTTCGTAAGTGGTAGAGGTATGTTTAGGAATAAGTAGGGTGAGTGAACTTTCAGATCGTAGCCCAAGACCGTGACCAGAAAAATCTTGAAATTTACTAGTAAGATAATTTGGGCTCTGAGGATTTTTTAATATATTAAAAAGAAGTGTAAGTATGTTAAGTGGGCGTCGATTCGGATCTTCAGCCAATTAAGAAGTGGCTTGTATTCAGAAATATGATCATATTTTATGAGACCGAAGATGTATCGGATGCATAAATTTTGAAGACGTTCCAACTCATACAAATATTCTTCATTAAGATTAGGATAGCATACATCTCCATAATTAATTAGAGGTAACAGGAGTATTTGACAAAGGTGGATTTTCGTTTTAGTCTGTAGAATATTTTGAAGACGTTTTAAAGGGTGTATCCTATTGAAAACATCTTTTACTTGAGGGCGCCAACTAAGATTTTGATCGATCAGTAGGCCCAGGTTTTTAACAGTTGACGTATATGGTAATATTGTAGTATTCAGAATTAATTTCGGTAAACTAGAATTTAGTTACCGAATTGACAATTTGTGGTGTTTTTCATAAAATAACTGTTATTGATCGTAAATTATCTTGACATTCTTATAGTTTAGTTCACAATAAAATCAATAATTTAGCAGAAAGTTTTAATTCGCGCATTGCTAAATATTTAAGAAGAAAGAGAGTTAACCTTTCTCCCAGAGGTTCTGATGTAATGTCTTTTAATAAAGATTGTTTTGCAATCTTAAAAAAATAATAATCTTAAAAGAAAGAGAGTTAACCTTTCTCCCAGAGGTTCTTATGTAGTGTCTTTTAATAAAGGTTGTTTGCAATCTTCTTCTGTATAAGTTTATTTTAAAAGCAGACGCATGTTCTGAAATAAAGAAATTGGAAGAATTTCGTAGAAGTGTCAACGATGCTAGAAATTTAAAAGGAATAAAAAACAAGCCTTTATCAATATACTCTAAAATACTCTTAGAAGCTGGATATGATTGACGGAGTATGCGAAGGAACAATAAGAGTTTCTGAAAGAATCGATATTGACCTTTGAATAGCGGTATAATCTGGAGCGCAATTCGGTCCAACAAAGTGCTAATCCACTTTGGTTCGAGCGTAGGAGGAAGTTGTTAACAGCTTCTTGGTTTGACGAAGTGTGCAAGAGACGTGTAGAGAAATACTTAATAGTTAAACAAAGTTTATACAAGAATGATTTGAACTATGTGCAATCAATAAAACATCTAAAAACAATGAACACATCGCACTTAGAGAATTAACAATTCTTTTACATATCAACATTGGGGTGTGCGGTTTATTTATCGATAATGAGTTTTCTTTTCTAGGAGCCACACATAAAATAATATATTCCAATGCACTAAAAACTCTTCAAATATACGGGTCTCATACTCAAGGTATTTTTCAAGACCCATTCTTTTTTTAGTGTTTATCTGTCACAGCTGCCTGGCCCAATATTTTTTTTCAGATAGAGAACATGGTGAAAGTCATTTAAAAAACATTACTTCCGCGAAAGTCAGTTAGTTTAAACATTTTTTGTACTTTTTTGGAAAATCTTTACTCCAGTCACATAAATCGTTTAGTTCGAAAACTATTCCAATAAATCACATGAAATTTGATGTGGAAGTAGAGTATTCATGTAGCAAGCATGCAATGAGTGATTTTTGTATTTATCCTTAGCTTTTAGTGTTGTTTGCAATTTTATGCCGATTTTTTTCTGTTCTAAAAAAATTAATTTAATTAGAGATTTGCTTATGATCTTAACGACTACCTTAGGATAGGGTGACAGTCTAGCCAAAAAGTCGTAGCGATGTAACTATTGCTGTATATGTACATACACACACGTATGCACGCACAAATGCATGCACGCACACACACGCGCGCAGGCACTTTTATTTTAGGCAATTTTATTTTACGATAAAGTAGTTTTTAGAGTTCCATTCCTCAAAAAGAAAAAAAAATGAATCCTTATAATATCCCTCATGTGTTCTTCCATCTGTCTGGTTTTCTCAGAAACAGTTGGAGGTACAAATTTGAAATTTAAAATTTGGTGTAGTGGCAAAGTATGTTAACTAGTATATATGTCAATAATGCAATGTTTAATATAACGTCACATTCGAAATATACAGCAGTAATAGAAAGGGCAAATTGAGTATTCGGATATTTCGAAAAATTTCTTATGTCTTATGGAGCATCTTTTGAAAAGGTTATTTATAAAAATATCCAAAATATTTATTTTATAATTTTAGCTTGTATATTGTTAGATATATCCTGAAAAAATACACTCACACATTTTTAAAACCCTAAACTTAAAATTATGAAAATTTCAAGTTCGTAGGAACTTACTTGAAGCTAATCCGACAGCTGTACCGATTCTAGTCTCATAGCTTTTGAGAAATTTATAATATTTTCATATCTGTGAAATATAGACTAGGTCAATAACTCCACGACGAAAAATAATATTATTTGTGAATAGTTTAATTGAAATACTATGTACATTTAAATCTTTAAAGTTTATGTGTATTGAAGTGTGGACTGAACCTTTCTAGTGTAAGTTCTTTTGCTATTAATTTTCTGATTGGTTTCGAGTCGAAATACTCGAAATAGTCGAGAAGAAATAAGAAATTTCCACATAAGAAATTAAATTATTTTGTTAAGTTATAAGTATTATAGTAATAATTAGCTAGTCTTAAGAGATATCATTACTAGGACGAGATGGATTTTATTTATTGCTATCTTATGCCTTAATATAATTGTCGTGAATTGTTACAATATTGTTGAAATATTGTTCGGTGATATAGATTTTTTAAAACTTTCACTGTCGAGAAAACCTACTTCAGTGAGATAGTTATATTAAATAAGTTCTTCTTTCAACCTTTAATTCAATGTATGCTATCGTAGCTGTACGTTTCTATGTTAAATTACTGTATATCTTTTTATTGTTAAATGTTGGTAATGGTAAGTTAATTGTATGTGCGCTATCGATACATCAATATGAACTTTGTCGACGTTCTCTTTGTGAAAAACTAATCAATATATCTAATATAGATTCCAACAGCGTTTTGTTTTAAATGTGTACAGTAAAAAAAACAAAAGCAATTATTTAAAAAACAACAATGTTTTATACACAGAATGTTGCTTTCTGTTTTTATAAATTGTACCTGTTCGACTAGCGAGCACCGTACGGTCGCCAGCCAGAAACGGCCATTATGTAGCATTTCGAAAACGATTTTCCTCAGAATTCTGAAAACGCTTCATAATATTAAATAATAATCCTTTGTAATGCGGGAATTTTCGTGCACCATTTTCCTCTATTAACTTTTAATTGAGCTGTCATACGCAAATGGCGCGGTTCCTTCCTATTTTTTTCAATACCGCCTTTTGTACTACTTATTGTAGAATTTTTTCGACGTTTGCCATATTGTTAAAGCGTGGCGTCTGGGTAACGAAATACGGATAAATATTCTTTTTGAATTAAGATAATTTAAAACGGGGTTACATGTTATGTTTATTTAATTTAAAACGGGGTTACATGTTATGTTTAAAACGGGGTTACATGTTATATTTATTAAACGGGGTTTTAAACGGGGTTACATGTTATGTTTATTTAAAATGGGGTTACATGTTATGTTTATTTAATAGTTTTATTTGACTCGTTTAGCTATATTTATATCAAACTTGTTAAGTGTAAATAGAATTCAGGCTATAAGGAATATAAATATATATTCCTTATATATTCTTGCACATTTACACGTGCATTTGTCTGTAAGGAACCCTTACGTAAATATATATTGACCTGGGTCTTTCGTCATTTTGACTCTAACCATTTCAGAGAATTGTAACGTATTTTTTCGTGAATATTTTTTAATAATATCTAGATATATTTTCTGAAAAAATCTGAAAAAATACATTTAAAATCCTTATAAACTTCTCTTTCAATTACCACACGATATACGAAATTAAGGTACCACACGATATATGAAATTAAAAAAAAAGAAATCGGTTGCTTTATTTGTCATCTCTAAATGTATTATATTAATGATATAAGGCGTTAACTGCTGAATTTTGACGCAGGCATATACCCGCGTCGAAATCTTTCATAAATTTAAATTCTTTTGCGAGGTACGGTACCTTGACAGTTATTAAATGTGGAGGAATATATTATATAACATGTGGTTATTCTTTTGTTTTATAGGTACGACTGTGTGTATCTTGTTTAATTAAGAAGTGCTCATTTGAATCTATCTGAAAATGGTTTCCTTTCCTATAATTTTTAATTTTTAGGGTCCAGTGGTCCAACTAATATTACTAAGTGGTTTTGTTATGTCCATTTGTTTGTTTGTCCAGCTCTATTTCATAGTCGTTTTACTCGCAGACTATTAAAGCTATAAAGGTGAAATTTAGTGTAGTTATATATTTTTATAACGCCTATAAAGTTATGAAATAAAATAAAGTTTTCAGGTTGTTCTTAAAAAATTGTTTAGGCTACTTACCTTATATATTTACAGAAGAAATGTAAAGTAGAAATACCATGTAAATATTTATAAGTGTCTAAATATCTACGGAATTCTCATAGTGCGAATTCTACTCGTATTTGGCAGATTTTTCATTTCTTCTTTGTGCAGTAATATATTTTTCTTATCTAGTCCTTGTATTTTAAAATTTCAATTATTTAAAATGTTGAATATATAATTTTAATATTACATTTTTTCTGTGAATATGAGAGGAATTTTGACATACTCGTAATTGTTTAAGATTTAAATATTTGTATAAAAAAATATCTTAAGCTCGTAGGTAGTATTGGGGGGATTTTAGAAATAAGAGAATAATTTTTTTAATAAGAGAATAATAAGAAAATATCAAAAGACCAATAAATTTTATTTTGTTAATATTTTATAATTTTACATAATTATTTCCTTTTTTGGGTATTTTAAATCCAGACGATTGAATTGAAGTCTTCCTATAAATAATTTAAAAAAATTACTGACATGTCATGGCAAATATTATAACACCACAGTAATTTTTACAAGTATTTAAAATATGATCGTAGTTTGGTGCCTTTAAGAAAAGTCCCGCATGAAAGAGATATACGCCGAATTAAAGCTATTCATTCTGTACGCATACAAACGAGGGATAGGTGTATGGCGGACAACCCTCGTAGTACTGTCGAATTCCTTTAAATCAACCCATAATTCTTGCAATTTCTTGTCAAACTTTGCCTGATATTATCAACGAGTATTTTTTCATTGAGTTTCTGTTTTTTCATAAAATTCACGAATGCTTAATATCTGAATAGTTTATCATATGGACTCTCAATGATGGTTTCCCTCAAAGATAGTTTTTAAAACACATCAAATTTTTCGCTAAAATAATTATTTTGTGAAATTTCAATTAAACTTTTAAATATTTCAACTAGCAATATTTACGCAGTTTGCCTTTATCCTTTCCATATAACAAAAGAAAATTTTAATCGAAAAAAGTTTCGTCACCGGACGATGATTTGGTTACAAAAAGGTTACTTTCTGAAGACAATAGGAGAAATTTGCTGTCTCTAATCTAACGGAAAAAAGACTCAAAAATATTTTAACAAAAAGTATCGCGACATTTATTTCATGGAAGTTAGATTTAATCATTTCTGCTAACTTTCTGTAGTGACTATCTAGGATGTCTGAGCTATATTTCACAAGCTTGGTAGGTAATTTAATTAGAGTAACTTATGTAATAGAAACAATACATAAAGAATACGAATTCGTAACACATCTTAAAAATGTTTAGAATTTTCTATTTTTCATAATTATTTGTTATGAACATGTTAATTTGTAGCTGTTGAGTATCGTGTCAAATTATAGCAGATGATAATAGTAACATATAAATTTTCGTAAAAGCCCCCTTCGATTTTAAGTTTGCAGTACGACATATCATGTAAACTAGTTAAAGATCTAGAGTTATGAAGTGGTTTATGTTGCTATCCAATAAAACTCAATTCTACCTCAATATATTAACTTTTCCCTAGTCTATAAACTAACGTTTACTAAGTTTGAACGTAATTACTAATATTCATTTACGGTGGGTACTATGGATATTTAGGTTCATCTATGGTTGGTATCGTAGAAATAGCCGGAGCCGCTTCGTGGGTAACGCCGCGCGATCGACCAAGCCGCCCACACCAGTTTCGAGGCGATGCAAAGTTTCAACAGGTTTTTACGTAACCGTTTCATTCGTTCTAACCTAGTACTAGGTTTGTGTAAATTGAAAAGGTTTTTATTCTTATTTCGGGGGAAGTACCGGGGCGCTCCAAATGTCGGAGTTCATTTGGGAAATTTGCTCGGCCGTGAAGTAAAACACTTATTGCGGACGTGTTGTTTTAAGTAAAGCAATTTTGGAATCAGCATCGAAATGAACTTGCGGTGTAATCTAATAGGTGCCGAGATTGAAACTCGATGTTTATTTAGGGAAGCGCCGACATTTAATCTTGGCATTTATTAGTGTTGTAGAATGTTTTTTGTCTTACTGGAAAATATTTTGCAAAGTAAAAAAAATACGTCCTATTTGAAATAAAAGTATTGCATTATGTGATTCAAAATTTCACTGTGTGACTTAAGGATGGTGGCGGTTACATATAACGTTGATGTAGTTATTAACTACTGGTAAGTACTTGCGGTCAAAACTTATTGCGCCGGAAGTGAGAACAAATTAATTTACCTACCTTCGCATTTCAAAAAATCTTCGTTTGTATGTATCTATTGTTGCGAGTATGGAAATAGTTTCATTATTTAAAAAAAATTCTTAAGATTCTTTGCTTAAGCGATCTATATAGAATCTTTATTTAAGAGATCTAAGTAAAGACGTTTGTTTTTTAAATAATATACTAGTTCTTTCAGTGTTTATACTTGTTAAACTTTTGTTAAAATAAACACCAAATCTACTTCGTTGAATTCAATAAATTAGATCACTACTCTGACTATGATCTTTATATCAATATTTTAACTATACATATATACTTGGTGATAATGACTATCAAAATATATTAATCATACATGAAGTCTACAATGTTGTCTATGTAGCATTCTAAACAAATTATTTCTGTATTAATTTATTAATGTATTTGTTTGAGAGTTAGCTAGCGTTAGTTTCGTTTCTCTACAAGTTTGTTTTATTAAATTAGATTAAGTTCGACTGTAGAACTAATATCGGTGGCTACTTATGTTCTTTTACTTCGTTAGGATTACATTTCACGAGTAATAATCAGTAATATATACATTAGTAATCTGGATTACTGGTTTCTGTGGATTTTTATTTGCTGAATTCTCTGTAATATTTTTTTAGATGAGAACTAATGATGTAAATGTACGATTATTTCAGTAAAAATGTTAGATTCGTAGATAGTTGTAGAGAGCTCTGTTTTGGAGTGTGTTCGGGAAATGCCCAAATAATGAGCGCTTTTCTTCAAGTACTTGTGTTTGAAACGGTGAATTTTACAACTGTGGGTTACAACTGTGTTTGAAACGGTGAATTTTACAACTGTGTGTGAAACGGTGAATTTTACAACTAGGTTACAACTGTGTTTGAAACGGTGAATTTTACAACTAGGTTACAATTGTGTTTGAAACGGTGAATTTTCGAAATATAAAAAAAAATAAACTTATGTTGTATAACAATTCCAATAAAAAAATCCTGTCAGCACAAGACTTTGTTAAGTTTTTTCATTTTTCGTTATTGATAAGGTATATATCTCATGTAGCAATTATATTGTTTTCATTATGATATTTTGCATGTTTTATTTTGATCTATAATATGGTAGGTATTTTTGTTTTTCCATGTGAGTTGCTTATAAGAAAAATAAAAAAAGGTAAGTACCGAATTATGTAAAAGAAGCGGTTGGCAAATAGAGTTTCTCTTACAATACCGCAATTTTACATTGAGATGACTTGCTGATAAATTTATTAAATATGAATTTCTCTTTCTCAAGTGCTATAAAATATGCAAATGTGATTAATATTTAAACCTAGATATGTATTTCTCCATGAACAGATCTTTAGCCTTCAGTCAATTATATTATTTAAAACATTTCAAAAGGAAAGACAATTAAGTTAAATATCTGTGTTTTGACTCCTGAATACATTAAGCTAGTATTACAATCAAACTATCGTGTTTGTTCCTAAAGATAATAAATACCGTTACCTTCTTCATATTATCCTTGTTAAGTGACTTTATTGGTTTAGAAACAATTGCAGAGGATACGGTAAATATAAAAACATAAAGAAAATGTAGGTATTTATTGCAAGAATTTTCGGAATGAATAAATATTGCGGAAATTTTCTTTTTCTTAGAATTCTATTGTATTTAAGAAAATAAAAATATTAGTCTGAAAAAAGAAGATATTATTAATATAAATAACAGCGGAAAGAAAACTGTGGGGTTAAGATTGGGTCAAGGGATATTTGAAACACACTCAGACGTCATTTGAAAACGTACAACTTTGGTTTTCCAGAAAAGCTATTCGTGCAAATTTTATAAAAGGATGTGACTATGATCAAATTGTAAAAAAACGAAAATACAGAAGCGATACATTGAGCAAGTCAGCGCTTTAATGAGATTTTTTGTCTGATTTTCAGGCAGTGTGTCTAATTAACATACAGTGCTCTATTTAATTTTGACTACTACTGAATTTATTAATGTTGGTTGAATCGCTATTGTAATAGCTTTACATTTTTAAGTACTAATTATTTATTACTGCAACTAGAGAAATATTTACAATGAATTGGGAATTTATTCATGTAGTTCGACAAAATAGAACATAGCTTTCTTTTTCAATCCTCTAATAAATCCGAAAGATTCATATAGCTTTTAGATTTTTATTAAACAAAATCTTCATGCTTGTAATAGTCGTCATGACCGAGTTGAGTTAGGTTGTGAATGAAACGAATTATTACTTTGTTTCAAAGAGAGTTACATTTTTAACCAAGTTTATGTTAGACCAAGATTATGGATGAAAAGAGTGGAGACGCAGAATGTAGTAATTGAATTAAAATTTTTCCAATACTACCTATTTTTAATTCTCAAGTATTTTCATCCGACCAGTGGAAGGACTATCAGGATTAAAACTCAATCAATTACTTCTATAATAATATTTTGCGAAGTGATATTTCGTTTAAAAATTACTTTTTCGATTTTCACCAAGCAGCATCGTTAGACAATAATAAAATGTTCGAAAATACTTTAACAGAGAGGAAAATAAAAAGCAATAAGCGAATCAATCAGCTGAATCAACAGAAAATTTCAAGCGTATATTTACAAGAAGTAAGTAGAACGCGAGCTAAGCGGACTTGCCATAAAATATCAGAATTTGACGAAAATATTCCAGACGTAATACGTATTTGTCTTTTTTGCAACATGGCAACATTTATATTTTTCTAGATATCTATGAAGTTGCTGATTTTCGTACCGGTCACAATGTATCGTTCAGCGTTGATTTCTAAATTATTTTAAAAAGATTAAAAAGAAGTAAAAAATACATTTTGCTTTAAAATCATGACGTGCCTTTTTTCATTTCTTTTTCCATGTTTTATTTTTCTCGATATTATAGTTTTTACTGTCACGGATAGGTTGAACTTTTAAATAAAAGTCCGATCAAGGAAGTAACATAATGTCAACACGGACAAATAGATGGTGGGTTATTGATGATAATTGACTGATAGTGGAAGCAGATTTCGCTTAAAATACAGTTGAAATAGAGTTTTGCGTTGAAAATAATGTCGTGCCATTTGAAATGTGTACTTTAACTGAATGAACATCAGCGAGTAACGCTTAACGGGACGTACCTACATCACTTTGTTGAACCGACAAAAACTGTAGGGAAAGTAAATACCGTACGTTAAACGCAATTATTATCTATATATTATTCACAATAGTTAGAGCCACTTCTCTACGCAAAACAGTGTTCGAAAAAGAAGGTTGACAATTACAAGAAACTCGTAGCGCCCGGTTTGTAGTCCTGTTTAAATGATTTGAATTGCAAGCTTTGTGAGGTTCGGTAAGATATAGTCGGCGCACGACACTCAACGAAAAAGTACAATAAACTTTTAAAGTTACAGGAGCTGCAGTTGGATACCCTAATCTGTCGTATTTGTTATTTATTTATTTTGTCTTTAATACTACGTAAATATACATGTGATGAACTTTTTGTTACAAGACTAACCTCTTACAGCCAATCATAGCTAACGACGATGCCGATGCCGTAACGATGCTATAATATTATAAAATGTAATTACCATAGATAAAGAGTGAAGTCAAAAGAGATATGATTCTTTCAGACGACTTTTGAAAGCGTTTATGAATGGTGCATTGCTAATGTCGCCTTCCAAGGAATGTCATAACATGGTAGCGTAAAAGAGAAGGAATGTTCATAAAAGGACCAACGATACTTAGATATGACGTATGTTTTGTAAATGTAAACAAAGACCACGAGCGGCTAAATCAGTGCTTTTATTTATTTACCATAAAAAAAGCCATGTCCGACTTACACCTTACCCTAAGCAGTGGTCATGTGCAAACACTAAAAGTATAACTATTTACGTTATACATAATAAAATAAATAATAACTAATCAAACAGAAAAACACATTAATCTAAATTAAACATAAAACTAAGAGATCAAAGGTAAACTACCAAGTCACTCCATAATCGTATTCCTAAAGCGGTCTGTGGAGCAGAAAAAGAAATCAAGATTTGGCACCCCTCGCAATACCTTGTTGATTATAACTGCGTTAAAACTGGTGAATACCGGAAGATATTAGTGCGTGCTTTAGGGAGATGAAATAAACTATGTCACTGCACTCTCACGTAATAGACAGAAGCCCGGAGTGAAGAAAGTTTTCGTCAATTATATAAATATAAAGAAATTAATGAATATGAAAATTGCTCCCATAACGAAACTTCGTCCACTTCAGAAACGTGATCGTATTTTGTGAGGCAAAATATGTAGAAATTCATTAAACACAATTAAATGAAACTACGTAATGTATTATTATTTCTACTTTCTTTAAGTTCTTCACCACGACCTAGGTTTCGTTGTATTACAACATCTTCAGGTGGGATATTAGCAAAGTAGCAATCTTTGCAATCGTGGTAAAGAACTTAAAGAAAGTAGAAATAATACTACATCACGTAGTTTCATTTAATTGTGCAAAATATATAGTCATTTTCTAAGTCTTTGTAGCATTTTAAGTAAATAATTCAATATGGATAGTATTTATTATCACAGTGAACTTCAAGTAATAAAAATGTTTAACAGAGTTGAACTTTAATTTTAAAGATTATAAACTGTGGAACGCATTGCAAAGGGCATACTCTGTCAAAGAATCGATGACTCATATCGTTACCTGCAGCTGTCATATCATCTTGTGAATAACATAAATAATTACTAATATTTGATTGTGGTAGATCAATAAATTCAAATCCTGTATAATGGTATATAACGGGATAAGAGATTTTTTTAATGATAGCTCAGTAATCTTAATTACACTATGATTGTTAGTAAAATCAGTAGGCGTATAAATATGGGATGATGGGCATATAAGTGATAGGATAAGGGTTTATAGGCTACAGTGTTAATGAATATTAAAAAAAAAATGGAAAACACATCCATGTCAACTACTAAATCAAGCTACTAAATCAGTCCACTCAGAGCAGATAACCGAGGCGCTCACAACTTATTTACGGCAATGTAAATACGATTTAAACAATATTATAGAATGTTGTAAAATGTTAACTAATTTTGAGAGAACTAATAATACATCGAAAAGTACAGAATTAAATGCGCTATTCAAGTCGTAAAGAATGTGTATTCAATATAGTAACTGAGTGTTATTTATAGTCAAACGTTTGTATATCATTAGCAACATTTACTTAGCGAATAGAGGTACTGTGACTTATGTATCATATTGGAAGGGGTTAAGAACATTGTGCTAATTATTTTGACAAATGCCCATAAGGCAAAAAATTTAATTCCTAAGTGGCGGCAGAATATCCTTTTCAAGAATTCTTTAGTTTCCATTTATTAGACTTTTATAAAATGTGCTTTATAACGTAAGTTTTTATTTCAATTGACTAACACCACATTTAAAAAAAATGATTTTTTATTTACTATTTATTTTATCTACTTGAAAAAATGTCAATCCCGTAATTCTTATCAAAATTCTTATTTCACTATTTATTTTTATTTATTTATATACTTTAATTGATACATATGGCGGATTTATTAAGAAGCTACCAAAGCAATCTCTTACAGCCAACCATAATACCAGTCCAGTCCTGCTGGACGAGCGGCCGGGAATCGAACTTGGGTCCCCGCGGTGCACCGCGCCGTCAAAGGCCGTATGCCTTGTGATAACCCAACACACCACGGCGAAGGATTTTTTAATGGTTATAAATGTAATATATATATAAATATAATATATATTACTATTGGAAGTAAAAAATGTTGCAGATACAAAGTAATAATATTATTTACCTTAGGCTGTAAAATTTATTAAAGCTTTCTACAATTCATTCAACGAAAATTAACCATAGAAAAACTTCTAGAGATATGATCATCTGCTAAAACAGGAAGACTAATTATCATGAAGCTGGCCATCAGAGAAACGCCTGAGTCTCAAGTTTTCGAAATCAAATTTTGTGAGCGAATTTCATTTATATTTTATGATATTCTACTTGGTATTTTTCTTATAACATATAAAATTACTTTTCTTCTTCGCCACAAATAACCCATGAATTATTTTCAGCCTCAGCATTTATATTTTTCGTTAAAAGGCCTCAGAACAACTTTTATTGAATTTTTTTAAGTCCTCTGAAAGGCTTTCCACAAGAAAGCAGTAAATATTGGTCTCGTATTGCTTTAATACGATTTACTCTTATCGTTATTGCACTTAGCTCGATGCCAAGTAATAAAAAAGCTATAAAAAGTGCGATATAATATCTTTCAGCAAAACTAAAAAAAGAATACGTCACTGGCAGCGGTATATGCCTGATAGAAATTGGCTCAAGTGTAAAAAAGGTCTGGAATTGAAGGACTTGAAATTGTCCTTCAAGGCTAGACCTTATTTGTCAATTGACTTGATGCGGATAAATTTGCCAGTAGGATGTACAGAACTCGAGAGGGTCGCTCTAGAAATAATGTTAAGGACAAACTAAATAATTAGAAGACAATGCTTTATAAGCTGGATTCTAATTTTTTACAGCTATCTCGTATGGATATGTAGGCAAATTACATTTTGCGTAGTATGAGCGTAGTAAATTACGAAGTAACGGTATCTTCTGAACGTAGTCGATGTGAACTAGAGATAGAAATACTAAAACCAAAATGGTCTTGAATTAAAATTACCACTCCAAGAAGAAGAACTTTTTTATTATAATATAGAAATAATATAGAAATTAAAATCTAAATACCACTAGACTGTAAACTTTAAATCCATGTTTACAGGATGAAATATGCTTTCAGAATAATTGCAGTTCTGTAGGCATATTTAATCCTGTAAACATGCATTTAAAGAACATCCTGTAAATGTAATTTAAAGAATTCCTATCTAGTTTCTGACGTTACGTTACTTGGGCATTCTCTGGTCTATTAATTACAGATTAGTCACTGCTTACAATCTGTGTTTTATTATTTACAACTTTAATACACACTCATTTTTGAAGCAATTGCTCTTAAAGCAATTAATGTTTTAAGAGTAATCGCTTAAAAATAATTTAATGTAACTAAAAAGTAAAATTCACAGTGGTCCAGCAAACAGTGAACAGTGTCAAATATAATATACTTACAATAAGTCAAAATAATTATGTATACAAATATAAAAATATTTTAAGGAACGAAAGGAAAGGGAATTGGGACAGACTTTTGCATTTTATATCACAAGTTCCAAGTTATTTCACAACTTAACTGTGAATGAATATGTACTGTGAATACTCGCACTAAATACACGACATTATGTCATAGGAAAACTGAATGATAGGTAATTATAGGAAATCAAAAACACAAGTTTATAATCGGCTTCCAACAACAAAGAAATAGAATATTTTGTTATGAATTAGTATTAGGTGGGGCCCTAATACTTGAGTATAACGAAATATTCTATTTTATCATTGTTGAAAGCGGATTGTAAATTTGTGTATCTAATTTCCGATAATGATTTATTATTTAGTTTTCCTGCAGATCGGAAGGAAAATTAAAAAAACTTATTCCGGAGAAATTTTGATTATGGAACAATTTATATTATGTTATCTATGACAGTACCAATTTTTGAATTGATAATAGTATTTTAATTATTCTCCTGTCAATATATCGATGTTTTAATACGAAATTAATTTTGTAACGTACGTTGTAAATCTATTACAATATTGTAATGCTAGTTAGTTGCTTTTTTCGTACACAAACTACCAGCTAAAATAAGAGGATATTACACTTGATTGGAATAGGACAATATTAAGTTAATTATATATGTTTTCGTATTTCAGAAGTTTTCCAAATTCATACTTGACAAATGTTATGTGCAATGAACTGTACACATGTCAAAAATAACAGTTAAAACTGAACATTCGTAAAATAAGTCAGCTATCAACAACGATCCGAATGACAGCCATTCGTATTGCTCATCAAGCGGCGCGAACGAGTTGGCCGTCACGTCGCTTATTTATTTATTTATTACAGTGTCACGCGCGAGCGAGCGTGTTTCCGATTCCCGCTTCGCTCTATTTGTCAACGCATTTCTACATCCGCTTTTCCGCGTTTTCATACGTACACATACAAGAACAATACGCGTCACATACATTTCTATGCGCGTGTACGTAGGTTTTTGCTGTGACGTAATTTATTTCCACGTTATTTTTCTGTTATGAAACGTTTAAATTTTTCGATTCGTGTATTTTGAATGAAGTCTTTTTCATTACTTAGTATTTTTTGTTTTGCTATATGGAATTCTAAATTATATTAATGGTTTCACACTTGGTTTTTCTATTAAACTAATGTTTGTCAACGATTGTGTTATGTAATAATTGCCAAACAAATTAGTCACCTATTTAAATAATACCGGCTTTTAACCTACGGGGGGATATAGAGTCCACGAGGCAAATCATTATTGTTGGATGAACATTCTAATATTGCTAAAATACGATTCGTTCGCAAATAATTATGAGCATTAAACGTCAACATTTTAATAACTGGAACTTTTGTGATTCGCATGTATAAAACAAATGGATCAAGATTTTTTTTATTCTAAGAAATTTAACATCATTTACGCTTAAGATTAACGTTGGGTGTGGATTGGAGTTGCCTTTGTTTTCACAATGGTAGATGGTTTATTTAGGTTCTATTCTCAGTTAGAGTTAGTTGTCAGTTATAGTGGATAAAGTATTAATAAAAATTTGATTTCTCGACTACTTCATAATTATGGAATATTAGTACGGGATTTTTTATGCTAATGGTGGAATGTGTCAACACCTAAATTGGTTGATATTGTATATTGAGGTTATTTATTAAGAGAATAAATTATTCTATTGCTATCTATCAATAATTATAAATGATCAAGCGGTGACCGACCATATACTCTTACATGAATTTGTATGAATGAAGCGTAAGCTGAAATATTGACTGTTAAGCTGATACGGCTAGTCGGCATAACGAATTACGTCAGTTTCAGTATAAGTTTGCAAATTCTGAAATATATTTCATTAGCAATTTGCAGACTAATGCTACTGAAAAATAGAGGAAATTAAATAGCGTTTTATGACAAATATTTTAATTGCATTTTAATCAGTAGCCCGTGGCGCGAAAGTACTAAAATCCCTATATAATCGCTTAACGGTAGATGGACAGAATTGGACCCATCATTTTCACTGAGGTACAATCTTTACATTGTCCATTATTTGGAAGTCGATTTTATAGGGGTGGGTACTTTGAATAGTAATAACATAGAAAATATTCTTCTTATGAATATATTTATTTAAATATTTAGAGATCTGATCATCTGCTAAAACAATTTTTAAGCCTTAGTATACTAAATTAGTGTTTGCGTGTACCAATTATGTTGAAGTATACGACGAATACGTTCAAGTAAACTCCTTTGATTACGTTTCTAATACTATTAGGTTACAGTAAGTGGAAACATTGCGTTCTGTTGAATGCTATTATCTGGATAATACTACATAGGTCGCGTATTAACAGGTAAAACGAGAAAGGATAATAACGAAATTTTAAAATGTTATTTAAGATAACGTAGCCTTTGGATAATTTGTAACAGAGATGTGTTCTATTTAATCGCTTTGCTTGTATGTACCTCTTCTACTGCAGTGCCAAACTCGTAAGACGGAGAACATATTGGCCATTAATGTGGAGAAACATGTTGCGCATAAAACCATCCCAGTCGGAAAACAATCTGTGAGCACTCCGAGAAGATGTTTACGAGCCATTAGGCGCACTAATTGGAACTTGAACTTGAATCATGGCGCTCGCTTCTGAGCGGCTCCGTTTATGTGGAAATCGACGTATTCGTTTCTCGGCCCTTTTGGAGATAGTAAAAGAGAGAATTTATTATTTTACGGTGGGAAAGTTCTAAATGGGAAAAAAGTATCATGCTAAGCAGTACACGTTCAGTATGTAGTGTTAATGTTAGTTAAAGATAAGTTAAATTTTCTTTTACTCTCTGGGTCTCGCACACTGGTTACATTTTTGGGAGAAATTAAATCCACGTAAAATGTACCCTAATTATTATTGCAACAGAGTTTGCAGGCTAATGATAGTCAGTTTTTCTACTTTAAATATTCCTTGTTACTCTATTTTTCGCTTTTAAATTGATAAGACTAGTATTTATGGTCAATCTTCCATGATGAAATATAGAAAAGTTGGTATTTGAGTGAAAATAAATCGTTTTATTAAATTTTTAACAGTTGGAATTTTTTTACCGTTTATCTATATTAGTTTTTCACTGAGATGTTCATGGAAATTTGGAATGAAGAAGAGAAAGTGGAAATTTCGAAAGAAAATCACTTATGTCTCTATAGATATCGTACTTTGAAGTCTGCAATGTGTCTTTTAGTTATAGTAGGGTATAAGTTTGAATTAGGTGATACGAATTGAGGTACCAGATCGGCTTATAATTGTACAATTTTCATAAAATGATGCGAACGAGGTTTATGATGATGAGGACTTTTTACCAGATAGTACGTAATAAGGACGTAATAAGAAGGAGTCGCTACTTTAAACAAAGCTCGATAAGGAGACTAATCTTGGACTTACAATGGCTGCTTGTCTAGGAAAATGTATTAGAATTTATAAAATATTTGATACGAAATTTTGCCTTATAAGACTCTGTTGATTCACCAAAAGTTAGAGTTAAATAAAATGAAACATAAGAGATTAAAAATAAGAACACTCATGGAGTGTATCCGTAAACCAGTTTTCGAGCATATGTCGGCTTACGCTAATGGGTAAAAATTCAGTTACTTTTGAAAGAAATTACTAGTGGATAGATAATCTAGTGCTTCAGTATTTATTCCTATCATTAAAAAAACGGTCCAATGAATATGTCGGAACTAAACGCATAAATATTTCGTAGGAACTTATCATTGTAAGCCAAACACGGTCACAGTTGGAACATCCGTCATCAAAACTAACACTAAATTGATTAGCTATTACGTACTATCTGGTAAAAAGCACTATATTTGCGTAAAAGGAAACCTAAAAATACTGTTTTAGAGAAAATAATAAATAGAAAATTATGATTATGAGGCTTCAGTGAAAATAATACCACCACTGATTAAAAACGTGATACTTTAGTTAAATTCTCATTAATACATATAAATAAGAATATAAAATCGTATCAAATGCTAGTAAAAATTAAAGTTTCCTAGTTTCATTTTTAAATTAAGTAAATGTTAGAAGAAAGCTTCAGTGAAACATTTGTCTGTTGACCATTTTTTTAACGTCATTTTTGGCGAAATTTTCAGCGAAAAAGTCAAATTTCTGCAACTTTGTGCATTTGTTTAAAATGAAGTCGCAACAAATGTCTTGTATATTTTTCGTAAATCTTGTGCCTTTAATTACTATTAGGCAATCAAGAATCTGAACTATAACCATAAAACAAAAATGCATTTATTCTTACGACTGCATTACGGGATCCATAAGTAGCTGTATACTAGTTACTTATGGATCCCGCATTGCACGGATCATATCTGGATTGTGGTTTATTAAAATTCATTAAATTAAACCCATGTGTTTTCTAATCTTGCATTTTCGTTTTGAAACAAGTGCAAAATGTAAAATGTACCTAATTTTACAAAAAAAATTTATTCTGTAAACATATAACATTATTTTTTAAATTAATAGTAATTATCAAGTCATTTTAAAATACCTAGGTATTGTGTTGTTAATTACTTATTAAACATTTTTCGCGTTCCGCAAAAAAAATGTATTATTCATAACTTTAATAATCCGGAGAAAAAATAATTGTGACAAATTTATAGAAAAGGGATTGCTTAATAGTCTTACCACAAGAGTTCAGTTTGACCTTTTGAAATATAGAATCTTAACATTAGATCAATTACACAACTTTTGCGTGTTTAATGTAACATGTCTCCACAAAAATAGTATTTACGGTCACGTGTATAAAATAAAAATTCTTATCTAGCCACTTTACGTAAAAATTGTTATGAAAGTTGTGTCAAGAAAATGGGTCGAAAATGTGTGGCTCGTTTCAGAGTACCTACGCCCAAATGAGCTGCGCACAGCTCGGCAGTGAGCCCGCGGCGGGCGGGAGAGCGCGCGTATGTGACGTGACACGTACCGCAAAAGAAATGTCATTTTGCTACATTCAATTATTGTTTTGGCACACACACGTGTTTGTGTACGTGTGTTGTTGAATGCTTCATAGCAAAAAATGAGGAGTTTGCTGCTACTATTTATGTTTTGGAATCCTAACATGTCGGCATTTTTTGTTTTGTTTTCTTGTGTCTCATATATCGTCAAGTGTTTATAAATTTTTTTTTCAAGGTTAAACATCACTTGTAGGATTACCATGCGTTAGACAATTATGGATCTTATTATCGGAGCTAAGTTTAAATTTTTCTATTGACAGTGAAAAAAATAGCATGAAAACTGATGTTACGAGTAAGCGGGAAAAAGGAATTTGTAATTAATGTATATTATAACATTAAATAATAATATTAAATAACTTTTTAGATTAGAGGTGTAACAAAATGTTTTATAATAAACAGAACACAAAATATACATGGATTAATGTTTTTGTAAATATTTTTCGACCTTTCCTTAAATCTGATTAATAGTCACGTGAACGATCTCAAATTTGACAAGAAATATGTATTTTTTATAATATTTTTAAGTTCAATGAGACAATAATCCCTTGCGCAATTCGAAGTGGATGCGCAACTACAAATCTCCAAATTTCCATATTCGCCTCTATTCAGCTACCGTTAGTCAATCAAGTCAAAATTTTAAAACTTGCGTATTACATGTGACACAAGTATATATTTCTTAAGCATTCATCTTGAATTCTAAAACTATTTTCACCATGTTCTTCCAGATTATAGTTTTATTTCCCGATACGCGTAATGATAGTCATCACGGCCATTTTGTAAACGGAGAAAATACTTGTGTTGCCCGTCATCAATCAATGTAATTTATGTTTACTATAAAATCATCCGAGTAGGAAAACAATTAGCGAGAGTTTTAAGAAGATTTTTACGAGCTATTACACCAACTAATTGCGATTTGAACTTAAATGGTATTCCTCTAGCTTATGAAAGACGCCAACTGTGTCGAGTACACCGATCGCTTATTTTTATCTTTGACATTTAAAGATAGTAGAAAAGGAGATTTATTGTAGGGGAAATACGTTTTGAAAGTTTTGAAAGGCTTTACATCATAGATATGCATGTTGTGTGCATAAAATGTTACTTTTTACATACAGTGTTATCCTTAGCCTAATTAAATGATAATTCAAAAACGTTAAATAATGATATCTATTTTTTCAATACTTTGTAAATATATAGATTAAAGTTTCTTGTACATTAAATATTAATTAAAAATTTTCAGGAGTTTATATACGATCCTGTCTGAGTGCAAGCCGGGTTAGTTTAATTCTCATTTGCAAAATAAATAACCGAACATGAAAAAAAAAGTTTATAATATGTCTAGAAAGTTGTCGATTTCTGTACTGCCTATTTTATACAACATTTTCTTTAGTTTGGTGTTGAGTAACAAATTTGAACAATTTAATTTTAGATTTCTTTAAAGCTGGCATTTTTAAAATATAGCGATTATTTGTTTTTCTATATTTCATATTTTATGGTAACTTAGATTTCTCATTACAGACCAGTTGACAATTAAGGTTGAATAAATGAAAGTTTTGAATACTAATTCTGTCGTAAAGGTAATGCAGTGAAGACGATATGCAATTTCAATGAGTTATTTGGGTCAAATACAATGAACGAACGCGTTTTCATTCTCGGTTCAACTGGTTTCGCTCCCGAAATTTTCCATCTCAAAACGGGTCCTTTGGGCACGCAGTGACCAATGATGGTGATGATTAGCTGAAAATGAAAAATGTATTTTCGAGGCGTGTTGAATAGACCAAAAAAAATTGATTTCATTTTTAAAAATCTTTTGTGTTTTTGAAATTAAAATTTCATTGTTAAAGAAGCGATTATATACGGGAATACTATGCAAAAGTATTCCCGTATATATTGCAGTGTACAGCATTTAGGTTCAATAGTACAATAAGTCTGCATTCGATCTGCTTGTAGATTCCGAGTTAAGCAATTCTGTTGAATTAGATGACAACAGTGTTTTTTATTTTCCCATTAAAATGTTTGCATTCAATATTTAATAGAAAGCAGCCATAAATTAAAAGAAAGATTGTGATAATCACTATGAATCTATTTTTATATTCATTAATTAATTAGAAAGCCGGTTCAAATGGACTGTAGAGTTAATTCACAAGATGGAATTTGCTCTTTATTGCTTTGCACGGATTTTGATCATTATTAACTGTTGGACGCTTAACGTGACTGAAATGTTTTTGTATTAAAAGACGTGCTATTAAAAGCGATAAATATATTATAGTAAGAAAAATTCTGTAGGTCATTCATTGTGTTTGTAGAAAAAAAATTAATTTTTTGTAGGACTATCAATGACATGTAAATATTATTTTTTTCAGTCTATTCATAAACCAGTCTATTCATTACTAATGATGTTATATTAAGGAGAGGTGTCATTGTAATTACTTTATCTTTGCGCTCTCATAATGGGTGATTTTACCGCTGATTTGCACAAATCGAACTTCAGAGTAGATAAATTGCGGAGTATTGTTAGTGGCGGCAACCTAACTACTACCCTCCTTCACCACTTTTAACCTGAATGCCTTCACTCCCTGGTCGATTCTTATTTTCTCTCCTAAACATGTCAGTTTCTTCAGTCAAATTTCTGCCCCTGTGTTTTCTCATCACGATATCATTCTACTATTCTATAGGTTACTTATTCCCGAGGCTGCTCCTAAAACGCTCTTACTTCGTAATTTTAAGCAAATCGATCTGATACCGTTACGTGTAGCCCAATGTGTCAGTTGGCATACAATTTTTCAACTGCAATCTGTCGATGAGAAATTTGCAAAGTTCACTAGCAATTTTATCTCGCTGATGATAAACACACTACTCTTAGACGATTTAAACTACAGCAGAAAGCCGCGCATTGGCTCAGTGAAGACATTCGTAAGTACATGGTTAAACGAGATTATGCTGAAGCTAAGTAAAATATGATCTTTGTCCTGAGCATTCCAATGTACAAAAATAATCTAATTTGATCCTTATAAAATTAGGTTATTTTTGTGTTTTTTTTGTTTCCGTTGGTTTCTTTTGTTGTATGCCAATATTTTAGCTATTGTATTCATGTATGTTATCATGTGTGACTATCTGACTATACTATTTGTTCATTACCGCACTGTAACACTGTTTAACTGTAAGATATGGCTCCTGTAGTAATACGCTTACCAGATAATTGTTCATCGAAATAATAAATAAATAAATACAACTATCATTTTTATATTTGCCCTTTCTTTTTCTTCATGCGTACTACGGCAAAGCCTTTGAGTGTTTTTTGTGCATATTTTAAACGTTATTTGTATCACTAGAGTTGCAACGAATATTATATATTCGAGTATTCAATATTCCAAATATTCGACCCAATATGGAGTATCTAACATTTAACTGAAAATCGGGTCGTTTTATTTGAAATCATAGATGTGTCGAATCTGTAGGTTTTAATGCAAAAACATTAACTTTCGTGCATAACGTAGAAGAAATTTCCTTTTTTGTTAATTTACTTTGTCAGATGCCAGTTTCGGAATTCGGTTCTATTGAATAAACACTGTTTCTTGTAGAAAATAAATATTTTGGTATTACCAAATCCAGTGAAAACTGTATTCAACTAACTACTCGTCATCAAGCAAATAAATTTTTATTTCTTTTGATGTATTGCTATAAACTGTCTATGGCTAAAAGAAAGACAAACATCATCGTTTGTCTTTCTTTTAGCCATAATTTTTTCACGGTAATATTAGAAAGATAAACGCGTTTTCTTAGCTCACGGGTCACATTCCAAATATGGGATGAACTTGTACTTTTGTTACTGCTTGTTTCATAACATGATGAGTTCTTCTTGAAAAGGTGTTTATTTTCATCAAGTTTAAAAAAATAATTATATACCCTTGTCGCACTGTTAATAGCATTTTAATTTGCATATAAGATCTATTTATTGGCCTGATCACAGGACTGTTTTATAGTGACAATATATGGAATACTTTCAAATATAGGCATTAAATTTGAACGAATAGTTTTGCCCAATATTTGGTTGTTCGTTAAAGACTCGGTATACGGTTTAAGGCGTAATATATTATTTGTTGCAAATACATTCACCATACATTCATATATTCTCAAAATTTTAGCGGTGGGTAAGTGAATTAGTGACGATCACGTACCTATATACTTTACATAAAACACGTAACAATGAATACGAATAATACGTAAGCAGTGCAGCGCGCTAAGGCTCTACTGCCACACAATACGAATCATTCTAAACCTCCCACATTGTATAAACTAAGCAAATTGCGACCCGCTATTGTTATTGAAAGTGGAGAAAAAGTGCGTCAACAAAAAGAGCGAGGCGAAAACGTGGGGCGCGCTCGCTCGCGCGTGTCAGAGTAATAAATGAGCGGCCGGCAGCTCGCCGGCGCGCCCGCGGCGGCGGCGCGGCGCTGAGGGCGCGCGGCGGGCGCCGCGGGCGGCTGCGACTCGCGCCGCGAATTAAATGTCACTTCGCCGGCGTTTATTTTTCGTTTGATGCGTGTGTTGCCGATTTTTTTGCTAAGAGTTAGGTAAAATTTAAAAAAATAATTTTCTTTCAACTCTCCGTCATGCCTCGACTATATATTCAATCTTAGTTGTTTATGGCTTTTGTTTATTTTGTAATATTTCTTCGTTTTTTAGGGTTCCGTACCTCAAATTGAAAAAGAGAACCTTATATGATCATTCACGTGGACGACTGTCCGTCTGTCACAGCTGGATAAACGGAGATACTATTTTCTCAGAAACCATGTGGCGGAGAAGCTTGATATTTAGTATAGTAATATATCACATAAACCCACATATTTTGCACGAGTTAACATTTTAAGTTATATAAGGATTAAAGAGGGAAACATAAAGTACTTAAAAGTATTTTTTTTTATTTACCTTGTAACCCACAAAAAGCTTATTACGAGGAATGCAAAAATATATGTTTACATTTCTTATAATTCTAAATTTAAAAAAGATATTCAAAGAATCTCTCTTATTTAGGAAATTAATGAACCAAAATTCATGAAAAAATGGAACATGAAGATTACAGAAAAACTATAGTGATTGTCATAGATCTTATAATTTTTAAATTAAGGGCTACGTTGTTGCACCTGTGGAACAAATGGTAGGCAATGTGCTCGTAGTTGCATTGTGATAACATAATATTTGTAAATAACGTAATAGAAATACTATGTATTCTTAAACGTTTACAATTGCTTAAATATGTACCGAATCATCGCAGTAAGAGTCCTACCCGTACTTCACAGGTTTTGAAATTTTAATAACTTTTTACAAATCACTCAGTAAGTTATTTCTTTTCAAATCACTACCAATCCTTTGCCAACGATCTAATAACTTTTTTATAAATTCGCAGCCGTAATCTTTTTTCATTACTACCATTTCGAACTGAATTATATAGGTGTACTCCAAATCTTTGCACTACTCAACTATTCAACCGTCTAATCAAAATACGTTGCCGTTGATTATATGCAGTACAATTGTTTAATTAATACTAATTGAAATAATTAAGTGTTTACTGTGGTATTTCTGTAATAATTGGGCAATAAACAATACATATCTTTTGAGTGGCAAAAAGACTACAACATAAAATGATGACTATTTTGACTATTGCAGCGAAACTAATACAGATATAATAATAAATAAAATTTGTCACATATATAGTTGTAAATTCCTTAAAAAGTATCTATACCTATTTTCCCTGACTTTTATGAGCCAGCAGTTAAAAGTAATCACAATCTTGTAATAATTTAGTAATGAAAAAAAGTTTGCTTTAGAGAGTTAATTGGATATAACATAAAACTTGTTATAAATTTACTCAATAAATAAATATATTAAATAGGTTTAAGTCAGTCATTATTCTGTAATTAATAAATTTCTAATATTGATTAATAACAACATTAAGTCACTTAACTATTCTAGTTAGGTCTATAGTGTATACTGTAACAACAACTTGGTATTCAATTATTTTAGCTAAAGCCATGAAGCTTAAAATGTACCATCATAGAAAGTTAATTTTTTAGCAAAAATGTTTTTTTAAAACTAGAACAATTACTAACCATAACAAAAACACAAACGTCCGATTGTCGATGGCCAGCCAATCCACATTTTATACAATAGACAATTTTTTAGAGAGCTAATTAATTTTCTAAAGAGTTTCACGGATTTTCTATAGTCCTATTGAAGTTCCAGGTAGTTCCACAGTTGTGATTATTCCTGATAATCGAAATTCTTAATCATCATTGTATCCTTATATAGACAGCAAGCGCTCTCTAAACGTATTACAATTTAAGTGTTGCAAACTGAAGTGACTGACATATTTATTGTTAGCATGTACTACAACTACTCTGTAAATGAATGTGCGTATCGAATAAAAGTTTTGTGTAAAATTTTATTGATTTTTCACAAGCGTGACTATTTATTATAGTTATTATGATCAATGGACACGTAAATGCGAAAGTATGGATGTTCGTTGTACTTACGTCTAAACGGTTGGGCAGATTTTCACGAAAGTTGATATAAACTTAGTTAACCATTCGAATTAGGGTTATTTTTAATCAGGAAATAATAATTAGGTTATTTTTAACCAGGAAATAAGGTTATTTTTAACAAGGAAATAATAATTAGGCTATTTTTAACCAGGAAATAAAAATTAGGTTATTTTTAACCAGGAAATAACATAAGAGCGTGTTAGCTCAAGATGTAAATCCCTCTGTCTAAATTCACATGGGCGAAATCGCAAATTAAAGTTAGTATGACATAAAATTAGAGGTACCCGGAAAATAGAGGGAAGTTCATATACTTTCCATACCGTGTCCCAAAATGCATATGTAAAGTGAGTTACATTGTCTCTCAGTAATTATATTTTATACAATGAAGGGAATATCGGTTGTGTGTTTTCGTATTTATAATGGTAACGAATGGATATTTGTTACAATAGCCAGTAGTATTTGATACTTACATTTATTTACAACTATTCACCATGACCTAATTTCTTTTGTAGTTATGATACTTTCAGATACTAGTGATATGGTACTTTTAGTTTGAGAACGGAAGTGTGCTCGTTAAGGTTTAATGGTATTAAGTTACTTTCATGATTCAATACTTTGCTTGATTATTTCTACTTGAAAAAGTAATGGCAGATCTCTTTTTAAAAAAATAGTGATGCTGGTAACATTTATATTTATAAACTTACAAACTGTTATATAAAGGTCTACCTTTCATGTAATCAACAGGTGTGAGGATGTATAGTATCTTAATTATAAGTAAGTTTTTATTCAGGTTATATACTTTTCTATATATATGCCTGAAATTCCTTAATGCAAATCAATTTTCTAAATCAATTTTTTTACGTATAAATTATTTTGGATTCAAACTAACCATCACAATACACGAAGCTTTATACATGTATAATATTAAGTTGTGTCCAAGACTCATGACAATATGTAATGAAGAAACGGTACATTATCTTGACGTGTTCTTATTACGCAAATACAAGTTAGACTGTACGGATTTGGTTATATTTTTGGCAACGCTTAAATCATATAGATATAACTATGTGGCCTGATTAAAGAAAAACGTTCTTAGTACAGTGGCTTTTAGGCTCCAGTTATATATTATATATATATATATATATATATATATATATAAATATATATATATATATATATATATATATATATATATATATATATATATATATATGTATATATATATATATATATATATAACATATATATATATATATATATATATATATACATATATATAACATTTGAATCTATAGAGATATGGAGAAGAAACAAAGTACAGATGATGTGAGAGAATGGAAGATGCTTAACTCGGAAGGAGAATGTGTAGTTGTCTTTTATCATTACACTGCTGTTAGGAGAAAATGGCGGTTAATGGTTCTACATTTTCTTAATCTCGGTTCAAGGGTTTATCATTTTTATTGATGTAGGGAAAATTTTAAAATTGTCTCAATTTCCTCAACTTGGCAGTCTTAGGACAGATCTGCAATTGCATAAAGTTTATTAAAAATATGCGGAAGCTTTTTATACTCTCAGTCGAAACATGAAAAATAAGTAGCAAAGCTATGCTGCACATACACTTTCATGAAACACAGGGCTGTGTATAGGGGAGCGTGAAATAATTATATACCTGGGTTAAATTGTGACAAAGAGAATTTGGGCTGTGCCAGGAAATCGTAATATATTTAGTGGCACTTGATAATCTTTATAGTATCCATTAAAACCATCATAAGTAACATTTTGACTTGCTTGAAATTTAGTACGTACATATTAATTCTATTATACGGTAATCCTATTATCCTATAAATAATAATGCTTCCAATAAGTGAATGTATTCGATTAAATACCGACATTCGGAATATTTTCAGGTATTGTGTGTTGGGAAATGTGGACGTCCGTAATTTCCCTAAAATTTGTAATAATTAATTTTAATGTAAAAGAAATCACCGTTACTATGAATAAACATAATTTACTTTTTTGATACCTCGAAAATAAATAAAAAACCTGTCAACAAGAGCAGAATTCGTACTACGAACGTTGTGTACATAGTTATGCACTTATAAACATTCAATTTCTATTAAACTACTTAGAAATATTAATTTTTGACAATGTCAATGACAATGAGCAATACATTTGTATTGCTTACTATATCTTTTACAGGTGTTAAAACATGAAGCAAATTTCGAAAAATTAAAAGATTTAAGATAATGGGTTTGGTTTTACTGCAACCTTTGCGTAGGTTTCTAAAAATTATATTTCTTTAAAAATTAAGTTATAAGTTCTAAGTTATGTTGAGTAGTTTAGGAGAAAAGAGAGGGAAGGGAGCATGACTCATTGTTTTGTTTATTTTGCAGTTTATATCTGAAGGTATACGACTTAAAATTATGAAAAAAGGTAACTATAAGCCCTTTCAAACCAAAACTGAATATTGAATTTGTCCCTCAAAAAAAAATTCCGTATAAATATTTTGGGTGTTTGCTATTAAGATAAACGTGTGTGGGTGAATATGTCTTATTACTATACCAAATTTTAAGCTTCTACAACAAGTGATTTTTAAGGAAAGCGGCTTTGAAAGACAGACATCTTCTTATAAGGGTCCCGTTTTTCTTTTTAGGTATAGAACCTAAAACAAGAACGACAATACAACTTGCAGACATAGAAAACTATTAACGATATTAAGAATATCATTAATGGAATAACTACATCAACGTGAAGAAAAAAATCATTAAACCTTGTGATCATAATTTTAATCACGAGTAAAACATTTCGAAAATGTTGAATGTAACAGCAATTACGAGGAATAAGCCTGGATCATGTGTCAAGTTTGCTAAAATGGGTACGTGATTATTATATTGTCGGGATTTATTATTCCAAATTTATCTACAATTATGTCTAAACCAAAGAAAAAACCAGTCCATATTTATCGGCACCTGCCTGTCTCTATTACATTAACCGAAGTCCGTAATTACTTCGATGACAACGGGTAATTACAATAAGTAAGGGCTTCGGATTAGTTAAAAAAAGTCCAATTAATTTAATTTTGGTTTTAATTCAAGCAGAAAAAAAATTTCCAATCAATTTATATTTGGTTATAATTCAAGCAGGTATATTAATCGAACTTACTTTGCTGTTTGGCTTAAGCCTTGGCAATATCATATGCTTTTTTAATGTCGTAATTAAATTTTATTGTATTATTTTATTGTCGGGTCCATAAAATATTTCGATTGTTGGGCTCATAAAGAATTAATCTTTGTAGCACAGTACGACCCATGAGAGAGGTACTGTAAACAAATTTCTTTCTGGCGAAAACGGTTACGATTTATTTTTTACGTTACAAAGTACTTACTAACAATGCGGAAAGTGTGAAGAAAATCTTAGAATCCGTTTTTGGAAGAACGAATTTTTAAATGTTTTTTGTGTGAAGTATTTGCCATAAATATTTGTAAATATATTTGGTCAGTTCTTCGGCGTGCTCAAAATTATGGTGATAATACCGATTTATTCCTATAGCTTAGGTTTCCGTTTCATTTGCTGTTAAATCAATCTCCGTGAAAAAATGAAGACAAGTAAAGCCGGATTAGTTATATAAAACATGATTGCAAGAATAAGGTTGGGTCTTTTTAGTATTATAGGGATGCCTGAGAGAGATTTCCCTGATAGGGTACCTCATATTATTGCCATGTTGCTCCTTTAGGCAGTATTACGTTGTCAGGACAAGATATATTTCGTTCGTTTTACAACGGATTATTATTGTGTTTTCACGATGATGGCTTTAAATGTGCGACACCATAAGAAAGAAAAAGGCAGTACGATAATAAAAAAAAGCCTGGCTTTTGAAGAGCAAGAGAAGCAATCGAAAATAAAAGTTGTTGGGATAATATTGATGTTTTTTCAATGATGATCGCCGCTAAATCGTTGCTAAAATTGCTTCTGAGATCAGAATATGTACTGTTCAGATAATTATTACTGACATGGGGTTTCGAAAAGTATCCATGAGACGAATTCCTCGCCTTCTCATAAAAAATCAGAAACAGTACGCTGTTGTCAAAGAACCGACTTATGGAAATCCAAATATCATTTCCAACTTTTGAATAAAATAAAACGCGCATATCGTCGGAAAAGTTGGAATTTTAGTGACACATGTCTGGTGTCATGTATTGTCCATATTCGACAAAAAAATAAAGATCAGTCTAGGCTGTACTGGAACATCTTCCCTGCTGTACGGACTTATTTCCTCGCGGTTATCGTTTCTTTGAACCACTAAAAGAAACACTTGTTACAGAGAGGTTCGACGCATTCGTACGCAAGTAGCTCGTGTAACTGTCTTCATGTTACGAAAGCGGGTGCAATGAAACCATTGATCTGTTGGGAAAAATGAGCTTTTATGTTCAGAGATTGTATGTTGACATGTTCGTATTTTTATGATTCTTCAATAAAGTAAAAAAAATATTCATTGTTGTACATATTTAAAACCCTGATAATATTATAAATTTAAAAGTTGGTTTGTTTGAAATGCACCATGATACGAAGTAACTCCCTGGTTCATTCGCGTGGAATGCTAATAGCATGAAAAATTTGTTTAGATGTTTTCTACTTAAGCATGCTTAAATGGCTAAACAAATTTTCACGAAAAATTCCATAGTTTATATTTGGAATCGGGCTTTTTAATTCGAGAAGTGGTATAATTTTTGTGGGATGAGACTTGGTGTTTTTATTCAATTTAGTACTGCAAGATGATAGAGCGTAAGGTCTATTAAATCTAAAACAAAATAAAATAGAGTTCAAGCATCTGGAAAGTCAAATCTGTAAATAATTTCCACCAGATTAATCAAAAGTTCACGTAGAAGGAGTTGCGAATAAAAGCTAATCTATCATAACACAACCTTATTCAAATACTAAATATGAAAATACCTTGAAGATAATGTAGTAATAAATTAACCAAAACGTTGAGCTAGAATATAATTTATAAAATTATGTTTCAAGAAGCGTATATAATATTTAACTTCCCGCTAGTTTCACGGCACTTAATAATTATATCAAGAAATTATTTTAAGTCTTTAATTTAAAAGCGTTTACGCTAACAGCTAATTAGATGTTAGTGCTAGTAAGAGAGCTACATTAAATTATCATTCACCTGCAATATATTTGCCCAATTTCGGTGGAATACACACAACAATTGTGCCAAATTACACATTTTTATATTTTCAAACCTTTTTTCCTCTGCGGTATCCTACATTCTAATAGACAGTGATAATACTTTAATTATTTAAAAGTAACTATAAATATGTTATTGAACTAAAAACCTTTATAAAAATTAAATAAAAATCGCCATCTTGCCGAAAATTTTAAAATTATATATGGTAGTAACTTTAAAAAGTAACGAATGACGCTGTCAATTAATAAAGTAGTAATGTTCATTAAGATTATTATTTAACAGTGCTTTATTAATTGACACTGTCAGTTAACAAAGTACGGTTGAGTAATAATATTGTTGATATCTATTGTAAATTTTGACAAAGACTAAAGTATGAAAGTACAAAGTATTATTAAAATTCGTCCACACCATGGAGTCACAAACCACGATTTAACGGAGAAACCAAATCAACTATCACGGTGGGCAACGCAAGTGATATCTTTTACCACTTCTCTATACGAAATACAAATACATATAATAATTCGAAATTCTATTAATTCTTGCGTCATTTTTCTCTTATTCACACATGCACAAATAGAGCGATAAAGAGCGAAACAGACGATAATTTTTTCCACACTACGTTAACTTCATCTCTCCTTTGAGCTGCCGTCATGATACCCATATAAATTAGAGATTTGTACCTTTATGGTCCAAACTGTATTGCTACCCTTTTTTATATGACTTTGTACCAGATTGGTCATGTAATTACTACTGCATAAATATTTAATTTTATATCTTCGTCAGCTTAGCTTTTTCAATATTTAATTTTAATCTCGGGTGTAATAACAAATTTTAATTTTAAGCATAATGACTGAGTCGTTATAATGACTGAGTCCAAATATGCAACTAACAAGTTATATTCAATACAAAAGATGTTATAATCAAATGCCATACGATAGACAAATTATTATAAAAGTCACGTATTCATGTTATTTCTGCTGTTTATCATTTTAAGTTATTCCATCTACAAAAAACATTGCCATACTTAACATATAATCTTGCACTTAAGCCCCGAACAAAGCAGATAATAACTTATGAATGTTGTATAAAAACAAAGTCTTACAAGCCCCAAGCTCGTACTTAATAAGTGAGTTGTAACTTTCCAAGAAGATATATTATTATAGCGCTCCAGACACAGAGGATTATGTAGATATGCGGGGCATACATAGTTGCTCGAGAACAATGGGAGGCACTCATCGATCGTTAAATCGGAATGACTCGCTTACGTAAGTACCTGCTACATAAATAAGATATAGTATACACCAGGGCTGCCTGGTGGGCCTAGGCCCTCGTAAATATGGTCCCCCACAAATCATTATCGTTAGCATTATCAGGTTTCAAAATCGTAAATCGATGTGGGATGTTTGTTTGGTGAAAATATCTGTTCACGTAGTGCAACTGAATAGGGGAGTAATATATGGTACGTAGAATCTTATATACTAAAACTCATTTTAAAACTTTTAAAAACATAACTCCGACCCTAAAACTCTCAAAAGATTTAGTGATAATTATATGAATTATATATTACTCGATAATAACATTAAGTATCAAATCGGCCATATAAGATATTGTGCTTTCCAGCCCATAATACTATTAAAACTTTAAAGATTTGTTAAACAAATACTTTACCACAAAATATAACAAACAAAATGTAAATATATACATAATATTATCCATGAATCGTGTTTATCTGCCAATTATTGGGTGTGTTAATGAGTTTTTAGTTACGAGTTTGGATATTTTCCAGAAAGATTAACAAAAGTTCTAGATTATTTTGTTATAAGGTTTAAATTGAAGGGTGTGTTTGGTTAATAGCAGCGCTGAGCATTTAATTTGCATTACATAGAAGTAAATGGATTGATGTTGACACCGAGCTCGAACTCTTCTGATTCATGATTTAATATTTGTCAACAATTATTGACATTAAATTGAATGAGGCAACTACTGACAGGCGATGAGAAATGGGTTACATATGTTATCCATACAGGCAAGCGCTAATGACTTAGTGTACGACTAACAGAAGTTTCAGTTGCAAAACTTGAATTAAACATCAGAAAAGTAATGCTGAGCTGAAAAATATTAAGGCCGTTATTAATCAGGAGTTGTTCTTTTTTTTTTTTACTATTAGTAATTATATTACCCAGTTATCAAACAACAGTCAACAGAACTGAGTTTATTTTCCCCATAATAACTTAAGTCCAGAAATTGCAATATATGTCCATAAAAGATTACAGGACTTGAGTTAAGTTTCGCTAATTTATTTACTCGACGTTACACTATCTGGTGTCGCTTATCCAGAGCGTAAAATAATTATTCTTTAGAATGAAATTCCACAGCGTATAAAATATCTTCAAAAAATCTTCTCAATTTTGACGTTAAAGGTCACTGTCGCTGTCATCAAAGTCGTTTATGAAATTATGTAGTATGATTTTCGTGACATTTAAATTTTAAAATATTTTTTTATAGAATCAGCGAGGAATAAATACACAATGCGATAGTTTTCTGTCATTCATATACTCGTTTAAATAACTTCACATCAAAAGTTATAAGACGCAGCTATTTCTATTATTTGTATAAATATTTCTATTATTTGCATGAATATATCCTCGTCATTTTCAAACATACATCTTTCAATGAAATTATATTGTTAAAATTGGCAGCACACTTGAAGCAGCTAATAATCTACTTCCATCCCTCTAACAACACATAAATTTTACCAATCGAGACTCAAGTGAGTCTCTGTTAAAGTTTTAAATCCTTGAATCCTTTACAATTTGCCAACCCTAGTTGAGTTCGACTAGTTCGACGCTGGCAAATTGAAACAGTGGGTCGAACGAAGCCGCTACACGAGTCTGGGATGAGCCAGAGATTAAGCTGATCCTCCGTGGGACGAGTAACTTGAGACATGATTACCGCGTCGCTACAAATTGACGAGATTGCGGTCCGAGGGCGCCTTGTTGGATAGTATAATGTATTCTGCGATTAAAATGTCTTGCGATTAAAATGTTTCATGACGAGTTAAGAAACCTGTCAATGGTTTTAGTCAGATTTGGATGTTACCTTCACTATTTGATATTGTTTATTCAATTACCTGGGGACAATCACCCGCAGGAAATTTTTAGGATGATCTCAACGTTTTGAAACTTAACCCACTTATAGAAGAAAAATAAATCGTTGAAGACTCACAGTTGCTTAAATATTTGAACTTGCAGTCTGCCGAATTAATTTACTATTTTAAATCGTTTTACAGGCATTTGAGAGGAAGTGTCAAACTCACTAATATAGAAATTAAAAATAATATGGATGTATTGTACAGCAATTGGTGTTTAATGTATTGATGAGTAATGTGAGGTTTAGGGTTTAAGTCCCTGTATCATTTAAATTCCTTAAGAATTTTAAGAAATTTGACCTACTTCAAATCTACAATATTAAATGTAAACTGAGATTCTCTCAAGATTTTTTAAATATTTTAGGTTCTTTTCAGTGTCGAGGTATTTCCGTTTTATGTTCTTTTGTAGTCGTAAATATTATTTGTCAGTAACATTGTTTATATTTTATTTATCTAAAATATTGACATATGAAGTTTATGTATGTTATATACATAAACTTCATATGTCAAAAGTTGACTTAAATTGAAAGAAAAATTATAGATTGTTGTTTATGAAAAGTAATTTTGTCATTTAACTGTCATCTGATATTTATTAATCATTATCACACCCTTTTTTACATTTTATAGCTTCATGTATATATGAAAATATTTACATCTCCATACAAAGTTTTGGTTCTTTTATGGTTCGAAATTCATTTCAATTTATAGGAACATGATTTTTTCCTCCATTCTCTTTGATTATATTCTAAATGTTGGCTATTCAAAATCGTCAAATCATGTATAATAATTCAAATTGTATCAGCAGTGTCCCAATAATCTAGGCATACAGGTAGGCGCAGAAATGCCTTCATTTTTAGCCATCGCCCCTTGAACCCATTAAAATAATTGGTAGGTAACAGCTCGTACATAAATATACTTAATGTCAGTGATTCGGCCATACTCGTAAATCGTACGGCAGCTACCAAACCTTAGCTCGAGTAATAGTATGGCCTCAGTTTATTGGTCAATAAAATGCCTGAAAGCCCCTGCTCATGTAAGCGCCGTCGATATTAAGCTCACGGTTCATAACGTAGAGTAATATTCATTCGGTTTGACCGATATGTTGCCCTCTGCGATTTAAGGTTTAATTTTATTTAACGCGTTTTGCCTTGATGCACGGTTGTGCGTCGCGCTCGTACGTGACGGTAGATGGCAGCTTTTCGCTGTTTATTGCCGGTTATGGAGGAATTTGTAACGAGGTAGAGGGTGTATGCTATCAGACAATTACTGGGGCTATGGTGCCTTTCTGTTGAACTTTGTTTTGAATAGAAGTTTTTGTGATATAACCACCACTTTATTTAATACCTAAACAAGGTCTATTTATTTGCTATTGACGGTAGAACGTCGGAAAAATGTTTATTTGGTTACGTTATTGCGTGACGATTATAGTTTACAAGGGACGCTGTCAATGGTTTTAGTCAGGTTATTTCTTTTCTTCGAATTATAGTTGCGTATTATAACAAAAGGTCGTAAAAGATTGCCTGCATCGTACTTGTTTGTCCTTTATTTAATCTCGCCAATAGATAGAGCGACGATTAACATACTACTCTATAACCTTTATATATTGCATGTTGTTAGGGTTTCTTTTTAACAATTCGCCAATTTCATTACGAAATGAGGCCAGATCAAATTATCTAAGATGTTCTACTTTCGCTATTGGAAGGATACAGTTTATTTTGTTATATTGAAATTCACCTTGGGATTTATAGCTAGTGGTGGATAAAATTGTATGCCGGGAGGAAGGGGGGAAAGTGGGGAGCAGAGAAGGGAAATTTGAGGGGCTGATACTTTTGGGAGCATAGGAAATCGGTTGACAGAGAGGGAAAGAGTAGACGCCCAAAACTAGCGGGGAATAGATGAGAGTGGGATAAGGCGAGAGGCTGAGAACGGGGGAGGGGGTTATGGAGGAGACTGGAACAGTGAATGGCGCAGGGAGCATTGGAAGAAAGTGGAACGGAAGGAGACGGAGGAGAGTAGGGTAGTGGGATTTGGAAACGAGATAGAGAGGGAGGACGATATATATTAAATACAAAAATTAGGTTACTTTATTGTTTGTAAGAATATAAGTTTTGGCATCGTAAGTTTAAGTTACGAATAAAAAGTTAAGAATGTTTTTTTATTTATACATCTGTTAAAATTTACATAGACAGGATTAGTAGTTATGCGGGATTGAGTAACAAACATATTTTCACATTCATATGTTAGTAAGTAATAAAGGCATCTCAAGGTGGGCATTACTTTCAATTCAAGGTTAAGGACAGTAACTGTTTAGCTGCTGAAAAATGTTATAATAATAAAAACAAATTACGTTAATTACGTTAGAGACTTAAAATTGATATCTGACAAGAAATTAACAATGATCTGTCAGCCTATACAATTTATACATTCACTCCAATTCTCATCGCAGTGAGGTAATCATTAATGATGACGCAACGAATTCACTATCACAAAATTTTGTTTTTTCTCTCTTGTACATAAGTTTGTTTATTTTAAAGATTTATAAAGTTATTCTATTATGTCTTCCAACGTTTCCTCTTCCAATGTATTACATTTCAGTACCGGTAGTACAGCAATGATTTAAACTAACTCCCATGCATTCGTTTATCCTGTAAATTCGTTTAAGTTTTTGGATGTCGCTCATTATCAATTAAAGTGGTTGTCGCGTGGCAATGAGATCTAAAAATTATTATAAATTTTTTTTATTAAAAATGACTTTTTTCACAAAGTTACTATAACATAATTTTACATTAACTTAGTTTTTTAGACAAATCGCACGACGCGTTTTTTAAATAAAATTAAGTGTGGTGAAATTATTTTTTATCTTGTAATATTAATTGTATAATTTTTTAAATATTGAATATATTTGGCGTTAATTTTGTAGAAATTCATTATTCACAAATAAATGAAACTAAGTGATGTAGTATTATTTCTACTATCTTTAATTTCTTTACCACGACCTAGGTTTCGCTGTATTACAACATCTTCAGGTGGGATATTAGCAAAGATGCCTCTATCTTTGCTAATATCCCACCTGAAGATGTTGTAATACAACGAAACCTAGGTCGTGGTAAAGAAATTAAAGATAGTAGAAATAATACTACATCACGTAGTTTCATTTAATTGTGTGTAATTTTTATCAAAATTAAACGGCAAATATATTTTTTTCAAGATTTTAATATAACATCATTTTACATTGACTTGATTTTTCAGAAAAACCGTTAGACGCTTTTTAAAATAAAATTAAGTGTGGTAAAATTACTACTTTTCGTGTAATATTAATAGTACAATTTTTGAGAGAGATTTTTATCAAAATTAAACGGTATATTATATATAAATTTCAAAAGTAAATATTTATAGTTAAATATTTATAGTTTGAATAATATACCAAAAATTTACCGAATTTTGTTGATACCACGTTTTGCACAATAATTACCTTAATTCTAAATTCAAATAGTTCTAAATTTTTTTTTATATTCTTTCTTTCAACTTGTTTTCCAGCATATCCTCGTTTTTATACTCTCATTCAATACTTCATAGGTATTCTTTAAAAAGACAACTGGCAAAAATCCATAGAACGTTTGGTCTATCCGTTACAATACCAAAAATGAATTTTATTATACTTCAATAATAAGCCACAAAAGCATTAATGCACACAAAATTACTTCAACATCAAAAAATCTAAATGTGATGCTTATTTCTTTGATGTGCCTTATATTGGATGTACAAACTAAAGTAACCAAGAAATATTTGCCTTTTTAAATTTTTGATATGATCTGCCCTCTGACTTCGTTCCCTAAAAAGGAATTACTTAATTTTTCATATTTTCCGTTATTTTATTATTTTAAAGTATAATTCCAATATTTTTTCCACACGCACAGAACTTCATATAGATTTTTCCTTATTTAGTTGCCTTTAAGGTCCCTATTTTCATCGTGTTATTATAGTCGGCGTGGTGTATTGATCATAAGGCATACAACCTTTGGAGACGCGGCGCGCCGCGGGGACCCGGGTTCGATTTCCGGCCTTTCGTCGAACGGGGCTGGACTGGGGTTATGATTGGTTGTAAGAGATAGCTTTCGTCGAAATAAGTCTCCCATGCGTATCATTTAGATACATTAAAGTAGATAAATATTTTTATTTAAATTTCAAGTTTTTAGACAAGCCGTCGTCTGAATTTCGTGAACTGGGGATATATTTGACAACCGCCAAAGCCGGCATTACCAAGTTTATAGGGATTAGACTAGTTAAATATATTTAAGAAAAAAACAATAAATTTTCTGTGTGAACCTTGACTAGTTTAGCGGCATGATAGTAAATTTTATTTTAACAGGTAATAATCAAATAAAAACAAAAATGTTTTATTGAATATAATAATGTATTCTTTTCCGTATTTGCTATCAAATTAAAGTAAGTACAGTCACTGCATGTATTTTATAATATTATACGTATTCTATGAGATATCTCTGTGATAAGTATATTAAGTAAGACCATAAACAACCAGTAGCGTGCACCCGATATAGGCACAAATGCACTGCCTACCCAATTAATTTTTTTCTAAGATATTAATTAAATCATCAGAGGTTCAAAACACATACATCACTTATTTCCTATCGAGTAAGTATTGAAGGTTATTTTTAGTAGAGAAAAACTAAAATACAAAATAAATTATAACAAGAATCGGTAACGCAGTTTACCTAATAAGAGAAATGGATTAAGGACTTTGGTGGTTGATAATACATAAGTAATATTTTTCAGTATTAGAAATACTAGATCCATCCCTAGTCATGACTTTGGACACAAGATGCATCTGACGCGAAAATAATTCACTAATAATTTTTATCGGCGCATACGTAATAATTGCTTGGACAAAGTATTGTTTACACGAATTCTGTTTAGCGTAATATTGTTTTTCTTGCAGTAAACGCAGCACGTTGTTTTCGGAAAGTGCCCGAGTTTTTGGTTATAAAATTTGTTCATTTAAAATAAAAGAGATATGTTAGGGTGTGTGGAGCATAGCGTGTTTAGTGAAGTTTAAAATCTCAATGAAAATATTGAAAGAATACCTTAACAAGCGAATCAAATAAAATCTACTCACACGAATACGTCAGCTGCCAACTGAAGCCGCCCGCATGCTTAGCAGTGACGGCGCTTGGAAGTTGACTCGCCAACCAAAACGGCTGATAGAGAGGGGAAGAGTAGACGCCCAAACGGCAACACAGGCGATGCCACTGAAACGGGGGGTGGCGTCACGCCCTTGACTCAACAGGTGAGACCATTTCCACCTTTCACCCGGATTGTTCCAGAACCCCTCCTGGGATCCGTAACGATCCACCTCATATAAAAGATGTGACCATCGAAGATCCCTTAATAGTGTTTCGTATCTACAGTCTCAGCCCCTTCCATCCAACAGGGTTACAGTCTGTCCCTTCTCAATGAATCATTTAGCATCTCCATTTTTTCGAGAACGCATTTAGCGAACGCTCTAAATGACTCAAATATCGGTCCATTCTCAACCAAGTCTCAGTGACTAAAGATACCTGGTTCTAAGTTTCCGCGTGATTCTACTCTACTATTCAGACGTATGCTCTCAAACAGAACTCTACGCGCGTCATTGTGCTCACTGCAGTGGAACAAAACATGACTCATGTCCTGCGTCTTAAAACTGCAGGAACACACCGAGCTATCTCTAAGGGCGAATCTATGCAAGCTGGCACGAAACGCGCTACATTAGCCGCTCGGACACATCGGGGAAAAACAACCTGGTCGTGTCCCCCTTTGAATCGGAGGGGATCACCTTGGTGTCAATGAGCAACGCTGATTCCTAAAATACATCTCTTTCTAGAAATAATGGATTCATCAGCCAAAAACTCGAAGTTTAACGGAACCACAACAAAACCCTTACCTCGTGCCAAAATAAAATTCGCTACGCGTTCTACAATCGCGAGGTCGGCAAGCGAAAGATCCGATAAAATCGGTAAGGTCGTTGAGTAGGTTCTGTAAGCCTTGGTCAGCGCCAGTATGTGCGTACGCTGCGATATTAGTACCATCCGTCTAACCTGCTGGACCCTAACGCACCATTGAGACTGAGTAGAGTTATTCAGCTCCCAGCCGGTATCGGCAAACCGGGCACTCCGGGGAAAGCTACTCGAGCCCCTCACCGATGCACCGCGCCATTGGTAAAAAGCTCCACCATGCATCAGGGACCATGCCCAGGTAGGTTATAACAGGTAACCCGCACGCCGATCCTAGCACCACAACAAATGAGACCATTCACAAACTAGCCACATGCTCGTAAGCAAAATAACGAAAAGCGCATAATAGTCAACAGAATTTAGTTGGATCCAATCGCCAACCGAGAGAAAAGAAAAAATTGTGAGTGCTTCGAGAACAAAAAATTGTGATTGATTCTCTTTTCTAGGTACAGTGTCGTTCAATCGTGAACTTGAAGAAAGAATTCAAAAATAATTTTTCTTTTATTTTTTATTACACCTTCCGGGATTCGGTGCCTGGAGCAACCGCCTGGAGTAGCATGAAGTACCCTGACTGCACCTAAAAGACAGAATAAAAAATAGTGTAGAGAAATGTCAAGGAGAGTGATAAATTAAACTGTAATCTTTAAGTGTACAGGAGAAAACAGTTCTTAAAAATAAATATATCCGATGGAATAAATTATTGCGTGTCTTATTATTATTGTACTGGATTGAAGACAAAATTGATTATTTCATGACCAATTGTAGTTTCCAATAATGGTTAAGTAAAACAGTAAGAAACTTTTGTAAACTTGTTTTAAAACAACAATTTCATCAGAGTAAATGTTATGACAAGCAGGTATTCAAAGGTGTATATTAGCATAAAGCAACTTCAACATAAAGTTTGACATAAACTGTTGTCTTATCTTGATCCAAATATCCAAGTTTCGTAATCGCTTTACTCTAATAGTATAAGTATTAGGAGGCACAAACTTTCAGTATGTAACTCATTGAAAAGCGATAGCTTCTGATAAAATCTAACTAAGACATGCCGTTGAAATGAAATATTGGCATTAATATATAATAATGGCAGTTTGCTCTGTTGATTTATATTGACAACAGAGATACTTTTGGTTTGTGGTCTGCATTTTAAATCAAATTTATATATGACACTAGTTGAATATTTCAGTTCATGAATAGCAACAAGATGCAATGATTTGTGCAACAAGATGTTAAATGAAGTTGCTCGGCAGCTGGGTCCTGGTCTAAACTTAAACCGTTCGCGATCTTAGCAAAACGGGAGAAGGAAGAATGAGTTTATTTGCGTAAAATTTCAATTGTCGTTTGCTGATTAATTTCATTTACAACTTATCGTTTGCCCATAAATTATAACATGCAAATATTATCTAACATTTACTATAAGGGATGTAGAACTCGAAATTATTACAAGACGTTAGTAGGCCAATAAACAAAATGTACACAATTAAGTGAAACTACGTTAAGATTGAATCTTTGCTAATATCCCACCTGAAGATGTTGTAATATAACGAAACCTAGGTCGTGGTAAAGAAATTAAAGAAAGTAGAAATAATACTACATCACGTAGTTCCATTTAATTGTGAATAATGAATTTCTACAAAATTAACGCCAAATATATTCAACAAAACAAAATGTACTCAGAGTCCTTTTTTGCCCGGTGTAGTCAGAGTAAAATAACCCGTTATTTATTCTGTGCTTTTACTCGAGTACACAACCATTACTACCCAATCTTGATAATATAAAGACGATTATAACAAACACTCTCATCAATCACTAATAATACTGGAGCTTTTTATAGAATGTATTATCACATAAAGTTATTAAAAATAATATTTTGATGTAGTTTGTTTAATTAAAAAAATATTTTCATGATACAAAATGCGACAGAAAACAGATCATTATAGATAAATGGCAAGTTATTTATTTTGTGCTTTTACTCGAGTACACAAGCGTTACTACCCAATCTTCATAATATAAAGACGATTATAACAAACACTCTCATCAATCACTAATAATACTGGAGCTTTTTATAGAAGGTGTTATCACATAAAGTTATTAAAAATAATATTTTGATGTAGTTTGCTTAACTTAAAAAAAAATTTTTATGGTATAAAATGCAACAGAAAACAGATCATAATAGACAAAGTATAATAATTAGCAATATTTAATATTGAAGATTTTTTTATAGACTTTCAATTATATAACAATGCATTCGCATATTCCTTTACGATAGCTTATGGACAGCAAATTTAGGGTCGTTTCATTAAAATCGTTACAGTTCATTTCCAACACCTAAAAAACATTACATAGCATGTATTTCTACATACATCGTAAAGTAGAGTATCTTAGTGCTATTTTTGCGCCAAATGATAAAAAACAAAGAAAAGTAGTATGATTATGAAACATTATGATTATGAAACACAAGAATTATGTATACAAATTGATAAAGATTTATATAATAATATGGGTATTATATACACAACTTGATCCTTTTTGTAAAGGGTATTGAAATACCGGACTAATATTTAAGCTTTACAAGATTTTGTTACTGTGTGTTCATAAGTTTGATATATATTCTGTATCCTAAAATAGGCATTGGTACACCTGAAAATTCATTAAAAAGTTTGATTCACAGGTGGTTTAAGAATTCATAAACTTTTCGAATAAAAATTTATCTTTTTAGTAGATTCTACTCCATTTACTTAGAATATAAATATTTTAATGTAGTTGGTTTCTTCTTTCAGAATGCTACTTTCTTTTCTTTAGCTAACTGGCTTTGTTGAATTTATCTTTTCCATAACTTCATCTACACTTCTTATATTTGAACTCTTCTACATTTCATTCTTTTAAAACTTTTTGAATCTGGTTAGAATAAATATTATGTTATGTTATACTTTGTCCGCTCTTTATTCGGAATTAGGTTTTTATTTTTAGTTACTGATTTTTGATCAATGCTCCTCTGAACTACAAATCAAAGTATTTAAGCGCCCCTTTGGTACTCTCACTCTTTATTCCATTCTAGGCCCCGTGGTTGTCAAGGACATAGATAATTACCAGAATTTATTACCTGTAGTCGAGCGGATTAGGAATGGTGGAAGGGTATACATATAATTTCTTAAAAACGTAAGTTATAAACAGCGCTTTGTTGTGCATGATACATCTGCAGGTAATTAAGAGGTTTTAAGAAATAACAAAAAACTAACATGAAGTAAACGTCGACAAATTCCTATGTTTGAGTTTTCGTTTCTTTGTTACTTTAATTGATATAATTGTTATTAAATCATCGATTTAATTTCATTGTCATCTTATTAACATAGCCAGTTTGAGGTTTAGACTTCGCGTATTTATAAAATAAAAAGTTCATTTCCTGTTTATGATCAACGTGTCTTATTACGCCTTATAAGAAATAAAAACCGAATATTAACATCATCCACTCGTTTGTTTGACAGTCTGTCTATTAATTGGCCATTTATTTTAAAACTTTCACCGCAGATTTATAATTTTTTTTGGATATTACTGTGAAAAAAAAATATTTTCCTTCAAGAGTTTGAAATTAGAACTGATATGAAATGATTTTATTCAAAATAGCTGTTTAGTTGACATAATTTTTTAAGTACAAATACCCTAATCAATAAAAAAAAATGCTTCCGCGAATATTTCGAAATATTATTAGAAGGCATTACAGACAATTTTCTTTAATTATCGAGAACAGATAAGAAAATCTCGCGCGAGTCCCATTCACATTTAGGCAATTTATTTATGGGCTGCAAAGAATTATATACTGTGACAAACCGTGATCGGCAATAAACTTAATGCTGTATTTAAAATTATATTGAATTACGGCTTTTTACGCCAGATTTCTCAAAATTTCAAATTTGCAATTTCTTCCTACTATTACTATTACTATTTATGTAAAATTGTTTATGGCATGGTTTTGAAAGAGTTACCCCCTATTTTTGAAAGATCTATTCAGATCTACCCATTTACTCCCAGTATTTTTGAAAGATCTATTCAGCTACAAAATTGTCTATGCGAATAAAAAATCATCTACATTTTACATTATATTTTATATTATATAAGGTTTCCTAATTTGGCTATGGAGACCTAAAAACAATCGACCCGTTAATTCTGTTCGCTCTTAGGCTCTGTTCCGACAAATTAAGATCTGGATCGCATATATCACAGAGTAATGACATAACGTTAACGTATTTAATCGTCACCACGTACTAGTGAGTCCTAAATTATCTTACGACAAATTCCGGGTCGATTAAGCTATCTTCCGGAAGTGTGCGCGACCCACCTGTCACACACCGAGACGAGCAACTCCTCCGTTCTCTCCGTAGCGTTACGTTATAAATCTGTCACAATTGTCCGCGCTGAGTTCACTGGCAACAATAGAGTGCAGGTAGTTAGGGAAGTTGGAGCAAACAGGGCGGCGCTCGTTACGAGCGGGCGCGAGACGGCGTACAGGACGCGTCGGAATGGACGGGTTGAGGAGGATTTCCTGAATTTAATTTCGTCCTGCAGCGCGTCGCGTTTGGGCGCTAGTGGTGGTTTGGATAAGATTGCACTGTGCGGGGCTTAGCTCGCTTTCAGGTTTATAATGTTAATCTTCATTTCGAAACAGTGTGCTTGTTTTACAACAAAAGTATTTACTTGAGTAATTTAAGTATGTGTCCGCTCGTTGCATATTTTCTATCTTGCATTGACATGGCAAAAGTATTCTTTATTGGAATTATTAACACATTAAATAGTTTACGATGGTTTAGGAAATATATAGAAATATAGAAAGTATGAAGTACAGGTAATCATATATGCTACAACAAAGCTCAGTAGGCGTGGGTGAATTCTAAAATCTTGGAAACAAAGGTGGATTGTTTTTTTTTAAATGTTATAATGTTAGTTTTAAATAAGAATTATAGGTCATTTCTAAATTTAGGTATTTACTTAAAAAGGTTTAATATTTTATTTCTCACGTCATTACATGATAATATCCTTTTAGCTTTGAGTTAATTCATGACGTCATATGATGATACAGCTGACCACTTGCTCTGTGTTTTCTAGTGGATTTCACAAGAAGATAATTTAAATGTTATTTATTGTTTGATAGAAAGCGATGAGCAATTTCAATCAGAGAAACGTGCCTGTCAGTCAAGATGGATTAGAAGTAAGTTTTAATGTTTTCCTCAAAATTTTTTTCAGTAGTTGCACTAAGAAACATTTATAGTTTCATATTAAATATTTAAATATATACGTATATAACAATTATATAACGTATGAATACAAAGTATTAATGCCAACAATATTTCCACAACAGTTTACTCTCATAAAAATATGGTTACTTTTTCAGGTTTGCATTATCATCATATGCTATTGATTTTTTTCATAAAATAGCACTTATTTGGTAATAAGTAGAAAAAATAGGCTGAACAGTGTGTGATGGCAAAACTTAAATACCGTCGCCTCAAGTTACTCTGTTAAAGTCAATATATTATGATATAAAATATTTTTAGAAAACATATAAAATTAGTTATTGCTCAAGAACAATTAAGTAGAATCAATTTTATGATCGATGATTAGGCTGATTTTATGAGAACGACCAGAATTGTACGGCAGCGACAAAGGTGTTCGAAGTGCAATATCGGAGTGACCAAGTCAAATAGTTTTCGTTAAGTTACAAAATAAATATGATGTGATAACGGCGGAGATGATATGATCTCATGATATGCTCATATCATCTCCGCCGATAGATAACTCAGTTATTTTATGTTCAGACCTTGAATATATGATCTCATGAGATTATGAGAAACTTGGTTGTCTAAACTTATATATAGGCGAACTGAAATTTTAACATTTATTATTTTTATAGGTTCAGTAAGATCAGAATCAGCTTTGTCACGTAACTGTGTCAGTGGCACAAAGAAATTATTAGCAATTGAGAAAAAAATCAATATATTATTTTTAATATTGCTAAAACTTTATGAAAGCCAATGCATTTGCCAGGTTCACACAAACAAAATTTAATATGCATTCTGTAGAAAATGTACGCTAGGAAAATTTAGTGGATAACTCAAGACGTCCACATCCTCTATAAAATATCTCTTGTTTGCTACTCACAGAAGCAGAGGAGCAGCGAGTCAATTGGAGTATTGACATAGTTAATATCTAAACAAACATCAGACGTACGGTGTTGTGTGTCGCCTGACGACAGATCGTTGTGGACCAACTTGCTGCGACGTAGGCAGAGCGCGTCTCCACCAGGCACCCGTTTTCTCTTAGACATTTCAATGCAGTTTCAAAGTTTTTCATACAGTATAACGGTGCGAAATAGCGAACGGTGAGAAATACATCTAATTAAAGCGAAGACCAAGGGTAGCGTAGTGTTAGGTTGCCTATTTGTTGTTAACAGTTGTGTGTATGTGAGATTACAACCAAATTTGGAGAACGTTCTAAGGTTTTGTAAAAAAAAGTTATTCCTAATAACAAAAGCACGTTTGTTTGTTACGGTTGGCACAGTTTCTTGAAAATTACTATGCCTAATGAAATAAGTTGTAATGTTCATGTAAATAAAATTTCGGTCACAGAATAAGTAATTTTATGAAAAAGGTTTGATGAAGTCCTTTAAAACTGTTATAAGTTAAGTTAAAGTATTTTAATAAATTTATTTCAGAAAACCACATATAGTACATTACAAAGAAAATATCAAAAGAAAATGCTTTGTTACTCTGATATTTATTTATGACCTAAATGTGGTTCTATACAAAATTTCAAACTTCTAGTCTCTAAAATTTGGGTTGTGCGTTGATATACTTGTCAGTCACCTGCTTTTTGGTACTCTTATAGATAACTCAGTTCTTTTATGTTCAGACCTTGAATATTGATCTTCTAAGGTATATGATAACCAAGTGACTAAATTTAGGGTGTAAACGGAAACGGAAATAGAGTTTGGATCGCCGAAAAATTGTAAAATCATTTTACTGATGAGACCTCTACACTATGCATTGACTTTTCAAATAATGATGTCCTACGCACTGTGATAGTAATTATAGTTTGCATGGAGTAAATTCATAATTTCAATATTAGTTATTGTTTAAACATCACATTTGATACATATATGTTTATCATTGGAAAATTAGACGCCCAAACTGTTCCTTTGCAATCAGTCTTCGGTATTTATCTGTTATAAGTTTTAATAATTTACTAAAACATACTATAATTTACTAAAACAGACTACTGCACATTATGTGGTATTAAAATTCAGGAGTATGTGTGGACAATAGGGCATGAAAGTCGCTTGTGCTCGTGTTATAATTAATGACCTGCGCCTGTACTGATTTAATATTTTATAATCAGTTTGCCAGTTTAACAATTCATTCTGAATCGTACATTGTACAGTAGCTGGCAGTTGATTGGTATTTAACAAATGTTTGCATATTTATAAATGTTTGCATATTTTATGATCGCCATATTATTGATGCAGTTTGCCAGTTTAACAATTCATTCTGAATTGTACATTGAACAGTAGCTGGCAGTTGATTGGTATTTAACAAATGTTGTGATCTCTTTCGCACATAAATTGTTGCGAGTATTGCTACTTTCAACATTTTAAAAATATGTAGTAATTATTTTGCATTTAGAATTAATAATACTGGAATTAAAAATACGTTACTGATCTAATAAAATCAATAAGCATATTTTTATAAAGTTACATACATGATATAGTACATATTCGAAGATATGCAAATCACTTTGAATTTATGTAGTAGAAATGTGATTTCCAAAATTTATCGTGGCCATACTTTGAGGGATTTCCTTAAGGGTATCAATTTTTAATGTTTTCTATTATATGGTAGTTATTAAGAAGATAATAGAATACATCAGTCCTTGCATATTTTAATATTACCGAGCACCTCTTTATTATTTTCATGTCTCATTTATTTCTGACACTGTCAATGTTTTTTTTTAATTGAAGCTATGTTTCCTTTTATTTAAAAATAATGCACTAAATTTGTATGATATTGAGTTTTGAATTAAAGGGAAAACGTTATTTTTTATGTAAATTGCAGATCCTTCAGAAATATTATTTTGCCTTCAGTTTCACAATGTCGCGCAGATCGCAGTTGTACTATCATTGTCGACATTTAACAACTTATATTGGAGAAATTGTGTAATAGATAAAACAGCTAGCTCCTGAGATATGTTTCCATGTTTAATTTTTGGTATTTTTTTTATCTTTCGGTAAGGTTTAGATTAGAAGCTAATAATGCAGTCAAATAAATTTATCGTTATGATTGCTTTTGCTGTTTTCGCTAAAAGGTTTAAGTATTTGGAAACGCCATTTTTTAATTTAATAATCCGATAAAATACATATTGATATACATTTAAAATAAATCATCCGTTTGAATTAACATTAATACGGGTTACAATGAAATCCAAACCGGTCTACTTTGTCAAATTTAATTTTATAATTACAGTTGAATCAATAAATATACTTACAGCATGCCATCATGTCATATTGCACGAGGGTATCACGGTGATAAGCAGTCTATCATATTGAACTTAACTGTCAATACCTTATCATCATCGATAGCAATCCTTCGTAGTGGTCAAAGAGACATGAGTTAACAAATGAGAAAATTACAAATGGGTGAAAAATTATATTACACTAGTGGCCGTTTAACTTAGTTATAACAGAAATAAACTGTTCTTTTTGGTGGTATTTATATTTCGGAAAATAATCCAGGAATTATTCAAGTAAATGTACTGCCACGTTGTGAAAACTCCTTCAGTGAATATACAGCAGAATGCAATACTACTTATTCTGCTAGAAGTAAGAAAAATTTAGTTTCTTCCTTAAATCTTTGTAAATTTGCTAAAAGAAGATAATAAGTCATAAATAGATTATTCCTGGTAATACAATTGTACTTTGATAATATATGGTAATTTCTAGCGTTAGGTCATCAAAATTTAGTTAATTTTAGCAAAACAATTGTTGCTTGTATACAATAAGAAATATCTTAAAATAAAATAAAATTTATATTTATTATATTTGTTATATGTAATTATATATATCAGTTGATACATAGCAGGCGAGCAAATGGGTCTGTGTCGGAAATAACTGTCGGCTGCACTCGCTATTGGCTTTTCTATGTTTAGAACCTTGTAGGTTCGTCTTAAGCATGTATTGTTAAGGCTGCAATATATCAAGGCTACGCAAGGTGGTGAAATCAAAACATAAAAACAATTTTTTATATTTTGATTTAACCACCTGCGACTGGGACATATCATCTGGGACTATTTTAGGGAAATTTGTAAGAAATGTAAGTTTCTTATATTTTATCAAAATATGTTTTCAATTTAGGTTGATCTTTTCAACTGCGACTCGCTGTTTGTTTATGACAACTATATGAAATTGTCACGTTCGTCCATGTTAGGCACAAATAGAGAAAAACGGCATTGTAATGTATTTTCTAATGATGATGGTGTATTTTAAAGTCCTAATATATTATTAAGCTATTACAGTTAAAACGAGTATGAAAAGTTAATATCGCAGAACCAAAATTTGAGGCTAAATAGATTTTTTAGTAATGGAACTAAAATACATCCCACGATTTTTCACAATTGCATTACTATTATATAAATAATTGTTTATTAACTTTTTTTTGTATTGTAGCTTTCAAAAGTGAATGGAAGAATTAATAGAAGATAAGGTAACCTCCTGTGTAAATTATAGATTGATCATCATTGTAAATTACTTACAATTTTACAGAGACAATTCGCTAGCCGACGAGGTCAAGGTTTGCGGGATAGATTGCGTTTAGGCGAGAGCGTCCAATATTTATTTGATTGCGTTGAATTTTCCTCACCATAAAACCTCGTGTTCCTGTGTTAAGTGTGTGATGAGACGTATGATTGTGAGAGCTTGACACGTGGACGTGCGTGAATTTTTTGCAGATAAAAAATATATGTAGAGTGACTGGTGTAAGTTTTTTATCAAATAAGTTGTTTTATTTATATCGTCATAACTAAATTATGGGCAAAGTTTAATAGTGTAGTGATATAGATAGTAAATTTTAAACGCGATTATAATTAAACTATTATTATATTTTTATTATCAAAATTCACAACCGTTATGATAAGTAAATTTAAATGATACGTTAATACTATAAACGATAATTTACTGATATTTGATATAATGGTTACGTAAAACAATTATTTTTTTATTTCAGTGAAAATTTATAAAAAAGTACTGTTATATAAATGATTTTTCTTCAAAATTAAACGTCGATCAAGTATAAAATAAAAAAATCACCAAAATTGATTTCAAATCTTTAAACATGTTCGAAAAATAATGTTTGGACTAAAATATATAATTAGATCTACATCAAAACCGTTTATACGCCGTTTTAATTAACAAAATGCAAAAAACATGGAAATTATATGAACGTTACATTAAAAAATACTAACGCGTAAATATTACCGTGAATATCACAGCATAGAGAATTCTCGAAGTCCGTAATATTTAGACTTTTAGATATTCAACTAATAAGTTTAAATTCCGACAGATGGCGATACTATATGTATCAATACGTAACAGTTATAAACAAATTTAAATTTTTAGTATTCTGTGCCAAAATTTCCAAAATGGGACTGATGGCAGGGGCTCCACTGTGCAAGTAGATCTGGGACTTGATAGATTTTATTTCTTTAGTAATTGAAATTTTAGAAAAAACCATCACCGACGGCGCATGTCGACGACATTTTTGTTTTTATTGAATTCAAACTTCAAATATTCAGAGGTTTTTTTAATGTGTACTGCAAATACGTACAAAAGCAATAATCTTAATAAATTGTATATTTGATTAATTTTGTTGTCACTAACACACTACGTGTTACATAACGAATCGGTATGTAACAGCTACTCAAATTGAATGTGCTGGAAGTTAGTTGAGATACACATTCTTTAGGCGTGCTGATACACGAATGATTGTTTTTTGAACGAGTACCCTCTCTGTAAGAAAAGTGTTTTGTAGTGATTATAACGAGAATGCTAGTTGTGATCAAAACTCGTTCGAAAGTCTGCCGCGTATTCAATAGGGATCGAACTTTGTTGCAGTAGAGTGAAATATATAATATGTTACGAGTATGAACAATAATCACCAGCGTTTGAATAGCAATTAAAGATTGACTTCCACATACAATATATTTATTGTACTAATTTTCCTCTTGAATTTAATTGTAACTACTAATTTCATAACAATACTATACAAATTATATCTTACGGTTCCCATTTCGTTGTACGAAAGAAAATTAAACTTTTCAGCATATACAGATATTAACATGTGTTTTTACTCTCTACTTACTAACTCAATAACGCACCAATATCTTTTTTTCAGCAGAAAAAATCAATTGGCGACGAACGGTATTCTTGTTGGTGGAAAATAAATTCAGAAACTGGGCTGCAACCATTTCTAGTGGTTAGTTTGTTATATTTAGCGAAGGAAAAGGGCAGTTGGGTAAATGTTTTTGCAATAATGGAAACTTATTACCTTAATCATCTTTCGACGATGGCATTGTGGATTAATAGTGTCATTTTCCTTCTGATTATTACATATTATTTAAAATACACTTGCGTCGCGTGCTGCATGGCATATTGCACCATCTTTTTGAAACAAGATGGTGCAACACGCCATTCAGCACGCGACACAAGTGAAGCATGAGCGCATAATATTTCAACATTAATACCATTCACGCAACGAACGAAAAAGTTAGTAATAACGTATCTAAGGCACTCTATCTGAGACTGTAATGTTCTCGCCGGCATCATTTTTGAATAAATATGGGTCAGTGATTCCACTAGTCCATAAGGTACACCAAACAGTGGCTTTTTGTGGATATAACGGCGTGTCAATAATGGCACATGGATTTTCTTCACTCCAAATCAGGCAATTTTGTTTATTGACGTAGTCATTCAAGCAAGAATGAGGCTCGCTTGCTCGAAAAAGTGGTTGAAAATTGGACGTCCAAACTGCGCTTCATTTGAGCCAGCCGCAGCAATCATATGTCTCAAATCGTATTTAAACACAAATGACATATAATTATCTTTTCAATAAAGTCAATACCATGGCCATTATCATGATTTAATCTGTTTTTTTTTCGAACTCTAAAAGACACCCGTTATCAGAAATAAATTAGTGGTAGTTTTATTTTATCATCTCAATTTAGTGTTTATTTGTTGTATAACGGAAATTATACAGTCCAGAGTTGGCTGTAATGTTTTATTAAATGTCTTTTTCAGTTATTACACTAATACGGTATTAACGTTGCGATTACATGTTTTTGCGACAACTGAAAAAGTCACTTTTTGTTTCTTCTATAAAAATCTATGTATAAAAATTATATTTTCAAGATAAATAGTTTACGCCTTGTAATGCTTACACACTCTCATTGTCGAAGGAAGAAAGCAAAATAAAATAGTATTTTAACATCGTTCTCACTAATAATAAAAGTTATTCAAAACTAGGTCGTCACTATTCACCGGTTGACAATGGCATGGGGACCGAGATTTTTATTAAACAAGAATAGGTGTTTTTGTGGTTTAGATTTACAGCGGGTTTGTGGTCTTTAAAATGCGTACTGCTCTAGTTAAATTTTCCAAACAGTGCAGCTTCCTTGGCATTACGTACATAAGATCAAGTTTGCAACGTATGGATACGAATTAATACTACGTGATATCGGAATGTACCACATGCTGGACTATATCATTTACGTATTGTAGAATAAACTTTTTTCTAATATAAGATACCATTTAAGTATCAATGTGATTAATATTTAAATTGATAGTGAAACGGAAGAGTTGAGATTGAAAGTACTTCTAAGTTTTTTGCCTACAACATCATAAATACGGTTAGCTTTATATGAATTGTACATCAGATAAATTTATTGATATTATTCCCGGGCTTTAAACGACCATTAATATATATGGTAGCAGTGTACTACATTATTTTAGTAGTCGTTATTTTAATTAACATGTCATATAAGACACTCATTATCCGTATATTTCATTTTTAATATTTGTAATTAAATGTGGTTATTATATTGAAAAAATAATAATTCAGGATAGATTGCGTACTTACACAAATCAAACTGAGCAATCAATCCTTATTTTTAGATTAGCCCATTTATTTTACTTAAAGCAACGATTTATTACTACTTGGGCGAAAAGTTGAAAGATATACGTTTGGCATATCAGATGAAAACAAGTACATATTAGTAGAAATCATATAATTAAAAATATCAGTAAATTAATATTAGTCAATTATAACTTGCATCAACCAGGAAATGGCTGCAACTTCTAGACGTTTTTTTCTAGTTAGGTAAATTAAATGAACTTCCTTTATATTTTTAATAAAATGACGTCCATATTTATTTGTTTGCGTAATACGACTTTCCGACGTAGTATAAATACCGATTGCATTCGAATCGTGTTCGTGGGATATAAGGTGAACATATTATTATGCATTTTATACTAAAAGATTATTTATTGAATATAATAATAAACTCATTCATAGATATCGGGGTTGTATGACGGAGGTGTAACGCAAGTCTTTGACAAATAAATACTCGTATTGAATGAGACGATGGACGTGGACACAGGGACATTTTTGAATTTTAACTTTATTAGCGAGTCTACCTACTTGGCTCTGTGAAATTTTGTGTTTTCTGACATGCATTTAAAAGTTTTATTTGTGGATATATTTGTATGAAAACGAAAACGGTGCGTTATTTCACATCTGTGGTATAAATTGCTCAACGAAATAAGCCTGTGCAGCCTGTATCTTTGGTTCTTAGCTATATATGATAGTTAAAAATTCATAAAAATATACATTCCTTCTATATATATCTTCTACAATTTGGTAGTAGATCGAATTTTTGTGCGGTAGCATTTATGGATAAATTTAAAAATTTTCATATACTTTTAGGACAGTAACGCTCCATTTAGTGATGTACATATATTTTTGTGTGCTAGTACATTATGAAATTACTGCAGATAAAACTATAACAGGATGAATGAATCTATCGCTAAAATCGATGTACAATTATGCTTTAGCCTAAAATCGATGTACAATTAGGCTAAAGCGTAAAGTCTCTATGCACATTGATTTTAGCAATAGGTTCATTCATTCGATGATAGTTTTATTTGCAATTAGGCTTTAGCCTAATTGTATATCTATTTTAATAATAGACAATATAACTAAAACATTTGGTAGAATAGATCTTCTAAGAATTTAAAATAGTAACATTTATTGAGTTATTTTTTTTTTTCCCTCTTTTCGTTTTATTTTTTTTGCAACCACAAGCAAACGGCAGATTGGAAAGAAAATAAAACATTACCTAAATCTACAACTCGTGAGTCGACGACGCAAAAAAGGTTGTTATATTTATAGTTGGTTTCCAGTAAGTTTGTATTATAAATAGCTATTTGCTGTGGTTGGCGTTTAATTTTCTGAATCATAAAGCCTCGTGGGTCAGTGTTGAGTCTGACGTGTTAAAACGTGAGAGATATTAGAGTTTTTTACAAACATCTAACATTATATTTTGAGACTAAATAAAATATTATATCTATGATTAATTGTGTACAGAACGTTAATGTAAATAATGTGTCATTTAAATTCTGAGCTATATTTAACTGTGATAGCAATATCAGAGACCGCGTTTGATCCATAGAGAGATTGCTTTAGATCTATAGTTATCATATTATATGCGTATTAGACCATTTTAGGCCCTTAACCATATTAAAGTTCTCATAAAATCACTTAAGATTAAAAAGCGATATTGTCAAAATATATAATTTATTGTCTAGTAATTAGGGAGCATATTCTTTTGTTCGTAATTTAGGCTACCGATTCATATTACCAGCCTAAATTGAATACGATGAAATACGAAGATGACTGAGGTCGGTGTACCTTTCGTTTTTATTTTTTAATATACGAATTAATTCATTAGACTATCTGAAAACGATATTTTTTTCTTGATCGTGTCTTTTCTGATAATTTAATTTTCACTTTATTTTCAACGTATATGCTTTTTTTATAACTTTAAATGATTTCTTAACACATGTATGAAATTTTTAATGTTAACTAATCCTGGAATGTATTTTAAATCGAACAGTTGTTGAAGGACAGATAATATATATTTTTTAGAAAAGTTGTAACAGGAATACTAACTGTTACCGAATATGTATCGAAGTAAACTATAAAATTAACAGGTGCTGTGGACATAAAATAATGTAGAAAATGGACGGTAAAATAATTTGGTGTCATTTTATTCCAATAAGTGGAACTACGGTGTCGATCGCAAATTTCGCATTATTATTTTGTTATTATTTCGTTTCAACACACCATAAACTTTTTGTTTCATATTTTGGTATTTCCTATTCGTCAAAAATTAAATTTGTTTAGGTACTCCACTGTTTGTGTTGGATATTTAACCTTTTCTTTCAACAGGTAATGAATTAAGTTCAAGTTGTGGGTATAATAAAATTAGCGATTGGATAATAAATTTAGGAACTGAGTGACGCTGAATTCTAGTGGTTTGTCCATTATATCTAGCAGAAGAAAGAGTAGGTGAATGATGCATAAGTTGGGTCTTAAATTAAAGTTTTACGGTAAATTTTAAATCATTTGAAATTGTAATTATTAAATATCTTCCAGTTTAAAACAATTTTCCACAATATAAGGGGGTTGTAATGAATTAAATTGTTTGGGGGCGCGTAGGTTTGTGTCCTAAATAAACACCCGAAGCACTTGCGACTGAATGTTTCACGCCATAGAGTCTCATGGGTCGATATTAAGTATACTAGGTCAAGGGTGTGATACATGGATGTGCATGAATATTGTGTGATGCCGATATAGTAAATGTCAATGTTGGACTATTTTTACTTACATTTTAAACAGTTAAGAGCTTTTATTTTTCGATTGTGTATTCCGAAAGTAAGTTGAAGGTAACGTTTACTGGTATAGTACATCGTTTTATCCACAAATGTGTCGGATGATCCCTTGACTTAATATAAAACGTTATATGAAATCTGCCAACACCGAAAGCTGTCATAGTTTGGTCATATTGTGAGACAAGACGAAGATAATCTAATACAGTTGGTTGTAATTGGGAACATAAGGGGCAACATGACTAAAGGTCAACACTATTTGTATAAAATCTATCTACATCGAATAATATTCTGTTTCAGCCACGAGACGTATGAAACGCGACGAGAGGAATGTAGCACAGTTGGTCGTAATTGCGTACATTAGACATGACGGGACTAAAGGTCGATTCCACAATTTATGAGCAAACTGAATTGCCAAATTTCTATTTTAGAATAACGGTTACAAAGTTATAAACCGGTTTAAGTATTAATTCTATACCTGAACTAAGTATAACACTGATTAGAGCCTACAGTTTAAAAAGACGTACAAATAAAATAATTTTCCGGTTTCGTAAATGTAATATTTTAATATAAGGATTAACTAATGTATTGAAAATCATTTGTAAGAGAGGATCCATTATATTTAAAAGATGATCGAAAACCATTTAGTTTGGTATTCATCTTATATGGTGGATCCTACAAATAAGTTTAAATTTATTTGAATATGTGCGAAGATATTTATTAAATTAGCAGCGAATGAAATACTCTTTTGAACCAGGGTATATGCGACTCCTAAATCTATTAATAACCTAGTGTTATGCGTGTTATAAATCGAGTTTATATTTTATATACACTCGTGTCACTCAGCTAACGTATCATATATACTAGATATATGAATTGACATACAGAATATTATGAAAATTTATTTTATTAGGTACGCAACTTAATTAATTTCACTTTTCAGATGTGATACATATTATTATCTTCGTAGTAGAACATTCGATTACCTATTCTTAATTGCTAGAATTTAGAATTTTGACATGATGCACCGTGGTTCGGATTTTATTTAGTATTAGTTATTTGCTTTATATAAAAATAAAATTAACCTTAAATCTCCTTATAGCAAATTAAAATTTTCAATTCTAAATATTTTGATGACAAAAAAAAGGAATAATTTGAGTGAAAACGGTATTATAAATAAAAAAAATATCTATTCGTCGTCCTCGTCATTTTATATTTGTTTCCCACATTTTAAAATATTGTATCTGTGGTGATAAGTTCTTATATTATTTGCTCGTTTGATATGAAGACTACTTATGAGAAGATCTGATGAAACCGACAGTAGGTGTAAAACGTCTTCTAGTGTTACTAAACTTGCATGCGTGGTGCTCCCTATAATTTTTGTCGTCTTTATTACGAGCCTCTTGGGCTTCTTCAGAAAACCAGTTGGTAACATGGCTTCTTGGATTAGTTGTTACCATGTATTAATAGGTTATAGTCACTCTGAGGCATGTAGTAAAATTTTTACTTTTGATATATACAAATCTGGATTCTCAGAGCCATATTTTTTTAAATAGTTTCTTGTTAATTTCAAATCCACTACATACCGTTTTAAAAATAACTCCTAAACATTTTAGTAGTGATTCATTCCCACCCATGATGCTTGAACCCAAAGACAGATTTTCGAAGAACCTACGTGCTGTGTTACTATCATTACTTGTACTGAATCCAGGTTTCGGTATATCTACCAAAAACCTCATTTCATCACAGAATCGATTTTGGACCTATTTCTTCCTAATATTGGTAGCTTCTTTGACGTTCTTTTGTTATCTGCCACGACTTTGATCTCCAATTTGTATTATATATGTAAAACGCATTCGCAACATTAAACCCAGGCATGAAGGTTCGATAATCCCATCGTCATTGCAGTTTCGTTGCAGACTTTTTCACGAACAAGGCTTAAATTGTTTATTTCCATTGGGGTTGCTACGTGAATATATCAGTTATATGATGCTTGATTTGCTAAAATGCAAGAAACTTTTCTGTTAACCATCGTTAGAACAAAATTTTGTTTCACTGATATTTTGCGTCCTTTTACTTCTACAATAGTGGGAGATAATTTGAGATTATTATTATATTTGAGATTTTAATCTTTTGAGATTTCAAAGTTTTAATTTCTTTTCCGATCAATTCAGGCGTCTCTTTAAAAGCACTTTTGTTTACCGGCAATATTTTATCGATGAAGGCCGACAATTAAACCACAAAATAATTTTTTTCTGTTCATTTTCACTAGTATCGACGACTCTCACAAACTCATTTGAAAACTGAAGGAAGAATTGGAATTGTATTCATATTTGCTTGTTTCAAAATTTTGCTACAATCAGTCGTATGCTAGAATAGTCGACGGATGACTGCAGTTTAATTTCCGCGGAAAATTCTGTAATGTCAATGTTGTACGGATAACATTGCCTTTTTGGTGTCAAAATCATGTGACAATTTGGAAAAATGTTGGCATTGTGTGTTTACTTATTTGATGCTTTGATATAAGTTGGTCCTTTGAAAATTTGTTTTATACAAAAAAGCTAAGGCCTTATGGCAGTCCATCTTTATTGGAAGATTTTTGATGTCGAATATACACTTTCAAGGTTCTTTTCAGTAATTCTAAAATAACAGAGTTCTTATTAGATCAGTCTCGTGTTACGTTTTATGCTTGTAAAATTGATACTAAGCAGTATATTCACTTGGTAAAAAATAATATTAATATTTGTAAATATTTTAATATAAATACCATATACTCTTAATTGTTTACGAAGTCCGCTAAGTGCATACGAAATCTTCATAGAGCGTGTTTAACTCTTACTTAATAAATTGTTGTTTAACCAACTCCGATTATTTGTTGCTCTGATAATTAATTAGTCTCGACAAGCTGTACCAGTTTTGTTCGTTGCTCAAGTACCTAAATGGTTATGGCGGAATACACAGTCAGTTGATAGTTAAGTACTACAATAATAAATAACTATAGGTATTATTGTGAAAGATTTTGATGTATTTTGAATAAAGGTGTGCGATTATTAACGATCTCCGTAAACGAATGATCTATTAATAATACATTCTGATGATAGATTACAAAATTACAACTGATTAATCCTCATAATCGAATGATTAGTAATAATAATTATTAATTCCGACAGTACTTTAAAAGTTCAAGTCAAGTCGTATTTATTTAATGAAATCACATTAATTCAAGAGGTTCCGATTTCAAGGAATCCGAGATCATAAAGCGCTCTCTAAGCCCTTGTGCAGAATACAATAATTTATTCTCATCTCACATATCCATTGAATGTTGCTTTGTTTGATTCACTTATGCAGAAAGCATATATTCTACGGTACATTCGCTGCCACTTATTTGGTTTTTTACACGTTACTAATTACCATAATTAAGATATATCGAGATATTTTCAGAATTATTATTAGATTTGATTAGTATTATTCATAATCGCTCATCATAATTTAGAATATTTTAAAAGAAGAAAGACAGCAACACGATGCAGTCGGAATTGAATTAGGGCAGAACACGCAAGAAAAAAAATATCACCGGTGGATTTAAACGCGTATGTTAAAATAAAACATTAAATGGAGAACATAATTTTCTTATTTTTAAAATAAAGATTTCGTCATTAAGGCGGCGGGATAAAATAATAAGTGGAATTAGTGTAAAGAAAATTGTTTGAAATTTATATTTTTGACTTCGTCGATATTTCTTAAAAGTCATAGGAAAATGTAACTGAAGTATTTCGATATAATGTCAGTGTATAAATACTACATGACGATGATTTGTATCGGAATAATTTGTGATCACACGGAATAAGATGTGATCATATTTGATGTTTATTTTAATAACAAGCAGCACCATATGTATGCTAGTTAATTAAATAGAATTCATCGATATTTCGTGAACAATGTGCAATTTGTTTATTTGCCTGAACAAAATAACTTTACGATGCAGCGTAAACTCTGATTGCATTTATATAGTGATGCCGTGATTGGAATTTGTTTTAAAATTATTGGGGTATATTATTATGTAGTTTATAATAAAAAATAAGTGATTGGAAATAACAATATGAATTAATTAAAAGACATCAGGGCTACACGCTGGCATATAAAACATGGAGATACACGCTACGCTATGAGATACACATCTTGAGGGTTCTAATTCAGAGCCTGTTTGGAGGCATTGATAGATTTCCTTCTGAGTGTAACACCGATTGCCGTGTTTTGTGAGATTTTATGTCAGTTTGGGTTATGGCTGTTTCAGATTATTTAATCGTCGTAGCATACGAACTGGCTTTGTTTTAAGGCGCAGAATATTCTGCCTCCGCCCTATGTCCGTTAGCAATTACGTTAAGTGGCGGTGATGTAGCGTTGAGGTAGTAGATTACAGGAACGTAGATTACGTGGACTGCTGGAGTTTCTGTTTTTAATTGTTATTCAACCACTAACACAAAGGAGATGAATATTATTGTGACAATTATCTAAAAGACTCATTTGCGGATAATAGGTATATATGTATATATATATATATATATATATATATATATATATATATATATATATATATATATATATGAGACTATTTCGTAATAAACGAATAGTTTAAAAAATGAAAAAAAAACACGCTTTTACAAAATACTGTAGTAAAAACCAAAAAAATAATTAACGAATCTGTTTTTCTGTCTACTCAGTAAGGATTTTACTATAAGTCATGTTTGTTATTGATTATATTACCTGAGTGTAAAATTTTGGGGTGCTTTGTTTCGATATCTAACTAAAATGTTAAGCAGTTTCATTAACTTAATATTAATTTGAGAAATTCATATTAAGTGAATGAAAATTGTGTGAAGTAAAATAATTTATTTTTGAGAAAAAGCACTTCACGCTTTTACACCCAAATATTATAAGACTATAATCTTAATTTTTTATTTTAATGAAATTCTTATATTATAATTAGCTGTGACACTTGTAAAATTTTTAAATAATTCGTATATCTAGAAAATTTAAGTAGGTGAAAATTTAAGTGATAACTTCTGTTGTTTTTTTTCTTTTAAACTAAACATTTTTTCAATGTTATGAAATTATTGTATTGTCATCGGTTTCTGATATGTTTGCTAAATTTTAAATAATTCGAACATCTGGAAGTGAATGAAAATTTAATTGAAAAATTCGTTTATTTTCTTTAAACTTTTTGATTCAAACAAAAAAAAAATAATTTTATGAAATTATTGTAAATACATCAGAACCACATATAACAGTCAAGTTTCATGATGATACAAGAATTAAAATTGCATGAAATTTAGTCTCACAAGGCATATGACATTTGACGGCGCGGCGCACCATTGTGACCTGGGTTCGATTCACGTCCGATCATTATGCGGGGCTGGACTGGCATTCGAATTGGCTGTAAGAGATTGCTCTCATAGCAATAAGTTCGCCATATATATATATATATATATATATATATATGTGTGTATATATATATATATATATAAGTTGTATTGATTAAAGTACGTAAATATAAATAAATATATATTTCAAACGAAGACAAACAGCTTTCATTTAAATGCCATTACTATGAATTATTTACAATTGTTTGATTACAGCTTGTTGTCTGATGACATTGACAAGAGAGTTATGTGCCATCGTGGGCTAAATTTGCAGTCGCATTCATTAGCACTGTATCTTAAATAACTGTTTGTAATACCTGATGCCGAATTTTCTACACAGGGAAATGTTTTGGGTTGGTATTAATTATGGCTTATCGAAATTGTAATTGAGAGATAAAGTATGTAATATACTATAGACATAACCCACGATACATTGCAGGAATGAATGAAATTACCTGTTTAATTTAATTGTGCTGTAGATGTTGGCTTTAACGAATAAATTGTTTAATCGTCAGTGATATCCGATTGATCGTATTGCAGCACAACACTTAAAAATAATTAGATTGATTCAAATAGGTAGATTGAAAATACCTGTAAATTACTGGTATTTTGCTATTAATTACAAAAATCTCAGTATTTGTTTTTTAAGTAAAGAATGTTTGTATTTTCTTTAGATTTGGGGATAAATTAGTTTTCTAGATACCTTCGAGATAGAGCTGATAATAATGGGTTTTAAATCGACCTTTTTTATAATCTCGTAGATCGAAACCTTACGATTAAATAAAATTTAAAAAATATTTTTCCATTCCACTCACAATTTATACGCTTACGTAGTGAAAAATAATTTATTTGATCACCTTTTAACATATTGGGAAAAATTTTAATTAAATTATAAATAATTTTAAGTTATATTTAGTTTTGCGGTAAAGCACTATGTTTAATACATAAAGTTAAAGTCGGCAGCTCAGTTTATTTGCAAGCTGGAGGTTCCACGATCATTCCAAGAATAGCGATTCATACCTAACCTTGATAAACGGTATACATAGACATATTGTACATACTATCTCGTGAAGTACAAATATTTTGAAAATGTTTTTGTCAAATTACAATAAAATTTTGTTGTTTTATGTTATTGTTGGGTTTATAAAGCATTTGTATAATTGGGTTTAGAAAGCATTAACGTACCCAGCGTTTTGGGCCTCGCGTCAAGACTCGCCCTTGCTGCACGAACAGGCACCATGTATTGAAATCTGTATGAGGGTATGTATTCTAATCAGATGTTTCCTTGAAAAAACGAATTATAAGATATTATGGGTTTACAAAGTATTAATAACATAATGACGGTGAAATTTAAGACATTGTCAAAATTTTAGGCTTTAGAACACGAAACAAAAAAAAACAGACAAATAAACGCACGTAAGTTGTTTACGCTTTCTTGGTGCGATTGAATTAATTCCAATCAAAATAATTAATTAATAATTTATTTTCTTCTTAGGTTATTCGAAAGTAAAGAGGGTGTGATGTAATTAAATTAATACAGAAGTTTGATTGGGTAATATATTTAGACACAGAAAGTTGAATTGTTTGAATGAAATTAATATATTATCTTCACGCCTTAATAAGTTATAAGTTATTGGTAATAAATTTAATGACATTATGAATCGAAGTTCAAGGTGTGCCATATATTAAAATATTGTCTTTTTATAAATTTCCCTATGTGTTCCTAAAAAAATACTTCCTGGAGAAATGAGGTAAGGTAGATAATACGTATAGTAAATTGAAAAATTAGGTAATTGATGATGAAAAAAATTAGGTATAAAATCGTTAGTTGATAAATGTAGAGTTAGACGAGTGTCATTAAAACATACCATATATCTTCCTAATGACATACAATCTTATAAGTAACTTGAACCATTTCTGTTTTTTATGCGGTGAGGTAACTTTTTCGAACACAATGACGTACATCAGTAATGACTGATGTAAATATGAAAGCCTGCGAGAGTTACTTCGGTTAGAAGATTGATAAAAAAGATAAGAGACGAACTTCATATATTTGCTGCAATACGGCATCGTATCTTCGAAGCTGGTTGATTGGGAAGCGTCGGTAAGGTCATATGTACATCGTATAATTTGGAAAGAGCTCGAATGCATTTTGGCTTCATTTTTTCCTCATTATATCAATAAACAAAATTTCGTCAAAAAACAAGAAATCGATAGTGTATCGCATAGTGATATCGCATCTGAAATACATTAGGACACTGGCGATAATCAGGTTACTAAGGAATTAGTTATTCTAAACACACCAGAACATTCAATTATATTACCCGATTTTAATACTGATGCATAGTGCTCTATTGTTTTAATGCAAACATCAACATCGACAGACTCAAATTAGGTATTTGACTAAATTTTTTTTATTTCATTAATTATACTTTCAAGGTACAAGCTGATAAAGAGTGAAATTTTTTTTTAATAATCTTAAAAATTGACCGAGTCGACTGTATCGTGAGGTCATTTTTAATATTGCACATTATACTCTACGAGAGGAAAAGAGACAGGGATATACACAACTCTATCCGTATCTTTAAATTTAGAAGCCTACAACTGGCTTATTTTTCGACCAATTTTTGAATTTTTTTCAAGACTGGTTTATAAAGAAAAATATCAAAATTTAGAATGAGTCAACTACCGTATTACATTTTGGGAGTGTGCTTGAAAGAATCTCATGTAATAACTCAAAATAAGTTGAAATACTTAATTATGGATTTTGTCTTAACAAAGACTGAAGTTGAGTTTTTAGGTTTCAGATTACAATAATAGAATTGCAAAAATCAGAAAAGGAAAAAGATTAGAAATTTACAAAGTAATTGTGGAATGTATATTAAAATCTTTTTAAAAATTTCAAAATATCCTTAATAATATATTTTCTGCACTCTCACTTAGATCTTTTCATGGAAATAAGTACCTCGTAGTGACGAGCATGGTGAATATTTCTACCTGGATATTATATCAGGGAAATGGAGGCAGCAATGTTGGACATTACTAAGTGATTGTATTCACGTGGAGTACAACAAAACATAATATAAAATAAGAGGTAGTTTATGAATTTGTAATATTTACGGTATTAACGTGCAATAAGCACTATGTGATATGTGTAGATTAAAAGTGAATTCATTTATGAGCTAGAGGTCTCAGATACAAGGATGGGCGGGCGGGCATACGAACAGTGTCGCTGGAAGGATAGCGTTCCGTGTGGAAGTCTAATAAACAGTATATATATATATATATATATATATATATATATATATATATATATAATATATAGCCATACTGTATATATTATCTCGTAATGCATTAAAAATTTATAATAATTTTTATGCTCTCATAATATTTTTTTAGTTTTTTCTCATTTTTGGGCTTATAAAATATTTTTATTATTGGGTTCATAAAGTACTACAGTTGCATCACCCCGGTTATGATTCAACGTCGCCGCATTAACATGCACCATGTATTTAATCTATATGAGGGTATATATAATAATCCGATTTTCTGGGAAACGGATTATAGGATATTATTGAACTTTTAAAGTGCAAATAACATGGAAAGTTAGAGTAAAACCATTGAAACAATATTCGAGAAAAATTACGGTGGTATTTATAAAAGTTTCGGGGAATGAACTGTGCAACCACAAATAAAGAGACGGACGCAACCTACTTATGTTTTTTGATGCCCTAGAATTGATTTCAATGAAAATCTTAACTTAATTTTTTTTGGGCGAGCACAATAAATTATTTTCTCTTCATATAACTCGAAAGAAAGAATGATGCGATATAAGTAAGCTGTTCTTTTTTCCAAAAGGTGCTTAAATTGTGCGCACTTTTGTGCTGTTTACATGCTTATATTATTATACCGTCTGCTAACGAAATACCTTTTTCTTAAAGAGGGTTTTTCTCTATCTTTTTTTTAAATAGAAAAATTTGGTCATAAATTTTTTCTATTTCTCCTTGAATCCAATTTAATAAAATAATTGCAAAATTACAGTATATAAGTGTCTTTTTAGGAAAAATCGTAACAAAATTCTTAGTTTTAATTTAAATTTGTCGACAATCACAAGATGGTGGGAGGTCACAAGTCAATGACACTACCTAGCATAGTTATGGGAAAATGATTGCAAAAAATAGATAACTAACAGTGCGTAGACCATTTATAAGCTATTACAAGAACATCTGAATCCCAACATCTGATATATATACATTACGTATTTATGAATATTTTATGTAAATATTACATATAATAATATTTACATATATTTAATTTATAGTATTCCAGCGAAGTGCCTAATTTAATATATGGTCTGTAGTCCGAACGCACAAACCGAACTCTGCCAGTCCGTGCAATTATAAACGAAATGTATAAACTTGATTATTATGTCTTTTGTGACTTCATTATTATAGCGGTAAGCTACGGTCTGCTTAGTGGCAACAAATCGGCTGCTTGATACGTCATTTTAAGCAATCTATGTGTAGTGCGAGGGTAATTTCACAGCACGTAGCTTACGGCTATGTATGAAACAATCCCGTGATTATTCTGAACATTCCGTAATTCACTGACTCAAAACAGAATAAAAGTAGCTATTTTTCCATTTTAAAAATATTGTTAATATATTGACTGTGAATTGAATTCATTGAATTAGTTGTTGTTTCCGTTTACAATTATTTCAGTAGTCTATTATTGCGAATATGCATTTACATCGTAACGGGAAGGTTTGTTGCTACGTAGACTTTCATTCAAGTCAGGTTTAATTCTAATGTATATTTTATTGAAAAAATAATATAAGTGAGAGTGATGAGACTGAAGTCAATTCTGAAACTACAAGTTTATAATAAATGTATTGTATATATATTGTATATAGTGTTTTGAAATTTTAACGCAATCATCCACATTGGCGGTCACGAGTTATGTTGAGGAAGTTTGCTTGAAACAACCTCATTTAATATCTGAGAATAGGTTAATTTATTTTGTTATAGATTTTCACTTAGTCATATTATTGGAATTACAAAATCAAAACAGAAAAAAGAACACATATTTACAAAGAAATGGTGTAATGTTTGTAAAAATCTTATAAGAAATTAGGTTGTAAATTGTCCATAAGAACATATTCCGCACTCCTACTTAGATTTTTCCTGACAATGATAAATCAGTTAATACCGAGTATGGTGCACGTTTTTACCACAATATTTAAGTTATAGAAGCAATATATTAGGGGCAATGAAGAGCAGCAATTTTGTAAGATATTTGGCTGACATGGAACATAAAGAATAATACAAAAAATATATATTATATGAATTTTAGTATTCATAGTGTTACAATGTTATATTGGTTTTTATTAGGATAAATCATGCAAACGTTTGGATGTCCTTTTCTTCTGGATAAGAGCTAAATATTTTCTTTTATTTTCGTTTTTTGTTTGGAATAATTAAAGTAATCAGATAAAAAGACTTTACCTTAAGAAAAAAATCAAGAAAAATCAAATAATATTCAGATTTTAATTCAAAAGTAATTGGTGTAATGAAAATATAGACTGATTCAGTAAAAAACATTTTAAAATTCACAAAAATCTAAACTCTGGGTTCAAGCTTTTGATTGGTTAAAACTCACATCATCACATTGTTATATTGGTTAAGAAGCAAGTAGTACAAAATTGTTATACTCGATATTAATCACTTAAATATTCATACAATATTCTGCTTCGAACAACACGGCCATGTACATTTCACGGAATGAATATATAAAACGAATGCAACTTCGAGTGAAATTAGACAATGCGCTGACTTCGCTAGAAAAATCAGTCAATTGCAAAATTGATTCCTCTTTTGCAGTCGCTTTGTGCAAAGCAATCTGGGCCGATGCTGTCCGAGCGAAGTTGGCTGGAATACGGCTTTACTTTTTCGGTTTACTTTTTTCGGCTACTTGCGAATTGTATTTGATCACATACAAATGTAGTTTGAGTGCGTATGGATTAAACAGTAAATATTTTAGGATAGTAAATAAGACGAAAACAATTTAACTTACTGTGTTTCTTATGTACACAGATGAGCACAAACCAATAATAGTGAAGAAAATTTAAATTTTTAAGCTGTTTAAAATATATTTATTATCCAAATCTGTATCTTATCGTACCTTCAGTCTAACTTGTTGCAGAACTTGACCGGTGTGATGGTTACTTTTCATATTTATCACTAATTCATTTCCTTTTCGTAGTATTTTATAATATGATATAGACTACGATATTTTAAGACCGGAAGGTGATTCTAAGAAATTCTAAGAAATTTTCCATTATATCACCCAAGTTAACGGTGGAACGTAATTGCTACTCTTTTTCGATGTGACGATCATTTTATCATTATAATGGAATGTGTAGTGCACACGAATGAATAGATTGGTTCGGTTGACCCCTTGTAAATATCGGTCTGCGGTTAATATTCGTTTGTCAATCAATAATATGTCACATTGTTCGATTTATTAAATCTGTGTATTTAGTTTGAATTTATAATCAAAGTAATGAAATATGAACCAAATTGTTATGATGGGCTTGAGATACAATTAACCCTATCTATATGGAAACTCAACTGGATGATCCGTAGAAAGAGCTTATTGATATCGTTAGTTTCGTGAAAAACTTTTAAATCCTGATTGCAATGTAACTCTTGATAACCAAAACACCAGTTTCCATGTATATAATAACTTAATAACAGAAAAATTGACTGTAGTTGGTGCTATTCGAAACAGCCGTTACCTCGAAGAACGGCGGTAGTGAATTCTTTCCAGTTTGCATTTTGATAACCTCGCTTTCGATCTTATGTATTTGTTCTTTCTATAGTTCTTTTGATATCCACATACATCATGATAATACTATATGATAGTCATAAAAAATTGGAAATAATAGATTTTTATTGCCGACATTCTTATTTTGAAAGTATTATAGCCCAAGTTCTGTAAAATAATAATCGAATACGATATGTGCAAGAAGTTTACGAGCAATGGGCATCTGATAAGTAATATGTTTTTTTAAATCAGTATTTTATATCAATGAGAAATTCCCTTTTAATTTTTATGAATAAATACACTTTAAAAAAGTAATTTTTTAATTCGATGCGATGTTCAAATGTATTTAATCTAATCTTACAACGGATGTTAACAGTCTAGTTCCAGCTCACAGAATGTCAGCACGGTTTTCATAATAACGGTCATAAATTTAAAATTACCTTCAATGGTGTCAACATTATTATTTCCTTATCAAATAACATTAAATGGGTTTACTAATTAAAAATAAAACTGGCTTTTCCTATCCTTTTCTTTTTTTAGCGAATAATCACCTCCCGTATTTTATTAATTGTATGTTGTTTTAAACCAGAGGGGTAATGTTAGGTTAGTTCTGTTTTTTTATAAATAAATTATAGTCAACTATTAACACTCCAAACAGCTTTAGTTTAGTGACGACATGAATTGTTATATTATTGTGGAGAAAATGCTTGTTGGACAACCGCAAATTTATATAACCTCTGTTCATCGACCGAATAATGAGTAATTAACTGTATCTTAACATTGGCAAATGTAAGATGATTACTTTTCAATTATTTATAATTATATGCTATCTAGTTTGGAATTACTTATGACCTCTTTTGTGCGGGATCTCAGCCTATTCCGTTCGTATTCGTTTTATGTTCCCTGATCATATTATAGAAATTAATCTAAAGTTATATAAATTTATCGGAACTTCCACGAGTTCTATTGGAAAAATATTATTCAGCACTCTAGAAACACTAACACTGATTACAGAAACACATTGTCTAAAGTCCTCATTGAAAGCGAATTTAAAGTGATACCGATATTATCATCGAAAGATAATAATTAGTCCGCTATAACTTTTAATTTGCTCGGTGCTAGTTGTGTTATTAATTACATTGTTATCTCATTGATGTTGGATTTGGTTTCAATTTATATTTCCCGATTTTGTATTTGGCAATCCGTTTCATGATGTACTCATTCTTAAATCGTTCGCAAAATAAAGCCTTGTGATCCTGTATTAAGTACATGCAATCAATGGAATTATGCTTAAACACACGTGATAACTATGACAATTAATAGGGAATACGTAATTCTCTGCCAATTGTGAGAATAAGATGCTAGCGGCGCGATTACTTTCAAGGTCTGTTGCGAAAGCCATTCAGTACTGAATTCGGAAGGCACTGTGTATTTATTACTCTCGTTAATGACTGGTTCTGGGTTTAAAAAACCTTTGTACTCACCTAACAAACAAACACAAATTATATACCTCAAATTTTAAATTTCTAAAATATTTGTATTCGATTCGTCAAAATGGATCAAGAATACAAATATTTTAGAAATTTAAAATTTGAGGTACCTACCGTTATCATAAACTTGACGAGACGTTTAGGTTTGGCCGGCTTCTTAATAAACATCAGTTTAAATATTCATACGTAGACTACATTCAAAAAGACTACATTTCAACTAATATCATTTACAAGTCGGAAAGATTTTGCAAAATAAGGTAAGGGCTTTTTGACTTATCCGTCAAAAGATGTATTTGGTATACATTTAAAATGCCAACATTATTTTAGGGAAAATTGAAAAACTAATTTTAATTTTGGCAAGACGACTTTTAGTAAAAGAGTTTTAGAAATTATACGATTTATTTACACTGATAATTTTTTTGATAATGTAATTAATCATTCATATGAGCACGACCATCTTAATAGCCTATATATCTATTAATAAAATATATAATTGAAATTATTTGACAATAAGGTTAAGATATGAAACAACTTTAAAAAAATGTATCAAAATAAACTTTGAGAAACTATTTGAAGACGATTATTTTATTTTTATAATAATTAACAAAAGGATTAATTAGAATCGGAAATTTACATTTATAAGTTTTGGTGTCATCATTATTGTGTAATTGAAATCACTACAACGTGCAGTCTTAGTAGAGTCATTGTATGAGGAAGTCGTGTTGGTTATTTTTTCAATTTTAAAAACTAATATAATTTGTTTCTAGTTAGTGTTTAAAGGTTATTTGGTAATACGTTATTTATTTCATTTTAAAATATTTTTTACTTTTCTACATTCACAATGTATATATTTTCTACACAGAACTTATTTTTTCTGATACCACTTTTGTTTTATCTAAATTTAAGTGTTTTCGCGGTATTTCTGGTCGTGATATTCATTTACACAAATACGCTCGAATTGACATTTTTTCACAGTACAAATAAAGCACTCAAAATGTTTGAAGTTAAACAAATATTTAAGGTTAAAAATATGTGAGGGTATGCCTCAACAAAGTATTGCATAATCAGTTTTGAGACGGGAGTTACTCCTATAGAATATAATTATTCCTAAAAATATGGTAAATTGGAGGGGAGTTCATAATTATAAATTCGGTTATATTCAATTTCGGTGATGGAAGGCATGGCGAGTGTGTTCGTATATTCGTGGTATATTAAGTCTATGGAATTTATTGACTCAAATGTTCTCCTCGATTATGATATACACATTCGTTTTGATACGTGATGTGACAATTTTAATTAGTTAACTATATTGAAATTTTAGGCTGTAATTTCATGGGACTAATTTTTTTTAGGTTTCCAAGCAATTTTATCACGTAAAATTGAATAATTGTTTCTTTGTAGAAATTATGATGTTGAATACTTTGAAAATGTGAATAACCGAGTCGTTAATAAAATTGTATTTTATAATTAAATATTTTTTTAACTTCATATGAAGCAGGAATGAAAAAATATTGCTGTGGAAAATTAATAAAAAGAATGAGAGATGTTGTGGGCTATTCGGAGCGAAGTTCCTTTTGCTATATATAATGTATTAAATAATAGGCACGATGCAATACTTTAACGTTTGAGAGTAATTAAATGAAAAATTAAATATAATTTGTGTATCAGTTGTCGATGCCTTAGTTAATTCGCTATTGAAATAAAAGATTTATTTTCACAAAAAATAAATCTTTTATTTCAATAGCGAAAGTTTCAAGTTTCAAGTTCTACGTCAAAATTTCAAGTTTCCACGTCAAGAGATTTTACAGAAAATGGCTTCTAAAGATAGATAGACATGTGAGTGATCTCTTAAGGGTTTTCTTTTTTCTTTTGTGGTACGGAACCCTAAAAACAGACAACTGATATAAACGTAATATAGACAATTGAACCAATTCGTTATCACCTGAAACTGAAATCAAAATAATTGTGTAATGAAAAGCGTGAGAAGACAATAATTTTTAGTGCAAGATTGTATATCCTATTTTAGTCGTTCATGTTAGATGTGTTACTTTAAGCGACAAAAATATAAAACGATTTTCTACCATAATGAAACTATCAGTTAAAGTTATTTATAGAATATTAATATATGTTAATTAAACCACGTAACCACACACCACCGGTAGCGGGTCCTGAGGCCATTGACGACCAAATATTTGCATTGTATGGAACGGTGAGGTCTTGACGTTGGGATATAAGCTAAATAACAGCGGCTTATACTGGACTGGTTTCGCTTTCTGTTATTTTAGGCTCTATGTTATGGAATCAGAAGGGTTATTTGGAGATGATTTGTGATATTCTTTTCCTCGGAGTTAACACGACAAAGTTTTGTTTGAAGTTAGTTCGAGATTAATTTGTTTGCGTGAAATATATTATCCAGTTAAAATTTTTGTAGATATTTTTAGAGTTGTATGTATTTTGTGTTTTCTGTTTTGTTTATCGTCTAAATATTTAATACTAACGGACGGTTTCTCTACTAAACCATGAAAAATCCGATGATCTTTTCCATAAAGTGTAGGGGAGAAGAGTTTCCTGCTTTCATTTGTCTGCAAACCACTTTTAGAGACTCATTTCTCGGAAAGGAATCGCCGTTTCAAAAAAGACAGACATGGATTTACATGTTGGATAAATAGCGAATGTTGCATTTTCGTTTTATGAAATTTAAACGCCAATTTTTATTTACTCTGAATGAAAGTATCAGACTTAAAAAATCGCTTTAGCCTTGACTCTACGCGAGATCTCACTTTTATGGTCAAAAGACCACGAGACTTGGTCCCATTTTTACGTGTATGTTTTTGATGGAGTTAATACTTACAGATTAAGTTATTTATGGTACGGTATATTGTACGGTATAACCAATCAGTTTAGGGACATATTCTTTTTAGAGTTTTTTCGTAATCCAAATGCTTATTGTCACACCTTTACACCTTGATTTTGTGCTAAAATTTGTTAATTTGATGTATCAAAATTAAGCTATTCATACGATTACAACTTCTCAAGATTTATGAGAGTTACGTGGATATTACATTCATTTAGTTTACTTTAGATTATGGTGAACGGGGCAATCGCCCGGGGCCTCGCTCTTGCAGGGGCCTCGCGCAACAACCCAAGCAAATTTAAAAAAATGTAGATTTTTTCCTAGAACTATATTTTTTTTTATTCAAAATTTTTTACCTTGATTCTTAATTATTTATTCAAGTTATAACATAGCGGTAAATTTAAATAAAGTTAGTTAACTAATTCATTCATTCAAAACATAATTGAACAAAATATTATGTAGTACTTGAATATCGCGCCTCGAAACACTTGAAGGTCGGTTTTTTAATCGCGTAATACTCGGGTCAGCTCGGCGCACTCGGGTCGGGAGTCGGGACATAATATTCTGCTCCTCTATCGCTCGGGGAATCCCCGCGTTTCATTTCGTTAGTCAGCTCTTGTCACTTTGGAATTATTTTGCTTGTAATATGAGTTACAAAGTCGTCACTGTACCGTACAAATCTTTTAATTTTATTGAATATTACGTTCTTTATACTATTTGAAGTATTGAATGAGCTGGAAAAGTGTAAATTATAGTATTTGAAGTATTGAGTAAGTTGAAAAAGTGTAAAAAAACTGTGTGGACACTTAAAAATTGTTTTTGACTGTTTGTGAGAAACAAAACAAGATTTACAAAATGACTTCGCGTGATCGTGATGCCGGTAGAAAATTTGAGTCAGGTAGTTCAAAAAGGAAACGAACTATCGAAAGAAAGCTGGAACAAGAAAATCTACGTGGCTCTTTATATAAATATATAAAAAGTGATGATCAAGAAACCTCTACAAAATATTTATTGACCGAAAGTGACTCTAATTCTGATTCAGCTGAAAACATTCCTTCCACATCATCATAGGTGCCGCCGCCGTCATCAAGTAAAAAGAGCAAAAATGATGATGAATTAACTACATCATTGTCCCTTAGGTCACCGGTATCGCCGTCAAGGATATCCAGCCAAGAACACGAATCTGAGTCGGAGTCTATGTCTACACCCATGACTGCTGTAATGGAAAATCTGAATCCTCAATATGACCCCGGTTTGTAGCCCACAACAATTACTGATGTAAACCGAACTGAGATTGTATAAAAAGATTTAAAAGGTCCAATCTGGGTTAAAATTGATTTATTTACCGTAAATGACAATGGACGGCGATTCAGCGAATATCATTTTAAAAAGATATTTGTTAACGGTTAAAAGCTTGACAGGCGCGGGATGATTTATTCACAAACAAAGGATGCCGTTTACTGCTTTCCGTGTCGATTATTCGGGCTAGAAAATACAAAGATTGGATCAAGTGAAAGAGTGTGTGATTGGAAACACTTGGGTGATTACCTAAAGTCTCATGAATCTACTCGACAGCACAAAGATTGTATGTTGAAATGGATTAATTTAGTGAATGGTTTAAAAAGCTGTTCCACCATTGACTCCTTGGCCCAGTCACAAATTGAACAAGAAAGGCAACGTTGGAGAGATATTTTAGAACGATTGCTCTCAATTGTACATTTTTTAGCATCTCACAATTTGGCCTTCAGGGATCATAGAGAGAAGTTAACATCTGACTCAGATTCGTGGGAGACAAGCGGTAACTTTATAGATTTAGTAAAGTTAATAGCCCAATTCGATCCCGTGCTAAGACTTCACCTAAAACAAGTAAAGGATAAGACGATTAATGGCCACTATATCGGAAAACATATTCAAAATGAGCTCATACAATCAATGGCAAGTCACGTGAAGACTCGAATTGTTGAAAAAATAATTAATAATAAATATTACTCGATTATTCTTGATTGTACTCGTGACGTTTCTCGTGTTGAACAACTTTCAATTATTATAAGATATTTCAATACAAATACAGCTGAAATTGAAGTACATTTTATTGGTTTCTTAGCCGTCGAAAAAACCACAGCTGAGAGTTTCACTAATTATATAATCACAGAATTAGAGCAGTTAGGTATATCATTGCAAAACTGCAGAGGCCAAGGATATGATAATGGTGCCAATATGCGTGGTGAAAAAAGTGGTGTCCAAAAACGTATTCTTGAATTTAATCCACTTGCTTATTTTTTATTTCAATAATAAGTTAATTAATAAATATATTTTTATCGTTTACAAAATTCACGCCGAATAATTGTGTCGCAAATGAATCCTTTCACCAATCGAATAGCTGCCAAGTGCTAATTGAACGTTACGCACTGAATGTCTACAGTGACATCGAATGCGACTAAAATTATGTAGGTTCGTAAGGGAATTTTGTTATGAAATAGGATTATTTTCATTATAAGTTTTACAGTAAGCTTAATTGTTTGCATACAATTTGTGGAAATAATTCTACTGAAACGGGAATATTACTCTAAGTTCTATAACATTAGATTGCAAAAAATGTTCTGTTTTTCTTTTCTGAAATACGGATATTATATTTACAAAATACAGAAAAAATTAAACTCATTTGCAGAAAAAATCATACTTTCTTGTCAGTCATTGAATCAATTTTAGTGACACTATTTTTCCAAATATTATTTTATTTTGTCCTTTATCATTTTGAAAATTGAAGGAGGAATGGTAATGATAAATTTATTTCAACTTTTCCGTCATTTCTATTCAATTTTTAGGTATGAATATAAAATGTATTCTTCGGATGGACGGATAGACAAAATATCTTCATTGATAGTGTTTCTATTTCTTATGAAAATCTTAAATTTATTGATCGTCATATTTGTGTCTAAACTATTACCTACATAAATTTTCTTTTATCGTAGAATTTTTCTTTTTGAACGAGGAAAACCGATTAGAATAATTAACTAAGGAAAAGTCAGTATTTTGTGTAGCGTAATTTTTAATGTTCTCTATGAAATACGACGCTAATATTTTTCATGAAATATTCTTATATTCTAAAAATTATATGTATTTTAAAAAATATATATTCTAAACAATACAGTTTCGAGAATGTATTTATTTATTATTTATCCCCATGATCTAATTCCCATAAGTTATAAACGTAAAGGAAAACGGAATAAACGAGGGTATTTTACTATTATATGATCGCCCTGACCAGCCGAAAGAGGCAAGAAGGTTATGACTTATGTGAAATAAAAAACAAGTGTCGTTGTGGTCCGGATTTACAGCGGGCATCTGACGGGTCCGTGCCATAAATAATCGCCTGCTACGTCCGCTGTTGAATTTTCCACACCATAAAGCCCCATGAGTATTGGATTAAATTTTACATTTATACTCGGTTGTTTGCCTGTTTGCCTGTGCCTATGTTAAATAAAGCAAAATAGAAATTACTAATTTTAACACTAGGTGTCGTTTAGTAGAGTTACAGATGGGAACTGTCATGTATACTTATAACGGTGCAATGTTAGTTTTATTTGAATAAAATATTTTCATTCCGTTCAAACTATAGAAAGCTTGTTTATTATTGTAACTCGAATTAGTTATGTGCCCAGACCCGCGTGAGTGATAAACAAAGAGCAGTGAAAACAGTAAAATAGTAAAATCAAAAAGAAAAATATATAGTTTTAGCGTTTAGTGTGGTGAATAATGATTGGAAAGACGATGACGAAAGTAATGGACGGATATTAGACAGCGGTGGCTCAGCTCACATGTCTTACAAACGCAAAACTTTTGCATAATTATGCGAGTATACAGAATCTCCGCTGAAATTACAAACCCAAGAAGCCGTAGAAGTGATTGGTCAATGAAATGTTTTGATTAAAAATGCAATAAGTGTTTTACAAAATAACATAAGTGTTTTGAAAGATGTCTTTCATGTACCTAAATTAAGAAGAAACATATTTTCAGAACGTGTAGTTACAAGACAAGGCTATGGTATTAGAAAGTAATAAACTAATGCTTTAATTTATAAGGACAATAAAATAGTGATGTGCGTGTCTTTACAAAACACTTTAATGTTTAAAAGTGAAAACATTTCGAAATTCGGTGTGTTAAAAGTGAAAACATTTCGAAATCTGGTGTGTAATGTAGTACAAAAATTGGACCTTAAAACACGGCATGAACGTTTGGGACACTTGAATATCAAAGTAATACAGAAAATGAGTAAAAACAATATGATTACTGGTGTGCACTTCTCGGACTGTGACAAGCTTGTATGCGAGGGCTGTGCTTATGGCAAGCACGCTCGTCAATCCTTCCATAAATTAAACAGGGGACCACTGCAACTAGGTGATGTTATTTATAATGATGTATGTGGGCCATTCAATGTGCCATCGGTACGAGGTATGAAATACTTTATTTTGTTTAAAGATGCTGCAACAAGTTTCAGATATGTGAACATTATAAATGTGATGTGTGAATATACAAGCAAAGACTTCAAAGAATATCTAGATAGTGAGGGTATTTTGTCATGAACTTACTGCCCCTTACACGCCTAAGCAAAATGGCCGGGCTGAAAGAAAAATCAGGACAATAGTGGAAAGTGCTCGATCCATGCTTTATGCCCGTAGTATATATATCAATTGGATATCTTCTAGCCAGACACTAAATATTACATCTATGAAACGGTGGAGTGGTGTAAAACCTAGTTAGGAGCATGTTTAGTGTTTGGGTGCGAAGGTGTTAGTTGGCTATGATAATACTAACATAAAATGTATGATCCGCACACGAAAAGGATAACGGTATCAAGAAATGTTATTTTCAATGAACAGAAAAGTCCTGAATTAAGGACCAATGAAGCTCAGCTTTTCATACATGATGAAGATGACGAAAAAGATCAAGATAGTAAAGAAGACAGATATAAAGCTCGACTTTGTACCCGTGGAAATTTTAAAAACTAATATTTCTGTGTGTATCAGCCAAAGACAACATATTAACCAGATAATAAGTAAATTGAATATGAGTATAGCATATCCCTGTAAATACACCTGTTGATGGAAATGTTCAAATAACTAAAAATGTTGATAATGAGCAGATTAATTTACTTTGCAGAGTCATTATTGTTTTTATCTACAGCAACCAGGCCAGATATTTCATATGGTGTCAATCTATTAAGTAGATATGTTAATAAGCCAACTGTACATCATGTTACTCAGCTTAAGAGAATAATTCATGACCTTATTAAAACTAAAGATTTATGTATAAAGTTTAAAGGTCATGAAAATTTAATTGGTTACTCAGGCTCAGATTTTGCTGGGAATTTCGATACAAGATAACCACTGGTTATATTTTTATGTTGAATGGTGGTCCTATATCTTGGGCTAGTCAAAAACAATATTGTATTGCTTTATGAATAACTGAGGCTGAATTTATGGCTGGATGTGAAGCTGGCAAAAATCCTTTATGGTTAAGGTTAAAATTTTTATGGAATTACACAACTCTATGTATTGACAATCAGAGTACTATTAAACTAAAAATAAATCAGTTTACCATAAGAAGACTTAACATATTGACGTTAAATTCAATTAGAGAGAAGGTACAGCAAAAGTTAATTGATGTTAAGTATGCACAAAGTTCTGAACAAATGGTTGATATTATTACTAAGGCTTTACCTACTCTTAAATTTGAACATATAAGTGGTGTAATATTGTCTGTTACGTAATTTACTTAAACATTTTTTTATTTAAGTAGACAAACTGAAGTTTTTTTCTGTTATATACAATTTAGTATTGGATTAAATTTTATATTTATACTTGGCTGTTTGAATGTTTGCTCGTGCCTGAGTCAAATAAAGAAAATATATAAATTACTAATTTTAATACTAGGTGTCGTTTAGTAGAGTTACAGATGCGAACTCTCATGTGTACTTATGCGAACTCACTTGTAACTGTGCAATATTAATTTTATTTGAATAAAATATTTTCAGTCTGTTTACACTATAGAAATGTGTTTATTATTTAACTAGAATTATGAGTCAATAATAAGTACGTGATGTTCAGAGTGCGATATGAGTGCCAGCGAGAATATTATATCAATTAAATCTGTAATACGATTTTTGGGATCTGTCTGTATGTACGTGCTTCGTCAAGGTTTAAATGTAGTGACAGATTCAAAGAAAAAAATTAGGAGTGGTTTGGACATTTTAATAAAAATTGAGATTACTATTGTGGTTTTTACGATATTTATCTATTAATGAAATATTCTTTGTAACTTTAACTTAAAGAGATTAAAATTATGAAGTGAGATACTAATTTAAGTATGTAGGAAAATAAGTGTCATTGAAAATTTCAATGCAACACCAGCAGATGTGGTAGCTGTGGAAGCAATAGATAAAAACCATTTGTCTATCGCTGTTATCTTTCAGTCACTCTTTGGGCTGTAGATTTCAATACTCTTATATAATAAAACGAAAAATTTGTTTTTTTGTGCGACCGATAAAGCTAGAAGTTATTCATTGGTTTAGAAGGAACTGTCATGATGTAGTATAATGTATTCATCTAATCTGAGATATTCATCTATATATATAATGTATTCATCTAATCTTAACTAATCTGAGTTATACACATCAGATTAGTTTGATACTTTACGACTAAAATGCTTCATCGAAAAAAAAATATTGGGAAGCTTATTATCTAGCACGGTTTCAACACTTTTGGCAAAGAGGTATAAAAATGTCGTATGGAAAATTTGTAATCGTAAAGTCAATATTATTTTATGTATATTAATAACTGTTTTGTAAATATATTTCTTGTTAATAGTAAATCATATTTAGAAATATTCTGTATTAATCTAGGAACGCTCACGTTAATAAAATACTTATTAAGCGTCACCTAAAAACAGAATAAAACAAAATAACCATAGATCGTGTTGTATAATTTATGTCAATTTGTCGTTAAATTGGCATAAATATCTTACTTTTACAGATCCTTGAGTATACGATGAGACGATATAAAATCGTGATGATTACTAAAATTGTCTTGTATTTCATACTATTCTGGAGATAAATTATTTTAACGTTGACTGAATGGTTACCGGGGAAATCCGGACCCTACGCGGCCCTGTCAAATTGACGCGATACGGCGATTGACCAATAAATTTCTTATTTGAATTTGAATATTCAGGGATAAGGAGTATTATTTCACGGAAAATAATATCCATTTTACTGGCAATTTAGTATTTATTTAAAATTTTTGGATTGAGGTCCAGTTTTGATAATGAAAAATGTAAACACGATCGAGGAAATGAAACAAAACTCTCGCTAGACCAATTAATCGCTAAACAAATATAACTTAACGAAATAGATGACTATTTCGTATACTGTATATCGAAACACATTAGTGTATGTTGTATTTCAAGGGTAATCCTCGAAACTCCAAAGCAATTTTATTATAAAAAAACTGATTAATGCGGATTGAGTGATTACATTGATAATGATAGAAATTTATATGCGTTTTGTCATGAAAAATAGTTGTAGACTATAAAACGTTGATTGGATTTTTAATAGTTTTTTTATTTATGAATTTAACTCTTTTAGTAAATACATTTATTCAAGTTGTTTGTCTATGGTTTAAATAAAATAAAATAATGGAACATAATAAAGTAGTTAGTTACTCCAGAATGTAACTCGGATAATAGTTAAATAGTACAAGTAATTACACGGTTTAGTATTGCTTGGTATACATGTACATCGACCAAAATATTTAGAAAATGAATTTGGTATATTCGGGTATGCAATGTCGGATGTACAAGGGCTTGGGTTCCGGGACGTCTCGTGTCTCGAAGTTCCAGGACTTAATTAAAATTTAATTGTCTCAAGTCTCAGTCCTTTTGGATCGAGACTCGAGACACGCTGATCGAAATCGTGTTGTAATAATTTATTTTACTGTACGTCATAATAAACATTATTTTTTCTAGTTTCCCCCACTCTGTCAATGAGAGCACGGTCTGCTATTTTAACGAGTTATTATATGATATTCATAAGTACATAACTTATCGAGTGAGTACACTATGCTTCAGCTACCATATTGTTATTTTGGGATGGTTGTGTAGGAGACATTTGTGACTCTCTCGGTGAGAACGTGTGATATCATAGTGATAATCAATAAATACCATAGATATAAAATTATTTTAGATTATTATTGTTATTCTTACAAATTGTCAAAAAATTTAAACAGAAATCATTTAATTTAATATGGAAGGTACAGAAAAAGTTGGCAAACATATATAAAAATAAACAAACCAACCCCACTATCGTCGTTATGTCGAAAGAAAATTCCATGCAGAGTTGGACTTTTGTCACAGGTCTTAGCAGGCTTCAAAGTGCAGACATTTCCAGTAGGATCAAAATTAGTTATACAGCCTAGGAAATCTTGCGAAAAGGAATCGAAAAAAATTAGAACAGAAAAGTAATCTATAATAACGGGATATGCTGCAAAAAGTCTTTATCTTAAATAAGTTTGCGCTTGGTACCAGAGGATGTTCTTACGTTAAGGACCATCATAAAAGCGAATTCATTCGTGAGTGTATTATGCAGAGATGTTACAAAAGGCCTATGGCCGAAAATAAAGTTACGAAAATCATATTATTATGGAGAGAAAAAAGAAGAAATGATTCTGAATTTTAAAGATTTTATTACTTCTGGTACATTATCCATTCTTTCAAATTTCGGTTTGTTGAATGGCAAGTATCCGAAATCGGGTGTATTTTAATTTGTATCTGCATGGTGTGAGCGGAAAGATTGGTTTATATATCTGGAAAATGTGAAACCAAAGATTTCAATTGCATTGCGAAAAGAACATATTATGGCCCCAACCAGTGATATTCCAAATATAATGAAGAAGTTTAAAGAAGAAAACTCCAGCGAGATTATCCCGTGCTTAAACAACACAATACATGTAGGAGTTGCAGAAATATTTCATAAAAATATCAGGCCACATCTGTAGCTTCTTTCTACAAAGGTATTGATGTTAGGGTTGATAAAATCCTGGAGAACAAAAAACTTCTAAAGAAGAGGATAATTTATAGCAGTATGTTTTATGTAGCTAACAATGTTAGCTACATAAAACAAATTTCCCATTACAACCAATGCAGGGTATTAAAAAACTTCTTGATGGAACTTGATTTCTAAAGAAATTCTTTAGGGAATCTCCTGAAAAGTAGTCAAATACAAGAATATGTTTAAGCAGAATTCTGGAGACAACGCAGTTTATTACTGGATGTCAAAATGGGGTAGAATTTGGCAGGTAGGTTCCTACATTAGATGGTGAGTATTCATAATTAATATGATTACTTTACTAAGTCCGTTTCACAATTTTATTATTTTACAACCTAAAAAACGGATCTGTGATTATAAGAAATATTATTGATGACTAGATATAACATTAATATTATTGCCGATTAGTATGATACTTTATTAAGTATGTGTAGTTAATCTGAGTTTACGACAATTAAAAAAACGAACTGTATAGATATTAATTAGCTTTAGAAATATTACAATTTTCCTTTATATTCAACTAGCGGCCCGTCCCGGCATCGCACGGGTGGACATTTATTTTTTAAACATTTTGGGATAAACGTAGAGTAAATGCAGGACATGCCTAAATAATATGTAATTAGTAATAGGGTCTCTCCCGTACCCAAAGGGAGCCACTCTTTGGGTACGGGACTTGATGATTGAAAAAATTGATTTTAGGTCAACGAAAAGTAAAGTTGATTACCTAGGCAGATAAACAACACAAGTGATCCTATAATGGTTCTGTTTTTCCCTTTGAGGTACAGAACCCTAACAATAAAGTCGTACTAAAAAAATATTATTTACAAAACAAAATTGGTTAATGTCTTCTAGACGAAGGTTTTTGAAACAGAACAAAAGACATGAACGGGATATTTTTAAAAACATTTCACTTAAATATTTTTTGATAAAGATGTTTAGAATGATTTATATATTTTTTTGTTTTATGTATTTTATTTTTATTTGTGTTACATTTCTTTATTTACATCTTTTATTTTAAGAGTTTTTAATTTTATAAGTTTTTTTTACTTTTTCATTTTTTACCTTAATGCTTCACTATACACTATGTTAGCAGTGGTATTTGTAGATGGCAATAAAACATATTGATATTCAGGAGATCCTACTCGAGAAAGTGCAACGTATAATTGGCCGTGAGGAAAACACTCTTTTCTCAGATCGATGTTAACCATTGAAAAAGTTTGTTCCTGGGATTTATTTATTGTAAGGGCAAACGATATCTTTACAGGAAACTGTAACCTTTTGAAAGATATAGGCAAATCTGTTGGTATCATCGGGATCCGCGGAATGTGAGCGAGCTGTCTGGCCGCGGAGCCAGTGATGATAGTAGCTACAATCACATTGTCTCGCAATTCTTTATCAAAAGTCTTATCCCATTACACATATTGGGAGGCCTTAAATTTTTCAATAGCTTAATGGGAGTACCTTCTTTTAATTTCAGTTCGTGGGGTGGCAAGCCGGCAGGATTGAGATAATTTAAAAATTGTGGATAGTGCACTGTATCTTCGATGTTGCACACGGTGTCAACAGATTTGTAACATTTAATATCACCGGGTACTTTTTCCATAATCATTTTGTTTATTTCATTTACTGAGTCGTTTCTCGGTGAAACTATTGCCCTCGAACAGGGCCAATTGAAATTTCTTTCTATAAGATTTTCGATGTCGTGATAGATTGTTTCTACCAGTATTTCTAGACTGTGAACAATTTGAGCCAATTCATTATCCAATAATACTTCGAGGCTATTGGCAATTGGAGGTGGTAATTTTCCGTCGCTATATTTAAGTATTTTTTGTGAAAAATTGCCATCGTAGTTATTACTTAAATGTGCTCTCATATTCGTGCGCAAATTGATTGTTTCAATAGATAGCCACACGGCTACTTTATAGATGTGCACGCCCCTCTCCCGCACTTCGGTTCCGACCACTTCGTGCTATACCGGCGGCGGTGACATTTTAAATTCGTAATATCTTTTGAATGGAATGTCCAATGTGAATAAACTAAAAGGTAAATTACAGGTATTGAAATATTAATTTACAGTCAGGTTGCTTAGAAAATGATTTACTTGCAAAAGGATCAATGCAAAGGTATGGATAACTTGGTCTGGTTTTGGTCAGAATTTCTATTAACTTTTAACATGTTAAAAAGTAGTTATAGTGACATAATTACAAAAGTTAGACGTATGCTATTTAAATTTTTTTCTATATATTGATATGTTATTTAATATTGTAGAACATTTCTTTGTTCTATCATCAATAGTTTTCGCAGCGCATGCGATGAAAGACATTTCATGGCAATTTTTTTACACCTTGGCTTACATTATTGTAGTTTCAGTAAGGATTCTTATTTTTCCTTTAGATAATATAGCCTATATTGATCAGTGATAATGTAGCATTCAAATTATGAAAGAACTTTTGAAATTGGTCCAGTAGTTTTTGAGCCAATTCATTACATACATCCATACACACATTCAAAAATACAAATCTTTCCTCTTTATAATATTAGTATAGATAAACGTTGATCTTATTAAAATGACGATTTCATTGATACATCTCGCTAAAAGCGAGCTCGATTTTTATTTTGTTTGAAAAAGTCTTGAAGTCCTGGGACGTCCCAGGACTTTGAACCTGAGATATCTCGCGTCCCGAGATTTTGTAAATGTCGAGACTGCCCGAACACTATTGTGTACGTTACCTAGGGAACGGAAAATAAACCACGTGCGGCGTGAAGTCAGCAAATATGGCAATAAGAAGAGGCCATTAGAAAATATATGAATTGGTTTATATGATAGTTATTGATAGTTATAGATAGAAAATGGTCTTACGTATTCGTTCAAATATTAAAAATATAATACACAACACAAAAGTTATCAATATTACTTGTGCTCGCATATATATATATATATATATATTTATATATATATATATATATATATATATATGTATATATATACATATATATATATATATATATATATATATATATATATAAATATATACATATACTTTTAGATTTATTACGTCTATACAGGTGTTCCTAGGTTATGGACCAACCGAAAAAGAGCGGTAGCTCATGATATGCCTGGGTTACTGACAATATTTCACATTGATACATGTTTCTTAGTTTTCAATACATTTTCAATACACTTTGAAATTTGTGAAAATCACTATTCTGGGTCGATATTATGGGTGTCACGACTACAAATTAAATCTGATTGTTAATTTTTTTGTAGTTAAATATACTTAAGTAAAACGCTTTTTAAATTAAACGAAACATTTTACGACAGCTAGTACGGTTCTCTCAATTTTAATTAAATGTGAAATACTTTTTTATAGTCAAAGGCAATAAGATTTTTATTACAATAATTTTTGCACTACATGTGTCAATTTTTCAAATAGTTTGCCAGTTCTGAGTGGCATATTTTTTTCAGTACAAATTTGGGTGATGAAAATTACAAAATCCTAAAAAGTACAATTTTGATTTTTTTAAGAGAACCGTTTTATGCCGTAAATGTTTTAATTAATCCAAAGGACGTATTATCCAATTATAATTAACTACAAACAATTGACAACCAGACTTAATTTATAGTCGTGGCACTCAAAATGTTGGCCCAGAATAGGGATTTTGAAAAATTTTAAAAAACGTGTCTACATCTCAAAACTAAGAGTTTATTAAGGCCAAATTGTGTAAGTAACACAGTCATAGCTTGATCTATCGCTCCTTTTCGATTAGTCCATGATTTAGGGGAAGTTCCGGTGATATTTAATCGTCCAGTTTTTCCTTTTTTAATTGACTTGCCTGAACCTTACAGACACTTTTTTATTCATTTTTTCTTAACCTGTTTTTTCGTAAAATCAGACATCCAAAGTTATGATCATACCAATTCACAAATTTTTTATTAAGCATATTTTTAAACCCTTATAAAGCAGATATGAAAGTACAAGGATATGTAGCCCATAATTGAGCACTTGCTCTTGTTAAGTTGTAAGGAATTAATTACACTTTGTAGGAGCTACCTGCTATATTTAATAACAGAAAAGAGTTTTTTATCGTCCATGACTAATGAAAGTGTTCAATTTAAATAGAAAAAGTAATGAAAGAGATTGGTCGCATGACTATAAATATATAATAATTTTCGAAGTAAAATGATATCTTAATCTTATCTAATCTTAAAAAAAATGATAAATTTAATTCAAGAGAAATTATTTCATTAAGGATTTCAAATAAACGACTCTTTAATGAATAATAGTTTCTGTTTAAGCGATGTAATATTTTTAAGCGATAGTTTTAGATCTTCTGATTAAAAAGACACTTACAGAAAGTAATATTTGCAGAGAAAAACCTAATTTTAGCCTAATACTGTTCGCGTGGAGACCGCAAATTTATATTTATATAATAATTATTTATATTACAAATATAGAATTATTTCGTTCACACAAGGGTGCGTTAAATCGCTTAATAATCTATAACATTTTTTGTTCCAAAACTCTATTCCTTGTTGTTTAAATGTTATGGTCCTTATTACGAGGACCCAAAGATAAAGTCTAATAAAAATTAATTCGACCATTTGTATGTGATACGAACCTGAAATAAACAGATTAATGGATAAAATTTGTAGAAACTCGTACTTTGGTACCTATTTACTTACTTCTTGTAAAAATTGAGACTACTATAATAAATTTGCTAGAATAATATTTTCCTATGAAATGTAATGACGGTAGACGGCGTCATGCTAAAATGCTTACATTCTATATTAATGCCAGAGGTTTTGTCAACAAGTCTAAAAGCTGACACCAGTAATTAGAACTTTTAGAGTTTTTGATGTAATGGTTGCATAACGATACAAAACCACTGAATGCACTCTGACCTCGCGAAGTGATGGGTACCAATGATTTTACATAATGTTATATTTTAAACAATTTAATGAATGGATGTATTTGTAAAGTATTCACTTCAATCGCCCATTTTTGCATACCGACATAGACACATAATGCACAAAAATAGCCGGTATTTTCATGAAATACGTTATGAAAATATCATTATTATGGAAAATTTTCAAAGTCTAATTAAGAACATAAATATCTCAAAACGTCACTAAAAAGTAAGAGTTGGTGTCTCGAAGGGAAGAAAAAATTTAAAGGCAATCTACCTTTCAACCTAAACTAACCTAAAATTATTATATGTGAATGTATATAATACGAGTAGAGTAGATTGTAGAACTGTGATATGTAATTATTATGTTGTCACCGAATATCACTAAGCTATGTTATTGTATTAATGATAAAAACGAAAATAAGTACATGTTAGACTAAATGAAATATACAAATAAATTCTCTCATCTCTAATAACTAAAAGGCTGTCTGTCTTTAAGCTCACGTCACAGTGTTGCAAAAATGTTTCATTAGTTATACGCATATAATTTTTACCTTTAAACATTCGGATGCCCACGCATTATGCAACAAAAATCGACAGGCGGAATTTGCTCACTAATGCGTGTAGTGACTTATAGTTTTGAGGTATTTGTAAATACACAACATGTGTTTTATATTCATACAAATCTTGGTTATATCTGTGCTTTAAATAATATTTTTTAGCAATTGAAATTTAATAGCGGTACATATAATGAAAAAAAAAATATTGTGAAGATTCGTGATAGAAATAGTGCTTATAATCTTTTCATAATACTTTTTTTATATATTTTAAGTGTACCGAAGTTACGATATGTTAAGTTACGATAAGTATTTATTTGCATTATATGTTAAGTTACGATATTTTTTTATTTGCATTATAAATTATAAATTATTTAATATTTTATTATTTGGTTGAATTCAGATTTTACCAACCGTATTTATAATCACGCTTCAGTCCTTTTATTATTTTATTTTCATTGATAATTTGCGTGCTGAATAAAGTGGTTCTTGTATTATACCAAAGACGTATAACTTTTAATTCACGTACATTTTTTTAAGTAAAATTATGAACATGTATTTGAAATGTCAATATCTACTTCTCCACTTTCACTCGAATGAAGTAAGATAACAGCAACGCTTCTTGCTCCATTAAAAATCTCACTTATTTCTTGTTCAAATGCTCTATTACTATTTGCCATGAAGGACTCTCGGCTTGATTTTATGCCGTTCGTTTCGAACGACATAAAAGTAGACATGAAATAGTGAATGCGACTCGCTCGGTTGAAATTAGACAATACGCTGACTCCCTTAGAAGGGCAATCAAATGCAAAATCGATTTTTGCGCTCGCAGTCGCCTCGCTCCGTACAATCTGGGCCGATATTGACAGGGAGTGTAGTTTGCTGACACGCGATTTTTTTTAGTACTTGCGAATTGCATAAACCCTTTTGAAATTATTGGATTCTCAAATTTTTGTTATTAAAGGGAATGATTCTTGTTGTTAAAGAAAGTTTCAAGGAACTTTCAGGGGAAGAAAACTGTTTTTTTTCTATTTTCTGAACTGTTCATTCTGCGCGTAGTTCATTAGGGCAAGTGTAAATGTAATTTTTAATTACTTTTGCTGAATTTAAGATTTGAATATTTGATAATATTTGACCTTAAATTCAATAATATAAGTTTATATATTCATGATACATAAAATGTACCATAAAAATAAACAAATTTTGGGTAACGTAAGTCAGGCTTTGTTGGTCTTAATAAATAAACGTTATATAATATTCATTATATTACATTTATTATCACTATATTCGAGTGAGTAGATTAAAAAATCCATATGTCTAATCTTGTTATTAGCTGATATTTATAATTATTAGTTATTCAAAATAAACGTCTTGGAATACAGGTGCTAATATACGAATGACCTTATTTGAATGATATACCTACAAATTAAGGCAGGGTTTAGACATAGCAGTTATAACAAGAACGTCTGTTATGATTAAAAATTGTTAGAAAAAATAAAATGCATACTCATAAGGATTTTTCTCGCAGTAGATTCAAATGTGTAACATATTATCAACATTAATCACCGGCGTGTTAGCAACTTTTCCAAACATCACATTCGTTATGGATTTGATGTTGTCAAAAGTTGGTCGTTGTGGAAAATGTGAAAACAAATACCCTTGATTACCAATAAAACAACGACTTATATTCACATTATATTTTTCGTACTAATTTTCCGATTGAATTTAATTGGAGCCAAGTAATTTTCTTTTATTAATAATAATTATATTTTATGTTTCTCATTTCCTTCCAGTCGCTTGAAAGAAAATTAAACCTTCTAATGCATTTAAAATTTAATGTGTACTCTGTTGTCTTCGTTATTATGTCTTTATTATTAAAGAGGTGCTCAATTTTAGTGATTAGTTCATTATTTCTGGTTAACGAAAGGGCACGTTGTTAAAATATTTCCGTAATATTGGAAACGTATCTATTACACACACCGTAGATTCACAGTGTAAAATAGTTCTTTTTTTATATATAATTCAATATATATATATTGATTATAATTAATGCTCTTTCATTGTATCATCTTAATATCTGACTCTGATTGTACCATGTAGCACTATGGGAATACTCATTATCCCATGGTGAAGTAATAACATTTTAATAAAATTACTAGAATTACGATAAATGTTTTTGTTGGTTTATAATTTAAAAAAAAAATTGTTAACATTTCTCCGAGGTGTTTTTTTATATTCTCCGAGGTGTTTTTTACTATTTGCAAGTTTTTATTAATGAAACCGATTCAGATTACCTTTTTAAAATATTTAATAATGTCGTTGATTGGTTCTAATTTTTGTCGTATATGTAACTTGTGTAAAAAAATGCAATGAACCCTATTTGTCCTATATTCGGGACGTATTCGCCATTGTAAGGATGGGGATTTATTAGCCAATTTCTAACCAATAATAAATTTATCCTAAAACAACATAAATATGCATTGGAAATAATTTAACGTTGAATTACTAATTTGTTAATTACTTGCCATGAATATAGTATTTATGTGTAATGTCGTTGGTGATTTGAGAACTGCCAGTGAGCCGATCTGTAAACCAGATCCTGGCTTTAAAGATATGAAAATTATGTACTTACGAAGAAGTAGAGATACACAACTAAAGTATATTCTATATTTTGTCTAATTTTTTAGTTACAGGTAAGTCTATAAAAAAATTCACTCCAAAATGTAATCTCGAAGGCGGGAAGGCAAAAACAGGTGAATTGAACTTACACGCCGATTAGGACCTCACGATCATCAACGGCGGTGCCTTCATAGAACACGGCATGAAGAGACATGATTAAATAACTTCTTTGACACTTCTAATATACTGGAATTTAAGTATAGGAATATTTCAAATTCAAGAGGCTTGTTCACAATGTCTAGTAAAGAAAACGTATATTAATGATGCATATGTAGGAGTTTGGAATAAAGTATTAGTTTTTGATTTAGAAGGAAATTTTGGTTCCTTTGGAATAATAACTATATTGAATACCTTACAGTTTCAAACAATTTTTCACAATATAATGAGGAATAGGTGCCCCAGTGAATTAGTTTTACAGCAGGCACGCAGCGGGTCCGTGTCATAAATAACAGCGTGCTGCACTCGCTGCTGAATTTTCCACCCTATCGAGCCTTGTGGATCGGTATTAAATATATGAGGTCGAGGGTGAGCCATGTCGATATAGGTGAATATTGTACGGTGTCGATGATGTTATGTTCTATAATGCAATTTTCATCTACATTAACGAGAGTTAACAGCTTTTATTTTTGAATTGGTTTTGCTTTCTTACAATTGACATTATTATACGTTTGTTTTTAAAAACTTGAATACAATTTCTTTGATTCACGTACCTCCGATGTTAGCGTATTGTATGTCTTATTTCTGGATTCCTAATATTTTAGTGGTGATTTAATATAGCGTTTTTGTTTGGTATTACTTTTTGTAAAATGGGAATTAAACAGTTCTCTGTTGGTAGTAATGTTTTATTCAAAGGAGTTTTGAGGTTATTGCATTGATACGACATTAAAACCTCTTAATATTACGATCAGTTACCTTTGTGGACAATAGAGGGTCAACTTTAGTTCTTTTCGTATAAATAAATACACGAAAACGAGATTTGTGAGATAACAGTTTATCCCTTGTAATGCTTGCATGTTCCCTTTGTTAAAGGAAGAATGCCTAATATAATAGTATATTAACGCTGTTATTATTAATGCGTCCAATTTGAAATTCAGTCATCACTCTTTGTCGGCTGATATTGACATGGGGATGGAGATTTTCATTAAATAAAAGAAATAGGTGTTCTTGTGGGCTAGAATTACGGCGGCGTCGGGTCTGCGGTCGAAATAGTCACGTGCTGCACTCGTTGAATTTTCCACCCGGTAGAGTCTCGTTTGTATTACGTACGCGAGGTTAATGTTGCGACATGTGGATATGAATGAATACTACGTGATGTTAAAACATGCCAAAAGTTGGACTGTTTTTCATTTGCATTTTATAAAATAACTGCTTTTCCCCACAACACATTTTTCATTTTATGCAAAGGTGCTTAAGTATTGTGTGTAGACATAACTATATTATTTATATTTTATAAATGGTACATAAATGTCTATTAATGGTGAACGGTAACTTAAGTATCAGTAAAATAAAATCGCGATTAATAAGTTCACTGATAGCGAACAGGAAGAGCTAAGATTTCAGTGAATTGCACGCCGAAGTATTTATATCCATAATATCATAAATACGACACCATTATATAATTTATATTTCAGATGAATTTCTTGAATTTATTAAATGTTTTTAAACTACAATTCGTATATATGACTGGAATATATAGTACATTTCTTTAATGGTCAGTTTTTAATTTAACTTTTGTCATAGGGCAAATATTAATTATCTATTTATTTTATATTTGATGCGGAAATGAAACGCTGTAAATATTGAAATGAAATATTGTTATTACGTGGAACAAAATAACAGCTTAAGTAGGATTCGATGAACTTTGACCAGTTTTTAAAGGAAAAACTTGAGTAGCGTACCTACCCTAATACACGGTCAAATAAACGGCATACATATATTCGTTCACAGCCTCAAAAATATTTGGACAAATGTTGATTAAGTATTTATTTTATTTTTGATGCTGAAATGAAATGCTGAAAATATTGAAATGAAATACTGTTATTGCATAGAACAAATAACAGCTCAGGTAAAATTCAATTAACTTTTGGCTAGTTTTTACAGAAAAAAAATTATTATTCTGCTACTTCATTAAATACATGGCATATATTTCTTTAGACTCACAAAAATTTCTGATGGTTTGTACCTCACAAGTAAGTTTGTAGAACGTGATTATATATACTGTTTATTAGGGTTATGTACAGATCGCTTTTCATGGGACGACGCTGTACACCCGCCCGCCCATCCTTCGTGTGGTGAGAGGCATCTGGTTCATGAAGTAAATCAGCTAGACTCCAAATTTATACGTAACAAAACAAAATATTGTTTAAATTTAATTTAATTTATATATTCATATAATATATTTCCTTATCTCAAAATGCTCAAGGGTGAGGTGGAAAGGGTTGAAACATATTTTTTTTCTATCTAAGCGTATCAGTAAAAATTCACTTCGAGTGGAGTGGAAAAAAATTGTTAATCATGAGATAATGATTTAGATACCCTCCAAAATAAATTTTGGACCTATTTTTCTGAGCTCTACCGTCTGAAAATACCTGGAAAGGTAACTTGTATATATTGAATAAAAAATACTGAGTAACGGAACGGAACTCTCATAAACGGAACTCTCATAAGATCACGTGTCTGTCCGTATGTTTATCACATCCGTTTTCCTTAGAAACCGCTTGTCGCAGAAACTTGATATTTAACACCGCAATAAAAAATATTGAGTCGCACATATAATATGTGCGAGTCTCAAAAGCTCATTCATTTCGAAATTTTAGAGAAAGCAAATTAACTACTCGAAAATGTTTTTTTCAACTCCATATACAAGTGTGGGGTGTCGAAATTACTAGTTATAATGGTCTAAAAATGTATTTTTTCGTAATTTTATATATTACGTCTTTAGAGATAATACATAAAATTACGAAAAAATACATTTTTAGAGATATACTGACAAATAAGCATAAAATATGTTCCTCCCCTTATTTCCTAAACCACTTAACCTAAATTATGAAACAAATATTTTAGAAACTCTTGCAAGTTTGTAGGAAAACTGTAGCAATGATTGCCTTAATTTTTTAAATATTCCCCATGTTTTTACGCCTACGAAATATATAGTAGGCAATGTATTTACATTTTTTTAAATTTTCAGTGTCGATTTTTTCACAAACCATGCGATGTAGAAACTTGAAAGTTGGACAGTGACCAACACATCTTATTAACCCACATATTTCACAGTACCAATTTTTTAAAAATATTCTTATAACAATTAAGTCTTAAGTTTTTCATTTAGGTTTGTTGTGACGAATATAAAAATATTTTTTCACAACTATAAATTGAAAATTTAAAAAGACCTTCCTAAAAATATGCAAAAATATAACATTTCGCCCCGTTTATTCGTAACTCCTAAGCTAGAAATCATAAAAAAAAGAGTTGGTAAAATCTGACTGGACGATTACGGGAAAGCTATAGCGATTATCCTAGATCTTTTAATTTTTGAAATATTCGCCATATCTTTACGGCTGTGAAAATTATAGTTTATAATAAATTGCAACATATTTACGTTGTGAAAAATTAATGTGTACAAATACTATAATAAAACTAACCTATATGTTTATATTATTATTATAATTATATGCGTATAGCATGCATATATTATATATAGGCTAAATAAAACTGTTGGTAAAATCTGACTGGACGATTACGGGAAAGCTATAGCGATTATCCTAGATCTTTTAATTTTTGAAATATTCGCCATATCTTTACGCCTGTGAAAATTATAGTTTATAATAAATTGCAACATATTTACGTTGTGAAAAATTAATGTGTACAAATACTATAATAAAACTAACCTATATGTTTATATTATTATTATAATTATATGCGTATAGCATGCATATATTATATATAGGCTAAATAAAACTGTATACTGGAATTCAAAAATTAGACCTGGTGTGAGATCTGGCTATTGAAACCGAAAATTTGAGCTCAATCTCGAAGTTGATAGATGTAATACTGGCTAATAACCAGATATTATTATACTGTTCAATATTAGTCCCTCGTGTTTGTAAACGTAAGGACTGCCCAATGAAACAGAATATTGGAGCCCAGATACGAAGGTTCCAGCTTTAATATTGGTTTAGATACAGGTGTTATTAACCTGACCATCATCAGATCTAATTTGTGTATGTAATGTACATTAGAATTGAATATCTGTACTCAAACTCGATGTTTCTAGCTGTAATAGAGATTAAGATCCAGTTATTATTATTCTGGTCATTGTCAGACTCTTGAATTAGAAGATGTAAGAATTGGTCAACAATATTGAATATTGGAGTCCAAACTCAAAACTTCTATCTTTAGTATAAGTCTTAGATCCAGATGTTAGTATTCTAGTTATCATCAGACCCTCAGAAACATTTATTTATCATTAATTATCGTCAGGTTTTCAGTAAAAATGTAAATGATATAACTAACGTATAGATTGGTGTAGTAAACCACATTTAAAAATTTACAAAAATTCGAGAGATTAAGAATTTGGACCTTAAACATTTGAAGCTTTCAGTCAATTGAAACTTAAATAGCAAATATTATCACTGTGTAGTTACATTATAAATCAATTAAATATTCACCTAACGATCTGTTTGAAGAACATTGCCAAATAAATTTGACGGAATGAAAGTATCTATGTATAAATGAAAGACCGTAAATTCCGAGTCAAATTAGACATGAGCTGTCTGCTAGAAAAGGCAATCAAATGCAAAATCGATTTTCTCGTTCGCATTTGCTTTGTCCACAACAATCTGAACCGATACCATCCGAGCGGAGTTGGCTGGAATACTGCTTTGCCGGCACTTGCCAATGTTAGTCGCTTCATAGTTAGATGTCATGTGTTTCAAGGCGTGATATCAAGTAAACAAGTAGTTGGACTGCGTTCGAATTAATTAATGAATACCTTAGGGGAGTAAATAATCTGAAAGCAATTCAATCTGGTGTTTATCTTATATATGTATGTAGATGAGTATCAATTAAATGCAAACAGAAATCAATATAAGTTGAAGGAGATTGAAGTTTTTGAAGTGTTTTTTTTTATTTATTTTTGAAATCTGGTTTGCCATTAATTTAATACGCTGGGAAAGTTGGCTGCCGCGTTGCCTTTCATCTAATCACGGTTTTCATTTCTTTCAAAGTATCATTTTTAGGCGACAATTAATATTTGTAAAGTGGTTCATTTAAAGCACGCTGAAATAATTAATTACAAACGATTACATGAATGCGAAACAGCACCATAGCCCATTAACGTATTATGTGCGATCCGAATAGCTCATGTGGTGAGGTAGTTTATATTTAGTATATTTATATTTATTTGGACTTAGTTTAAATTGTGCCTAGTATTATAGTGAAATATATCATTTTTATATTAAAGTTGTAAGTCATAAAAATTATGATGTCTTAAACTCGTAATATGATTACAATTTTGAGTACTTTTAAGTAATTTAAGTACCGTGATATCACCCAAGTCATCGTTGCAATGTTATTGTTGCTATTTATTAGAATGATAAAATCTTTTTCAATTCATAATAGTGAGTGCACATGAAAGGATAGATTGGTTCTGTCGGGTATATGCAAATGTCAATCTGTGGTCAACATTCGTTCGTGAAATGTCAATCTGTGATCAACATTGGTTCGTCAAAATTTCATTACATTGTTCTATTTATGAAATGTGTTAATTTAAATTCGTAACATTCGTCAAATTAAATATAATCGTTAAATTAAATTTGTAAAATAAATTTAGTAAGTGTCCATGAATATTTTTGATTATGTGGGGTGCGATACAGTTAACTATGACTGTATGATGAAATATTTTTGGATATGCGATTAGTTAAAGTATTTTTTGAGAACAATTTGAGCAATAAGTTCGTTTTCGTATTACGACTTTTTTGTAATGTTACTAGTACCTGGCTGTAATTTGATATGGATGACAGATAATATACAGTGTCAATTAACTGGTATAATATACGTATACGTGCAAAAGACGGCTTAAATTTTTTTGTTACTTTTAATTATCAATGCAAAGTACATTGGGACCAATCAAATTTTTTATGTCATGTTTCTGAAAATATAAAAGTTTAATAAGGTACAGTTCCTTTCGCTAATTTCCTAGCTTGGGGCGGTCCTCCATATTTAGTGATTTGTATGACGCGGTGTCAACCACACAAGTCACAATAACATGTTTAAGATCCTATGGATCCCGCACAAGTAAGTGTAATACGTAGTAATATAATATACTTATTTCGTAAATATACATATGTTTACGCATCATTAGTGTGGTCATGAGGCGATTTATGATGGAATCGGAATAGAATTATATTTCTATATGTAGTATTAATTTTGTATTCTATATAATGAAACTACGTGATGCATTTCGAATTAATGAAACTACATCACGTTGTTTCATTTAATTGTGAATAATGAAAATCTACAAAATTAACGCCAAATATATTCAAATGTTATGTTTATTTACGGAATTAATTTTTGGGGTACCTACGAACCCTCGCCGTGACCAACTAAGGCGACTAACTAAAGACAAAACACCGAAAAGAAATTCACTTCTGATGCAATATATCTTATATTAATTATTCGTGATATAAAAACCATTAATTGATATAAATTGTAATTGAATATAAATACAAAATAAATTAACTAAGTAAATGTGCGTGCACTTCGCTGTGAAATCTCGGCGTAATGTGATTTTGGCATAGTTGATAGCTAATTTATGTTTCACGACGAAATTATAGAAGTTTCTCTAAAGTAAAATTGTTGGATTTATTATTCTGATACTCTAGTAATTACTGACACTAATTTTATAGATAGCTCTAAGACTCCTAGTAAGAGTACACTTAAAATCGGTTTATATTAGTATCCTCTTAAGAGGTAAGACTTTCTTACGAGGGTACTAATGACGTTATATTAAGCTCGAGTTGTTTTTATTAATTACATATTGTACTTAGTTTCGATATTGGGTTTGGTTCGATATTTGATTCGATTTCGGTTTATAATTTTGGACTTTATTTTCCGCAACAACTTTCACGTTGTAACTGCTCTTAAAATAAAGCCTTGCGATTGTACCTTGTTTGCAAAATAAAGCCTTGCGATTCTATATTAAATGTATGAGGTATGTGGATCTGTTACACGTGTGCTCTGATACACGTGAATACTACAATGGAGTTTTGAAAATTTGGTGGGCTTCAAAAATTATGGTAGCTTCATAAATTTAAATTAAAAAATAAAATTAAGTGGCCGACATGCTCCATTGGATTATGGCATACACGATCATTAGTTATGATATGATGATATATTACGTATCAATTTCATATTAGTTACGCAAATTGGAAAATTAAGCTATATTTTTGTAAGGTAAAGAGGTGGGTAAAAACCGAATGCTTATTTGTTTCATCAGTTATAACGTTGACTAATTTGAATATGTACGTAAGTGAGTCGTCAGCAAAATTTTATTGTGAACTTAAATATATTTCTTAGAATCCGTGTAAAGCAATGAACAAAAATATTACACAAGTGTTTTCTTTATGCTTTCTATTATATAGACTGGCAGATGAAACATTTAATTTACTATGAATTTAAAAATAAAAATAAATTATGAATTTACAAGTAAAAATAATATTCAACAAAACGAAGTTTGCTCTATTTCATAAAGGGGTCACTCAACGCTTTTTATAATTTACTTTGTATAAGTATTTCGATATTAATTTTTACATTCTTACTAAATCCCCGTAAATATATCAAATAGCATAAACAAGTTATGAGAAGAGACCAAATATTCCGGAGAGAAGTGGACACATTGTGACATTTGACATGCGAGTTGGCATAGTAGCGGCACGAGCAAACCGTCGTTAATATTGTTAGAACTTGTGCTTCCAACAGATTAAGCGTGCTTGCGTTGTTTTTCATTTGATTACATTAATGTTATTGACAAGTTTACCAATTTAATATCAAATCTAACAAGTACTATTTGTTTTGATAAATTATCACTTGTCATTTATTGTCACGAATGAAATTAGTTTTTTATTGGTCATTACTTGAAAAGAGTATAAAAACAAAGTCAATGCAGTGAGAATTATGAAACATATATCGAAAGAGTTTGCTTAATTAAACGATAATATATAACATGGGAATATAAAGAATGCGTGATGGTAAAAATAAAAAACGGTTTTTTTTGATATGGTTTGGTATATCATAAATAGACAGAAAAGGAATATTATTTGGTCAATAATTGGAATCAAACATGTCAAGCACTCGCACCACGAAGGCGAAGTGGAATTTGCATTACGAAGGTCTGTCCATGTTTAAGTACTTACAAATATTTAATTTTGCTTAGAATTTCTGTGAAATGGTGTGTAAATATTAAACTGTTAACAAATTTATAAATATATTGCCTACTATATCTTTACAAGTGAAAACATGGTGAAAATAAAAGAGAAATGTAAGATCTAGGATAATCACCATAGTTTTCCTATAATGTATGAGTTGGCTTCTAAAACCCTATTTTATATAATTTTAGGTTGGGTAATTTGGAAAATAAAAAGGAAAAGTGGACATATTTTTATACGTATTTTTCAGCCCACCTTTGAAGATATACTACTGAATAATATGAATAAAATATATTCCAGGCTCTAATTATTAGCCTTTTCAAATATACACTATACATTCAATTAAAAAATGATTACTTAATTAGCAACTGAGATATGTGGGGGTTAATAAATTTCATTACTATGTAATTTTCAAGTTTCTACGTAAAGCGGATTCTGACAAAAACCAGATGTGACAGATAGACAGATGGACACGCAAGTGATCTCTTAAGGATTCCTTTTTGCTTTTGAGTTACTGAGCCCTAAAAACAGACGGCTGGTATAAATGTAATACGGATAATTGAATCAATTCTTTATCACCTGAGACTGAAACCGAAGTGATTGTGTGGGAAGGATAAAATAAGATAACGGTGGGAAGGAAATACCTTTTAGTTCAAGGTGGTGTATACAATTTTAGTTAATCATTTTAGATGAGGAGGGGGTGGGGAATGTTCTTTTCGTTTGCCTGCAAACCACTTTTGGAGACTCATTCTTCCCAAAGAAACCACTGTTTCAGAAAATATTACTAGACATGGGTTTTAATGTTTTAAGTTGCGAACGTTGTATTCCCGTGCTACATAATTTAAACGTCAACCTATTTTTACTTATGTTTACTCTTGAACGAGAGTGTCATACTTAAAAGATGACTTGGCTCTACATGAGATTTTACAGGACCAACATATAAGTGACAAAAAAAAAACAAAAAAATTCCCTCCTGATTACACTCGAACGAAGTCGTAGGCACAGCTGGTATCTAATAAACAGTTTAACTGCGTGGAAGTGGTAAGTGGAGGAGCTGGTTGTTTCTTACTGAGACTCGATGAAACTAATAAAGATACTTTTTCTTTATTCGATTATTCAGAAATGGGTGTTTATACTCTCCTCAAGATATAGGTGTTTTACAATTTTGTGCGTTAAAATCAATCGAATATGGAGTTTGCCACTATTTTTTGAGGATAGTTAGAATTAAAGCGATAACACAGATGTTCAAGTTACAGAATTATGTTCACATTTGTGAGTTATGTCCTTGAACGTGAATAGACACAAAGGACGATTGATAGCACAATGATGACCACGATATATCTGAGAAGTCTCCGTTCTTGTTCTTTTATAAAAACTCTGTCAGTGGCTATATAACCTATATTGATATTTTCTATGTTATCTTACTTTTATTTTAACCTTCACTTCACAGTGATTTATAATGTTTTACTCCTCCTGTACTACCTTGGATGCGTCTCGTGTGGATTGTTCTCTTGTCACACTTTCTAGCCATGTGAAATTAAGGAATTAATAATGCATTCACAAAATCACTAGGTAACTATGTTCTTTTTCAGGAAAAAACACACTCATTATCCCATTTTATATATTAACAATTACGTTGGGAATAAATTTCGTTCGAAAATACTATATTTTAGATTGAAACCCAATATGATCCCCTGCAAAACACAATAAGATCCCCTGCAAGTGAATGCAGGAATAACATTAACAACACTTTTTGACACGCGATCCTCTTCTTTCTTCCATCATACTACCCCATAATTCAAGAGACATACGCTTCGTTTTACTTAGTATATTTGTTCCCAGTTTATTCAGGGTAAGAATTATAACAGTTTTAATTTGAACGTTCTCTTTAATAAATTAGTGGGAAGTATTTCTCTCTAATTCTATTGTAATATAAATATGCGTGTTTATTGAAATATACGTTTATATGAGCTTTATATTTTTCGTACGCATATTTTTGGCATATATTGAGTATTGTATTAAGGTTGGTACAGATAGAGGCAGGTGCGGAATCTGCATATCTAACAAAATGGTAATAGGCCTTATCTTGCATGTAACTGTCAAGAACCACTGGATGAACTTTAACGAAACTGTAGTTTTATACATTAGAGGCTTGACCAATGAGGTTAAATAGAAATATCAAGACTAAATAGAATAATCAAGATGATTACTCAATGCTATTTGTACTTAATTATTCGATCATTTTTAGTTCATGTATTATATAATGTATCATCAGATATGCATAATCTTACAATTTTCCGTTGGATGGCGGTATTTATTTTATTTCCGTAAAAGGTTTTTAATTAAAGAATGCATTTGTATTTATCTATTACTAACTGCAGTTCCAACACTATGTATTAGACTCCAAGGCATCCAAAAGAGGCACCGCAAAGAGGGAAGTTTCGAAGACCCGAAGAGTTTAAAAATTATTTTAGTTAAATTACTTAAGAGCTTTAAAACGCGGATGCAATAAGTTGGTAAATATTTAATTTTATAAAGTGGCTTTGGCTTGAAAACTTCCTGGTAACGATGTACCTAAAGTTTGCTTCTTATAAGGAGTTATGAATGAGTTAGTTTAGAATAGCCTGATCTTATCTTGTTGAATGATAATTAGCAAATATATTTTTATTTCCAATAAACAAAAAACAGAGCGTTCGCGTGTTTTAGAAATGTTGAAAAAAAATTAATAATACATTCGGCAATAAAAGTTTTGAAAATGTAAATTGTTTTGAATATTAAAAATAAGAATAAAATCGTCATACAAAATTAAAAAATAGAAGTTTTTTAAAGGCCATTCCCGCCGTTTTGGGTTATCTCAGAGTATCTCCTGGGACCCATAACTTAACCCTTTATATAATAAATAGGCATCTTTGATGTTACCCTAATATTGTGCCAATATTACTGTCCAGCGTTCAAACCGAACAGTGTTAAGGATTGTCTCTAAGCAATTAGCTAATCAGCACCACCCTTCATTCAAGGATGTATTTTGGGATCGCCTTAAAGACTGTTTCAATTCAACCAAGTCACGGCGGTTAAAGATAACACGTACTAAGAAATCGCTACTAATGATCAGATAATTACGTATAATTAGTAGTGTTTATTTAAATGATATCGCTACACCAATAGTCAAAATTTATTGGAATAAATTCATATTGACGAATTAATCATTTCATATGAAATAATATAAGACATTATTCTTGCGCATTATATTTTCAAAATTTAACAATTGTTAATATATTGAATCTATTATATTTGAATAAACGTGTTTTATTTGATAAATTAGCATACATTTTTAATCGAAATTTTACTGACTTTTCCATTTCTTTATATATATAATATTTAAATGAATTATTCTGTATAAGTTCATTATGAAATGGGTTTTTATTTTAACAGAATCCTCACGAGATATGACATTATTATAAAGTTCATTAAATTAGCCAGTAACTTTTCATCCACTTTAGCAATTATGGTTACTTTAAACAGTCGCCAAAAATTAAGAGCTGCTAAGAATATCGAGGAGCGCGTTGCAGTTTCTTTGACCGTGTTATTATAAGTACACCTACTCGCTGTTTTATAAATTTAAAATATTCATTCCTTCAGTACATTGCTTTTATGAAACCACTCCGATATACAGAGTAAAAAATTTATCGAGTTTTTGAATATCGAGTGTGGGTGTAATAACTTTACGAATTTACAAGATTAACTTTAGGTTCGTGGCGTATTCCAATAATAACTTAGCTGATAAACATATTTTTATAATTTATAAAATTTGTGTCGAATAATTATTTTTTCAAATGAATGCTTTCAACAACTAATTGTTGAAAGCATTCATTGAAAAAATAATTATGATATGATGTTGAATGCGATTAAACTTATATAGACTTGTAAGGGAGTTTTGTTTTGAACTGAATAGGATTATTTTCATTATATGTTTCCCAATAAGCTTAATTGTCTGCATAATATTATTCAATTCAATTTAATAATACAATTCAAGCTTAATTGTCTGCTTAATACAATTCTCGCAATTACTTAAGTTCCGTGACTTCAGATGGGCACATTACGAAGAATGTTTCATTTTTCTTTTTTAAAATACGGATACCATAATTTAAAATAAAAAATAAACTAGATTGTGGAAAAAACCCTACTTGTTTAACAATCATTGAATCAATTTTAGTGACATTATTTCACCAAAAATTATTTTATTATATCCTCCTTCATTTCAAAGTTACTGCAAATCTAAGGAGGATGATAAATTTATTTCAATATTTTCGTCATTTCTCTTCAATTTTTGCGCGTGAACACAAAATATATTATTCGGACGGACGAACAGACAAATTTTTTCCGTCTATAATATTTCCATTTCTTATGAAAATCTTAAAACGTTCTTGTAATTAAAAATATATATATTCGTAACTTTATATTTTTTGTCTGTTTTCAACCCTGTCCACGAATGAAATTTTCAGTGTTTCGAGTGTTTTCAAGAACAAATTCTGAAGAAAACCCGGCAGTTTTTCGTTTTTTGGGTGGAATGCGATGCTAACTATTTTAATGAAGTATATTCTTCGAAAATGTGTTATTTATTAGCATACTATAAAATAACCTCGTTTGCCGATTTATTTAATTTTTCTTTACCTTTGTGACTTATTGGAGGTCAGTATATTTGCACTTTGTCAAGATTTAGATGTAGTGACAGATTCAAAAAACTACCTAGTAGTTTTGACATTTAAATAAGAATTGGTATTACTACTATTTTAAACTCTCATGTTATTGTTTTCCCTATTTTATTTATTCTTTAAATGTTTTTGTAACTTTGACTTAATGAGATTAAAATTATAAATTGAAATACAAATTTTAAATAAGTAGACAATTCTGTGTCTGTTCTATTCTGGTAGATAGAGAAACAATATACAAAAACCATTCAAAAATATTTCACAGTAATCTTTCATTAACAGTTTTGGCTGTAAATTTGGATATTCTATAAAATGAACAATTTTGCATTTTTGCGTTTTTGATAAACTTAAATATTACTTATTGGTTAAGACGAAACTGATTAATTTTTTTGATTATGCCAGAGGGGCCTGGAGCAAGAGCGCACATTTTAAATATAATTTTCGTCAATTAGGTTTCATTAGCCGACAGGCTTTATTATCCTTGCGGGTAATAAACGCCTAACGCACAAACTTCACACTACAACTTTGCGCGCGCATGATACCCCGCTTCCCGCTGTTAGTATTGTATCATACCGTGTAAGGAGTGGCCATGCGATATGAATAATAAAAATCGGTCCAAATTAATGGTAAATATTTTTTGTAATAAGTATTAATTTAGATATGTAAATTTACAGTTATTTTTCTATTAGTGCAGGCTGCTATGATGTTAAATATTTAATAACATATCGCGGTCTAAATATTATTATTTAGTTTTTTCTTTCATACGTAATTGGCGGTTATTAAGGTCTATCAAATTTAACCATAGGCCTTATTATCCTTCTTGTATCAAAGTTAGTACCTATCTTTTATAATGTGTTTTACAGTATTTACAAAATCTTACGAGTGTAAACAAGTAGTGCACACTTTTTTATTGGCTTATCTCTATTTTAGTGCTTACGATCACGATGCCTTTCAAACGAGAATTGTGGTCAGAAAATGACTTGGTGTCGGCTGTCCGAACAGTACAAGGGAGAACTTTCAGTACATATCAATCTGCAGAGAGGTACAGTATTCCTAGAAGAACTATTAGAAACTGCCTTCTGAGTGGCAGTTTGAAGAAAAGGCTGGGTCGAAAAACTATACTGAGTGATGACTAGGACAGTGATCTTCTGAAAAGGATAACCAGGTTTTCTGAAATAGTAATAATGAAATAGTAAAAGTAGTCTGAATAGTTTTCTGAAATATAAACTACGGATACTACATCGCATGGTCTACAAATTTGGTGAGTTAAAAACTAGGTAAAATTTTAATGAAAACACCGAACTTATTAGTAAATATTGGTTCAAATCATTTGTGAAAAGACACCCTGGAATAAAAAGAAAAGGCTCAATTTATGAACCCAGGTAGAGCATAAAAACTTAACAAATGTATTATTGATGAACACTTCGCAAAATTAAAATGAAGTCTATGATAAACTAGATTTAAAAATCACCCAGACATAATTTACAATATGGACGAAAAAAGTTGCCATTTAACAATTCACTACCTGCAAACTGTTCTGCCTAAGAAGGGGCTAAGAGAGTTTATTTACAGTCTTCGGAACATGCTGAAAGTGTCACCATCACGGAATGTGTAAATGCACTATATATTGCAATATCACCAATGACCATATTCAAAGGAAAACGGTTGAAGCCGGAATTGTTCGTCGCCGGGTTATTGGGAGAAAATCAACCAAAGGGGTAGATGACAATGAACTTTTAAAAACTTTTTAAAGCATCTGGCCAAATACAAAAGTTCTGGCAGTGCCTTTTACTATTTGGTGGAGCAGTCTGTCATTTAGATCTGTCCATCGTTGAAGTCACAGATCTACTCGACGTATTGTAATACTGTTTACCGTTAAACGTCACCCACGAACTCAAGCCGCTCGATAAAGTCGTCTACTGATAATTTAAACACGCCTGCGATGCTGAAGTTTTGTCATTCTTGGACTAAAATCGAGATAAGTAACCCTTAGTGGGTTACACGATTTAAAATATTCTTTCAAAAGTCCGGTCCAAATTCCTAACACACAGTAATATTAAAATTGGCTTTAAAACAACTGGTTTGTATTCTACACGCCATTTAAATAAACACAAAAAACACCATTAGTTAGAAAAAAAAACGCATTAATTTCCAAGGAACTCCAGTCACAAAAGGTTTGTTTGAATAATGAAAGAAAGAAAAATACCCCATCGGTAAAAGAATGTAGTTTCAAAGGCAACAATGATACTTCACAAAAGCAGGTGAGCTGGTACTGTCATGGTTGTGAAGTGGCCAAGATGGTAGATATGAGATAACGCACTAAATGTGGCAAATGATATCACGGTGAGTGAGTAGGTTTATCAGTAGAAGATACTGATGATTTTGAATGCCGTTAAATGAAGCAATTTATAGAAGATTACGAATTTTAAATGTGAAAATTGCATTCATATGATTATCGATCTCAAATACCAAATGTGCAACAAATAACTAGAACGTAGCTTGGAGAGTGCGTTAGAGAGAGTTGGAGAGACGTAGGGGCGAGTAAATCTATGACGAATAACGCTTTAGTGTTTGGTTTACATGTCAATGTTCACTTCTACACGGATAAGACAATTTTATTTTTATGTGTTTTATTGTCTATATATATAGGTATAATAAAACTGTAGAATTTTTATCTGCATATTGTAGGTATTTATAAAAAAAGTGTATAAGGGAATATAATAAAAGTAATGGAACACAACAATATTGATTAGGATTTTTGTCCGTTTGATTGTGTTCACACATCACGCAAGTACAACTAAAATTCTTTTGATAAAGTTTCTACTGATGATTTCATTGGGTCTGTATATTTTATATTTTATGGCAACCGAAAATATTGTAGGGCTTGAATTAAATTTTCAAAAATGTTTTTTAAATTTTTCGTGTGGTGTATCGCTAGTTATAAGGATTACAAAAAAATTATTTTGAAATTTTATCAAGATTATTTTAGAGGTATTGATGAAATATTGAAAACTCATCAACCCTATCTTTCTATCTCCTTATCCAGTGTGCACCATTTAGTTGACTTATGTCTATAAGGTGTATTCTATCAAGTGGTCTCACGTTCGTGTTACTAATTATTAAAAATAACATGATTATTTAGTTAGGAATCGAGATATTTTTATAATCGAATAATTTAGTTCGTATTATTCATAATTGTTCACGGCCTATTTAAAGTACTGTAAAGGAGATATAAAAGTAACTTGATGCAATTGGGATTGGATTACTACATACGATGAGCGGAGAGCATTACACTGGTGATAATCTTGTTTTTCAAATCACAATTAAGGAAATTACAGCAAAACTTTTTTATTTGTAAGATTCATTATAATCATGTAACTAATATGAAAACTAATATGGAAAATCTAACAAATGACATGCACATTTTCCATATTAGTGCTGTTCAGCAAAATGCCAGTAAATAAATACAATACCCAATTTTAATTTGTGTCGGAATAAGAATTGACCAAACATTTGATGTTTTTTATTTCATTTTATTAACAAGCAGCACCTACGTATTGAGAACAAGTTTAATATTATACAAAAGAAAATGCATAATTTTAAACGTTTTTTCAGTACGTTGCGAATTAAGTTCATTCACATTCCGTGGCCAAAATGATGTTCAATTTATTTAGTTGTTTTGAACAAAATAAAGCTGCGATGCAACGTAATCTCTGATGACAGTCACATTGCGATAGCGTGACTGGACTATATTATTGTATTATTGGAATATATTGTGATATATTTCATTATAAAGTTATTTGAAATAATATTAATTAATTAAATGACGTCACACCTAGCGTGTTTCTTCTATCGTGCTGCCGTCTTGGAACCTATGTGTTGGCTGAGTTAGGGCGTAGTATATTCGTACTCGATCATGCGTCCGTTAGTAACGTCAATGCTAGGTGGCGAACGCGTAGCGGTACGGTTAGCATGGACGGCGATAGATGATGACTGATTTGGGATTAGTTGAGGTTCTATTGGTATTCAGCCACTTACACACAGCATATGGATATTTAGTATTTTATAGGTAATGATAATTCTTCATTTAATCCACCCGGCATAGCATGTTTCCATCCGGCGCAGGGTATATCTGAATGAAATTAATGAATTACTTGTCTGATTTAATTGCGCAGTGGATGGTAACGTTAATGAATAAACTGTTTCAATGGTGAGTGATATTTACTTGATCGTATTGCGCTCTGTATTTCAATCATATAAATAGACCGAAAATATTTTTTAAGTTTAAAAAAGGTTTCGTGAATAGTTAGACACCTACAAAAGTTTTCGTATTTTAAGTTGCTTAGAGTTTTTTAATCAATTATGTATAAATATTAATATCGTCTTAATTAAATAAATGTACAGACTATAGGATTATAGGCTTTAAAAAACAAGCAATATGTCGTGTTATCTCTTCCTGGTAAATTGATTTACGAGAATTCTTAAAAATTTGTCATACAAGCAAACTATATTTGTAATTTTTTAGTTTAAGTACATTATGAAGTTCTCTTATATCGTTATCTTACTCGTATGATTAAATACAATTTTAAAAATATCCTTCCTTGCATTTTTTAAAGGCTGTTTCCCACGATATGTATATGTAGAAAAAAAGGTTATCAAAGACGACGTTCAAACAATATTTTGTTTTGAGTTAAAGCATTATGTAATCGATATGTATAAATTAAAGGTTAGTAGTGAAATTCGTTTGCCAACTAGAGGTCTCAGATACATAGATAGATAGGCGGGCGGATGGATATCGTCGTCGGAAGAATAGCATTTCGTACTGAATCTTAATATGCAATGTACACAGCCATGCTGTACATATTTTCTAGTGAATTTATTTTGGTTGATATTTTTTGTGATACCACAATACAATTTTGTAGTTTTATGTTGTTTCTGGGCACAAAAAATATTTTTAATATTTGTCTCATAAAGTTACAGTGCCGCGCGATCTACGTTACGATTCGCCCTCGCTGTATCAACACGCATCATGTATTTAATCTGTATGTACCCTAATTTGATTTTTCAGAAAAAAAATTTCATGGGATATTATTGGATCTATAAAGTACCAACAACATAGAACGTTTGAGTAAAACTTTCGAACCAGTTTTTGAGGTTTTACGGTGGTATTTATAAATGAAAAATAAACAGAAACATTGGAGTTGTTTATGCTTTTTTGCTGCTCTTGAATCGATTACAATCAAAACCTTAATTCCATTTTTTTCTTGGGTCAACTCGAATGAAAAAAAATTATTTTCTCCTTAACTCACTCGAATGAAAAAAAAGTATTTCGATATGATTAACCTATCAGGAAGGCTGTTATTTTTTCCAAAGGCTGCTTGAACTGTGCGCACTCTTTTTTGTTCACGTACTCGTACGCCAACTTTAATACCAAACTAACCAACCATACGCGGCTTTATACGACTGTCTGCTAACGAAATATCTTTTTCTTGACAAGATTTCCTCTTTCTATTTTTTTTTATTTTAAATGTGTTCTAAGGACAATCCTTGAATAAGTACTTTTTAAGAAAAAAATCTTAACAAAAATCTTAGTTTTAATTAAAGTTCACCGACAGTCCAAAGATGAAAACGAAGGTACTAAGTTTATGTCAAAGTAGCACTACTTAGCACAGTACCTAATTTTCACGACTTTTCTTCTTTCGTGTATAAATTTATCTTTAACAATTTTCTTTTTACAATGATGCAGTACGTCAATTAAATTTTTTTTGAAATTCCAGATGGGTTAATTTCCTGAATCTAATAAGAATTTTACTAAGTTCAATATATCTAAATATCTTACGAATACCAAGATAGAGAGGCTCAAATATACTCTAACATGTAGAAAGTATTGTACACAGTGTGTGATATTTGATGTGATATTGGACGTGATATTTGGCACAGTGGTCGTTGTGTTACGAGAGCTATGCATCGTGAACATCGCTCATATTTGTGTTTCAATGCATTTAATGCTCCCGTACCAGCTATACATTTTATGATCTCGATATTATTGGCGCAGTTTGTCGGCTTAATGACTCATTCGTAATTCGGATACAAAAGCCGGCAGTAGCTTGTTATTTCAGTAATGGTTTGCATATTATATTCCTATATGAATTATTACGAGTACTGGAATTTGGAATATGTTATGAGTATTTCATATTGGAAGTAATAAAATACAAAAAGGTCCTGACTATAACAACATAGGAAATGGCATATGTATATATATATATATATATATATATATATATAATTAATATATATATATATATATATATATATATATATATATATATATATATATATATAAAACGTAATTAAATTTTTACTTCCGTCATATAAAGGTGTACTCTAAAACAATATATGATAAATGAAAACGCAAAAAATACCCGTTGTTTATCGCAGACTTTTATGATCTGAACAAAATTCGACACTGTAATAATAGGTGTCTAATATTTTACAAATTTGTTAATTTAAAAAGAATTTGTATTGGCTAATGGTTTTGTCGTAAAAAATTGAATTTTTAGTGTGAAAATAATATGTTATCTTTAGGCCTTAATTTCATAATAAGTGATTGATAACGATTTATAATATTATGAATAACTAAAAGATGTTGAAGATGTGCCATCTATTCATATATTACTATTATCAGTCTTATTATGTGTTAATATTAGACTTTATCTATTTATTGCCCCGCAGTGAAAAAACTTCTTGGATCCAATTAGCTAAAAATAAGAAATAATAAAAGGTTATTAGCTTTTGTTAATAGATTTCGTGCTAAAGTTCTCTTATTTGATGAATTGGCGTGATAATTACCGATTTTTATTCTCATTGTTTGTAGATATCTGTTAATTCTACTCCTTCAAAATTGAGTTATATGTGTGTAATTAAAAAAATACAGTATACCTTAGCTATTTTGTCCAATGTAAATGTCAATCAGAGTGACATGATGTTTGTTATTCAGTAACACGTCGTGTTACTGATGTAATAAAAAACCTATCAGAAATTACTTTGGTAAGAAGATTATTGATCAATCTTAGAGGCGTACTTCATATATTTATTGCAATACTTTTGCCTCAATTCTTCGGAACTGATTGAACGGGAAGCGTTGATCTATGCTGTTTGCATATCCTAGGGTATGGATCGAATTGGCAGATTAAGTCACGGATTGTTACTTTTGTGTCATTATCCCGATAAAAAAGGAATCGCTTAAAAAAAACGAAGAAATTCATTGTCCATAAAATATCGCATCTACAATTTGTCCTGATCTTGATACAAAATACTTATCGATTTTAAACCTAACTAAACGTTCAGTTATACCATCTGATGCTGATGCTGATGGATGGTGTTCTAATGTATTAACACAATTAGCCACGTCGGCTGACTCGAATTACGTTTTGGAAGTTTGATTGAAAAAAATCTCATTTAGAGAATGAGTTAATTTATTTAATTAGGAATTTTCACTTCACCAAAACCGAAGTTGGGTTTAGAGGTTAAAACACTGTAGTTGGGTTTTGAGGATCAGTCAGAGTAATAACTTTAGTGAGAGATTTGGTTCACGTGTAATATAAAACATAATATGAAAAAGAGGTCCTTTATGAATTTTCGGTGTTTACAGTATTAACTTACACTGCCTTATTGGTTTTTCTCAGGATAAAAAATAAAAACCTTCATATGTCGTTTCCTTTTATACCAGAGCTAAATACAGTCTTTTTGTATTTAAAATATTAAAAATATCAGATACGTTTAGGAAAAATGGTTCGGCAACTAACTATCTACAGATTATAATTACAAAAGTAATTGCTATAATGAAAGTATTGGTTCAGTAAACAGCATTTAAAAATTTCACAAAAATCAAAACTCTGGGTTTGCGTTGTTTTTTTAGTTGGTTGAAATTCACATCATGATATTGATATTGGTTAACAGACTAGTAGTATAAAATTATTATACACATTATCAATTATGAAAATATTCACATAATGATCTTCTTCAAAGAATACTGCCATGTAAATTTCACGGAACGAAAGCATACATAAAAAACGAGTGCGACTCATCCGAGGGAAATTTGACAATACGCCGAGTTCACTAGAAAAGGCAATCAAATGCAAAATCGATTTTCTGATTTGCAGTTGCTTTGTACAAAACTATTGGGCCGATATTGCTTGGGAAGATTTGGGTTGAATGGGCTTTGTCGCCACTTGCGAATGTGATCAAACACCATATAGTATGAGTGCGTATGAATGACATAATTTGAGGACAGAAAATAAGATGAAAACTATTTAATCTGCCGCGTATCTTACGGACAATCAAATTTTTTTAACTACTCAAAATTGTTCTATTTTCAAAAGCTGGATTGCAAGAAGTTGGCTGTCAGAAGGGTTACCTTTCCTATTTATCATGAATATTTTTCCCTTTATCATATTTTCAGACGGCATGGCATATTTGTTTAGTCGTTAAATTAAGACATGAGTAACTTATTGATTTGCGGACATATTTTCAAAATAATTGGCAAATGTAATATTTGCTACCTAAGTAGGCCATGTGGTATCCTAGGCTGTAGAGATATATACAAGATATTCTTATTCATCTGTTGTATGCAGTTGTTTGTAACTGGTTTAAATTTTGCCTATTATTCTCGAGGAATATAATATTTTTATGCAAATTGTTAATCATAGAGATTACGATCTTAAAAGATCGTAAGGCAATCACAATTAAGGAAGATAATGTATTATTTACCTGAAAACCAATTAAGAAATTAATTTATAATTACCGTTTTACATTTCCAATTTTTGGTCCTAATGAGAGTATTTGATTTTAATTCTCTAAGCGATGACAGTAAATTTAAGATGTATATATATATATATATATATATATATATATATATATATAGGCCAGGGACTTTATCAGGATTAGAGTGGGCGTTAGTTATACGCTATTGAAACACTACTTTGAATCACAAATTATAATTGTCACACTGTATTACAGTAACGACAATACCATTAATTACAATAACGTACGATTCTGTCTCTGCTCAATCCTGCCCGTCCGTTGGCACAATCTATTAAATGTCAACCAACCGTCGCTCGCTTCACCGTACGCTGATTAGCCCCGAAAGCGGTGAAGTTCGTAATTATGTCCGTAATTGTCTGTGTTTGCGTTTCTCAACTCCGACATGATCATTCTGACCTGCCATGCATCCTCGCACTAAGCAACGAGGGTAGTTGCACTCGGTTATCCTGTGAAAAAATGGGAAAAAAAATTCTTGGTCTAATTTGGAATTTACATTACAATAATAAAGTAAGTAATTATCAAAAAGATTAAAAATAAAAATCTTTATCTCTCTTAAAGTATTCATTTCTTTGGATAAATACATACTACATTAAATTAGCGCTCTGCAACTAATGCTTAAATATCGATAGCAAAACATCTAGTACTTAACCAGCACTTTGCAACTGTCAGTTAACCAGCGATAGCAATGTAGTGTGGTAGAGTCAATCTAATACAAAATCATTCACTCTCAATTATCTTTGTTACTGGTTAATTTTTAATATCAAACCGAATTTGATTTACAGGTCTCAAACGGTCATGTGCATATTTATAGGTTCTATTTCCAGTGAGAGCTTTTATTTAGTACCTGTCAATGTTAGGAGTTTGTAAAACTTTGAATGGATCTCCCTATTTTTTTATTGCATCTTTTATCATTTAAAAGCACGAAGTCTCCAACTTAGAACCTAGTTATTCAATAAAATCTAGATTCTATTGCAAAGAAATCTAGCTTTTTAATAAGGCGTGCTATTTCTTATATTCTTTACAGCAAAAGTTCTCAGATTCAGGTCAACTTCATTACAATCAGCAAATGCTGATTGTAATGAATTTACCTGCGGTTCTAGCAACAGCTTTACTGCGACTCTACCGCAAACTCTCGCTTTGACTCTACTTTAGATTGTACTAACAAACTATTAGGAATGCTATATAAACTTTCTACTATCATGTCCGTCAGTCATTGTTTTAAAAATTAGAGATTCACTCGTCATGTAAAGGATTAAACCTCTGCTTAAAATTTCACGACCAATTATGACATTATGTAATAAATAACTGCCTGGTAGTACATGAAATGTGATATCCAAAAGTTACATCAGTAATGAGTAGCTAACATTTGTTGCCCACTTTCAACACTAGATTGTCCGAGACGCGTCATTGTTTCAGTATTGGAATAATGCTTAAATTTAAATTGAGATGCAAGTTATAAATTCATTAGAGAACATTCTGAACTGTTCCACATCTGAATTATAATAAAATAAACAGGAGTCATCAGAATTTGGGAGACGACCAGAAAGCGCACGCAAGTGACAGTGTATATATTTACTTGTTTGTCCGATACAGTGTTACAACCCCCAACGCTGATCTCCGGTTCCGGCTCTCAGGTCACAGTGGACACCTTGATGCGTGGTCACATTTAAAACACGCTAGGTGGTCATATTTAAAACAGGAGATAGATGCTATAATCGTCATCTGGCCATTCCAGCCTCCATTATAAGAAACATTATAGAATAAACTTAAAATAGCTAATTCACATAGAGCATTGATAATAAACAAAATAACACATTAAAATAGTTTAGATATTAAATTCCCTTTTTTTGTTTATACAATACAACATGCAATTAATCACAAATTCTCGTAATCATATATTACTAGAATCATCGCTTTTAATTTTAATAAAAAAGGTAACTACAAAGTGTTTCACAAAAGTTATGATTTATAATCAAATTAAATCATAATTCATCCCGTAGCCAAGCACCAACTACATTTTACATTCAAATATATATTTCTTATACATAGCCCGATAGCATTAACCTCCTGTTGCCCTCACACGCGCACCCAGCCCATGAATTGTATCCGTACGCATCACTACCGTGAGAATACACTATGGTCTTCTCATGACCCAAACTTCGCCAGCGTTAATAGCGCACCGCGCTCCGTCGAACTATTCGAAATACCTCGAGAGACACCAATTTCCACCGGATTACGGCTACGAAATAGCTACTGGTACGGTCTACATCATCAACAAAAACACGGCCCATAGAGAACATACTCTGAAACACGAAATAATTTAAACTTAGTCTCTATTATTGATGTGATACTCTACATTTAAGTCAACATCAGTCGGTACTTGATTTTCAGCGAATCTAACACTTCAATTACTTTAAACTAACCTATATATTTCAGGTCCAATTTTGCTTGAATACTTTCTTCGTTTTGTATATTAACCAATTTAATCCTAACTATTTCTAAACTGATCAAATAATAAATTAGAGAAAAATAACAAACATTTAAAATCAAACCCAAGTCCTCGTCGAGGGATTATTCATGCCCAAAACGAGCATGAACAGTGCTGGTGTATGAAACACCGTTACTCCACATTGCTAAGCGCCAACTCAATTTCAATTGCAGGTAGAACGACACTCGAACGTTTGAGAGTATAAATCAGCTTTCTATAATTATAAAAAGAAATATTTACCACCATATAAGCAACCAAAAACAATAAATCAAGTCATTCTAGTCTAGTCCATCTTTGGATATCTCAACGAAAATAATTACTATCTCACGCATACGCAAACAAATTACCCAATGCACGTCAAATTAATGACATGAAATGATAAACAAATGGTAGCTACAATGATATATCAAGTGATCTGGAATATGAAGTAGAAATAGGCACAATTATTTTTTGTTAGGTGCAAAATATTCACGATGTCTAGTATTTTCAGGCATAAAGGTTTAAATTACTTCTTATAACTACCCTATGAACAATTATTTATTGCCCAATTTTTCAAACACTTGCCTATGCTTCATAAATATTTGCAATCATTTTAATTATTACTTAATTAAATTTTAAATATTTAATTTACTTCCTCCCACCAATCATTAATATCATGCGAACTAGGGTCCAAGTAAGAGATATAAAAATAATGGTTGGGTACTCACCGTGTTGATTAAACAAATTGCATCTACAATCCGGCCCGTAACTGTTAAATTCATGAAAGATGAATCCGCTTCGCTATCAATATGATCCGAAGTAGGCTCTGATGTAGGTTTAGGTCCCGCACTAGTAACGCTTGAGACGAAGCCACAGGTTAAATCTCATTCCATCTCTGCAAAACATGATCACTAGATCCCGGTTTTATCTTAAAAAATATAGCTTTAAGCTCCTTTAGAAGTTGATTTCTATTTTTACTATCTGACATAGAAGCTAGTCGTTCGACACGGTTATCAAATCTAGCCAAGTACGATATCACGCAACATACGTGATGTTATAAATGCTGAGCATGTATCCAGATACTCACCCTCTTTTGGAAAATCCTTGTTAAAATTTATAGGAAAACCAGCGGGCGTTTCTTGATAGTCATAGTGAATAATAAAAACCTCCTGGAACACATACCACGTCACACTAGGAAATAAAATTAGGGACAGCCGAACGGGTTCTTAACTTCTGAGTTCGCGGTTTAGTGCGATCATAAGCAACTACAGGATTGAACATGTGCATCTGCTATACAACTCTGATAGCCCGATTCTGTTTCTATCCGTAAAAGCGTTCATTCTGTTTAACAGTGCCAAAAAATGTTGGTTGCTCCAATAATATCCTCCATTTAACACCATCGTCATCATCTTTCTGAGTGGTCCTTTATCTCATTTCTGATGTCGGGGGGAGTCCGGAGACTTCATCAGGATCATATGTGATTATGGGCATCAGTTACAGGCAATCTAAATACTGCTTTGAGTTACAAATTATAATTGTCACACTGTATTACAGTAACGATAATAACATTAGTTAAGAACAATTAGAGTTAAGAATACTCGGGGTTTTCAGCACGCGCGTGCGATTCTTCCCCTGCTTAGTCCTGCCCGTTCGTCCGCCCTGTTAAATGTCGACTGATAGTCGCTCACGTCACACGTCACGCCGGTTATATTCGAACGCATTAGTTGCGCAGGGGTAACGAAAACCGGTTTTGTCAATTTCTTCAAATATAAAACATTAGTTAGGTACTGACCATTTCGCCACCTTCTTAGCTTGGGCGCTCCGCCATCCTAAGTGCTCTGTGGGACTCGGTATCAGTCACATATGTTACGGTGAGGTGCTTAGGGTTAGCTAATGTTATGTAACTTTTTGGTTTGCCTAATCATAAATTTGTTACAATATTATTTGCTTATTTCGTAGGCATACTTACATTCACGCGTCACGAGTAGGTATTTATTATTTATTTATTATAATACACGGAATTTTATTATGTATGAACTGAAGAGGATATAAATTTAATTTATAAAGAAGAATAAGAGAAACCTTTTGAAGAAATTAAAGATATTGTCAAAAAGAAGATCGTTATGATTTCGGTTATGTAATATAGTATTTACCGCACCAAAAAACAGCTGCTGAAAGCAAATGATTGTTTTAATTTTTTGTTATTGTTGAATTAGTTTATAAATATACTTTTGAATGAGTTATTTGATATAACAATAAGTAAATCCACCAGGCACTCTCATGACTCCAAATAGAACGTGATACAAAAGACGAAATTATTGCAGAAGTACGTTTTTTGGTCTTTAATATATTCAAAATTCCTCGATTTAGGATGGGACAGGTATATAAGTATTTTCCAGTAAGACACATTTCTTACATTCCATTCTTTTTGTATTGAATAAATCTCGTTAATGAAATCCAAGCTAAAATTAGACAAATTACCACCAATCAGAGAATTTTGTAATCTGATGAATATTAAATTTAAAAAAATATGGCATACACTCTTGGTTTGTAACAATACATGAACTGTTGGCTACTTTTAGAAGTATTTTTTCTGGTTTAATTTATGTACCTAGCAAATCAATATGACAAAAAATGTATTAACTTTTTGATGTTGTTGAAACCCAAATATATAAAATTTTGCCACGTTCCCTGAGAAGATGACTCTGTAATGATGTTTTGAAAGTAGCCCAAGTTTTAGAAAATAGTAATTAAATGTTATATGTGCAAGAAGTTTACGTGCGAAATAACATCTTGCCGTCAAATTATTTTAATAAATTATTCATTGGAAAGTTTTAACACTCCAAATATCTTAAATTATTATTAATTAGTAATAATTAAGTAACGAGTTATTTCATTTTGTTTTTAAATTCATATATAAAAAACATTTGGTTAGAAAAATATAAAAAGTCCATAAATTTTAGTAACGACCAGTGCTGTCTTTTATGTTTTCCCTTGCAAAGAACGGAATGTACTTATATGGAAATAAATTTATTAATAAAGTATGCATTTAAAGATAAAAATGGTATTCTATAAATCAAAGTTCGTTTTATGCCATAAATCGAGTCACTCAAAATCTTTTATACTTTATTTAAACGGTTTCAATTTAAACAGTTATTCAGACCATGTTTTCTATAGTTTCTTTGAACTCTCGTATCGACCAGTGTATCTTTTATGTTTTATGTTGTGTACATTGGAATTTCTTATTTGGAAATAAAAACATTTAACTTGCAATCAACTTATGAACTTAAAGTTAAAAACAGTATTTTGTAAAACGGAGTTTGCCTTTAGCTCTCATTAAAATTTATATCTACTTTCCTTATTTGAAACGTTTTCAATTTAAAAGCTTATACAGTTTCATTTTTACTAACCTTATATAAATATATCAATGGCATAAACAATTTACGAGAAGAAATGAAATGTACGGGGAAGAATAGCGCACATTGTGACATCCAACATGCGAATTGGCACAGTCGCCGCACAAATAAAGCATCGTGACATTGTTCTTGTTTGTGTTTCCAATAGATTAAGCGTGGATGCGTTAGTTTTTCCATTTTATGACGTCAGTGTTATTGATGTATTCACCAGTTTAATGTCGAGTGTAAAAGATGTAATTTATTTTCATGAATTGTCGCTCGTAAAGTGTTGACGGTATTTTAATTTTTATGTTGGTCATTACATACTTTAAAAGAGGATAAAAACAATCTCAATACAGGTAGAATTACGAAAACTAGATTGAAGGAGTTTGTTTATTCAAACGAAAATATAGAGCGTGAGAATATAAAGAATGGGTGATTTTAAAAATAAAAAATGGTTTATTGAGATAGTTTAATTCAATATGATTAGACGGAATAGATTAGAACATTTTACACTTATAAAAATTTAATGGTGCATAGGTTTTCTATTAAAATATTTACAAATATTAATTTAATAAGACGTGAAAACACGGCGCACATTTGAAAATTTACAGGATAGTCTATTTAGTTTTTTTATAACCCTTGCCTGGGCTATTAAAAACCTATTATTTATAATTTTACATTGAATATTTTTGGAAATAATACAGAAATATTTTTGTATATTTTTAAGTATGCGTTTCGAAGGGTATTACTTAATAATATTGAAAAAAATATTTGAGGTCATTATTATTAGCCGTAAGGGCTAATAATAATGACCTCAAATATTTTTTACACATGAAATAACAAAAAAAAAATTATTAATTTTAATATATTTTTAAGTATTAATCATTGAGGTATGTGAAGGCTACGTTTTATTACTATGTCAAATTTAAAGCTCCTACGTCAATCGGTTTTGAGAAAATTGGCTGTAACAAATATAGAGACAATTCATATTTTTTCCTCTACGTAATTTATTGTAACATTTCATCGCGAAGCTTAATTACGGAAACAAATAAAATAATTGAACATTATTTTGGTCCAAAAATGAAAAAAACAATTTAACTTATGAAGTACAATAAATATGCTAAGCATTGCTTTTCGCGATACGAGTTCGCTTTTCTTTTCATCCAAATCAACGACTCTGATCATTTCGATTTCGATATATAATATTTCTTATAATTTAGTAGATTTTCTTGTAATTTTTATTATTTTTATCTCTAAAAATGTTTCATATATTTCGAAACTATTCCACATTTGTCGACGATGAAAGCACTTACGAGCTTCATTTTCTCATTTAACTAAGAGAAACCTGTTATAAGTATGAATCACTGTGTTTATAATTTCCTAAGAACTTGATTTAAGTAGCAATCTTTAATGAGGTTATTATCAAGATATGCTCTAGACAACGTTGCTTTATTTAATTACGTCAATTTCAATTTAAACTGTTTCCAGTCATTGAAAATTTTTTATTGTATACTCAACGATTTATGTCAATTCATGATGTAAAATGAATTTAATAAACTTTCATCGGCTTATTTCATCCAGAATTGCTTACGAAAATCTAATCGCTTTAAAAGCTGCGGGATTCTTTCTTTTTGAACTTTCATATTTGCATTTATATTTTATACCGGTTCAAAATGTCCCGATTATGTTAATCTATTATATTATTCTCGATAGTGGAATTTTCAAGCAAAAATTCATAGAATATTCGATTTATGAACTCGTTGACAAGATGTGTATATTGTATTTGTTCAAGTTCTAAGGTTTATGGGTACCTTTAAAATGCTTATAATGTAACCGGGCCAGAACATACATACGATATTAATGAATCTATCAAAATGTATCTGTACATTAGCAATAAGTTTCCAAATTTTGATTGACATTTTTTTGTTGATATCAAGTTGACAATTTTGGTTAGTATTTTTGTAAATTTTGAATAATGATGGATTTGATTATTAAATAATATTCGTTGAAAGTTAATATCTTGGTTTACTTATTAGTCCTACTAAAAATTAAAGAAAACGCATAAAATAAATAGAATACAAATTTATGACTTTCCGTGAAGTAAGTCTAAATGGGTTATATAAAATATAACAAATATTATTTCAGGTTAAACGTTGGCAGTTCTAAATCATAAATAACTGTTTGCCCTGCTGTTGAGTTTTTCACGGCATCAATTTTCACAGGCTTATATAAAGTTCGTTACGATGGAGGCGAGCTATTTTGATACTATCAAAATGATACTTAAAAAATGTATCATGTTGTGAATCGCTGAAAATTGAGGATTATAATAATGCTTTAGTATTGAGAAAAACTTTTACAATCACAAGGTCTACACTGGAATCAGGATTATACAGTAAACAATTAATAACTATTACATTTGTTTTAAACGTCATCATCGATCCTTACTATACAACTTTATCCGTTACCATTACTAGATTCGAACTCATTAAATAGTACATTTTAGACGGCTAACTTTTTATAAAATTAAACCGTAAAATTTCTATTGAAAAACTACTTTAGCAAATGCTGGGCTAATTTTAGTTTCGATATAATTGTAAAATTACATAAAAAATTGTGAAACAAATTTAAATATATGTCACCTTTAATAGCAGCATCGATCTTAATAGTCTCGAAATAAAGATCATGGTTGCTGCTGAAAACACAGAGTATGTCGCAAAGAAAAAATGCAGTAACGTAAACTCTAGGTAAACAACAACAAAAAAAATAGTAAACTGTAGATTTGGTTTAAAGGTTAGCAATATCTTTCTCTTGAGGAGCAAATTATTTAACTTGATATTCCACTAGGAGCACCTTTACCAACCAGGTATAAATTAGAAGAAACTTTATCACTATTAATTAAAAATAATTTCACTAAAATACAAATAATAATATATTGTTATAAAAGATGCTAAATAAAGAAATTAAAACAGATTTTTTAGTCGAAGTAAATGGGTCTTAATTAATCATAAAATAAAAGAAAGACGTGTTAATACAATATATAATTGAACGACATGTAATACAGAGTAATAGCTAGTCTGTTATTTTATATGAGGGAGGGAGATGGTAGGAAAGCACTACCAGCTTTGTTTATTCTACTTATTCAAAAATTCAACGAAAGTAAAATAACTATACAACCTCTACGTCATGCAGTTTCTGAGAAATGTACATAAATATTTATAACGAGATTTGTGAGTTTCAAAACGAGATTTTTTGAGGATACGTTATTTCTTTATAAAATAGGATTAATTTTAAATTATGCAGATTTAAGTCAACTTTCGGTAATCCAAAGACTGCCTCGAATGAAATAGAACATCTGATCCTACAATTTAATTAGGTTTAAACTTCTTTTTAATTCCAAAATAGTCCGTATTTTGGCAGAAACCGTAAAATCAATTTTAAAATTAGGTTTGAGATCGACACTGCTATAAAATTGCAATAAATTTATTATTTATTTCGAAAAACGACATTTATCAAAAACGCTGTGTGTATCACATGAAAGTAAAATTAATCTAGTAAAATTCTGAAGCAGTTTTCTGATAAGTATTAAGTGTTAAATATTATGCCAGCCATCCAAAATGCACCATCTAATGTACTCGAATCGAGTCGCATTAAGGGAGGAGATTGTGTGGACCGATGACGCTGGCGTGCAAAGCAAATATAATAAGAGATTTTATCTTATTACAAAAATACTGTTACTTTATCTTTTTGATTCTTCGTAAACCCAAGATTTCGATATTGTATGCGGAATAGCGTTCAATTTATTGTACACCCTTGACTTTTATCTGTTTGCGACCAGATACGCTTTGAAAAAATATAAATATTCGAATAAAAATCTTTATTTTATCATCAACTTCTCTGATATTATCAACGTATATTGCCTTTGTCCTAACATACTCCATATAAGTTTATAAGATTTTCCATCAAGGAAAATTTAAGAGTGGGTGCGACGAACAGTTACATATGATTCAAAACTACGAATGCCTGCTCAAAATCCAGCACGTAACATTTTTTCTTTATTCTACATGGCTTCTTTGCCATCGTTGACTGATAAATGGTGACTGAAAAATTATTTAACTAACGTTTGTGTATTATAGTGATTACTTTATTTTCATTTTTAGTATGCAATATACTTCTGATTATCTAAATTACGTAAAAGAAAGAGTGAACTCATATTAATATCTCACATTCCTTAAGAAGTTATAACCGTACAAAACCAATATAAAATGAAGGTATAAAGCTATGAGAGGTCCAACCATGTGATTGCATTAAAGCCTTAAAGAGAAGCTTTACCTAAAACTGTGTATTACCGTAAAAAACTAATATAATCCGTAGATATTAATTTCATCAAGAATATATATGTAAAAACGGAACTGAGTCTCATTAAACTTTGAAAATAAAAAATTGTGACTTCTCACATGGAAGCAAATCAACATGGATTTGATTAATTCTGACACTTTCATTCATGGATCTCCGTAAGTCAAAAAACAAAATAAAATTAAAATCATAGTTTAAATATAAAACTAGAAAACAAGCTTCTGATGATGATGAACCAAAGGATGCCTGTGATGATAAAAAAATTTACTTTCATGTAAAAGAAAGCGTGGGGTGCTCTCGATTTACGTTTCCATAGAGACTAATATCAAGCATTCCACGCTTTTCTTGAGTGCATTCACACATGCAAGTACAGTTAATAAAAGCGTGTTAAAAATGGATCGACGTTTGATTAACGTAGCACACTTCTCCACTTCAAACGTTAAAACTCATATCTAGTAATGTATTCTGACACGGCATCTCCTTTGCGAGAAAAGAATCTCCAAGAACCCCTCCGCCCTTCACTTCAAATTCAGAAGGTATCAAGTAACAAATTATAGAAGGTGTTTAATAATAGCCCAAAGGTGATTGGAGAATGTTTTTCACGAGAATGTATTCATTTCGAACTAGCTTCAAGTAGCTGAAAATCATCTACAAATAAAGCTTTTATTTAATTCCGTTATAGTGTGCCCAAAATTAAGGAAAGCGAAACCCCTACTCGTCGCTGTCATTTAACTTAAATTTCAATATGAAAACCCCATCATCCCACATAATATAAATGTTTGTACGTTGAAGACCATACGATTAGCTGTCGGTGATGTGTGGTTATGTGGTTTCATTGACTTACGTTAATATTCAATAAATGATTTCAACTGCACAATACGCGGCAATACATTTAGTAAAACCATAACATGTAGAGTACGGCTTATCTGCAATACGAACTCTAACCAATATTCCGAATTCATCGGATAATCGTGTTAATGGCCATAAAACTAATGTTTTTTTAAAATTTATTTAGAAAAAGTTACTTTATATTAAATGTTACCTTACTGAAAAATTAAAGGATTTTGTTTTCATATATTTACGCTATTTTTGTGACTGCGACTCAAAATTTGTACATATACTAAGTTATTATTTAGCTTGCGATATGTTTGTATTGTTTTAATTCTTATTTAGTTAGATAGTTCCATTATGGTAGTAAATCTGTTTATAAATTTGTCGCTTAAAGTACATAAAATGAACAAGTAAAACGCATCTAAACTAAACAACTAAAATGGGATTGAGATATGTGAAGGTAATATATTTTATTACTGTCAAATTTTAAGCACGTAAAAATATTATCTGCACGTAAAAATATTAATTATAAAAGTATTTTGGTATTGAGATAAAATCTGTTATTATATTTGCTTTTCACGCTAATGTCATCTGTTCACACGACCTCCTCCCTTATTGCGACTCGATTATAATGCATTGGATGGCTGACATAACATTTAACAATAAAATACTTGTCGAAAAACTGCTTCAGAATGTACTAGATTAATTTTAGTTTCATGTCGATACACTCCACACGTTTGTAGTAAGTCATGTTCAATGTAAATTTATTATAAGCATTTTGTTTTTCGAAATAAAAAATAAATAGATTTCACATTTCTCATTATTATAGTAGTAACGATCACGAAACAAAAATTATAAAATGAATTTTAAGGTCCTTACTCAAAAGATAGACTATTTTGGAATTAAAAATGTGATACCCGGCTTAACGTTTTAAACGTAATTAAACTTTAGGTTCTGATGTTCCATTTCATTCGTGGCAGATACCAGTCATTAGATTATAAATAGTTTACTTCACTCTGTACCTAATCTATACTTAATACTATGATACATAAAGATTTTGTTTATTCTCAAAAAATCTCGTTTTGAATCTATATTCAGAGCTATTTGTTCTGCATAGTAACTAAAATCGCTTTTAGATTCAGTTATTTAGTTTCGTTGAATTTTTTAATAAGTAGAATGAACGCAGATGACTTTTCTGCCATCGTCCTCTTTTATATAAAGTAATCAACTAACTGGCTGTTACTCAGTGTAACATGTCGTTCTATTTCATCTTGAATTTACGTGACATTTTTTATTTTAGTATTAATTAATACCTGTTTGACATCGACTTTAATAGCTGTTGACAATATTGTGTTATAATTTGAATTTTTTAGTGAAAATATCTTCAATTAAAAGTGATAAGTCTGCATTTAGTCGTCAAGGCTTCTGGTGGAATGACAAGTTTAACAATTCGCTCTCAAAGCGGAAGATAATGCTAACTCTTAGACTGAAACCACAGTATATTTAGAGGTTTAAACATTTATCAGAATTTTTTTCTTTGCAAACTATTCAGTGTTTTCAGCAAGAACCCTGATCTGGGTTTCGAGATTTATGTTGACATTGGTGCTGCTATAAAAAGAAAACATACGTTCATGATTGTTTGAAAATCAACCTAGCATTTGCTGAAGTAATTTTTCAATAAAAAATTTGCTGTTAGATGTTATAAAAATGTTAGTCATCTAAACCGCACTATTTAATGAGTTCAAATCAGGTAGAGGTAGAAGGTCGTATTACCATACGAAGAAGAAAAGAGAACCGATGATGACATGTCAACAAATATAATAATTCTACCTAAGTTATTAATCGTTTACTGTGTAATCCTGGTCCCAGTGCAGGCCACGTGATGGTAAAAGATTTTTCTTAATACAAAATAATTGTTATAATCCCCGATTTTCAACTTGATTTCATAGGCATAGTATCAAAATAGCGCGCCTCCTTCTATTAGAGTTATTTGTTTATAAACCATTTAAGCTTATTTCACACAAAGTTGGGAATTTCTATTCCATTTGCTTTAAGCGTTTTCTTTACTTTATTAGTAGGATTAATTAGTATTATGGAATGTTGAAAGCAAGAGACGAATATTAATAAATAATCTAATTTATCCCTATTCAAAACTCAAAAGCACTCAACTTCTAAATATCAACCAAACTTAATAACATGTTGCGAATACACAACTGTATTTTAATAGATTCATTAGTATCATATGCTCGTTCCGGCTGAGTTAAATAACATGCATTTTAAAAGTACCATCAAACCAAACAATTTGAACATTTACAATATCATCTTCAAGTGGGCTATTAGCAAAGATTCTATGCTAATAACCCACCTGAAGATGTTGTAATACAACGAAACCTAGGTCGTGGTAAAGAACTTAAAGAAAGTAGAAATAATACTGTATTACGTGGTTTCATTTAATTGTGAATAATGAATTTCTACAAAATTAACGCCCAATATATTCAATAATAAATTAACCTAATCGTGGTATTTTGAACTGGTAAAAAATTATCAGTGTGATTAATTTGGATGGAAACAAATGCAGGTCTGTATCGCAGAAAGTTATGCTCGCCATATTTATCGTATTTCTTAAAAAAACACGTTTTTTTCATTTTTGTGGCAAAATAATGTTTACGACCGACCTTGCGTGTGGTTGCCTGCGAGCAAAAAATCAATTCTGTTATAAGCTACCTGTTAACAGAAGTAAATAAAATATCTGGGAAAAAAATTTGCTTTTCTCGGAAGGAGTTCACCCATGTTTATTACTTATGTTATTAATACGATAGCATTTCACGAGACATCAATAGTACCAATTTATATAACATTTCGTTAACGTAATACCAAAATAATTTTTCTTTACAACGTTTATAATAATGTCGACCTTTATGAAATATGTTATGTTGTTATGATGTTACGTGGACATTGTTTTTTTTCAGTATTGTCTTCGATTTTTTTTATTATGCAAACGGTTTACTAATTATGTTATAACATTTAATGCAAAAAGTCAGATATACTTGGTATCTAATAAATACACTTCGAAATAAACAGAAATTTAGAACCTACTGTTTAGTTTAATTGATTTAATTAATTAATTTTTATTGTATTTATATCAAAATAAAAAAATAGGGAAATCTAGATCACCTTATTAAGAACTTTATTAACATGATACGCTTTTAATGTTACGTATCTAATAAAAGGTTTAATGGGGTGGAAGTGGCGAGTGTAGCTGATGGTTATTTGTTACCGAGACTCGCTGAACCTCGTTCTCAATTCAACCAACGAAGATACTTGTATTTTATTCGACACAGTCTTTTTGCCGTCGCTGGCTGGTGACTGACTATCACTCTGTTAAATTAAAAGTTACTTTGATTTTGTTTTCACTATTTTCGATACTGGTTTTGTTTTCAATATTTGTTCATCTTCTGAATAGCTGAAGTATGCAAGAATGAAGTAAAACATAGATATAAGTTAGCGTTTTTTGGGAATATTAATTTAATTCTTGTAGTTTCTGCGAAAATGTACAGTGGCCCAAATTGTCTAGTTATATTGTCGATATTTTATATATCTATATAAAAAGTCAAGCATTGGGGTGTGGCGAATTATTCCGGCAAAGTCTAGAGAATACTTATTCGAATAGAGAAATCTATCTGGTAATTTAATAATAATGTGTACTCAAATATTAAAAAGCAATATATTGATGGTGCTATATCTTTTTAGTCACATGTTTATACGAACAAGAATTTTGTGTCTTTTAAACCAATTTAATATGAAGTTTGTCATTATTTTTTGAGAATAGTTAGATGATGCAAAATAACCTGTAATATTTAGTTAAAATAATGCATCAAAAAGTGCATATGACACTTCAAATTCTAAGTATGAATCGAGATATATATTGCTTTAGGTAGGAGAGTAGACTGAGTACAGATGTACCAGTTTTGGCTTGATCCCTCATTGCATCACCATTGTACAAGCGTGCTCTGAACTAAATACGTAAATTAAAAGAGTTATTATCTATATTTATGTTGTTAATCAAATTTTAGCTTTAAGTACAATAGTCAGTCTAAAGCAGCAGGTTAAAAAAGGTCTACATTTGTTATAACTTTTCCCCATACCTGGGTCAGTTTTAACAGTGATTGACGTTAGTTATAAAGTAAGAAAATGATACAAAGGTTAACGGGCTGTGTTAGTAATCCTAAGGGGTATCCTTGAATGCGGACAGGTACGACATTCTATGAATGGCACGATGACGTCAGCGATACTTGAGAGAAATGTTAACATTCAATCATCAGTCATGAAAGTTATGAACATATCGACTTATATGTGAGCGAAGCCTTGGTAAAGGTCAGTTCAAAGAGCGCAAAGAGTCAGTTAAGAAACCGGTTCAGGATTTATCTCCATAAAAAATGAAACAAACCTTTTTCAGACTATTTAAATTATACATGGCAGTCAATTTCAACGTCAATTTACCTGCTATTCCTGTAAAGAATAATGTATGTGCCTGTACAGCGGATGAAGTATTTGTCCAGTCCCCGTTCTTACTCATGTGAAAACTCTAATAGGTACTATGTATTCTACATTCATATTTTTCACTTCCTCCCTATTATCCTGATCTCATTTTCTTTTGTATCAAAGTAGAGAAACGTAATTGACATCATAAATTTCCGTGGCATTTCTTAGTGATTTAACATTTTTATTTTCTGCACACGCGGGGGACACATGTGCCAGTTAGCTCTCTTATCACGTTTTTTAGCCATGTAAAAAGTATAACAATGGAATTAATTATTTACTTATAAACACTTTAGGTAACTGTGTCCCTTTTTAGAAAAAAACAACTCATTATCTTATTTTAAATATTAACTGCATGATAAGGAACAAACTTCTTTGTTAAAAAATATTTACGTCGACTTGACAAAACAAAACAATGACTGTAGCAAGTGAACGTCTGTATTAGTACAAATGAATACTTTAGAACACTTAATCTCCATCTCTCTTCCCTTGAACTCCTCCTCACCCTAACTGGTATTACTAGCATCAGGCAACTTTCAGAGCAATATGAATTGTCTCGTTTGTATTGAGAAAATTATAATATCAATAAACAAATTCTGGTAATAAACGTAATTATTTTTACAAAAGAAAACGATTTGAATATTTTTAATTCTCTTTAACTTTCTGGAAGTACATTGGTAACATCTGTGACGGTGAAGGGAATTCTTTATTTTTACAAAGATGGTATGGATTCTATTAACGGTATAATAATGTTAACATAGTCCAATTACCGTCTGCTGAAATAAAATAAAGCGTAATTCAATATTATATAAATACAGTCTACAAGATATGTATCTTGCATAAATGTTCAAGAAGTTAAATGTGAAGTATCCAAAATGCGTAAAAACATGACATGGAGTTTATTTTAAGCATGTATATTGTGTTAACATTTTTAAACTTCTATAAAATATTATGATTTCTCGTTAACCTTAGTTGTTTATGACACACAGTGAAATAGACAGAATCCGTATTTATTTGGAATACTGGGAATTCTGCTCGCTTTTTGTGGTACGGGTATGATAGATGGTAGAGGTATTTTAATTCCTAATACGTAAATATAAATGAGTTATTAAATAAAAGTATTAGTTAAAAAAGAAAAAAAATTGTCGTTTAGCGGAGACTTATAAAATTATATATCCAGACAACAGTTACTTCTGAAAGAAACAGATATCGCTTTCAATTATATAAGTAGTTTGATGATTTTTCACATTAATTTTTCTTAAAACCAAACTTAAAACTTGATTTGGACATAAGAATTTAAATGACTTTATTTTTTTAAGTAAAAGTATAAGCAAAAGCGTTCAGTTATCTAGGTCTTGACAAGATAATATTCATAAATATTGCACGTATTTATATTTTTTCTTGCCTAAGTTGTTTCGGCAAAGAGAACATTTTTTAAGCCATATTTTACTTTATTTTGCACGTATTGTCTAAGATGTTAGCGGCTTCAGTAGGCAAGCAGTTGCTTATTCAGGGTAAAATAAAAGTGACGCAGTCGACAGTTATATACGACTTTCTCAAAAACATCCATTATGTTAGCTTACTTATTTCTTTTATTTCTATCTGTACTTTGAATTACGGCAAATCACATTGTTCGCAGAAGAAATTTGAATCTGTTGAGTTATTTTACAGATTACTTATATCCGCGTGTCACCTGTTCCGCACGGATTAGCTCTAGAGTTTTGAATTGCGCCTTATAGATATATTTTAATGCCCTTTTCTCCTTGAGAAGTCTTTGTCTTCACATTCATAAATATGTTTTTTTTGCAGAGGAAAAAAAATAAGAGGGTGAATACGATTTGCATATGTATTTTAACTTACAATTTTTTTCGTTACTTGAACGTGTTTGATCAATGGTAAGCCAGTTGATCATCTTCATGAGTTTCCTTTCTTTAAAACACATTGAGTTTGACATAAAATTAAATATATTTAAAGGCTTGAACTAAATGTTAAGAAGTGTAGATAGAGTATTGATATCAACTCTTCAATCTACGAGGGCAGGCTGAGAACTAATGCACACATGCTTGTAGAGCGCGAATAAAACCAAATAGCAAGATCGGGCAAAAAGTACATTGAAGTATAATTCTTAAGTTTAAAACTCGTATATTTATTTTCCAACATAGTCATCGTTAATGCTAACATATTTTTTCCAACCTGTAACAAGTTTTTTCATTCCATCATTGAAAAATTCTTCCGACTTTTCTCGAGTTCAGGACTTGACAGCTGCCTTTACTTCGTCGTCCAAGATGTAATTATTACTCTTGAGTAGAGGAAATAAAAAGAGTAAGGCGAAAAATGAAAAGAGTAAGGCGCAAGATCGGAGGAATAAGGAGGATGTGCTTTTATAGAAATTTTGACTATTTAAAGTGATTCATGCTGAGATTCATAGTAGTTTAGAGATCATTCATGGTGACAATTCTGTTGACAGGTCTACTGTAAATCAATGGCAAATAACATTTCGTTGTTGTGAGCCTAAAAAAGCAATAATTGTTGATGAAACATGCAGTGGATATCCAATCACTCCAACAGACGGTAATCATCGCAAACTCGTCGATGATTTTATTCAAAATGACCGGTGAATTACTCAAAAGCATATCGCAAACCTCTATGTTAACTTCATTATTGAATAATTGAGATACCGTAAAATCTGTGTCTGATGGGTACCACGCCGTCTCCCAGACGAGAACTAACAGCGTCCATTGGAATGCTAGGAGCAATTTTTGCAGCGCTGCCGTAACGAAGGAGACGACTTTCTTTTGAATAATGTGATGGGAGATGAGTCATCGGTCCATCATTATGACCTGAAAGAGAAAATAGAGAGCGATATGAGAGGAAAGGTATTTGATGTAAAGTCATATATGCATTGCGTTAGTCCTGATAAATTATAGTGTTGATTATACTTTATATTTATAGTGAGCAATATCACAAAGTATGTGGAGCTTTTGTGCATCTGTTATGGAGTTAATTTTCAAGGAATTAAATAAAAATTAAGTATTGTGGATACGGAAGGGGATAGGGGATAACATTCTTGTAATATTCTGTAAGTTGTTGAAAAAAAGAAAACATCTGCTGTTGTCAGAATGAAGAAAAGATTATTTACTACAATCTTATTCGAGGATTGGGTGAATTTCATCAAAGAAGCACACTTTCATTCTTATTAAACATTTTAAATATAGAGAAGCTTTTGATATGATACTGAATAATTCATATTGATGATTTCATTGTAATTTCGTGCCTTATTCCACGCCAACTGCCACGACGTGGCACGAAATGCTTATCTCCGACATGAGTACCGGGTGCCATAACGTGGCATTATAGGCAAGTGATAATCCTTCATCATAATTATATTTCCCTAAATTGCATTTGCTTTTGACTATTTAGACTAGAAATGCATTGCTTAAAAGAATTAGTATAAAAGAATTTAATTAACGTGGCCTTATCACAATTTAGTAGAAGTTTTATTAACATAGTAATGAAACCGAACAGAATATGAAGGGTGTGATTCATTGGACTAGACTGTTTCGGCTAGTGGTCAACTCTCCGCATCCGGAGCTCACGTTGTGGATAAACCCTTCGTGCTCAGTTCATGGCACTCAGTGCTCGCGTCGCGGCACTCAGTGGTCATATCGTGAATAAGCACTTCGTGGTTATGTAGTGGCACCCGGTGCTCATGTCGTGGATAAGTAATTCGCGGTCTCATCCTGGTACTCGGGGCTTAGGTCCAAGCATTTTGTATTCATGTCATGGCATTTGGTGCTCACGTTGCGGATAAGCACTTCGAGCTCATGTTGTGACTTCCGGTACACACGTATTGGATATGCATTTCGTGCTCACATCATGGCACCCGGTGATCACGTCGCGGATGAGTATTTCGTGTTCAGGTTGTGGCATTGGGCACTCTCGTCGCGGGTAAGCACTTCGTGCTCAAGTCATGGATAATCATTTCGTGCGTCAGAATGAATAAATTTATGCTGCATTTTATAATTTATGTAAGTCCCATTAATGTCATAAGAACGAAAGTTTGGATGTTTCGATCTTAGTTATTCAACCTAGGTTAAACGTAACATATTTTTTGGTCCATTATTGAAATTAAAATATAGGCTACTTATTAACCTAGGAATTACGATAATTCCTTCAATAGGAAACTGGCTGTCTTTATCCAAAAAATATAATTTAGTACTACAACGTCATTACGTGTATATTAAATGTATTACATGTTTCGAGAGCCCAAAACTTGAAGGCAAAAATACTGTTGTATTAATTGAAAACCCACGCAGGTGATATTGCGGGCAAAAGCTAAAATAAATACATTTTGATTAAAAAACTATAGGTTTGTATATTTAAAAATATTATAATGTGTTAAGTTTTAGTGTTGATAAGTCACTAAGAAAGTAGTATGTAAAGCGACACATTTTTACCGACTTCTCATTCATTGTAAATATTAACACTGGTTTGAATTATAAATTAGTAAGATTTTAATGACTTCAAAAAAATTATGGAACTGTTTTCTCGAAAAAGTAAAATTGAAGTTTACTTTCTAAAATAAAATATATAAAGCTTGTCTGATTAAAAGATATGGTCTTAATTGTACGAATTTGCTTATTTGCACAAACATTGCTTTCGGTTAGGAACCTTTAAATTTATAGGCAAAGAAAAGAACAATACAGAACGATCAGGAGAGAAAAATGAAATTGATTAAGACTTATCATAAATAAAAAGAAATAGAATCTAAAAATGATGTCTGAATCTATAGGAAAATAGAAAGTTTTACTTACGAGTTGTTAGTATATAAAATAAAATAGATAAACAGACGATGCTCGGAGACAATAAGCGAGATATGTCAAGAGTAGGTTTGTTGCACGCGAATAAACCACTGTAATACGTTTATGGAGCTATATGCTTATATTCCCGTGAGCTATGTGCCACAAGCAACTTCATTAAAATCCAAAATGTTAGTCACATATAATCTATATGTGAGCACATTTTGAAACAAAGCGTGAGCACATTTTGAAACAAAATGCCAAGTATTGGAATAAGTTTTGTGTAGTTATCATAGTGGAATTTGGAAATAGATGGTATATAATATTTTATTTGTGAGTATGTAACGTTAATATTATGTTATAAAATTTGAATGTAAATAAACTATCCGTTCCTTAACTTATTAATTTATTCCTTCCTAACTTAATATCTTGAGACATCTGTCATACGAATAAGAAAGGTATAAACAAATATAAATGAAACGCTCAAATCAATGATCTAGTTCAGACACTACCTATAAAGTACTATACTATAAGGCGTTAATAACACTACGCAGCGGCTTCCTATCTTCTATATTTTATAATAGAAAGAGTTTTTTGACATCTGTGAGTATAGAAAGTACGCAGTTACCATTGTGTGGTTGGGTAATTTTGTTTATCGGAATTTAAATAGAAATAGTAGGGAATAGATTGATCATGTGACAATAAGTATACCGCAATTTTTTACATATGTTAAACCACATATTTTAAACAGATAAATATTAATAACGTAGTAGAAATTATCTCATTAAGGATTCAATGAACAATTTTCAAAAAAAATACTTTGTTTAAGCAATGTAATATTTAGACAGAAAATGAAAGGAAGCTGTATACTGTGTGTAATATTTATGGTTGATAAAAAAAGACATATACAGAAAATAATATTTGGACAAACAAATAGATTTAGCATGTGATTTTGCTCACGTGGACGCAGCACACTCATTTCTAAAAATAGCTATTTATATATTCCTTCGTTTGTACGACAATGCATTAAATTGCTTACTAACTTTCGAAAGTTTTTGTTCATTGACTCAATTTTTTGACTCAGTGAATAAAAGTTGTTGTGATGGTTCAAATTATCAGGAGTCAAAGATGAACTCATTAAAAATCAATCAATCATTTGTACACGATGCGAATCCAAATAAATATATTAGTAGTGAGATAATTGCAGAAACTTTCTTTTTCTTAGTCATTCATTCATTACCCTAATAAATTTGCTACAATAAGAGATGTTATGAAACGTAATTATTCTAGATGGCGACCTTTTTCAAAACGACTACAGTTTAAATTGATATTTAAGTTTTTGACGTCAATACGTCCAAAAGTTCACGACGGTACTGAGGACACTTCAGAAATTTTGATGTAATATTTATACATGACGATAAAAAACCATTGAGTAATTTCAAAATTACAAATTAGACTGGAATTATCTTACTATCTTTCTAACGTTCATATTGCTTTCTCTATCATATGGAGTCATTACCGTAGGGCCACACTGAAAACGTAAGGAGTTGCATTCGCTCATTTGTATCAATTTGTATAATGTTCGAACCGAACGGTAAATAATAAAACCCAGCAAAATAAAAAATACTTTACTGTACCCAGCAAAATGTTACCAACACACATATTTTTGGCGTATGAGGTAATTTGCAATCAGTATTCGAATATACATAGACCAGTTTCGTCTTGGTCTTAAAATACAGATATAGATTATATCTATTCACTACATTTAATTAGTTTTAGTAAGTGAACAATTCCAAATACCAAAATGAAATTTAAAAAATGACAAAATGTGGCTAAAATGTGCCCAAAAGCCAGCCAGAAATATAGAAAATGCATAGAGTCAGAAAGAGAACCTCAGTATCTAACCTATCAGTATACCTATCAGTATCGTGGCAGAGAGGGTCAGGAAATACAGTATGCAAAAATATGAAGGTCGGGTTTGCGATGTGTCACAAAATGCATAAATGTAGCCGGTATTTTTATGAAATTTATCGTGAAAATTTTAGTATTACAGAAGACGGTGCCTACAGTATTATATGCACGGAAATATCTCAAAGTGCGGGCAAAATATAAGACGTAATGTGTTCAGCAGAAAGCTGTGAAGAAGACTCCATAGTAGTGTGGACTCGAGAAATGCTATAAGTAATTTTGATGTTATGATATGTTATTTCATATTATGATATATAATTTCATGTTATGATATATAATTTGATATAGATGCTATGATTAGTTTTCAGAAATACAAAATGTTTACCGCTTCTATTGCTTCTTTTATTAACACATACCGTCGAGTTATGTTATTGTTTTGACAATAAAAGCAAAAATAAACATGCTTTAGTCTAGATGAAACAGATAAATGATTGAATTTCTCACATAACTAACGATAGACATCTTTTAACTTTATGTCACAGTAAGAAACGTCAAAATAGATTATTAATTATATGCATATTATATTTACTTAAAGCGTTAAAAACGTGTAAGGTTTTTGAATTTAATATTGTATCAATAAATGAGGCAATATAAAGGCGGTTCGTAAACATTTTAGTTTTCTAATAACTAATCTTAGCCTCAAGTTATTAACTTTTATATTAAGTGAAATCATTAACGTGTAATTGAAATGTCAATAGCTTCCTTTAAATCGAATGAAGTAAGACGTCAGTAACGATTCTTGCTCCGTTAGAAATTCACGTTTATTTCTTGCTCACATACTCTTTTACTATTTCTTGTGAAGGGCTCTCGGTTTGATTTAATGTCGATCGGCTCAGCTGACATAAAAGTTGGCATAAAATAGCGAATGCGATTTGTCCGGTTGAAATTAGACAATACGTTGGCCCCGCTAGAAGGGCAATCGACTCGCTCTGAGTGAAGTTCGCTGACACAAGGTTTTCTTAGCACTTATGAATTGCATGCATTTGAATGATTTCTTGTTCTTAAAGAGAGGTTTCCGGAGCAACAAATGTTGTTTTTTATTTTTTTTTGTTTTCAATCTGCACGTAGGTCAAGGTCGTGGTTATATTATGATTGTTAATTAGGGGATTTATCTTACCAACATAGTATAGTCATTTTTCCGATTATGGTTAAACGAAATTTAAGTTATGATCGGAAAATCTTAGTTTTTCTTTGATCAATCAGGTTCAAATAAGTTTTTCCAGTTTGGGTACCAAAAGTAATTTTAGACGACCTGATGTTATATATCGTTAAAAATAATACTTTCAAATAGTCAAAGATACTTATTATTGATGATAGAATTTATGGTTACAAAAATTCTCAGTCCGAAAATTGTTGCTCCGTTCCGTGCATAAAAGAATTTGTTGGAAGAAAATTTCTGTCCTATGATTTTTTACGATTTTGCTCTAGCCAGCAATGGTCACACCAGTCAGCAAGTCAGTTATGGCAGATATTGCGTAGCATCTAATGATGAAATTTCGGTTTCATAAAACTGTTTACGCACATGCTATAAAGAGATTAATAAATTATAGCATAGCTATATTACTTTTACGATAACATTTAAAAAAACGTGCTTCATAGGCACTAACTAAAGATAACCTCAATGGTAAACGTTAAAAGAAGTCAAAAGTACTAAGAGTTAAATGCAAAAAATCCTACATCATCCTTATCTGTAACAGAACTTTGTACGAAGTATACCTCATAATATAAATGAAATCCGAAAATACTGTCGTTTAGACTAGTGTCGCCACGCCATATAATAATAATTGAATAAAAGTTCTTGAAATGCTATGTCTGGACATTGCAACAGGTGACTAAAGCTGAATGTACTCTTCTAAATCTTAAGTAACGACTCAATCCGTAGAATGTACATTTTAATTTGAATAGCTGTTGATAAAAATAAACTAGTCCTACGAACAATATGGTAGTGTCTTTTTTTAGAAGATCGAGTCTTACAGTAGATTGATAAGTGAAGATTAGTATATTTTGGAAATATCTGAGAAAAAAGTAAACCCAGCGGAACCACACTTCAATATGCCATTTTCAAATATTTTTTATCATCATAATCAATTGCGACCATAAGTCGTATGATTTTTAATTATTTTTAAAAATTAAGGGCAAGCTATATAGTATTAATCTCATGAGTGCAAATGAGGCTGATTGCTTTTCAACTGGCTGTGGCTCTTCCAAAGTTAAAAGAAGGAGAATGGAATCGTGTTGTTATTCTATTGTGCTTAGAGATGTTAAGTTTGTCGAATAAATCCTTCATAAAAAATTATCTCATTACTAAGAAAATAATGATGATACAGTAACTAATATTATGCTCTATTTATTTTTGGAACTTGAAAATATTCATCACCAACCAACCAACCAACTATTATCCCCGTACACACACCAAAAGATTATAAAGTCTCTTATAAGAAGACTATCTTTATCTGATAGTCTTTGGAGGATTGCGTGAGAGGAGATCGGTGAAAATGGGCTCGACGTTATGGCGCCGAATGGGCGAAAAAAAGATGGTACTTTTTAGAATACAAAAGAAAAAAACAATTGAGCTATTTACAATCAGGAAAGAGCAAAAAATCAATTAAATTTGTTATCACAGTACCAAAAAATGAAGCTATTTTAATAAACCCAAATTTATTATTTTTTTATGGTTGACTTTTGGTTTGTAGACGTCGGGATTTACTTAATGAGAGCCCTTTATTTTCAGTGGTTTGTTATTTACACATTTATCGTCTTAATAAGTGACACTGTTCCTGTCGCTGGATTTGCGGTGGCTATTCGTTTTCTCATGCGAGAGATATTAATATTTTGATCATGTGATAAAAACACAGGAGTCTGTCTATTATGTTTCAGTGTTTGCCGAAGCTGTAAATTCGGCAGTGTGACTTAAGCTTTCTTGATTTAAACCTTTTTTTTTGCCTTGATATGCATTCTGCTCTTATGTGATTAAATGCAGCTGCAGTATGGGTCCTGTGAAATTCTGTGAATTCTGTTGCAGTTAAAACAAGGGCGTCTTCGAAGATTCATTACAATTTTCGTGATTTTAGTCTTTTTTTGTTTCTGCATTAATCTACATTCTGCACTTAGGTGACTAAACCTTGCTTTGTTTAAACAATAGAGTCCCTTTTGGGAACTATTTTTATACGTCTTTACTTTGAGATTCCTGTTAATTGCGAAATAGCATTGTGTCGAGGTCGTTTGTTCCGACGTCTCATAAAATTTTCACCTTGACCACGTCAGCGCTTGTCTTCCGGAAGATAAGCGCCGGAATAATCTCCACGGAGAATAATTTTTGCGGCCTGTTAATTTTTCTTTTAATGGCAAAGGATTATTTGAATTCATCTTACCGTTTCACTTTTACGTCGCTGTTGGTGTTTTGACAAGTGCACGTTGTAGGTTATAATCGTTTGACAGTTTCAGAGTTTTAATTTTTCAATTATTTTTAAGATAGCGTTACTGGACCCATAATCTGTTAAATTAATATTGAGTTAGTGAAAACATGTGGGTGATTCTTGAGATGTTCCTTGCTGAGGATACCAGACAAATAGCCATCGCAACGCTTGATGTCCTCGAGCAGAAAATGATGTACGAACACCGAGTTATGGTTTTTATACCTTTTACTACATTAAAAAGGAAGGATCATATACTATAGCCTAACATTTTAACAAACGATATAAGATATTGACTTTTATACATAATATACTGTCATATTAATTTTTCTCGTGAACTTAATTTCAGCCAACAAATTTTATTCAACTAATATCAGCTATGTTTTATGCTTCCTGTTCCATTGAGGTTTTTTAAAAGACAAACAAACCTTTGTACGTTTAAATATTACTTTAAACTATATTTTCTTTGATTTTACGTTCCATCTACTAATTCAATAGACATTTCCCGTCTTTCTTTTTCAACAAGACATGTCAATAGGTAAGAACAACGTAGAAAATAAACAAAAAAATTGGGTTGTGCCCGATTCTAGTAGTTAGTTCGTTTTGTCTGGTGAAGGAAAAGCATAGGTGGATATAATGTGTCTGCAATTCTAGAAACGTATTAGTTCAATCAACATTCGATGCTGGAATCGTGGATTAAAAAGTCTATTATTTCGTTCTAGTTACTAAATATTATTCAAAATAAATAATTGATGCATATTCACTCCAGCATCTTAATGGATTGCTAACTTTTATTATTTTGTTAGAAGTTATTGAAATAAGTAAAAATTTATTACCCTACAATGAAGTAACACCTTATCAATAATTTTTTACCGAATGATGTAAGTTTTGAGATAAGATCTAAAAATTGTAGAAATTATTTGTGAATTGGATTTTACAATACCTAAAACAAAAATTACAATACTTTATATTTTACAATTCTTTAATATTCACGGCTTTATTCATTCACATGTCTAACAAATAATTCGAAAATATTGTTATCAAACTATAATTCCAAACAATCAGTTTAACTCTTAACTTCCAGCCACTCTTTTTTGGAATGGTAAAAACTATATTTTAAGCTTAATTTCTTCTTTTTGTTTTGGTTCATTCTTTTTTATTTACCTTACTCGTCTTTACTCAATAAACTACGATGAATTCAAAGTCTATTTCTTCGTCATCTTCATTCTCCTCGTTGACTGTTTTAACGAAAAAAATTCCAGCACCCAATTTGTCAAAAAAAGTCCGTGAATTATAATATAGAATTAAATGCTTTTTAATGACATGTAAACTTAAGTATATCTACGAAACAATAACATTAAATTGCAATGTGCAGACTAAAATTGATTACATTATTAGACGCGTGGTATCAATTGGACACCAACAATTTTAACTTGGCATTAAAGTTGGAAGGGTTCTGCATATTAGGAAGCTAGCAAAACTGGCAGTATCTAAGAAAACTTTTATATTTGTGGAAATATGACAAAAAGACGCTTCGGGTCCGAGTGATACATCGCGATGAAAAAACAGTTAGGAAAAAAAAATTAACAAATTTGTTTTATATATAAGTACGTAGGTATGTTAATTAACAATTTAAACTATCATCTACAAATGAATTAAAGTTAGGTAAAAATATACAAAATTTTAAACTGGACTTATAAATAAATTGTCCACATGGTTCTCAAACATATTTAAAAATAACCACAAATTACAAAAATATTTCATTTTATGGTTATGGCTAACTGCATCGCGACTCCGCCTTAACCAAATATGCATGCATAATTACGATATTATTCTGATTAAAAATTCAATTAAAATAATTTCATGAACAGAATAATGTAACGCACTGTTGATTCACGAACTGCATACAGCACACCGACATTTGCATATGGTCGAATGAGCCAATCTACTCTCTCGTGTGCATTGTACTCACCATTATGATTATAAAGCAATAGTGATATCGGTGAATAGCGACAATAACATTGCAACGACAACTTGGGCCATATAATTGAATATTTTTCAGAATCGTAATTACATTACCATATGTGTTTCAAAAATATCCCAAAAACTATTGGCCCTTATACCTCGTTTATATTGCTAAAAATTGGGTGGAAATGTTTACTATGCTCCTCATTAACGAATCCATTATTTTCATAAATATATAGAAGACAGAGTGCAGAAAGATATTTTTAAGGAGTCTTAGTGGTGATAAAATATTGGTAGACATTCATCATTCTTTTTAACTGTCTGGTCTTTTTCGTTTTTGATTTCTTCTAATTGAAACTTCAACTTTCATTTTTGTTAAAATAGGAAACCCTAATTAAATAATTTAGGGCAATTTATCCTGGGGATAATAAATGAGATTCGCTGACGTTGACGGTCGGATGACGTATTATACATCAGCATCAGGATTAGCTGATAGATTTAAAAATGTTCAGATGAATTTGAAATCGGTAACTCTTTAGTATCTAGATCGGATAGCAGATGTGATTTTAGGATACATATCTGATTTCTTGTTTTTGATATAGTTCTTTCCCTTAATTTTTATTCACAACTAACGGAAACTACGTGATGTGGTGTTATATCTACTTTATTTAAATTACTAATTACGATTTAGGTTTCGTTGTATGGCAACATTTTCAGGTGGGGAATGTGAAGACATTCTCTTCAAATTGCCCACCATTTAATTCTATATTATATATATATATATATATATATATATATATATATATATATATATATAAATATAACAAAGTGGATATAATACTATATCATGTAGTTTCATTTAGTTGTGATAATGAATTTCTACAAAATTAACACTAAATATAAATAATTCTTTCTTTATTAGGATAATGTGGCAAAAGTATCAATCTCTTATGTGATTTGTTGGCCCTTTCATAGGATATAAAAACGTTAGTAATGGACGCTTTCCATTGAACCGGGTTTGAAATTTTATGCACAATTGTTGCAACTTGTATGTAGAGATTATCTTAGCTTGGTCAACTTTCTTCTAACCGAAGTAATTTCCCAAAAGCTTTTTTTAGTACAACAATAATACCATTTGTTTGTCGAAATGATTCGGATTTTTTATACTCTTGCACTATAGAAAATTTACTAAATTAAAAAAAAACTTATTTTTTTAAAATTACACTTATCCAACTCAATGTTTGTCAATTAGCCACAAGCATTTAACTAATTGCGGAATTGAAGACACATATAATGTATCTTATCCAGAAACGATAAGAATAAAAGTCGGTAATTTTATTAAGAAATATTAAATATTATAACTATGCGTCGATCCGCTTAGAGATATTTTTCAAATTAGAGATATTTTGAACGAAATAAATTAACGCTGTATCTATTCAACAAGCCCTAATAACTAATTTTCAGAGCTATAAATATCTCGTTAAAAGGTATTAAATTCCTGATTTTAGGTGATTTGTGGCCTAAAGTATTTTTGATGTTGATTAGTGAATACATAAAATGTGAATTTAATGATATAAGAAGATTGAAAATATTTGAATAGTTGATACATTTTTAACAATAGTAACTCGTAAAAGTAATTACGATTTTCACAATAATAATTTAACTTTTTACGATTAAATATGTTATTTAATCAAGTTTTTATTTTAAAATGTTATAAATACCTATATACATATATATATATATATATATATATATATATATATATATATATATATATATATATATATATATATATATATATATAATAATACGAGCAAACGTGTCACGAAGAGCAAAGCCTCTTTTCATTTTCATAAATATACGTCCAACTGCATTGTTTTAATGATTTACGAAAAATATTAATTGTAAATATTTAAACGATAATAGAAAAATCGTAAAGATAAAATATTGCTATTTGCATATGTTCTTAATAATCAAAGAGGAATAAATTATTTTAATAAATTTTAATGAGTAATAAAATTTGTCCAATCACTGAACAGTATTAGCTATTCAAATACTTCCCATTGATTTGCCTGTAAACCATGCAGGTTAGTTTAACTTTGCAATCGACTTGTGGTCTTTCTTTACACTTATAACTGTCGACGCATTTCGATTAAAGCTAACATTTTTGTTACTATTTTTTCTAAATAAATGTCGATTCTGGAGCGTTTGTCGGTTCTCCGTTGCACGCTCCATCGCCTAAAATTGATAATTTTCATAAATAGCACCGTCGTTTTTTTCAAAACATGTTCAATGACTTTAGTTTAGGTGTAGTTTATTGACCCGATATTAATTTTTTCAGGTTCAATCTGATTAGGGTACATACCTTCATACATATATAAATAAATACGTGTTCATGTGGCAAGGGTGCAAGACGTTGCAACTATTTGTGCCTTATAAGAATAACACAAATTCTTTATGAGCCAAAAAATAATATAAAGGAATAAAATAGCATTGTTAAGTTATAAGAAAAGTAAAAATGTTTATGTTTCACGAGACAGCATGTGCAGAGTTGCTATAATGTTTATTAGGGTTCAAAACAGAACGTTGTTCTTGCGACAACGATGTCCATCCATTCGGGTGTGAGAGGCCTAAGGCATGCATAAGAAATCAGCAATTGAATTTTAATATCTAGTACTTTGACCCAAAACTAAATATTGTTTAAAATGATGTATCATTTCTTTTCACTTACTTATAATTTAACTCATTTTCAATATATATTCAAAAGTTGGTCAAAAAAAAATGTTTTTTCTACCTAAGCATATCGTAGAAATATGCCTATTTTAAATCTCAAAATAATGATCTGGAGACTCAGAATTGTTGCTTTTGGACCTATTTTTATGGACTATTTCTTAAGCTAGCTTGTCGCTAAACTAAAGTTATAAAATCCTATCTAACTGATATAAAAGTCCAAATAATTAATAAAATGTATCGCTTTTTATTTTTTTCATATGCCTATTATCTAGCAATATTTTTATAAAGTATAATGAAAATACTATGTACCCTTCAATGTGAAAACTTTGACAGGTAATTAAGTGATTATAAATATCTTCTAGAGCGAGTTCTGCTCATACTTTATAGGTATTTTTAATCTACTTATATGATTGGAATAAGGCGCACAATATTAAACAGTTTATTTATTAATGCTGCAATACAATGAATACATACAACGTGAGTTATTGGTCAATAAATTCCTTAGTATATTTTATATTTTATCTCTCGCTCGCACATATCAACAGGTCACAGTTAATACAAGCCGACGAGATTTGAATGTGTGGAAAATCCAACGTCAAAAACAGCAAGCAGTTATTTATGATGTAATCCTAAAGAATGTTCGCTGTGAACTGAAACTACAAACGCAGACAATCCTCTTGTCAACGTCATCAGTTAATATTGTGATCAAAATTTTTTTAATAATTCATCAGCAAATAATCTTTGCTCATAGCCCACCTGAAGACGTTGTAATACAACGAAACCTAGGTTGTGGTAAAGAACTTAAAGAAAGTAGAAATAATACTATATCACGTAGTTTCATTTAATTGTGATCGATATTAATGGTAGATAGGAAGATAATTGTGTAATTCCTGAAAAGTATATTATTCGAAGTATATTAATTTTTTCAGCATCTTTTTACAATTTTAAAAGAGCACATGCACGTACGTACTCACACACAGTTATTCATATAATGTATATCATTTGTCTTTAGTAGATGGGGAGACAAGGAGGTGGAGGGTGGGTGGATATGTTTTCCCGTATATTTTCATAAATATCTTTAACACCAGTATGGTTTCTGAAGAAAACGAGTGTGTCAGGCGAAAGGAAGGACACGTGGGTGATACTTTAAGGGTTTCGTTACATTTGAGGTAAGGAAGTTTAAAAAGTTATATTGGCATATATTTAAAATAATCTTTTTTACTACCGTAAACAATTACAAGTTGTGAATCATTCAATAGGACGCGATTAGATATGATATAATTACCATTATTTGATTGTAAATATATGTCAAAAAGTTTCCATTTTTATGTTTAGTATTTAATTAAATACTAAAATTAAAGTTAATAAAAGGCAAATATTGTTGTGGACATAAAAATTAGAGATGATAGCACTATAATGACTAGTAATAGTGATTATAGTAAATGACTTACAACATTTTCGTAACAGAAGAGTAATTAATGAATAAAATGAAGAAAAACAATTTCGTTTCCTTCTTTATAATTCCTTAACAGTCCATTAACAGTTTCATCATGCTAGGATCAGTATTCGATTATTACTACTAAAACAATGTAAACTAACGATTATAGCCTATACTCTTAAAACAATAAAAATCAATTTATTTAAAATTTTACCGCATTGTATTAAGTAATATTTTAATAAATTTATAAGTGTACTGCGTATGCATGTATGAATATATGTGTATTATTTATAAATTATTTTTAATTAGTCTAGAATGTAAAGATCATTTTCTTTAAACCTTACAAAATCCATAACATATTACAAATGTCAGAAGCGAGTAGTAAATGGATATTTGTTTTATTCAAAATTGCACGAAACTAGATTAATTACAACCTTAGGGCCAGTATAAGATCAAAGCTATATTAAACTAGAATATGCCAAAATAAAATACGAGTATAACGTAAATATTGTAATGTCGTCTAATAAAATAAAAAAATACATTTAAAAAACCCGTATACCTGATACAAAAAAAGCGAATAAAAACATAAAAAGCGTAGTTGATACGTACCATAAAGAGTCATGGTATACTAATTAAGTATTAATAAAAATGTTGTGATAATTCTATGATCGAACAGTTATGAACATACAATCGAATGAACTACTAAAATTATGATATGTGTTGCATCTGAAAACTTATACGCCAGTATGCACCACACACGGTCAGGACTCTCAGTCGGATTTACTGAAAGTTAAAAACCTATTTTGTATGGATACTTTGCAATAGGCCACTTTGATAAAGTAGACTCTTATTCCGACTCAAATAAAAGAGAAATAGAAATACGTTTTTAATAATAATACGCATTATAGAGAATTTAATGAAATCTAATAAAATAAATTTTCATGAAACTCTCTATGATGCGTGTACGGTGCTTTAGCTGAACGATATGTGTATAAACAAAAATACGAGTTAAATACAAACTTTGTTAATCTTATTATTATTTGTTTGCCAGCCTTTTACATTAGCAAATTAATTTAATATAAATTTATCTCTAAAGTTATTTTTGTGATATCGCATATACTGTTTCTCTAACACTCAGATCTGTTACTTCAATATGATTATAAATGCATATTTTGAAATCACATATACTCTTGTTGCGAAAAGAGTATTACGTTAGAGAATAGCTTAATAAATATTTTATTTATTTATTTATCTACTTTAATGTATCTAATTGAAACAAATGGCGGACTTATTGCTACAAGAGTAATCTCATACAGTCAACCAGAACGCCAGTCCAGCCCGCTCAACGAGCGGCCGGAAATCGAACTCTGGTCCGCCCGGTGTGCCGCGCCGCCAAAGGTCGTACGCCTTGTGATCAACCCAAGACACCATGGCGACGATATTTTCGAACATATTGAAATAAATTTAAGAGTCCTTGTAAATTTAAGTTAAATAATTTTTAATGTTTGTTTATCGATTTATAAATATATTGTATTTACACGGGAAAGTAAAATGGTAAACCATTTTATTCATAATTTTTTTTAAACTGCCGACTTTAATCACGATTTTATGTAGTTCAGGAACAGGCATAATGCTTAAACTGGCTTAAATCCACAATTTAAAACCATTGTCGTAAAATAAAATTTGGCGATTCGGTTTGCTCGTAAATTGTGGGATCGACCTTTAGTCTCGTTGTCTCAAATGTATTCAATTACGACCAACTGTGCTAAATTGCCGTTTCACATTGTGGCTGAAACGGGGTTGTGGTCAGTTTCGGTAGATTTGATACAAATGATCTTGACCTTAGTCATGTTGTCCTGTATGTATTACCAATTCTTCTAGATTATTTTCGTCTTGTCACACAACATGACCGAAACGTGACAGCATTCAGCGGCAGCAATTCTTATAGAAACTTTAACATTTAATGAAAAGAGAATCCGATGCAAGTAGTCTTATAAATTAATTAGTATGCTGAAATATAATATCGAAACGTATACGAATCTCATTAACCATCCATCAGTTAAATAATTGGTATCGGTCACCTAAATGTTAGACAAAAATGTAAATCTTTTTAATAAGTGTAAATAAAAGTATTAATAATAATATATCGCCAGGTTTTTATCTATATATTAATACCTGAAGAGAAAATCTCTTACCAATTTGCAGCATATTACGCACACGGGAGAGTATGAGATTTGCCACAGTTAAAATTTATATGGAGAAGAAATACAGAAAGCTAAAATTTATATAAAATATGTGTTACAAATACATTCAATTATATATTACATTACATTAAAAGATTCATTTTTTGCGTTCAACAATACAAGATTAATTGTTTACGTTCATATTGCCAATGTCAAACATATATCTATGGTTATATATCTGTGCTTAAACAGTCGCACAGAGTAGAGATTGTCGCCAAAGAATTTTAAAATGTCAGATTGACTGAATGAGTTTCGAGCTGTGAATTTTGTGTGATTTCAAATGTTTCTTTTTCAATAGTCTATGGAGTGTATGTCAAGGCAAAGGAGCGTTTATTTCATATTTTGTGTAATATATATCTGTATTTTATATATTAGTAAAATAGTCGTACAACTTGGTAAATAAACACCTGTTGCAAAAGGAAAATATTGTAGCATCAATCTGAATTGGCTTACTTACGCCTACCTATTAATGTTTTAAACAAGTTGGTTAGTACATCACGGTCGTATTTCGACCACTGGACGACCACTAGTAATAATAAATTGACAAGCTGTTGGGGAGTGGACAGCCCACAGATCCGGTTACCATAGGATTTATGAAACTTGTACACCGGAATGGGTTCATGAGAACTATACATTAAAAGAATGAAAGTTTTAACTGTATGAAACAGGGAGCAGCTACACTTAAAATAGCACGTTCAATAACACTGCAACACGCTCTCCGATATTTTTGCTTCTCCTAAATGTTGGCAGCTGTTTAAGGTATCCATTTATCAGATCATTATTTTAGAGGATAAAAATTCCCTGCTATTTTAATGAACCATTTTATCTTATTGAGCCAGCTTCTTGAGGATTCTGTCAAAATCAAAAACACAGTTAATTAAAAGGTTATATTGGCATATTTGCCGTCGCAATGTTCTGGGAATTTCTTTGCTAGTGTCATGCAGGTATGTCTATGTGAAGTATATCGAAATACTATTATGAAGTAAATGTTTCATTTGCGTTTGAAAAAAAAACAGATATATTAATAAAATCCCACATAAAGTCGGGTATGTACCATATAAGCTATATGTGTGAATTAGCTCATTTGACAAAAAGACAAAATAAGACTACCAAATATTACTGTGGTCCAAGATAAGAATAAAAAATTACTATATTTTGAGAAAAAAAATGGTTTACTCATTTAACTGTTTTTTCCGTTTCTGTTCAATATTGAAACAAGTGCCAAAAAAGAGCTATGAATTTTTTAAGCGATATGACATTTTTTCAATAAATTTTGTGAAAGTATAATACTTTAAAATACTAATTATTATTTTAAAGTGTTATTTTAATTATTTCTTTTATTACACTGAAATTGCCAATGGAACATTTACTTTTGGAACCATTTGGTTTAATAAATAGTACTGGGGATAAACAGGAGAAAGATAAAAGCATTTTCTTTGTACCCACTATGCAATAGGGCCGAACTAAATTAAAAAGGAAAGAAAAAGCATTGACTATGTCAAAATAGGTCGAGTGAAGCCAATAATGAATGAAATAGTGCCAAAGCGGAGAACGTAATGTTGGAATATGCTCGTTGGAAGTGGCATACCAGAATTAACCAACGCACGTGAGGCCATTTTATTATTAAAAAGGTAATCAAAAGGATATTTTTCCAAGTATTTAAATCGAAGAAAATAATAAATGCCATAGAAAGGAGAAGAATCGCTTAAAACATATTTCCCTTGCATCAGCGCTACCACATTGCTCAGTGATATTAGTCGCAATTTACAGTTTTCAAAGAGTGTTTCTCTAAATATCGACACACTTAAAAATAAAATATTTGTTTTGAAATAATTTTTGAATGATTATATTTACAGATTTTAAAAAGTACTAAATAATTCAGTATAAATCATTTTATTTTTTGAACTGCCCATTTGTTCCCAAAATTCGACAAATGTTTTAAGTATTTTTGGGTGTTGAAATATTTTCAGTTGTAAACGCCATGTAAAAGAATTAGTATGTGAATTAACTGCCGCAGATAATCTCGGATAAATTTTGCCGTGATTTTTCTTTCTTCATTTGTCTAAATTTTTTAAGTTCCATGAATTTAAATAATCATTAATAAATTTATGACAGGCCCAAATAACGTCTTAATATTAAGTAGAAATAGCATATTTTTTTATTCTAATTTACCCACATTTAGTAAAAAATTAGGAAATTCTGGAGTTGGTTCTTTAAAATAAATATTTTCAGAATGAAGAAAAACTAGAGATATTGAATGCAAACTAACAATTTATTATTATTATTATTTGTCTTAAATTATTATTTGTCTTAAAAGCAGTGGAAAGATCTATACACAGTAAGCTACATATTTGAAAAGAAAACAATAGTAATTGATTTAAACTACGGCTCACATTACAAACAACCCAGCGTTCTCTATCGGGAAATGGGAAGTGATGACCGTCCAGCGAGAACATTTATTGAGTTATGTGATAGGAGTAAAAATTACAAAGTAGAGAAGTTCAGGTCATCTAGCCACATTGAAGAGCTAATATACACTGTCAAATAGATACAAAAATCGAATCGGAATCGGTAACCAAAATTCCTTGTGAGGCACAGAAATAGTGTAAAGCTTTTGAAAAAATGAGGATACATTAGAAGGAGAAAGGCAAGAAGCTTCTATATGTAAACGTTTTTGACTTTTACAAGAATATAAGTATGAATAGAGAAGATTATTAACTAGTGAGCTCAATCCAAAGCAAGTCTTATTCATGCCACAATATTTTAAAGCGAGAGGAAATGAACGTTTATTCAAAAAAATACACGTACCTCGTCATGGACATTGTACCAGAAGTCAGTATATAAAGTTCATTTGACTTGACCGTAAAAATATTTTTATTGTGACTAAAATAAAGTCACTGGTCATTGACGTTACGTAAAGAAAATATGTAATTCATTTATAAATCGGATTGCGATAGACCACAAGTCAATTATAAAAAAAAATTGGGAAGTGAAAATTAATCTGAGTTCAATATTTTCCAATTTACGCTTCGACAGTAAATTTTATCGAATATGAAAACTGTAGGGCGAGTGATTATATTAAGAATCAACTAATACTAACATTATTTTACATACTTAATTATAATTACATTTCATCTCCGTTTCGATTGTTGTTAATAGGAAAGTTTTGATTTAAAACTCATTTTTATAGGTAACTTTCACAATAAAATGCAAATATAATGCTTATTAATTTAAGAAACACAAGCATAAGGCCTTATATAAAATGCCTGCATATAAGTAATTAATTTTGACTAGATCTTTGTCAAGTCTACAGTGTCTCATTTGATATCATATACGTTATTTACAGCCATCTGAAAATAAAATTCACCATACAATGAATTTTGTGCATAACCAGTTTACATAAAAATAGGCAATGGTTAATTGCTGTGAAGGGGTTTTGGATATATAAAATAAAGATTTTTGTAGAGTTTGGCATAGAAACCTTGATGGAGATAATATTACCTAAATTTGTCATACTCAGTCATTAATAAATAGGCAGTGGGGCGTAAAGACAACGGACCATCCTAAAAAGTTCAATGGTTCTAATTATAAGATAGATTAAAGCCGTAGTATTTGAAAATCGTGACGCAATTGGCGCATTAAGGATTTATTCTTGTATTCTTCATAACCATCCTTTTGAAATTAAAAAAAAATTAGATCTTTATTTACCCCCTCTTTAATTCTTATACGCTCATTTTTGTAAAAGTTAGCTATTCCTAACTTCATATTAGTAATTAATTTAATAATTAATAAATATGTGGATCAATAAAATGTATCACTATACCAAATTTCAAGTTTCTGAGAAAATCGTCTATGAATATAGAAAACGTAAATATAAAGATATAGAAATATCTTTCGTAGATGTAAAAAATGGTGCATATTTGAAAAATGATGACATTTAGAATCTTTGTTACAGTTTTCTTTGCGCTTTCTTACAACTTTTGCGTGGGATTATACAGCTTTTTGCGTGGGCTTATACAACCTTTTACGTGGGCGTGGGGATATTTTCGGAAATAAGGTGGGAGTTTTCGAATTTTTTTTTGTAAACTCTATATAGTGTATTTCATTTAAAAGAGCTTAAATGGTACTAAAAATATTTTTTAATATTTTTAAATATTGTATCTTCAGAGATATATTGAAAAGTATGTAAAAGAAATATTAGTTACCTATTTCCACAAAAGAAATATTTGCGAATACCAATAAAGCAGCATTCCATTTATTGGATTCAAATTATACCTCACGAGACAACTGAGAACAAAGAAATTGATTTTGCATTTTATCGATCATGCTCTTTCTTGTGAAGTCATTGTATTATCTAATGTCACAAAGGCAAGTTACACGCAATCTTTTATGTCAATTCACTTTTTCAAGTCGTTCCTTGAAGTTAGTTTTGCTATTACGTATCACTCAAAATATATAATTATTGGTGATCTCAGACTCTAATGTCCGGTTGTGATGGTATCGATAAATATTTTTCGATAAATTTGTTCGATATTATTTAATGTAGTTAAAATTTCTATAACTCAAAAATAAAAATTCTCGATTCGTGACTGTTATCTCTAACCTGTATAAGTATTTGTCAGGGAAATAATTGATATGCATTATAACTTAAAGCAAAGCGAAACTCAGATGGTGCTGTAATTATTGATGGTCTTGTTATTGCCGTCAAATTGTGTTTTTTTTTTCGGTGTAACAGTTTGATGTTTTAAATTTGATTTCAACAGAAATTCGAAGAATATTTTAATAATGGTTTCTACTTATATAGTGGTGCAGTTAAAGAAGATCATACAATAAGAAACTACGTACAATAAAGAATTATTACAACTGTCAAAAAAGCAGATAGTGTGAATGTAAAATTGATTTGTGTTTAGTAGAAACATACTTAATGCAATTAAAGGCGTAACATTGTGATTGTCATCAATAAGTAACTATGCGTGGTTTGAGTTGCTCTGGGTATAATTTAGTTTTCAGTTATTTCTATGTATTTATTGCATTGAAATAACTGAAACTCAAACTAACTGACTCTATGTATTTAAAAAGCTTACTTTTTTAGGAAAACGATCTACTTCGATATTATTACAATAATATGCGGAATACTGGGCCATATTGTCAATTGTATTTACTTTTTTATTTAAAAACTGGTATTTTCTTACAAACTGTATTTTGTAAGAGATTTGACAGACAAGTACCGGTAACACGACGCCACATAACGAGAGATGTTTACTCTTTTCATCTCCTATTCACGGAAGACGAGACATCTTAGACATCTTAGATTACATCTTACACTAAACAACCGTACCTATGTCAAGAATACAACTAGATACCGAAAACAGCAGCACAATTAGATTTTAAATCAAATAAATTAGTAGTTTGCATCTACTTAATGAATCATAACTAAGATTGTTTTGAAAATCGTGAGATAATAAAAATCTAGAATAGTCTATCTAGATTTATGTCATCCCATTTTTAAGGTCCATCCACACATTTAATTTATAATTGATTTGTAGAGACGCAGCTGAAAAAGTATGACGCTGACAATGTATATATCTACGAAATAATATAAGTTTATATATATCTAGATACTTTTAATTGATATCAATAGAGACGTTCGTCACAACGATCACTGAATGACTTTATTATTAAAATATTATTAGTATAAAATATTATAGTACATCATGTTATATAAAAGTAATAATTGCCTTAGTTTCCGCAAGTAAACATTTATTTTTGTTTGAACAAGTATGAGTTGCATATTAATCCAGTAATGGATTTTCCCATAAAAGTTATGATAAAACAAAAACTTTCATTACAGCCACAGATTTTTCATATTATTTCAATGTGAATATACACGATATGCGAACAACCTATGTGTCATTCATACCCCGGTTTACTATTTTGTATCAAGGCTTTAGGACAAGAAAAATTTAACAACAAATGGAGCAGGTGATTATTTTTCTACTGTAAATTTCTTGTAATCGATGCATGTTCGCTAGTGATGACCGTATAAAAGTAAAATACTTAACTTGGAAGCAGTTATTTTATCTACTCACGTACTTCACATCGCGTACTCTTGATATATTTTACTTATTTTCTTCAGATATCATTTGCTTATCCACTTTGCCTTCACTCGTAACTAAAGCTTTTTATTTTCCGTTCTATTTTAATTCAGATATAATTTTTGCACATTTACGTATAGTTCTATTCATGATTCATAAATGAATTGAAGATCTAATCGTTTTTCGCTGCTTTTTTGCTTCATATTATCCTATTATTTGTTTTTATAGAAAGTAGTGTTTGATAGAAGAATTCAAAATTATTCTCCACTTATCCCGTTCGAATTTAAATGTTTTCTTTGTTAAAAAATTAGATTACATCGTGATCTAAATTTTTCTGGATAACAGATATACGCATGTTATGACAAGAAAAAATAATTTAGTTTTATAACATATTTTGAACATAAGAAAGACCATTTATTTACTCGGTTCAGCATGAACTTTTCCATATTAATATAATAGTTAAAAATGTATGTCAATTCATAGGTTAGTATCTGATAATGTACATTTTTCCAACTGTAATTGTAAATAAAATGTATAATACTTGAATTCATCGAACCAATTTAAGAACATGGTTATGGGCTGGTCGGTTAGGTATATGTCCTAAAAATATGGGTAATTGCTACCCTAATGTGAGGCGATATGCATTGTAATATAGGTTTTTAAATAAAAATATAATTTTTTATCTATAGTAGGTCATAAGATCATTATCTATAGTAGGTCATAAGATCATCATAGTTGCAAATACTATTAATTAGACATTAAATACATTGAATAACCTATATACTAATTAATAGACTTTGTAACTTAGTTGGCAACCTTTCTTCGCTTCGTAGATAGTACTTTTACATTTTTTTAAAATATGTTTTCAATATTTTTTTTGTAGAATTATTAAAACATTGTTAACTGATATTTGAAATTACTGTTTAAGTACGGAATGATAAAAAATTATCAATTTATATTTTACTTTCTTATTGACATATCTACATCTTATTGATATATCTAAAAACGAAAAACTTAAATGTTGTTAAAAGAATAAATTGATACGTCATTATAATCTATATTTATTTTTAACTATATAGGGGATATATATGGATTAAAAAAGTGAAAGTAATTAAATTTATTAAAGGTAGTTTTTGGAACAATGCCTATCAGTGACAGGAATACCAATTGTCGGAGGTCGATCATCAGCGGAAACCATCCTTTCCAGTGAATAAATCTCTTGATTTTGTTTCCGGTACTCGTAATAATATGGTAATGGTGCTTCTATTAAATTGTAATAAGATAATATTACATTAATTCTATTAGTTCACTACTTTATTAAACAATATATTTCAAGACTGAATAGTCAAAATGTACATAATATTAATTAGTGAAATTATAGGGAATAGTAACTGCAGCTAAGATACAAAATGACGGAAGTATATTTTAAGTCGCGAAAAAAAAATATTGGAATGAATTATTCAGCATCATATCAGTAGCGGGTTAGTCGTAAGCATTAAATGTATAACAGGAATGAAGACGTGCTTCCTTAGTAAAACTCAGCTTATCTCGTATGAAATTGTGGGAAATATTTCTTTTCTCGTTCTAACTAATAAATGTTTCTTTTCGAGCAATGCGCAAAATATTTTAGAGTCTTATTCCTCTATACGTTTCATTATTAACAGTACCCAAGAACTTTTTCAATCAGAAAAATGTTCAGTATGTAATATATTCCCGAGGCTTCCCTTGCAATATTGGTCACTAGAACTATGAAATACTATCAATAGCATAATGCAATAAAATTAATACAACGTTTGATAGATTCACGTCAAATATGTTTTTGCTAATAGTAATACAAGGGCTATTTTTACTTGTTAGCCATTATATATGTTAGCCATATAATTTACGATAAAAATTATAGGATTAATTTGTTGTAACATTTAAATAAATAATTAAATATGAATTTAGATTTTGTTATTATTTTGGATAATAGTTGGTAGAGAATATAACGTAACTACGCGAAAAATTGAGCAAATAAGCGTTAGAACCAACCCCGAGACAAAAATCAAAATAATTCTAAGTTTTTACTACTTGAACTTTGACTTTAATCTCTTGTTTTCCTTCAATATAATATAACTAGCAGTAAGTGATAAGTCCATTCCTCTTTAATATATTAGCAAGTTTAAATCAGTCTTAGGTAATATTAGCAAATTAAAAATAAAAAAAGACAATATTATTAAATAGATAGAAATGCAAGAGTGAAAATAAATACATAGAAAAAAATAAACATACATTTTTTTTATTCAGACCTTTTGAAAATTGATACTAATTAATAGCCAATATTGTAAATAGTAGATAATGTTCTATTCAGATTTTAAGAATGTTACTTTAAATCTAAAACAAAACATGTGATTTTCCTTTCATGTGTAATGTAGGCATATAAACGAAGGGAATGGAACAAAACTGGCTAAATACGGATTTGAGATTCTTTGAATATCAAATAAAATCTGTGTAAAGGGTGTAATTCCTTTAAAGCGTCCTTATTGGTAGGGAAAGTTCTTAAAAGTTTTCCCTGTGGAAAATGAGTTAAGTATAAATCGCGAATCATCACAAACAGCTCTAAAGCATTTCACGAGGTCCCTTCAAAATTTTATTTATGCCTATGTCTCAATTTCCAAACACGATTAAAATGGTAAGAATAAAATAGTTTCAAGAATAAGAATATAATTTTAAAAAAATCGTTATGCGGCTATTGATTATTTTTGTTCGTCTCATGTAAGCCTCTTTTCCAACAGAGTATTTGACTAATTATACACTTCGTAACTCATAATTTGCAACCTGATGGAGATACAACCTGACGGGGAATTAATCTTCTTGACAAATCTTAAAAAACGAACGGAGTTATAAAGGTTTAAACAAGGACGGCAATATTGTCTTCTGAAGTATCCATTATATTCTACAAAAGCAAACGAGATGAAATGAAAACTCAGACCTTGCTTGTTTTTGAATGATTCAAAAAATATTTATACTTTTTAAAATTTTTATACAGTTTTATTTGATAAGTATTTTTGATTAACTTGTATATTTACGATATTTTACGGAAAACAGCAAATTTAGCCACTAACAAAATGTTTAGAATACTATTATAATAAATTCTCACATACATTATTATTTTTTCTAAATCATATCGTTGCATGCCGTGGTGTGTTGGGCTAATCACAGGCTTATTGTCTCTGATGACGAGGCGCACTATGGGAACTCAATTTCGATTGTTGAGCGGAGTTGATGTTTGGAATAGCACAGCTAAATGTCACAGACAAGTGAGCACCACTGGTGTGAGAAATGTTCACCAAACCGCCTACATAGGGATACGATTATGGGCATTGCCTACAATGATACTCGCATTGGGGGAAGTCTACGTCCAGTAGTGGATGAAAACGGGTTGTTGCTAATGTTCTAAATTAATTGTTTGACCATCGGCTAGGCTATTTTAAATTTTGTAAACTCAAAGTCATTCATGGTATTCTAATAAATTTTCTCATTTGTTTAAAAGAATTCAAGAATTGTTCGAGAATTATGAAATTCTAAAAACAAATATACATTCACATACAAGTGATCACAATAAAAAATAATAAATTTCAATCTTTATTTAAATATATCACCAAGAAACGTGTAAAAAATCGAATGAAATAATTTGTCTAAAGCACGTCTGCACAGTAAATATCGTAATAATATTACGGACATTTTCAATAATTAGATATTATGTTCCCGATAATAGTCACAATCTAATATTACACAACATGTGGATATGGAAACAATTTCGAGGGAAAAAGGAGGAGTAACAGTTTTCCACTAACAACAAAAATAAAAGACCGATGAATTTTTAATTTCGCCTTAAGTGCCAATGTGGTTTAATATCATTATTAAAGTAAGTCTTTATAATCTCTACATTTCTTATATTTACATTAATACATTGATTGGAAAAACTCAATGTCAATTGTATTGTTAAATATATGTCTTACTATTTAATTCTACATCAAGTGACATAAACATTTTTACAATCATTCTTTAAATATTTTAAATTTTGTACTAAATTTAATGTATTTAAAGAGCAAACATGCATGAAAGAATTTGACTGGCATACTATTGTTAAACATGGTTAATCTAATAATATAATTATTAAATAATTTTAAAGAGAAACTAAGAAATGTAACTTCATGGATCCACGGAAAATATATTCTCATTTTTTTGGTAGCGGAAATATTTATGTGAAGATGAATACCAAGATACAAGAGAAAGACAATAAAACATATCTACAAGAGCAAAATTTGAAAGATTTGAGTTAACCGTAAAGCAGGTGACAAATGGATGTAGGTAATTTGTAAAATTATTCAATAAATTCAAAGTTGTTCGATCAACGACGTCATTCACTGTTAATCAAAACAGTAATAGAAAGAAAAGAGATAAGTTAGCTCATGCAACGAATGTTTCGATAAAGTCGTACATAACTGTTGCCTCTTTTACTTTTATATTACCCTGAGTAAGTTATCGTTTGCCTACGAAATCGTTAACATTTAAGATAATTCATGCCAAATCAAGTAACAAAATGTTGTTTGAAAAGTTTTCTCCTTACCGAAAAAATTTACTGAAAAAAACTTTTCACATAAAAGTACAAAAACAATTTTATTATCTAGTACATGACAAGGGAATATTCATAACTAGTTTCTGCATCATCATTAATTTTTCTTGCAAAATTATGAACGTAAAAAGAAGCTAGTATGGGAGTCAATTACTTAAATAGTACTAGAGTTAAGTAATAATCTTGATGAATTCAATGAATTCAATTGAAGATCATTGGCCAATAGGACTCTAAAGTAAAAATTATGGTTTCGTTAAAATTCGTGATTTTTAAGGATACATGCAGAATAAGGTCTTGTTATCTTTTTTTTATCCACATATATATTTCACACAACTAAGCTTTTATCAACCTCACTATGTCTCTCTTTACGTCATATGTTCTCTCGGTGGGGCTAAGCCCAGTATAGTATTTCGCCACATTGATTAATTTTGTGCATCCCGGATTGTTTCACTTCAGGTTTAGCCGATACCCTTCAGTTCGGCTAAATCTGAAGTGAAACAAGATATTCGGAGAATGTATTTGAGGTAGCGAATGACGAAAACTTGGATTCAACTCGTATGAGGTGTTTTGTTACCTGCTCTGTCTGGTATTTGTATAGCAGAACAGTTTTGTCGTTGGATCGGAATATTTTGAGATTTACTCCAATAATTATATAGATATTTGAGTGTCACTTTTTGCGACTGCTATGTGGGGTGGAGCTGTGTAAAGGTTAACTTAGCTTTAGAGATTTGTGAAGTGATGTTAATTCCTGGACACTAGTAAAATTTTCATATAAATGTGGCATACGCATAAAACAGGACTGATTAAAATGATATTTTTCAATTCATACATTTTTATTTTACAATGAAATTCGATGAAGGTGTTCAAATACTTACTTCTATCTCCAGAACGATTGTAATAGGATATAGTGGGAGAAAAGCGAATATAACAAAGTAGGTTCAAGAAAGAGAGAAGATTGAGTTTCCAGAAGTGCTCACCAGCGTAATCCTGGTGTTTGCGTCCTACACTCACTTGCAGGGGTCCTTGGTTTGTTTTGTCAAGTCAAAGCATTTTTGAACGTCGTTTGTTTTCTAATGCGCAGTTAATATTTAGAATAGGATAATGGAGTTTTTTTTTCTAAAAGAGGTGCGTAAGTACTGAGAGTTTTTGTATGTATATTATTAATTCTTTTCTTTTATTTTCTACGTGGTTTGAAAACATATTTTAAGGGCAAATTGACATACAAATTTTTGACTTCTTCGTTAAGTTCCGTATAAAAAACAATGAAAAACGTAAGTCACAAAGAAGTTCCACAGAAGTTTATGGTATCAATTATGTTTTTAAACATTGACACAAAACAAAAAGTAGTTTATGCGAAGGCAAGAAGGTGAAAAATAGTAATACGGGGTACGTAGCAACATTAGAATTGTTTACATAAGCAGTTGTTTAATATCTCATCGGTTATACAGGCATGTTTGTCGCTAATTAGGTTTTACAGCAACTCTGCTCGCGTAGAAGTTGTAATGTTTGTAACTTCCACAAATTACGATCAAATTATGACATCTCTCTTCAGTTTCGCTATCGTCATGTGCCATCCATAGTCCATCGTCATCGTGCCATACATAGGCATTCAAAAACATCCCTCACAAATATGAACACAACTCTTTAACCTGAGCACCTATAGTTCGCTTCATACATAAAAACTTTCCGGGATAAATACTCTCTACGTCAGTGGGAACTGCATCAAAATCTATGTAGTAGAACTCAAATTATAAGCGAACAGACAATCAGACAGACAGCCAGGTATATATTTTTAAATACAGTTCGCAAGAATAATTATTATTAATAACACATGATTATAAATATTTCACTTCTTTTTTAAATAGGTAAGTCATCATAATTTTTAACAATAAATTTTTCTGTACTTTCAGCTTGATTAAATCCCATTAAATATATAATTTATATCATATTTTTTGTCTTTAGAACCCAACCTAATATCAAACATGATAATGATTTTGATATGGGAATAAGTTGTAATTAAGGTAGAGACTTACATTAATATTCCCTGAAAATACGAAATGCACATCAGTATTTTACGTTTTTCTTGCATACTTGCAAGGTATTCAGAAACTGAACAACAAAACAACCTTAGTTTCAATGCCATAATTTTAAATTAACAGAGTAATCGCCCCTCGCCAGTCAACGACGGCAAGGAGGCTGTGTTGAATAAAGACCAAGTGGTGTACATAAAATAAAGGACAAATATATGTGACGCATTAAATAAACTGAATAGTTGGTTCTAAACTGCTATTTATTTCCAGGTACACTTTTTAAACATCAGCCCTTGTATGTACCCTAAAAATTTTAAATTAAACATTTTATTACAAAACTTTGTAGGCGTTCTATATATGTCTCCAGTTGCCACATTACAGTTTTATAGCACTAAGACCATTTAAAAACAGATGTATGTGACGAGAGTATGAGTGCTCATAATTTGTGTAGAGAGCCCTAAAAATTAACAAATATTTCAACGCGGCAATACCGCCATGCCGGTAAAAACAAATTTTTGCTCATTTACAGCCACACGCAGCGTTACTAACTATACTTAAATTATGCAATTAATTAATTTATTTTTATTCAATAAATTCTTTATCCCTATGTAATAAATTATAACATTTCATTGTCATGCTGTATTAGCCAAATTAATAATATAACTGAAGACCATTTTCGTTCGAAAAAGGTCTATTAACATGCTTTAATTAATTTCACTTGTATTTATGTAATCATCTGTCGGAATTTTTCAATTAAATTTTTATTCACTTCCAGGCGTCCGAATTATTTAAAATTTTGAACATGTATCAAGAACCCATGACAATAAAATTATTAAAAAATATAATAAAAAGATAAAAAATATTTTTTTAGTCTCGAAAGAAAAATTTCAAATATAAGGATTTTGTATCAAGCGTAAACAAAATTATAGTTAAAGAAACTTAAAAAGCATACATTGGAGTAGTGTGAACTAAAAAGTAAAAAACAATCTTTAAATATAAAGATATTGGTCAAGAGCGAAAGGATGTCTCTTTTGATAATAAATTAACTTTAATATAAAAAAGCGTGGGGTATTTGATATAAGTTGTCTTAATTTTTTTTATCGCTAGCTATTTTTAAACACGGAGCATTTGTGAATTGTGATTGGATGGAGAGCACTCCACGTTTTATGATGAAAGTAATATCCAATATTACAGAACATTAAACTTACGATAATTTTACATATAATATGTAAACTAAAAAAAACTAGCAGAATAATTAATTAAGGAAAAGCAAAGTAGTTTTGTTTACAAAAACATTGGCACGTAGCGCTACTATTTAATCCTAAATTTTGTTATAAGACATATCATTGACAATGTAATGTTTAGCATCATAACATAGTTCCTATAAATTATAAATATAAAGAATAATGCAACAATTCGACAAACAATCGTTTTTTACAATTATACGACCACATGCGCCAACCGATATCGAACAAAAGAAGTTTGTGACTTACATATAAAAAAAAACAAGTGTCGTTGTGGTCCGGATTCACAGCGGGCATCCGGTGAGTCCATGCCGTAAATAACTGCCTGATACGTCCGCCGTTGAATTTTGCACGCCATAAAGCCTCATGAGCCGATATTAAGTACGTGATGTTCAGAGTGCGACATGTGTGCCAGCGAGAATATTGTATCAATTAAATCTGTAATAAGACAATGGAGGACTGTCAGGATATATGTACTTTATCAATGTTTATCTCTTAGATGTGAAAGTTTCATTTATTTTATTGTTCTAAGATATTGTTTTTACGATGTCTATAGCGTCATTAAATGTTTTTTGTAACTTTAATTTAAAAAGATCAAACTTATAAATTGAAATACTAAGTATATAACCAAACCCTTATCATTACAATACTCCAGTGCAAAATTGGTAGATGTAGAGGAGATAGGGAAAAATCATATGCCTTTCATTATTATTTTTAATTTACATTTTTAACTACGTTTGTGTGATGGATGTTTCGTCTAATTAACCAGATTTGTACACTTATAATACTATACTCAAAAAGAAAAAAAAAGATTATTTGGATGGTTATTATCCAGCACGGTTTCAACAACGGTAAAGATGTGCAAAATATATGAAAGCTTAAATTAATAAAAGGGTATTTACGTCTTTTCTATAAATATCGTTTATTTTTATTAAACATAAACAATAGCTTTTCAAAAATATCCGTAATGGTCGAGAAATGCTCACGCTAATATAATATAGTTGTTTACCAAGGATCATGCAAAGAAGGGATAAAACGAACTAATGTTCTTAAATAGGTACAACAAACCTATTTTTACGGATTCTTAACTAAAAAATAAAATAATTATTATCAATAAAATTTTTCGGTATCTCATCATGTTCTAGAGACAAATAATTTCAACGTTAATTGAAGGGTTAAATGTCATGCAGCGCACGCAAATCGGGTCCCGCGTGACACCATCAAAGTGACAGGATGCAACTCAGTAATATACGAATAAACCCCTTATGTGAATTTGAACATTCATTGATAGGAATATCACTGACAGAAAATAATATAAATTTTACTGGTAATTCAGTATTTTTCTTAGATTTGTCTACCGAGGTCCATTATGACGAAATGTGTAAATGTGCATATACGAACTTATTGATTAAGGAAACGTTGTCAATAAAAAAAAATTGTGTATTGAAAAATAAATTATTTCTCCAAGTAAAGGTTCAAACCAAAAAAAAATTTTTAGTTTATTATAGTCTTATATTCTAGAGATGATTAAAAAAATGTTCGTTAGACCAATTGACTGTTATAAAAATTAAAATTAATGAAATACCATAATGTATATATAATTATAACTATAATGAAACTAAGTGGAAATGAAAATCTACGATGTAAACATAAGTAATGAATTAGTATTGCTTGTATATCGATCAGACAACTCGTAAAATTAGTTTGGCATACTCTGATCACTTTGGGGTAATGTTGTGCACATAACTTAGAGAACAGAAAATGTGCAACGTGGAAGTAAGAAGAGATCATGTAGAAGTAGATGAATCGGTGTGTAGATATCGCGGCCATCGACAATCTTTTACATAGGGGTGTAGGTTGTTCGATTACGACGGTGGAGAACAAGTAATTGTGTTTGCATTTTCATATATATATATGTGTATATATATATATATATATATATATACATATACATATATATATATTATATATATATATATATATATATATATATATATATATATATATATACATATGTATGTACATATCTAAGCACTTACATAAATCCTTATTTATTTATCTATTACCAGACGACTCCGTTAATATCCGTTATCTGGCGGTTGGAATTCAATTATGCTCTATCTGACGAATAGCTCCTATTCGCCTCTTATTAAACAATTGAAAAATCGGCCCTTAATACGAAAAAAATGTTCAACTATGAGCTACGAAATTCATGTACTTTCACATGTGCTGTAAGGATTTACCTAAGTGCTTTAGAAGCAACTTAAGTGCTTTAGAAGAACTGGCATGATTAAATATTTAATTTAGGCGCTTAATTTTTATTTCGTAAATGACTTCTCGTATTCGTATAGCAATTGCTATAAAACATAATAATTTAAGTTAAATGCCAAACTTGGTCAAATGGCTTTTAAGTATATATTCTCATATTTGCTTCACCAGCCAGTTTTTTGTCACATTGTCTTACCTGAAGCAGCCATTTATTACTATCTGCGTGAAAAGTTAAAAGACATATTTTTGACATATCAGATGAAAATAAGTACATATTAGTATTATCTATATTAGTGAAAATATCAGTAAATTAATATTCGTCAATTACAATTTGTATCGGAATAGGAAGTGATCAGAATTATTTGACGCTTCTTCCTTATCCTAATATAAATTGCTGAATGAAATAAGCCTACACAACTTATCTATAGTTTATAGCTCCATATGATTGATGAAAAATTTATAAAAGACGCATATATCTTTTGTATTATTATATATGTCTTCTAAAGTTTAATGATTTGTCGAGTTTAATGCAAAAGCGTATATGTGTAAAGCTTTGTTACGGTCGTGTAGAATAATAACGCAGAAGAGATATATTTTTAGATTACTGCAGACAAATCTTTAAAGGAAGTGATGAATCTACGGCAATTCTGAAGTCTAACTGTATTACTTTTAGGTAATATAACTAATACATTTCGAAGAATATAACTCCTCAGGGTTTGTGACAATTACATTATTATTGCTTTAGTATTTGGTTATTCCTTTTCTTAGCGTTTTAAATACCAAAAACAAAAAACACTACAATCCATGAGTCGACGATGCAAAGGTTATTATATTTACAGGGGACACTATCCAGTAGGCTTGCATTAATCGTATATAGCTATTTGTTGTATTTGGCAATAAATTTTTACACCATAAAACTTTGTGGGCCAGTTTTAGTGGTTAGATTAAGAGATGACTATATGTAGAGTTTTTTTACGAATAAGATATATCACATTTAATTTACCAATATTAATTTACGTAGTATATTAAATATACCATTTGAATCGTGATTTATATTTAATGGATTTAACACGATCATAGACCCTATTGGATCCAGAGAAAGACTGTGTTCAATAATATACATCTAAGTCTACAACAAAAACTAATGTCACGTGTACAGCACACCTTAGAGAATGCATTTATCGATAAATGGGAAATCAATAACTTAAAATTATTCGAAATTCACTATGTTATAGGTGAAATTTTTGCATCAGAAAATTTTTGCATCATTTAATGGGCGGATTAATTTATTGAGACTGAAATAACAAATGTTCGGAAGAGAATATATGAGTGGAATAATTTTGCTGCAACTTTATGAAAAAGTAAAGAAGATTATCAAATCAAACTTGTTAAGGCTAAAGCAATGTCATTAACTTAAATTTCACAGGTTCTACGAAGAATTTTCTGTTTAAAACGGTGCTCTTCAAATGAAACACTTTACTGGACTCCACATAGCAGTCAATATCTGAACTCACCTGAAAGATATGAAAAATATGGCTAATTGATTCGACAATTCATGTGACAGAGATGATAGACCTAACATAGTAAAAGCAATTTACGAGAGCCCATACATTGGAAAAGGATGTGTTATCCATGCATTTCAACTGGCTATAAATAATTAATTGAAAGTCTATAAAGACATTAGTGAAGTTTTAGCATTAGCAAAAAGAATTGTTATCTCCCCTCGAGCTCAAGACAAATTGATTCAAGTTGTTCAAGAGTGATTGAAAATTGATTCAAGAGTGAGTTCAATTTGCTAAAATATAAACTTATACAAGATGTGATGGAATAGTACGTTTTATACGTGCGAAAGCTGTCGAGAAGAAAAAAGAGCCGTGTCATTATATATTTCCAAAAACTGTGGCACAACTTTAGAGTTTAGATAAATTCGTTTAAGATTGAAAAAGTAGTGATATTGTTATTATTAGGGAGGCTGTTTTCTCCAAAATTTAAATGATCTGTACGTATTATAAGTCACTTAAATTAAATATGATGAAAAGTAATTGATATGTGTTACTTTTTGTTTTTAAGTTTCGTTATTAAGTTAAATGAACAGTTAATTTGATTGACTACTTTCGAGCGAATTACTCTTTTCTTAAGAAATTCTCACAATCTAACAGACGAAATTGTCATTATATGATCTGTTTTGATGACCTCTTTATTCAAAAAGTACATCCTTTTTTTACGTAATTTTATTATTAAATTGTTTCGTATCAATCTTGAATGTAATTTTAATGGAATAATTAAAGGAGATGTATTTTTTATGAAAATAGCAATATTAGCTTTTACCGAATACGTACACATTAATAGTAATTAGTAATTCTGACAATCTACTCCATCCAAGTCTATTTATTTAATGACATCACATTAATTCAAGAAGTTGATATCTAAGCCTAGACAGTAAAAAAACTATTTAAAGCTTTGCTCAGAAGAATGGGATAAAATATCACTTGTTCTCAGCTCAATTATTGATTCAGTGCTGCTTTCTTTAGTTCACTCTTGTTGAAATAACAGATCGTTAGCAACGAAGGTTCTTTTGAACTTTCATTGTTAACTATTGGTCCGCATTCATACATTAATAATTAATAACTATCAGAATCAAATTTATCTCGAGGTATTTTCATAATAGAATGATCTAGTCAATATTATCTATAATCTCTCACCGTTAATTTAAAATACATCAAAGGAAAGAAGAAAGTAACTCGATGCAACTGGAATTGAATGGTTGCGAAACAGGCGTGAAAAAATTCCCTCGTTGCATGTGCCAGCGTAACATTTAAAATTGAGTACAAAAGTGATTTTATTTTTAAAATAAAAAAAATTCTTTTTTAAGGCGTTGGGATAAGTAACAGTCGAAATTCGACGGAAGAAAATTGTTTGGAATATAAATTTTTGGATCTGTCTAGATTTATCAATAATCAAAGCAAAATGTAACTGAAAGAATTTCGATATAGTGTCCGTAAATAAACATTTTCCAATTATAATGTATATCGGTTCAAAAGTAGTAATAAATATTTGATGGTTGTTTCATTAACAAGCAGCACCTGTGTGTGCTCAGTAAATTAAATAGGTTTCATTCATATTTTATGTTCAAAATGATGTCCAATTCGGTTATTTGTTTTGATAAAATAACGTTGCGATGCAGCGTAAACTCTGATTGCATTCATGTTTTAATGGTACGTTTGGAATATATTATGATGTATTTTATGATAAAAAAGAAGTTATTTGAAATAAAACAAATTAATTAAACGACGTCTCAGTTTTATTTCGGCCCGCTCTTTGTCACGTTGATTCTCATTCAATGTTGCAGAATACTCGCCCTTAGACCTGTATCAATTAGAAAATAAGATATGATATCTGTCTTCCCATTTTCACCTATAGTTAGTTTAAATTCTGTCATATGTATCTGAAAGACTTATTTGAGCATGACATTAAATTATTACTTAGGAATAATTTAATGTCAGTAAAGTCAGTTAATGTCAGTAAGTAAAGACATAGAGACACGTCACAAGTCTATGTAATGATAGCGAGCAAGATATTTATGGGTAATGGGTCTTATATGCACACACACATACACGCACGCATATACACACACACTCACACACACACACACACACACACATATATATATATATATATATATATATATATCCCCATTGCCTTATATATAGTAGCCGGTACTTTATTAGATTATTCCCGAAAAAGCTAAAATTGACAAGTTCATATCACAGATTCAAGGATGATTTTATATCGATAATACATTTTTGTGATATAGCCAATATATTTGGAATAATATAACTTCTCAGGAGTTGCAAAAATTCCATTAAATGTTTATTTCGTCCTAGCTACCTTTAATCTCAATAGTATACATAGTGCTAACGAAGATAAAACATTCTTTATCCAAATGCCGTCAGTATAAATTATTTAAAATCAAGTGATCACAATTCGTCAGCTAATGATGTCCAAAAGGTTGTGTGTCATTGTGAGTTAAGCCTACAGTAGGTATTCATTAGGTTTTCATCATACAGTAGGTATTCATTAGCTTGTCATACTTGACTAGTGTTAACTATGACCTGTTGAAATGTGTAATTGAGATATAAAATATGAAATGTACTATGGTGTTCATTGATAGAAAACTTACTGCCTTAACGAGAGTGGATTAAATCAAATCAACTAGATAATGCTTGATTTAACTGTGCTGTGGATGGGAGTATTAAAAAATAAACTATTTAAATCATGATTGATATTCTATTGGTCATTTTCACACTGTGTTCAGTTATGTAAGTAGAGTGAAAATGCCTGTAAAATACAAGTAGACTCGCTATAGGAGAGTTTCATCAACAATTAGATACCTGTAGAATTTTTAATATTTAAATATACGTAGCATTTTTAATATTAAATTATTACAAATATTGACATTAGGCGTAAGAAAATTGTATGTTGCTTCTATTGTTTGTTATGTGTATAAAATTACACGTATTCTCAGTATTTTTTGCACAAATACGGCATATTCGTATGGGTACGAATTAGTTTTCCAGATATTTTTTTAAATAGGGCTTATGAAAATACATAGGTCTAAGACTGTTTTGCAACTATCGTGATCTTACGAGTAAAAAAATTGAAAACGCCATTCACTCCATTCAAAGTTTATTTTAAACGATATGCTCAGGTAAAAAAAAATATTCGATTGCTCTTTGAACGTATTGGGAAAATGAAATAAAATATGCGAATGAAATTAAATTACACATAATTGAAAAAAAATATTTGGTTTTGGATCAAAGCACTATATATTATGTGTAATATGATTTCATATGCAAGTCTCCAGAACAGAATTCAGTGCGGAAAACTAATAAACCTTGTCATAGACATAGCCTTGTTGTACATACTTCTCGTGAAGTACAAATGTGTATGTAATTTTTTAGTCAAATCAAAATACAATTTTGTTGTTTCATGTTATTATCGGACTTATAACGTATTTATATTATTGGGTTCACAAAGTATTAACATCCGTAACGGTGTGCACCCCGCGTTACCATTCGCACTACCTGCACTAATTCGCATCATGGATTTATGTCTATATGAGTTATAGGATATTATTGGTCCTATAAAATACTAACAACAGGGGTAAATTTGTTGAAAAAAAATGACGAAGTTTTAAACGTTGGAAAGTGCAATAAAAATACAATGTAAAGGGAAACGGATGCACATAAATTGTTTATATGCTTTCTTGGTGCTTCAGAATTGATTTCTTTCGAAACTTCAACTTTATTTTTTTTCCGTGAATATAATAATTTATTTTCTCCGTAGATCAATTGAAAGGTAAACCTATGTGGTATTATTCTATTATATATATTAAAGGGCTTTTTTAAAAGCGTGCTTAAAATTGATTAGATCATCTACGGATCGATTAGACAATCTGCGAATGGAATAATCTTTACTTAATATGTTTCCGTTTCTCTTCTTTTCAATAAGTTTGATGGTTGGTTGGTGTCGTATCCATGTAGTGCACAAAGAAAGTCAGATGGGACCAAAAGTGTTCAGTACAGCTTTGGCTGTGTCCTCCAATAGGGGAGAATTCAGGAGATGGTTCGGGGAATCCGGAGCAATGGCAAAGAGTTTGGTCTGTATTGCAGGACAATTAAAGATGTGATTGGGAGAGAGTTGGGTGTCCGGACAATGAGGGCAGATATTGTAGAAGCGCTGCTCGTCGGGGGATATTGTCATTCCCTTGAGATGATTTGTACGGCGTCTGGTGATTGTTGTGGATACGGTTCTATAGAAAGTAGGCTCTGGAATAGTGTGTTTCTTGGTTTGTGGATGAGTAAGTCTGCAGCTGGCAACTGCATCAGTTTCTGTACGTGTTAAGAATTTGTAAGTTTAAGGCTGATTGCGGGCTTATTTAGCAAGATTATCAGCTTGTTCGTTGCCGAAGATGTCAATATGAGCTGGAATCCACTGTAGGGTATAAGTTTTTCCAGTGGCAATTATTTTCTTCATAAGTGTAATAATGTTATGAGCAAGTTGAGAGGTGTCTTTTTGGGTTGCATGTAGAGCAAATCTTGAGTTGAAGAGTATAAAAATGCCGCTATGATGTTGAGCTGCTTTAGCGTGGAAAATATCCAGAGCACCTTTCATTGCGACTATTTCGCTTGTGAAGTTGGAAGCAATATTAATTAACAGGAATCTCATGGGATTCCTGTTAATTAATAACAAAACTTGAGACTCTTGTTCTTCTCCCTTCCAGTCAAAGAAGATACTAGCACCACCCCTATCCAAGTCAGAGTCAGATGACCAATCTGTGTAGGCAATAACATCATTGTCATTGCGGTGCTGAAATACTCAAACCAGGTCTGGAGTCGAGTATTTCAGCACCGCAATGATGTGGATCTCTCAGGTTTCTCTCAGGTTCTTTCTTCGTACATCGTCTCATGAGGTTTATGTTGATATTTGCCTATGAATGAAGGCCTATGGTAAGAAGGGAATCTTTAACTACATCAATTGCCCCACGTTATAAACTTATTTATTTGCTAACTTCGGTATCATGTTGCATTGTAGAGGATCCTTTAAGTCTGTAGTTTTGTCATTCCAAACGATTACCTGACCATAACACTTGAAATGTAATGGTCAGGTAATCTTCAAATCTTGTCCGTGAATTTGACTTAGGATAATTTTCTACGATTTTCTAAGGAGGAAAGACTACACTGAAATTCTGCTTAAATGTTGTTGGTTGAAGAAACAGCCCCTGTAATAATTTTCGAGGCTCTGTATTGAACTGCCGATATTTTCTTTTAAGGAAGGGGCGAATAGTGCCTATGTAGGTGCGGTATATTCTATAATGGACCTTACAGCTGGTGTATGTATTCAGGAGTGTTTTGGGTTTTCGATCCCAGGATGTACCACAAAGTCTCTTTAAAATATTAAGTCTCTTTAATGCTTCGTTCTAAGTTTATTCTAGGAGGTTGGAGAATCTCAACTATGTATCGAGAGTGACACCTAGGTACTTTGCATGAAACACTCGATTGACTCTGGAACCACAAAGATTTAAATTCAGATTGAAGGAGTTTCTGTATTTTCGATTTGTGAAGATACAATCTTTTTTTTCTCCGGAATTATAGTGAGCTTAAAAGATTTATAGAGAGTCTTTAAAGTCAAAACGAAAAGCTCTTTCTAAAAGACTCATCACTCTCGAGCAAGAATACCCCAGGACTCTGCCTTAAGCCCCTCCTTTTTCTTCTCTATCTGAATACAATCGATTCTTATATCAGCAGGGATGCTAAAAATTTATGCGGATGACATTGCAATCTGGCACACATACTCTGATCTTCATAATTCACAAATAATTCCAACATTAGTTTGAAAGGTATTGAAGTTTGGTCCAAAGAGCTTAAGCTTCAATAAATTTGATCATGTAGTTATTTCGTGTTGGCCTCGAAATCAGTTTAATGAAATAGTTGTAAAATTACAGATAACGAGTGTATTTTTTTAGGGAAAGGTCCTAATATAAATATTATTTTTAATCAAAATTTGTCGAGTCAATATCAGGTTACAATTAACGTCAGGTTACAAGTAAAGTCGAGTCAATTTTAGGTTACAAGTAAACTATCTAGTACAGTCACAGGAAAATTGATTGAGAAAACTTTGAATAATCAATAAAGTATATTTATTTGATTAATCATTTCCTTAGTAGTCAATAGACTAATAACTAGTCCAATAATTATTCTTTCTTCGGTTATTAAAAACGTTATACATGTATATATAATATATAACGTAATGCATGTATGTGATAATTTCTTGAAAGTAATTTGTTTCCGTTTGTTCGACAAATATCCTATTTAACCAAATAATGAGGCTAAGTACGGACATAGTAGAGATAACTATAGATAGTGAAATATTTGATGTGATATTGGACATGATATTTGGAATGTCGTTGTGTTAAGTGAACAATGCGCCATGAATACGGCTCGTGTTTGTGTTCCAATACATTTATTGCTCCCGTACAAGTTTTACATTTTATGATTTCGATATTATTGATTTGTTTGTCGTTTGTTGATTTAATGACTTGTTCGGAATAGATAAGCTGGCCGAGGCTTGTTATTTTACTAATGGCTTGTTAATCGTTTGGCATATTATATTTCTAGATAAATTGTTACGAGTGCATTAAATTTATGTAGTTCGCTTTGGAGTTAGTAGTACGTAAAAAGAATTTATAGAAATGGAAGGACATATGTACGTTTAGGAAAATGCAATAAAGTTTTCTTCTTTCTTATAATAAAGTGAAAAAGATCTTAAAATAAGCGACATTTATCATAAATAGTACTGTTTTAATGTCTATGTATATAGGCATGTTTAACAATTTGAAGTTGGGTTGAGTAATGTATTTTATCGTACAAAGTTTATTCCTGTGGAAGTAATATATCATCTTTACGCCTTAGTAACATGGTAAATTATTGGTAATAAATTTATTACATTATGAGTAATTAGAGACATCGTAAATTTACCATCTATTCAGATATTGTATGTTGTTTATTGTCATTCTTCTATGTGGTTAATATTAAATTTTATCTATTCACTGGTCAACAGCAAAAATACTTCCGCAGCTAAAAATGAGAATTTAGTGCACTCCTTTAATAAATTTAGCCATAAAAATTGTTTATAACTTTTATTCATAAGAAACGGCTTCAGTTGTTCATAAGATCGACGTAAAAATTACCGATTGTTATTCCTATAGTTTGTAGATCACACTTATGGAATATTTTGAAAATAGTTAATTGCGTAACTCTAGTTAATAAAATTAAGTACAGGAGTGTAGATGGAATGGTTTAAATAACTCGAATCATTTGTCTTTTGTGTATGGTAAGATGATCTACACAACCCAAGCACGTCGTATAACTACCATAATAAAAAAACCTACAAGAGTTACTTTGATTAGAAGATTGGTGATCAAGATAAGAGGTGATCTCCATATATTTACTGCAGCACTTGTGCATGAAATCTTTGAAACTGATTTAATGGGAAACGTCGATCAGTACCGTCTGCATATCTTATGATTTAAGAAAACCCTGTAGATCACATTATTACTTTTGCTTTACTATTTCGATAAAAGATATAATTATGTTAAAAAGGGACTTAGTAAGGACTTACCGGTTTTAAACCTAGCAAAATATTTAATTACATCAGCTAATGCTGATATTGATGCGTAGTGCATCGATGTTCAAACGCAAATCGGTGGATTCGAAACTATGTTTTGGAGATTAATAAGGAAAAATGAATTTTCTGTAGTCCCATCTTGATTTTTCTTGAAAATAATAGATACGTTAGTGACGAACATGGCGAACATTTTCATCATAATACATCAATTATTGAGTTATCAGGGCAACAGAGCGTAGCAATATTGGCGTACGAATGTCGGTTTTTATAAGAGATGTGACTAACATGGAATACCAAACCTAATATAAAAAAGACGTAGTACGTGTAGTTTAAGTTACAATATAATCCTAATTCATTTTATAACATAGAAATTGAAAATATTTGTGGTTTTTACAGTAAAACCTTAATATATCTTATTGATTTTCTTATTTATCTACTTTAATATATCTTGATTGATAAATAGAGTAATCTCTTACAGCTAACTAAAACACCAGTCCAGTCCTGTTCGAGGAATGGCCGGGAATTGACCCTGGGTCCCCGCGGTGTGCCGTATCGTCAAAGGCCGTATGCCTTGTGATCAACTCAACACACCACGGCGACGGCAGGATAAAGTTAAAAAATTTCAGATATTATTTCCTTTTAAGCGAGTGCTAAGTATATTTTTATAATCCTTTTTCTTTCTTTATTAAGAAGTGCTAGTATGATCAGAAGAAGATTTATATTTTGGAAAAAAAATGCGAGGTTATAATTAGTCGACCAGCAATTTGTATTCAGATGTTAATGGAAAAGGATTGATATAATTAAAGTAAACAACGTTAACAAATATACAAAGACGAAACATACATAGCAGTACTTTGTTTTATTTGTTATTGTTCACTCAAACATTCACATAATGATTTGCTTCAAAGAACATTCCAATGAACATTTGACAGGACAAAAATAGAATTAAAAAAAAGAGCGCGACACGTCCGATTGTAATTAAATAATCCACTGACTAAGCTAGAAAAGACAATCAAATGTAAAATCGATTTTTTCGTTCGCAGTTGCTTTGTGGAAAACAATCTGGACCAATACTATCCGAGCGAAGTTGGAACACAGCTCGCAAGTGACGATTGCGAATGTGATCAAACATACATGTAGTTTGAGTGCGTATGAATTAAATAATAAACATCTTAGGATGAAAATAATTTAATTTAAACAACCTGGTGCGTATCTTATATGGCGTACATAATCTACATAAGATGAGGACAAATCAATAAGCGTGGCAGGAGATTGACATTTTTGAGGTATTCTCAATTTGTTTATTTTGAAATCTATTTATTATTAGTTTGATATGCTGGATATGTTGACTGCCATAAGGGTTGTCTTTCAAAATTATTACGACAACTATTCCTTTCACAATATCATTTCGAGATTGCGATAAATATTTGTTTAGTTGTCAGTTTTAAGCTTGAATAAACTTATTAATTACCAGACATTATTTCAAAACAACGCAACAAATAATTTACGCAATATTTGCTAACTAAATACGACATGTGGTAAGATAGGTTGTAAGAATATCTAAATTTATCTCATGCATATACTTGCTTAAACTTGGTTTGTATTTAGCATAATTATTCCCGAAAACATACCATTTTTATATTAAAGTTGTACAGATTATAATTATTAAAGATTGTAACGTTCTAAGCCATTTCCGTGATATCGCCATATAGCTGTTACCTTGTTAGTTATTGATATGATGAAATCTTCATTATCACGAGTGCAGTCTATACGAAAGGGTTTATTAGTTCAGTTCACGTTTACCTATGAATGATATGTAAATGTATGTCTGCGGTCAACATTCGTTCGTTATGGCGCGTCACAATGTTCCGTTTATGAAACATATTTCATTTGAATTTTTAATAAAAATAATATCGAAATTATCCATATATACACATATTTGGTTAGGGTGGGATTACCATAGCAATGTGATAGAATATTTTAGAATATTTAATCTTGTATTATATTTTAAGAACCATTTTCGGATTATTTGTGGTGATAGTAGCACCTAACTGTACTTCATTTATGGATGATAGTTAATTTAAAGTTATAAGTTTTTTGGTTACTTTTAATTAGTCACGTAAGCAAATGTGTTTTCGTCATATTTCTGCAAATATAAAACTTTCGTCAGATGTTGCCCGTTTTGACAGCTTTCTAGCTTAGGGCGTTCCTCCTTTCTTAGTGCTAGGTGACATGTGCTATCAACAAAAAGTACCATGGTGAAGTGCTCGGGACCCAATGAACCTCGCCTGATTAATGTGATATTTTGTCATTTGTGTGATATTTCGTAATATGTATATTCATACGTTTATTGCCTCTTCATTTTTTTTTCATTGATATACTTGAGTTCATGTGTCATAAGTACGTATTTAATTCTTTATTATATATTTATCTTTATTATACTTTTATGCATAATACATATGACAGACTTATTGCTACATGAGCAATCTCTTCCAGCAAACTATATTACGATTAACTCATTTATTACAATTCACTTCGTTTATTACAATTCCCTCCTAATATATTTTCACAGTACAACTAAATGTTGGGTTAAAAGAAATGTCATTGTCAGGGATCGAGTAAAGGATAGAAGGAATGTTATTATCAGAGATCGAGCAAAATATAATATTTTTGGCTTTACATGTGAAGTATGGATTCGTATATGATTCGCTGTTTAATTTTGCGTCAAGTAAATTGGACATGCTAAGATTTGAAGCGATTTCGTCAAACTTAAATAAAATTACTACACATGCAGTCTCATTAAGTAAATCAAGGAAAATTTTCAATAAATTTGCCTTTTGTGAAGCCGTGAAAATTTTTCCTGGAAAGAAATCAACAGCAAGTTTTCAAAAGCTATTCACAGCCACAGCCGTAAATAATAGAACTTGATTTGCTACTAGTGATTCGTCTCCGTTCAAATCATTGCCTAATGATATCGCCAAAATGTGTTTGTTTTGTTATTTATATAGTCAAAATGTGTTTGTGTTGTTATTAATATAGTCAAAATGTTTTTGCTGACAAATTCAGTATATTCCCTAACACTCATTTCGTCAAAAATGATGCTAACGAATAATTCTTTTTTAGCCTTTATTGTATTAAATGATTCGAATCTGATATCATTTCTCTAAAAGATCTGATAAATTACTCTCTGATATCATTTCCAATATGATTAAACGTCCAGGTTTTCGGTTAAATATGATTAACCGAAAACCTGGACGTTTTTTAAATTCTTCAAGCACCGATTGTAGTGTTATTATTTTTTTCTTCAATCTCTAGGATTTATTCAACAAGTCCCTGATATTCTGCTGCTTATATTTTAATTATTCTTTTAATTTATTACATTAAAAAATAAGCTTCTTTTCTCTTGGCGATGATGGTGGCTGCGATGTCGATAACTCAGATGAAATGTCTCTCTCTCTCACTCTCTCTCTCTCTCTCTCTCTCTCTCTCTATATATATATATATATATATATATATATATATATATATGAGATGACATTGGTCTTTTATTGTAATACCAATTTTATTGTAAATACTTTATTATTATGTCATACAAATCAGGTAAATATTTATAATAACATTACTTTTGTAATATTTGTCTGCTTTTTTTTTAAACAGGTATCATGTAATACCACTGACCCAAATCCAAAACCAACACCAATCAAATCAATGTAAATTCAACCAAGTCCAAAACAGCGCATCCAACCCAATCTAAAGGCAATTTAATATAGACCATTTCAACCCAACCCAATTCAACCCAAAGCAATGTAAACTCAACCTAAACCAACTCCGCTAAACTCAAAATAAACCCAACTTAACTCAATCCAAAGCAAACGCAACACAACCCAACTCATTCCAAAGCAAAATTAACCCAACTCAACAATCAACAAAATTAACCCAACTCCCAACCCAAAGTAAATTCAAACCAACCCAATTAAAAACCCAACCCAATTCAAACCCAAGTTAACCCAGATCAACTAATCAACTTAACCCAATTTAATACAATGCACAACTCAAATCAACCAACAAAAACTAAAGCAAACACAACCCGACCAAACCGAACTGAAACTAAACCCAACCATATAGAACCAAACCGAACTGAAACTAAACCCAACCCAAATCAAACCAAACAAACCGAACCCAACCCAACTCAAAGCAAACCCAACGCTACTTAACATAACCGAAAGAAAATTACACACAACCCAACCCAAAGCATGTCCAACGTATTCCAACTTTAAGTAAATTTAACCAAACCCAATCGGACCCAAGGAAAACTTAATACCACCCAATACAACCCAGCCCAAACTAATCAAACCCAACCCAACTCAGCCAGACTTTGGCTTTGGCTTGGCCAAACCAATTTAATCCAAATCAATCCAACATAAAACAAGTTCAACCCAACTCAGCCCAAGCCACAAAAGCAGAGTTGCTACAGATAGTCATGGTTGTTTTTTGGTTTTCGTAAAATAATTTTTACCCCTTTTATTATAAACATTGTTCCATCTGCGGCCACGTCGACGACACGGTCAGTTTCTTTTATTAAATTAATAACGCATTTACATTTAACTATATAACTATTGATTAGATTCCAGGGCATCCTAGAGAGGCACCTCCGAGGGAGAAAGTTTAAAGATCTGAAGGTCTTAAGTAATATTTTAGGAAAATTACTTACGAGCTTTAAAAAAAATGGGCATGCAATCAGTTGGTAAATATTTAATTTTATGAAGTGGCTTGTCTTGAAAACATCCTGGCAACGACATACTTAAAGTTTGCAACTCGTAATAAGTTAAGAAGTTAGTTAGGAGCCGCCCGACATGTTCTTACAACTTTCTTGTATTAGTTGAACGACTACTAGCGAATATAATATTTTCATTCCGGAATGAAAAAGCACTCGAGCGCTCGCGTGTTTTACAAATGTTAAAACCAATTAAAAATACATTGAATAATGAAAATTGTAAATTGTTGTGAAAATTGTAAGTAATAATTAATCATTAATGGAGTAAAAAGGAGTGTAAATACGAGTACATGTTTATTTTTCGACACATCATAATGTAGTCGTGCGAGGAATTCGCTTTAAATGTGAACACGGAACAAAGGGTGTATAATCCTAGTTGCGTTGAAGCATATAATTTACATAAAATGCATCACACCTTGGACAAATATGTAATTCGATGTGTAATGACGAATTCGTCGGGATATGTACTATCCAAAAATGATTGATTTGGGTCAGTTTTGAACCCATAGTAAACAGACTTTTGAAGTAGCGACTTCAACCTGCGTTTGCATATGAACATCTATTGCTGAAAATCAATTTTGAATTCATGCTTTAATAATTTATTGCTCGCCGGCCTAAAACTACCTACAGGGAACAGTTCCGAATATGTTCATATGTTCATAGAATATCATGTGCAAGAATAAAAATATGTTGTTACACGCACGCATACACACACACACACACGCACAAATATATATATATATATATATATATATATATATATATATATATTTTGTTCGTAATATATATATATATATATATATATATATATATATATATATATATATATATATATATATATATATATATATTGTTCATAATATTAATATAATTTAATTGCCGTTGGTTGCAATGGTATAGAGTGGAATTCATTATCCACCATACTTTATTGTTTATGTTATTCTTTCGATTGTTTTTTTTTCATAATTCATGGTTGAATAGATGCGTAGGAAATGTATTTATTTGGTAATGTATTAATTTAGGAATATTTACTGCCTTTGCGCGCGAAAAGTAGTGCTTCTATTGCACATTTCTAGCTATTTCAATTTTCTTCTTTTGGGATGTATCTACGAAGGTACACTAGCATCTAATAGATAATGATGTTATTTTAGTTACTAATATGAAAATGTAAATAATTTCTTAAATTACAATTGAGTAAGTGGTAATTTATATTAAATATTAGTAAAGATGAATCTTGGAGATTTCTGACATAAATTTTATTTAAAACGAAATCTGTAATTCGATTTGGTCGTGAGGATATAAATGTTATTAAAATCAGGAAAAATTACATGCTGAAAAGTTTCTAATTGAAATGAGAAAATTAACCCTTTATAGCCTCATGTGACAATTCTGTAACAAACCCCGAAAATCCCGCCAGGATACGAACTGAGTACATTTTGTTCAATCAAATCGACCTCACATTACTGTAAAACACCATTTTACAAATGATTATGCACATTAAATCATAAATGGTGTAGACTATCGACTTTTGTTAGTTTGAACTTCGCAGTTAGGTCACAGCGACAAAGATATACTAGTGCAAATTTTGAATTTGACACAAAAGTACAAAACATGCTAAAAATAGTGTTATTTTCCTATGAATCTGTAGGTAACTGAATGAATAAGTTTATTTAATATCAGTAATCTTAATTTTTGCCTTTTTATATGACAGCAGTAAGTTTTCATATTTGTGAGATTCCTGTTACACGAGCAACGATACTTGTAAGTAAAGAGATCGATATTGTTGCTAAATCGGTTCATTTTCATTCAGAATGACTTCACGATTATTGCTGGATAATAAGATACGTGATATACTTTGCCAATGTGATAAGCGAGGATGGATTAGATGACAATGAACCTTTTCGAGATTGTGGTGAAAATACCGTGATTGATATAGATTCAGTCATTGAAGATATTGAACACAGTGAGCCTGTTGCTGGCCACAAATTTCTAGTACCTGAACAGCAAACGAGCCAATCGACCTATTCTTATCAAAAATAAGAAAAAGCAAAACTTACAACTGAAGAAAGTCCAGCAGTTTATTGAAGCCAGAATATACATTAAATGATGTGATATGATTCCAGCATATACATTATATGATGTTATTGATACAACTACTAAGAGTAACTAGTTACTGGAATTCATCTATTGGTACTTAGCGGGCTTTTATATTGGCATATAAAATTGAACCCGAAATCGGAGTTGATAATGTTGTACGTCCCGAAGTACCTGATTTAAGAGCATCATCTCGCGACTTAAACTGTATTGCAGTAATGAGCTTAGAACTGAAAAGAATTTGCCACAAAATTTTCTTTAAGAAGCAAAGAATTAAAATATCAATAATCATTCTAGTTTCGCTGTAGCTAAATTGTGTGCATACATTTTGTGGTTATTTTCATTAAAATATAACATTTTTTAAATAACTTAATTTTACGAGTGTAGATGAACAGATGATAAAGAATTCGAAACAGATATTGAAGAAATCCATTTTTAAGGCTTCGTAGTAAAACTAGGAAAGTCCGTCAAGTCTATTTTTATGTATATCGCGACCGTTTTACTTCCAAATTAGTGGTGTTGTAAAGCTGATATTTGGCACGGTTATACATATTTAAAACGACTATAAAGTTTCGTCTTCGCTGTATACAAAGAGGGGGGGGGGGGGTGGATTAATTTTTACCATGCCCCTTTGTCTAGGATATAATTAAATAATTCTTTCAAAAATATACCAGGACGATGTTATGAACACTTTCGACATAGGGGACCATTTAAGAAATATAACTAATATTAACTTGAAAGTAGCCACGTTTGTTAGAGTTACGTGTCCCCAACGGCTAAATCGCTATTTTTGAATATTATCGTAGCTAAGTAGCGTAGGGTTTACTAGTTTATAAGTAACAGTCGACCAAATTATAACATATAGCTGGATCTATAAAAACTTCACGGAAACTCCATATAAGTAATTTAAATAAACAGTAAGAATAACTAACTATACTTTAAAGTGTATATTTATTACGCATGTGAAGTATATACTAGGCAATATATTTACGTTGTGGAAAATTAATATTTGTAAAATAATAATAAATAATGGTTTAATAGGAATACTATGTACCCTTAAATGTTTATAAGCATCCAACTGTGTACCATAGTGCACCATAGTACCCATAGTGCGAGTACTTTATAGGTTTTTACTCTTTTGGTACGCGTACACTATAATTTAAAATAAAGAAAAATAAACTCAATATTTATCAAATTCTAAACCTATTTATGAAACTATGATCTACTGTTTATTAATCATTGTACAATTTTTTGTGAAATTACTTTTCTTAAGAATGCTTTTACTACGTCTTTGATTATTTAAGGAATTTAAAGAAGAATGAATTACATCAATGTATGCGCTATTTTTCACCAATTTTACGATATAAATACGGAAGATATTATTTGAATCAACAAATAGGCGAAACTTTGCCCTTCCTTTAGATAAAACACATTTCATTCCTTTATAACCTAAAACGTCCTTTTAATTAAAAATCGTCTTTGAACTTTGTGCCCGTTATGTTTGTGTCCAACTTATGACCTTGTCCTCGAATGGAATGTTCAGTGATTCGTGTCGTTTGATGAAATTATTTTCCAATGGAATAGATTTTTTCATTCTTGACATTTGTCTATTTTACATATAAAGGAATAAAAGCTAGCAGAATCATTAACTAAGGAATAATAAACTACTTCTGTCCAAATTAATATTTGAATGTAGCGTGATATTATTTTTTTTGAACATTATGCTATTTTTTTTTTAAATATATTAAGCGTTCGGAATTTAATATTTAGCATCGTGACGTAATTTCTATAAGTTTATATTTATATAAAGGAAAATGAAATAAATCGACAAAAGAGCGTTTTTTACAATTATACTATCGCACTGGCCAGCTCAAAACGCCAAGAAGTTGTGACTTATGTAAGATAAAAAACAAGTGTCGTTTTGGTCCGGATTTACAGCGGACAGGTCTGTGCCATAAATAATCGCCTGCTACGTTCGCTGTTGAATATCCCACGCCATAAAGTCTCATAAAATATTAAGTACGTGATGTTCAGGGTGCAACATGTGTGCCAAGGAAAATAATGTGTCAATTAAATCTGTAATAAGATATTAGATAACTGTTAGTGTGTGTGCGCTTTGTAAAGGTTTACTTTTTACATGTAGTGATAGTTCAAACATGTTTAACGAGTAGTGTGTACACACTAAAAATAGATATCACTATTGTTATTTAACAAAATCATGTTATTGTTTTAACTATTTTATTTATAAGTTAAAAGTTTTTTATTACATATGCACTTTAAAGCCAGGAATATTTCGACAATTTTTTTGAAATCTTATGAAAGTATACACATTAAAAACTACATACCTGGAAAGAAATTCTGCAACTGATGATTACTTATTATAAAAAAACCTTTAAAAAAATGCTCACCAGAAATATGTCGAAATTTGTACATTACATGGTTATTTCTTACTATATTCACAATTAATTTATCGTTAGACATTACATATTTAACACATACACACAACGGAATTAAAAAAAATAATGAAATTAAATCACTTAAAATAAACTTTTAAATTACGTTAAAAATGTAATTTGTAACAGTCTTAAACGTCAAATAAGAAAAATTATTAATTATACCAACTTAATATGCTTCCCTATCTTTAAATCTTTAATTGATGATCCTTTTTTAATTTATGACTATCAACTTTTGTATTTGCATTTACTATAAAAATATAATTATGGTAATTAATTTTTAAGATATAAACTTATAATGTACTACATATAAAAAATAATACAAATGATATATGTAACAAAAATAATTTCCGGCCGTGGCCAATGTATTAAAGAAATGTTTAAAAAAATAACTTTAATAAAAAAATGTATATTTCCAAACAAATATTTGTTTTAAATATTTTGAAAAAATAAGCAAAATCCCAGCCCTTAACCCCTTGACCCCTCTGGACCCCCTTTTACCCCTTCGGCTTAATTTAAATAATCAACAATAAATATTGTCAAAATCAAACTTTTTAATAGTAATAAAATGATAAAAAATTTAGGCAACTACAAAGTAAAATGAATGCCATAAAATATCCAAAAAAACGATTGAACTATTTCTTGTTGTCAAAATTGTTTAATGATAAGCATATTATATTTACCTCCAAAGGTCATTACGATTCCCAATATGACTGTAGGGTGTTTTGAACCTGGTATTATATCAACAAGCGAGGTACTTTAAATGCAGTTTATAAACATTTTATATTTCTAATAAATAATCATAATATTTAGTTTTTTGATCAAGCCGAATTTAATGAAGTAAAATACCATCGATGCATCTTACTCTTTAAAGTTCTACTTATATTACCTTCCTGAAATGCTCTATTACTATTTCTTGTGAAGGACTCTCGGCCTGATTTTATGCCGTTCGGTTCGAATGAAATAAAATTTGACATAAAAGACCAAATGGGGCTTGTCCGGTTGAAATTAGACAATACGCTGGCTCCGCTAGAAGGGCAATCAAATGCAAATCCATTTTCGCGGTCGTAGTCGTCTGGCTTTATACAATCTTGGCCGATATTAGTTGCAGTGAAGTTTGCTGGTACACGATTTTTTCAGCACTTGTGAATTGCGTGTTTTGAACGATTTCTTGTTGTTAAAGAGAGTATCATAAATATTTTCTGGCAAAAAGAGCTCTTATTAATTCCGTACGTAACTTAAGGTATTGGCTACGTTATGGTTTTTAATTAAGTGACACTTCTAAGTAAAGCGGTACAGTCAATTTTCCGCTTATGTATGTTTATAATGAAACTTTAGTTATGATCTGAAAATCTTATTCTTCTTAGTTAACCAGGGTTCAAATTTACTTATTAATTTCGGGTGACATGAGTAGTTTTAAATAACATGATGTTAAAGTTAATATTTCCGGAGTAGTAACTATTTTCAGAGCCATACATTTTGGCTTACCATATTTTATAACCAAATTCAATGAAAAAAAAATTTAATACTTATTGCTTGAAATTGGTTACAAAAATTAGTAATAAATTTTTTTTGACTCATATCTATATATTAGTCAGCACGAAAGTTACGGTAGACATTGTGGAATCGTTTTGCGATAAAACTTCAATTTCATATAACATCAATGGTATGACGCAAAGTTAGAAGCGTTCAAAATTACTATTGTTCGGGTGCAAAAAATTACACAAAAACAGAGATAAAGGTAACGGTCCCTGTCCTTGTGGCAGCGCCACGCTGAGCATTTACATAAATGTTCGTAGCCGACGGCGACTGTGACGGAGGATCAAATATCCGTTGAAGAAAATGAGAACTTTTGTAGCCAGACTTGGACTGTTGTGCGGCGGTTAAGTTTTTGGACCGTATCTTCAGTAGATGGTGGTTCACCGTTTTGGCTATCTCCATCCGGCTAGAAGGACAAGGAAATATTGTTAACTGTATTTGCTAACTTTTATTGATGTGATCCAGAAATGAAGTAATGATTACTATGTAAAATCCCGGCAGTTTTTTGGCCACTTGTCGTTGATTGTCTACTACTGTATTTAACTGAACTGTACTTACTGAATTCAACTGCATGCAATGAAGTTTTACTTGTTTTCCATCATATTTGATAATATTGACTTCGCATCACAATATTTTTAATTACTTCAGAAAATTAAGGGCAAGTTTTGAATTATTCATTTAACGAGTGAAAGTATTTCTGTAACTACTTCTCAAACGACAACGGTGGACGGGACACACAAGAAGGATGAATCCAGTTTTCAACTATATTGTTTTGACAAATGTTTCAGCGTTTTGATTGAAATTGTAGATATGTGAAATCTACAGTTTCACTAAATCTTTAATAATTTTGATAGAATGTCGGCGGTAGAATTATACTTCGTTATACTTTGCTTATTTATGACAACTTGAAAAGTTCGTTATTATTCCCGTATACACATAAAAAGACTACACAGCCTCTAATCAGAAGACTGTCCTGTCTTTGGAGATTGCGTTGAAAGGGAATCTGCAAAATTGGGCTTGAAAATTATAGACATAGGGTGGAATTAAAAAAATAATTTTTGGAGTCCAAAAAACAAACAATGTAGCATCATGATACAAAACAAAAATAGCTAACTATATAAATGCTAATATTTTATTATATCACGAATTGTGAATAAGAACATAAATAATAATAAGATCTGAAAGTTTACCCGGTAACTTTTAGAAGTGATTAAAAAAATAATCAATTTCCTTAACTTTCATAATAACTAAAAAATAAACCGTTAACTGCAACTATATTTGTCCTGTGTTTTTATCCAACTTAATGGGTTCTATTAAATCGTATTATTTTTATAATTTTACGTAATTTTTTCAACAATTCTGTCAGACTTGCGCATTTCATACACTAAGTAGTCACATCTGTAAATAGAGGAAACAATGGGACACAACTTGTACTCTGTGTCACTTTGATGACTCAAAAAATTCTATGTAAATAGCTATTGCAAACTACATAGACTCTTGCTTATATCTTTCATATCATACTAATGCTTGCTATAAATGAATTTTGGTTTGGTAGTTTATGTAAATTTACTTATTATAAAATTACAAATCTCAGTTGTTTAGACGCCTCCATTCATATGGCAAATGAATTGATAATTGATGCTAAGAAAATAGTGTATTTCCACTCTAATTTCATTTAGGACGAAATAAATAGTTATTTATGCCTGTTCTTATGCCAATTTTGAATAATTGAAACGGTTTTATGGCAATGTTAATAAAGGTGATGTGTTAACGGATGTACAGAACTATTTACAGAAATGAAAACATGCTTTGCTAAAATGCAATCTACTTATTGTGCATAAAGGTCAAATAGATGACGGGCATAAGTCGAAAAAAGAGACACTTGTCTTCACAGTTGATAATCAATGCTTGATATAAAACCGAAATTATCACTATGATCCGTTTATACTGTAACATTACTTCATGATTCTGAAATCTAACCATACAGATCCGCATATATATCAATAACAACAAAAATTACTTGAATATTATTTTTAATTATGTATAGCATGGGATATCATTAGGAACGTAAGTTATATTTCGAAACCATTTACATCAGAATTTTGTTTATATCGTTCTGGAGATATTATTGAAAATGTTCATATAAAATTTGTATTTTCACAAATACTAAAGTCACCTTATTAGAGTTTACCAGAAAACTATAATAATGATTCCAAATTTCATTGTTTCTGAAATGTTCACGATATTACATCTGTGAAGTTGCATTCGATACTCTATTTACGCGGTGAAAATTAATATAAATATTTCTAAATCGTTTAATAGAATTACAATATGCCCCTAAACTCTCGTAGTGTGAGTTCAAACTGTATTTGACAGGTTTATTTTTTGAAATATCTTCTCATATATAAAACTTGAATTTGAATTTTTCTCACGAAAGAAAGGTTTTTTGAATTAAGCTTGAAAAGGTCTGGCAATATTTTTAGGGTTCCGTACCCCAAAAGGATAACTCATTTCGTTGTCTGTCTGCCGGTCTATCATAACCATTATCCTCAGGAACGCGTGGAGATATCAAGTAGGAGTTGGAGCTGTAAAATTTAAGCTTCTAAGTCAACGCAATCCAGAAGAACAAATCTATAAGTTATTTCCCGTTTACCTATAATCATGGAATTTAGCAAGAAGCTAGATCTAACAGCACAGTAAAGGAAAAAACCGAAAATCGTTAATTTGTAGTATATCAAATGAAATTTATTTTAAATATGCTCCTGTTAAAGTTATAGTAGGCAATACATTTTCGTCCTAGAAAATTATTTTTTTTTAAATAGTTAGTAGGAATATTATGTACCTTTCAATGTATATAAATGCCTATATGTATACGGGACACCTGTAGTGCGATTTCCACTCGTGCTTGATAAGTTTTTTTATACAATGTTTCCTTTGCAAGCCGTAAATTTTACAGTGTGATCCCCTATATTTTTAACTAAGTGTATCCATAATTGAAAAAAAAACGTAGGTAACCTGGCCACTGATGAATGCTCTATTTGTACTCCAAACTTATTCATACGTAAATGAGTAACAAACATCCAAACTTTTGCAAGCTTATAAGATTAGCGGGACTGCTATAATTTCTGAGTTTACCCTACAGATTAAAACTTATTAAAATAAAGTCTCATAACACAGGTGGCAATTCCAGAGCAGAAACACACAAATATGAATCCATTTTCAATGCTAAAATAACAAACGAATGCTATCCATAATTTCGCGGTCACCATTCGCCGGTCGAAGTATGGTATAAAGAGCAGGTGTTGTGGGTTGAATTTACAGCGGGGGTTTACGTCGTAAATAACCACCCGCTACACTCGCTGTTGAATTTTCCACACCATAAAGCCCAGCCATGGGCTGATGTTAACTATGTCGTTTGAGGATATGAGTGCCGATTTGAAGCGACGTTAAGTTTTTGATGGCGGTAAATAAGGTATTGGCTATTTGAAATACGTAATGCGTATCTCATGAAATATATATGAAAATATGTATTTATTTATATAATATTTAAAAAAGTGTGAGAGCTATAAACTTATGCGATTGAGCAAAGATTTATAAACTGTTGATATTCAGGTAGTACAGAAGCAGAACGTCGTATGATAGTTAAATGTTATTTTAATGTAATTGAGTGATATTACGCAACGCATAACATAGGAAGCTATTAGGAATCAATTTGTTCGTAAATTTGTGTTTAGTAAAGTAAGTTTTAATAAATAAGAATCAATTATTTTTCCATGAAGAAAAAACAAACTTAACTTGCATGTAACATTCAAATCTGTCATGTGTAAGATGTTTTCTACAATAACGGATAAACCTCGCAAGTAGAAAATGTAGTAGTCTAAAGGTTAAAGAGATTCAGTAAACTCTCATAAAATAATATTAGTTTTTACCCGCGGTTTTGCTGACGTGGTTTTACTTATAAACTGAGATGATTTATAATAATTGACATGATTTAGTGTTAACAAAAATTAAAACGTTTATCACATTGTTGAATAGGCCGCGCAAGGGAAGCTGTAGGAGGTACTAGTTCGTAATTTTATAAGGGCTAAAAATAATGTTTTGCTTGCAAAACGTGATGCATAATTACTAACAGAAAATTGTTTCATAACGTATCAAAGTGCGTGTTGGAAAACATATCATTTCCACTAGCATAGGCTGCGTTTATTTGTATTTTTTCGAGCTTCACTCGCGAAGTTATAGTTATACAGAGAAACTAAAACAAGTAGCGCCATCTAGAAATATTAAGGGAAATGAAATACTAAATGTGTATTTTCGTTAATTTATAATAGAAACGACAATGAAATCAAAAATATTTTCCCATAAATTAGTGATTCTGCTGCTGGTTGATATTGTGTATATATGCGCTGCTCCTTCGCTCTCTTGTGATATTGCTTCATCATTCCGTTTGTGAACTTTTCAGCCAGAAGTAAGAATTTTCCAAAAGAAAGAAATATTTATGATAAAAAGTGATCGATATTATTTCTTGACCCCTCGACTATTTCTAGACAAAAATTACATCCATTTGTTGCTCTATTGCGACGTGAAACAAGAGCAAACACATTTCACATTTGTAATATTAGGTCACGATTAACCAAATATTTCTATTTAGTCTAATATATTGACCTCGAGTTCGACTATTATTAGTCCTTAATTGTTGCAAGTTGGTATTTTGTCTAAAAAATATACTGATGCAATTTCTCATAATTATTGCCAAAGTTTGGACGTTTTATTTAAAGAAAAATTATCTTACATCCGTTTTTTTATTTTACTACTATTAAAAAAGGTAGTTAATTAAATTATTATAATTTTATATAATAATGACATCGAAAATTTCTGCTCGTACTAAAGGGCAACGAATCCTTGCGTATTTTAGGGTCAGCGCAGAATTTTAAATAATTGAGTCTCGGGCGTCCAATTTTTTTCCAGATCTAATCAGTGTTACCAGACAAAATGCCACATCAACCAATTCCCTGTTTCTCGTCACTGACCGATTGCGAGCTGCGATTTGAGTATTCGAGTAGCACGCCCTCTTAGTTATGTATTACCTAATATTTACTTTATGAGCTAATTGATCCTTTCTTTTATCTTCTTCTCCTTGACATCTCATGGGTCCTCGGTAAGTTAAAAGGTATTCACGGTACTTCGCCTCTCTGATCAGTCCTGCGCATCATGATTTTTTTTGATCTAGTATTGTAAATGCCCTCCAGTTCCGTCAGTACAGTCCGCTGCCAGGTCTTCTTCGAACGGCCACATTTCTTCTGATCTTGAGGGTTTCAAGCCATAGCTTATTCAGAGATATGGAACTCATTCCTTTTGAGCGTATGACCAATCCAATTCTATTTACGATGCCTTATTTGGATTTCCAGGGGACATTCTTATATCGTTCCAGCAAGTTTAATTGCTATTTTCTCAGGATATTTCTAGAAATATGTCAAAGGCAACGGTTAAGGAAGATTGGAGTTGCCCTATGTTTTTTGGCTTCCATATCTCGCACTTATGTAGCAGAAAAGTTTTGATAGTGTACTGGACTATTTTTGATTTTACATCTAATTTTTATATGTGTACATAAAAACAAATACGTAGTTTAAAAATACATTTAGATTTTTAGTACGTTCTTCACTACAGACTGATTTTCAAATGAATATATGTGAGGACCGGCGCTCTGTATAATAAAACTATAGAACTAATTTAATGGTTGGACGTAAATTTTAATAGTGCAATTAATATATTTTTTATAATTTTCAAAATTGTATATTGAGCAAATAGAGGTGTCGTAATGTATATTGAAACAAGCTGATTAAAACTATATAATAATTTGTTATTCTTCAAGAGCAAACGCGGCCAATTAAATTATATTTTACATAATTTACATATTTTCATAAAGGAATGATCGATGCCGCAGGAGTTTTTAATAAATGATTAAAGTAGAGATTCTCATTAAATACGATAAATATTTACTGCATGATATCTATCACAATATACTAGCAGTATAATTTGATATAGCTCAGGTTGAAATGGGTATTATACAAGTATTGTACATGGATGTTATCTACAGGTACTAGTCCCAGGATACTGACAGCGTAAATAACATTTAGGTATCTAAAATAGCAGTCCGATTTATTTAATAGTTTTGATGTGAAATAACCATTGAACTTAGCCTAAAATAAGCTTTGTCCATAGATAACAGAATAATTAGGATAAAAGTAAAACGAATCTCTTATTTTGGTAAAATTATGCAGATATGGCGGGAGATAGAATTTCACAAAATTATCTATCTTTTTTTCTTTCATTTAATGCCCCATTTAATAAGCAGCGGATAGCAGAGAAATGTATGCTCCAATTCCATTGTTTCGTGAGATCGTTAAGAAAGTTTTTGAAGATTTTGGAAATACAGTAATTTATTTATTCGGGTGAATGTGATTAGATCACTGAAGCTATCGGCTAGTCTATGATAGAACAGTGAAGTCAAACCTATTTGTTTATACGCTTTACAGTTCAATGGGTCGTATCAAAAATATATAGATTTTTTGTTTATATTTAATTTACTAGATACTATAGTATGAACCTCGTATCTAAAATAGGAGAACTGTGAAAGGAGAGGTGGAGTAAAGACAATTATAGTTGACTATCCAGGCCTACAATGGTTTTTCCCTTTCAGATTTAATTATTGATTTTGATAGATTTTGGGGCGCTGATTATGGGAAAAATGATAAAAAATTCCATCACGTCAGGATTTTTAGTTATTTAGCATAGTTTTTTTTACCAAAAGTACCTAAGTCTACCTAGTCAATTACTGATATTTTATTTGAATTGTTTCTTATTGAATAAAAACATACTGAATGTTTACGGTAGATAACAATGAATTAGGTCTCATAAATAGTTAAATATAACGTATTTAACTAAGTGACATACCCTTATTATGTATATATATGGTGGTTTTTTAGGTACTTTGCTAAAGACCTCATTTAACCGTAATTAATTTAAATCGTTAGAAGAGGGTTAATGAAAGTTGATTAATAGACTTTTGCAGAAATAAAAACATTTTTTTTAAAAAAATTAGCAATTCTGTGCCATTCGTAACAATAAAAAAGTGTTCCCGAAAGTGTTTAAACTCATCGGAAAATAAATCGTAAAATTATTTTCGGTTAAGGAAAATAAATATGAAAAATGAGGAAAAGTAACCGTAGTTTCCAAATACAGTAAAGTCAAGTATTTTCTCTATGTGGAATCAAAATAAAATTTGAATTTAAAAGTTAAAAATTTTTAGATACTTAACTTATATGTTTGAGTTGATATGTATGATTCCTTCCATATGTTTTACTTTATTTTATAAACTTTCCAAGTTCCTTTCTACAACGACTGTTCAAGTGCAACGTTAATAATATTGCATAAATAAAAACCTGGTTTTAGCCTGGTAAAGTTCAAAGATATATTTGATTAAATTACATCGTTATGTGGTATCAATCGTATGGTGATGAAATTTTTTTACGTGTAAAATTTTCGACTATTTTCTTCATTAGTTCTTCGAGCGATTGAGTAAAAAATTAAAATAATTTATATTAATATACTAAAAACGTTTCATCGCTTCTTTCAGGTGTTAATTTTCTATAGTGATGCGAGTGCTTTATTCAAAGTAAAATAAATTCGGATGGAATTCTTTATTTTGTTGTTAAAAGAGCAATTAAATATTAATTCTGCCCAATTAAAAAACTAATAGCTTCATACAAAGCATTCAATATATCGGGAGCAAAATATAAATTCCTATAAAACTTAGTGTTCTTTCACTAAGTTTTACATTTTTCTTCATTTATCTTGAAGAAAATAAATGATAAAAAATGAATACAGCCTTGGATATAAAATATTGTTGAATTATTTGTCTGGTATTTACTGGACATTAAGTCGTATGAATTATTTATATTTCATACTAGCCTTGGAAATAAAAGTGGATTCTAGGAAAGGTGTTCTTTATAAGATTAGGCTTTTCCCTAAATATAAGTGGTCAGAGATACGGATTCAACTGTGCTTGGAAAAACATATATAAAGTGAGTGAGGCAGTGTGTTCATGAAGTAGGACATTTGCCGTAAATCAGTACAACGTCGACAAGTTTTTTTATCTTGGTATGCTCAAAATGTTATTCCTCTGATAATTTATTTATTTATTTAGGACTTGTGGGGAAACTAGGTACAGGTCGTAGTAAAATATAATGATCGTATTTAAATATAATAACTAAGATTCTTAGATATTTGGTAGACATATATTTTAATATTTTTACATCAAAATAACATACTAAATATTTAAATTTATAATTTTGTTCAAGCGTGACCAACAATATTGAAAAAAAATTACAAACAATAAACGTAAGTTATGGCTAATATAATATTGAAAATAACTTTTGAAAATGATGAATATTTAAATATTAAATATTATTTGAAAAATTTAAATATTATTCTATAAATAACATTATTTACTTTATCAGGTGTGAGGTGAATTTTGAGACTTAGAAAATGTTAAACTGAATTTGTAGCTTAGTTCAGATTTTGAGACTACAGGACGCTAAAATAATATTTAGTGTTATATACTTTATTTAGTTTTAATAAAAGTAATTTTAATCAATGGTTCCTACGAATGGACTTATGTTTTTTAAATATATGTACATAGATTAGAAAACTATTTTTTAATTCTACAATTAATTTATTTTATTGGTTCATTACGATTATTGGATGGCAGTCTCACGGCATTTCAAATATCTTATAACATTATTTAAATCTATTTAAAATATCTTATTACATTTAAAATATTTTATAACATTGTTTTTCCGTAAATAGTAACAGGAAGGTTTTAAAGAGAATTAAATCATCACGATGAGTTCGTACCGACTTCAAAGACAAAAGTAACAGGTAAATTCTCGTGTTGTTTCGTTTGTTCAGTGAGCCATTTTTTTCTTAATTAAAATTAAATGTAATATTTCCTTTATTACAAATCTTTCTCGAAAGACGGTTAATGAAAGAATGAAGAAACGTAAAACAAATTTATCGTAAAGATTTTTAATTTGGAATTTATTTTATTGCTTTTCCATTTGTGTATTTAAACATCTTTTATAAAATTTTCTGAAGCCGGATGCCGTGGTCGTGCCATATTAGAATATGTTCACATTTTTAATGAATTTATATTATTGTTTTATATACTTGTTATTACTATAAAATAAACAGCTCAAAAACTATAACTCGATTATGGGTAAACTATTTGCTGACTAAAAACTTACAATAAGGATATATTTACCTTCTGTATTGAAATTAAAATTTGATAGGTAAAGCCACCATCAACACACTTGAATTTTAATACTTAGTAATTGACTAATGCGGCGTGACAATATTTTTTATATGTTACGTTAGGACGAAAAGAAAAATTGGAAATATTAAGGTAATCGTGTAAGTCTAATGAACAAACAAAATTTAATGACAAAAATATAGAAACATTATTCTTATTATTACTTTCATGAAATGCCCATATAACTCACCGACACTAACAAAACTTTATGCTGATTGTGTCAATATTATCCGTGAATCCGAAGTGAAACGTTGTCGGTTTGTTTTGTTTTTTTTACGCTTAAATAGCCCAATCGAATTGAATTAAACCAACTTTATTATTATTGTGGTTATATGCCATAATATCATTTCACTAGAGACCTGTTATTGCGATATAAAATAGGGATGTAACGAGAGGATTTTTTTGCTTATATTACTTTCTCGTTTGCATTATCGAGAGAACTTTCTTGCTCGTATTAATTTCTAGCTTGTATTATTGAAAGGCCTTTCTTGCTTCTATTTCTTTCTCGCTTGTACTATTGAGAGAAATTTCTTGTTTTTGTTTCAGTTATTTTTGGCGTTTATTTTTTTGCATTATATATTACATTAATTTTAAATTATAATAGGCAACTTTTTCTCCTTTTTAACCGCTTAATAACTTGGAACAAGAGTAATATGATTCTTTTTTATTAATATATATGGATGAACGTCGTATTTTTCAATTACATGCCAAAATATAAATAACAACAATAATGAAAAATACAATTTTACATCACACAAAAGCTAGTAGTAAGGTGACTGGTTGATTATGTGATGCGCTTTATCAAACATTGATTAGTCGTTGATAGCGAGAGTTTTTTTCAAGTTAGACGGATCCAACGAATGTTCTTTCAACTTTGTTGGAATAGGCGCAGATATTTATCCCAATGCATTTTATTTTTTGCAATTTGCATCCTCTTCCATTATTATTTATGTTGATTTATATTTGTGTTGATATCGAAATAGGTGAGAGCTAGTGACAAACTAAAAGCTGCGGAGTGAAAACATATTGTAAATTACGGAGGTTTTTTTCAAATTCTGTAGAGAAAAAAAGTTTCATTCAAATATAAATTACAAATTAATGCATTTTTTGCCGAAGATTTTTTCAATATTGTTTTGTTTTTTAAACGCTAAGTCCAAACACAACCAGGAAAGAGTTTGCCCACAAAATTTATTTTCTAGTTCTACCCCTAAATTTTTGTACACATGGGATTGGCTTTAATCAAAATTTTAATTCGGCATAATTGTATACCGTTTGGGAGACTTGTACTTTTATGGAGTACGAGCTTTTACTCGCGACTTCACTTGTTTGCTTATAGTTACACATCTATAAGGAGAAATTAAAACATTTAGATTGATTAAGAGAAGTTAAATGCTGAGTTTTTATTTTCGTGATTTTATATTTCAAATAATAATTGAAATAAAGACGTTTCCTCTAAATTAATGATTAAAGGGAGAGATTCCCTTGTTTCTTTATTTTGGTTATGTACACGTAATAATTTTGGTGTATAAATACTTTTCAGAAACATCCCCTTTAGAATAATTTCTGTGAATAAATTGGTAAAAAAACAATGTCTGAAAATTGTAAAGTTGATCTTGGTCACTAGATAGTTAGTATATTGTCCCACCTGATTTTGCATGGCATTTTTACATCATTTTGGAATTTATTCGTAAGTTTTTTTATTTGATTAACTTAATGGTTGGTTTAAATAATTGATTTTACTAGACACATGTTTTTTGCCTTTAAAATAAATTGTCGAGGCCTATGACGTACGTATTTTATCCTAAGAAATCGAGGCTGATATTTTTGTTATTCTATTGTGATATTAAGATATAGCGCAAATATATTGTCTATAAAATATAGTGTAAATATATTGTTTACGAGTAGTAATTAAAAAATAAATAAATGAATCGTTTGGAAAGAATTTTTTTTATAATTTCTTTATAAATTTCTAAATATTAATAGTAATAATATAGACGTATATTAATAATAACTATTATAAAGTGCAAATAACTAAAACATTAAAATATTAATTTTAAATTATTTTGGTAATTGCATGGAATGATTATTATTAAATTCATTATATACTAGCTGAGCCTGCGACTTCGTTCGAGTGGAATACGGAATAAAAAAAATTATTAGGAGTTTTTTGTGTTTTTTTTCTTTTTCTTTTCCATATTAGAACTCTATATGTATAAAGTTTACTAAAATATTAATAGACGTTGGAAGCCAAATCGGTTCTGATGTTAGCGAACACAACGAACGTAACCTAAACATTGACGTATCTTTTTTATTTTTAATCGATTAAAATAAAACCAAGATATTAGTCTAAACTAATTTAAATACTTCACCGAAAACCACAACCAAATCGGTTCAGGTGTTACTGAGTTTAGAGTGCCTAACGAAGGTGCGCATAAAAAAAGACAAACCGATAAACAGACAAATATTCTGAAAACTGTTTTATTACTTCAAAATATTAAATTTGCAGACTCAGTTTTTTTACGATTTTATAATATGTATAGATAATTGTTAGATCCTAATATATGGATTATTTTCAGTATCGCATAATAGAATAAAAATAATTTTTTAAATGGATTATTTGAAGATTTCTATGTACTTTAAGCCAGCAATTCTGGAAATATTTTTACAAGACTTCTTCAAATTTTGAAATTTGATAAATAAAGTTTTATTGATTTTTAGACATATATTTGGATCCTGCTATATAATATAATAAATATCCTGCCATATAATCTAGAATCACATAAATTTAGTACACTGTTTAATTGTTCGCCGTGAAATATTTACCCAGCGAAATTTTTTTTATGAAGAACTGAAACTCTTTTTAGTAATAGGAAGTGCCACGAATGTGAGCAGATTTAGAACTACATCTATTTTGTTTATTGATGAAGCCTGAGCAATAAACTGCAATTTAATATCAATAAATTTGCAAAAATGATGTATTTTCTAGGCGAATTCTTTCAATATTTTCAAATATTTTGGTATATGATTTGGCTTTAGTTACCGAGTACTATTTGCACGAGACCTTAGATATTGAGTAGACAGGGGTCTCAAAAAAATGTGAAATGAAAAAACAGATCTACAGTGTTTCAAGAGCAATATGTTACATCCCTAAGTACGTTCAGCGATTTTTGATAGTTTATGAGTTATCAAATCTTTTGTATTTTTGGTTTGGAAAACTCATAAATTGAAGGCAACATTTTTTTTTCCGTCAGGAGTAATTTTGATTAAAATTTGATTTTTTTAAAACTAATTGACTTACTACTAACATATCCCGAATAAAATATTTTTCACAAACGTCTTAACATGACGCTACAAAATGAAAAGGAAAATGAGATATTCGAAACACCATATTTTGAGGTCTATTTAAAGAGAAATTTCACATATTCAAAAACAAAAAAGTTTTGAAAAACAGAAAGAGTTTTCCAGAAACTTCTTCAAAAGCCTAATTTCATTAATGAAGAATTATTTTTAATGGAGAAATTTGACATTGTTCTACATTAGTACCCTAAAAATAGATCATCCTACCTGATAGAGAAATGAAAGGCTATCAGACGTTTAAACCGTAATTTTTTAAGGAAATATTCGAATTTTATTACTTTAGATCCAATTCCAGGGGGCATCCTAGACTTTTCGATGAAAAAGCTGATGAAATAAGGAGGTTTTTGACGTAGGTTCTGAACAGAAATATGGGAACTTTCTTTTTAAAATTAAGTTCAAAGTCTGATGTTTCGAATGTCTTGTTCTTCTGTCAATTTATTGGTACCATGCTATTACTCAACTGTTACTCATGTTGGTAAGTAAATGTTTTTATTCCGTATAGGTAAGTTAGTTAAAAAATTAAGTATCATAATTATGAATACCACAAAGAATAAAATTGTCTTCATAATAGGGGTTTTTTCGGAGTTTTTTTTAATGTTATTTTTTCGTCTTACCTGTTATTTTTTCGTTATATATATATACACACACACACATATATGTATTCTTTTTATAGGTCTTATAAAAGTCTCGGTTTTCATGCTAAAGTTTTTAGATGTTTTGTGGACAATTTAAAAACGTTCTTCAATGTTATTGCCAGGAGTAAACTAGATATTACTTAGTCAGTTGTTCTCCTTAGGAATATGCATATATTGATGAAAAATAAAAATAAAACTAAACCGTATGATTTTTATATCTGAACATATATCGTATCCGCAACCCTTCAGTGTTAAGTCTGACTTCTTTTTTACATCCCTTGTTATTATATTCGAGTCGAAAGATTATTAGGTGTTATCTAACGAACCAATTATCCGGTGCCTTTCTATGTCTCAATTTAGAGACGAATGACGTATGAGGTTTTGACAATTTTTTGCTAGAATGTCCCAGAATGTCGTAGATTTGAATACTTCAAAAAATATACTTCCGAAAATTTTAAAAATATTTTTTCTTTTTTCTATGTATTTACTGATACAATCTATGTTTGCATGCAATAAAAATCAGTCATAAGAATCAGTCTTACATTGAGAAAGCGATATTGTTGTGACATACAGACGGACAGCTATGCACAATGAAATTATAGGAGTTTTATTTTCGCCATTAGACGTCGGATCCTAAAAAAGACCATAACATACAAGCGGGCTAATGGACGGACATGACAAATTTTTATGAGTTCCTAGGGACTACAAAACTCTCAAACTTCTAAAGGTGTTTTAAATATTTAGAACAATTAATCTTAAAATATTTAAAATTTCATTTCAAAATGAACATTCATGGAATATTTCTTGCTATGTAATTACTTTGCTAATAAATATCCTGATATATAATGTATAATAAAATAATTAATAGTCAAAAATATATTATTAATAGTTGCTAAAAGTAGAATTAACCTCATAAAGTGCATCAAATTCAAAGAAGTGTAAGAAATACTAAGATAGCAAAAATGACTTCAAGAGGAAATAGTTCGGTTATAAATACGTACGTAACGTACTTTTATTCTTAAAAAGACATAATATACGGGAAGTAGAGAAAAATATGAAAAGATCTTACAAAAATACTTGACAAAGCAGTAAAAATTCAAAGCACAAAGCGGATAAATTTGAATATTTTTCTTTTATGTTAATAAATTCTTTAGTTTACTGTGCTTTAGATTTGAATTCATTGCTTTAGAAGTCTACTCCCCAGTTTTCCTTAAGTTCATTTTTCCATGAATACTCATTTAAAGTAAATGCTGCAAAGTTTTGAAATAAATTAATTCGTCCTGTTTTAATAAACTAAGCTTTTAAGAACCGCGTCTAAAAGATATATCGTACTTCGTAAGATATTTTCATATATGATTTGCCTCTATTCTTTCTCTCTAATATTCTGTTGTTTTCTTTTTAGGGATGTTAAACAATTTCTTCACATTTTAAAATTTATGTTTGTTATAAAGAATTCTAATTTTATGTGGTATTTGTAGATTTCTATGCACATATTTATATTTGTGTTTATATACATATACACACGTACACACACACACACACAAGCATATATATATATTTATATATATATATATATATACACATATATATGTATATATATATATATATATATATATATATATATGCATGTGTGTGTGTGTACGTGTAGATTTCAATATATCTCTTTAAATCCAAAGAAAAAATACCAATCTGGTTTTCTTTCATTTCGTCCGATTATAATTGTTGGTAAAGTTACATATTTAATTATGTACATTTCATTTCAGGTCAGGATCAGTAAATTTATATCTGTTGCAGGGTTTGTTATGAAATTGTTAATAAAATATGCAAAACGTAAAATTGCATTCACTTTGAATAATTGTTTTTTTAAGAAACAAGGCATAATACAAAATGTAAAACGTTTTTGGTTTTACTCATATCGCTTACACATAATCTCGAATATTTATTTTCCATTACAATATTTATGCGTGTAATAAAGCAAGGCCGTGTCTGTATCTGCGTTACACAATAATCGCTAACGGATTTTCAAGAAGTTTTGCAGTTCCATATCTTGAAGATTTGATCAATTTGCAAGCAGGCTTGACAGTTAATTCACATTTAATTAGTACTTAAATATTTATTAGCGACATCTCTTTCTTTCATAAACTAATATCAAAATCACAGTGTTATGTTTCTTGATACATTGACATTCATTTCAATTTTATTAAATTTATTTCATTTTATAATTTATATTTATATGTTTCTATTTAAATTATATATAATTATAATCTCATCAGAAGTGCGATAGGCACTTTAGGATGCTCTTTTCGGTATACCTGTGGGGTGCAGATAAACAAATTCGAAAATCTAGGAACGTGTGACATGGTACAACTTTCTCCATGCATAGGGCGGGCGGGATTGCTAGTTGCCAGTAAAATTTTTAGTAGCTGTACGTGGGAGAGATCCTGTAGATCAGAGACAACGCGTAGTTCAACGCGTAGTAGTATCTTCTGAATATTTTGTATACAGATGATTGTATTCATGATTGTGCTTCTCACATAAAAGATAAAGAAATAAATAATTCTAAAAATATGTTGCGTATAATGCAAAATCTACTGAAGTATCTGACAAGAATAAAGAAACAATGGGTATATTTACGCTGATTTTACGTTATATTAATACCTACCTAGATTATTGAATTAAAATGAACTTACCATAAAGCTCTCTTACATTTTTGGTAAGTTCACTTTAAAAATGTTAAAGCAAAATATTTTTTTGTACGTATGTTTAAAAAATTTACTAATTTTGTTTAAAAAGTAGCGGCTTTAGTTTAGGAAAAATACCTTTATTAACTCAGAGGTTTTTAACTCTCATCAACTTCGAAGTTTTTTAAGTCATATGGACTTCTTCCAGCAGTACTGCTCCTTTTGGAAACAAAGCTTGATGTACTCTTTTCACATATAATACAGTTGACGCATTTAATATCAAGCGGGGTGCTATTGAATATGTTTTCAAAATGAAACTAAAGTGTCATTTACCATCTTTCATTTCCCATTCCGTTTGCGAAACATTATGTTTCAAAATGATGTGCAATGTTTCATGATTAGTCATTTTGAACCGTGGTTTTGAAAGAAAGAACTAGAAACATTGTTTAGAACTTTGAATTGAAATTATTTACTGTAACTTACATCAATAATTTACACAGATCACAAAGGAATCTTACTTTACTTGTGTTAAGATATATCTTGACCCTTTATTAAGATACACTTTACGTATATTATCTTGAATAATGAATGATACAATCAGCTGATTGCTTTTTTAATGGTTTCTGGTATCGTATCATACCTTTTTACATGTACTTTTTTATGTCATTCATTTTCCTGTTAATATAGAAGCCTTTTTATATAATATGTCTAGTATTAAATATCCTAAATAAGCAAATACCTTTATTCGATATAAAGACTTTTATTCTTTTCTTGAAAACGTACCATTTGAACTTGCCAATTTTCATTCTATTGCTAGAAATATAAATAGACGTGTATAATTACAGAGGGCATCAAGAACGCAAAAACATAAATGAAAATGCAAAACCATAAATGAAAGTATTGACGATGTTGATATATCCAAGAATATTAGTATAAAATACTTAAGTTTTCAGTGGGTAATGTTGTAAAGCAAGTCGTCGTTTGACAATATTATCAATGATAAAATATTATGAAAGAGAATTTAAAATTAAAAATACTGGATAAAGATTCATGGTTTTTTCATACCGGAGAAAAATCTGCGGTTTTTTCAAATTGGGAGCACTTATTGTACTTTTATTTAATAGTTAACTTTCAGTATCTCAATGGAGTTTGAGATATTTGAACTCCAAATTTTTGTATGTTTTATTAAGAATAAGTGTTCATATTGTTATCTTTTTAATGCAGGCCAGTTGAATGAATTACAATTTCGTCTTAAAAAAATGAAAACAAAAAAACGACTAAGAAAAGAAAGTAAATAAGAAAAGAAATTAAAGCGTATCCAAAGTAATTTTGTAATTTAATCAAATGTGTTGTACGGCGTTAATTATAGTTTTATTTCATAATTACAATTTTAATACAATTTTTGTTTTAATTAATTTAATAGAAAACAAATAATTAAATCAATATGTAAACCTAACTAACTTCGAAATCAGTAAGTTTCAGTTTTAGAGCAAATTTTCTTAAACAGGAGGATCAACAATCTTTGCAAATTATACATTGTGCATTGAAGTAAAATGAGAAATTTTTCAAAGTACCTCCTTTCAAATCTATAAATGGGTAAATTAAATGGCCCTTCCTCCTTTCATATCTCTAATTTGTAAATTAAATGGATAAATTAATTAATACAAAACGTAAAAATTCTCTAATAATTATTAAGAATTTGTATATAGTTTTCGGGTTTCAATACTAAGGGGATAAAATGAGAATTTAACATTTGAAATGGCGGGTCATTTTTAAATGGTTCTATTCAATTAAAGAGAAAACTTTCTAAAAATGTAAGCAATAAATATGAAGATATTTTTGAAATTTATCTCCTGAAGGCATGAAATGGGTTTTCTAAATTCGAACAAATTGAAATAGGCAAATCTTACGTAATACGTGGCCCTTATGGAAGCTTCAATAATAAGTTGCCATGCATGAAAGTTAACACTTACAGTCAAGGGTTTCTAATATAATAACTCAGTGAAAATTATAAAATATATTTCAAAATTTGAAAACATGAGGTCTGACTAGGTCTAGTTTTGTTATGGAGAACGGACATTTTTCTTATAATGAATTAAATGTATGAAGGTGAACGTATAAGAATTTTAGAGGTGGTGTGGATTATTCTTGGCTTTATTATTTATTATTGTTTTTCGACCATGTTTCACCACGTAGTTCATTTAGAAAATGGTTAGTATAGTTATTTTTCGAACTGTTCCATTTTTCCAAATATCTAGCAAGCAATTTATTAGTAGTTGCAAGAATTTAGAGGTAATTAACACTAACATATAGGGTGGGAGAACCCGTATTTCGCCCATTACGAAAAGAAATTTGACTATATGCATATTTTAGAACTAAATTTAAATTGTTTAGCTAAAACTACAGTTTCATTTAAAGTCATCGTTTGTAAATTTTGAGACAAATAGTTAAATTCACAGAGGTGAAACTCGTTCCCTCACCATCAGTTTTACTTGGCGTTCTCGCATATAAACCCACACCTTAGCTTGGTTATTTTATTACCATGCCTCTTATATGGTAGATAATACTATTTACAAAGAAGTATTGTAAAAAGACAAACTTGCATACCATATTCATCAACTCAAAATATTACTCATTATTTCTTCACCGTCGACACTATCAACATACGCGACCTAACCAATATAAATATAGCTTTACTTATAATTGATTATTAATCTACCGGTGTCACCCGTCGTTGGTAATAAATCTTCAGAAATTTACTCTCTTAAGGGTCGTATATTATTAAATGGATAGGTAGTTATAATTGGTAGGAAGTTGTGCTATCCAGGTCATGTCGATATTTCACAGTGTAGGTAACTTGCCAAAGTTCAGTTTGCAGAATTTCCAAAAGAATTGTTTGTACTGTTTTATTATAACATTTCTTTATAACTTATCCTAGCTAATATAATAAATGAAAAAGTTAGTTTGTTTCTTTGTTCTACTTTCTGCTACTACTACTATTACATAAATGATCTCTTGCTAACCTTTTCAAAAAATTTAGCGTACAAATGGCCAATGTCAGAGAGATAAACGTAGTAAAACTTTGATCTGTAGGAAAGTTAATACCGCATAAACTAAACCGGCACTGGCATCAGCTAGTATATCAATATAAAGATAAAAATAAATTGAAAACACTAATAAATTGCTTAATAATGTATTTTTCTCAAAACAAATTTTCGATTTACTTTCTTTCATGAAATTTGTCGTTATGTGTGTTTTAAGTTTTTTATGTGTAAGACTAGAATGTAATCACTTTTAATAAAAAATAGTTTTTAATTTTTTTTCTTTGACTGTATAATTAATTTTATGATAAATGAATGCTCTTAACTTCGATTCATTGCACTTATATATCAGTAACTTGAAAAATTATTCAAAACTCAATTTTAGACTTCCAAGCCATTAATATTAGGCTTTTTAAGATAAAACTAAAAGGAAGACACTATAATACCACCTTAATCTGTGCCCATGCTCCTACTGAAGATAAGGGTGATGCAGAGAAAGACACATCTTACGACCTTCTTACAATATGATATAACTTTTGTCCTGTACATGAAATTGGTGATTGGAGACTTTTATGTCAAGATTGGAAGAGACAAATTTTCCAGATATCATGCTGCTAGAGAAAGTCTTCATGCTGAGACCAGTGGAAATGGACAGGGACTATTTGTGTTTTTTGTATCAGGAGATCTGTTTATTACCAGCACAGCATTTCGACACAGGAATATATACAGGTACACTTGGCGATCACCGGATGGCTTAACTCTCATCCAAATAATTGTGGATAGATGATATGGTAGCAACGTGATAGATATAAGATGCTATAGAGGTATTAACGTGAATACCGACCATATACTAGTCTTGTCCAAGGTCAGATCAGAATATGTAAAAATTCTATTTCAAAAAAAGAGAACCCGCATTTTAAGCCTAAAGTTTCTAAATTAAAAGACCCAAGTACTATAAAAAAGTACAAGCACAAGATATCTAAGAACACAGAAACAGAATAGGGAAACGAAAATAGTTATATTAGCTGGCACTCTGTAAAAGGAATAACAGCAAGATTTGCACAAGAAAGGAAACTGGTACCAGAAGTTACTGGTTTAATGAGGAGTGCAAAGAAGCCACTAAACACAAAATTAAGGCATATAGAACCAAGGACGAATTTTCGACTTTCCTCCTTTCAAATCTATAAACGGGTGAATTAAAGGGACAAAAAACATATAAAAACACTCTAATAATATTTAAGCATATGATTACAGGTTTTAAACTTTAATACCTGAGGTTTGGAATGAGGTTTTAAAATTTGAAAGGGCGTAAAATTTTTAAACGGTTCTGTTCATTAAAGAGAAAATTTTCTAAAAATGTAAGCAGTAACTGTGAAAATATTTTTGTAATTCATCTTCTGAAGCCATAAAATGGGTTTTCTAAATTAAGCAAATCGAAATAGAAAAATCTAACATGGACCATATGGAAGCTTCAGTTATAAGTCGCCATGCATGAAAATTAACACTTACAGTGAAGGGTATCTAAAATTCTAACTCAGTGAAAATGATAAATATATATTTGTAAATTTGTAAACATAAGGTCTGACCAGGTCTAGTTTTGTCATAGAGAATGAATACTTTTCTAATAATGAATAAAATATATGAAAGTGAACAGATAAGTATTTTGGAAGCGATATGGATTATCCTTGTTTTACTATTTATGATTGTTTCTCGATCGTGTTTCACCCCGTACTTAATCCAAAAAAATGATTAAAAGAGATATTTCAATCATGAAAACTTCACTAACAAAGTGATCAATCTACTAAAAACCACACTTTCGTGATTTTTAAACTATATCAAATAGATAACTTTGCAAAGTTCCTTCTTTATCAGGGCATGCCATGTTAATACATTAATATATTCGATAGGAAGGGAAGAGGAGTCGATGGTTGTCGATGGATAGCCAGGTATTGAGAAAGAAGAAGCCATGGGTAGAGTATGCACGGTATATATAAATAACACGGAGTGCTGCGATTTTCGTGTACTTATCGTAGAAATCCGTGACATACCATAATTTTAAGCATCATGAACAGTAAATAATGTGGCACAGTCCACCTTCCAATCTGCTTGCAAGACTTTAAAGTTTATGAATACTGACATATAGCACGGGAGGGCCCGTAATTTGTCCATATCTATATGCGTATTTTAGAACTGGGGAAAGAAGATTTAAACTAGTTAGCCAAATGCTAGTTACTCCACCTCAAGTCTCACCATCTTCTGTTAATTTCAAATCAATTTTGCTTGGCATCGTCGCATGTAAACCCTAGCTTGGTTATTTTATTACCATATCTCTTGTATGGTAGAGAATTTCATTTACAAAGAAGTATTGTAAAAAGACAAACTTACATACCATATTCATCAACTCAAAATATTACTCATTATTTCTTCACCGTCGTCACACCAACACACGCGACCTAACCAATATAAAGTTATACTTACCTATAACTGCTTATTAATCTATCGGCGTCGCTCGTCGTTGATGGGGAATGGATCGTCGGAAATTTACCCTCTTAAGGGTCGTATAAACAAATATGTTTTAATTATTAAATGTACAGGTAGTTGTAGTTGTAGGTTGTGCTATTCAGGTCACGTCGATATTTCACAGCATAGGTAACTTGGCAAAGTACAGTTTGTATAATTTCGATAATGGTAGTGCGTACTGCTTTATTACAATATTTCTTTCTAATTTATCCTAACTAATATAATAAATGCAAAAGTAATTTTGTTTGTTTGTCCTACTTCTGCTACCACTGATATTACGTAAATAATTTCATGCCAACCATTTTCAATGTGCGTACCAATGGCCAATGTCAGAGACATAAACGTAGTATAACTTTTATCTCGGGAAAGTTAATACCACGTAAGCGAAACCGACACTGGCTTTAGCTAGTATATCAATATAACGATAAAAATAAATTGAAAACAGTTGTCGATTACTTAATAAAATCTTTTTAGAAACAAAATCTTTCGATATGGTTTCTTTCATCAGAGTTGTCTTTATGTGTGTTTGACGATTTTATGTGTAAGGCTCGATTATAATCACTTTTATTAAAAAATACTTTTCAATTTTTCCTTCCATTGACCGTATTTGTAATTTTAATATTTATACTCTGCGATAATTAATATTATAATTATTATTTTATTTTATTTTATATTAATATAAGTAGTGAAACATTCAGCGCTTGGAAATAAACGACATTAAACTACGTTTCATTGCTCTCACAAATTATTGAAATACTAATTTTTATCCGACCTGTATTTTATTTTAACTCTCCGTTTGTTTCCTATATTACTTAGATTTAAAAGTAGCATATAATTGACTATGAAAAACAAAGTTACGCCATGAAAAATTCTTGAAAATCTCTGGATACCTCCTAATAATTTAATCGAAAGACAGATTTTTTCTTAAAAGTAAATATGTTCGTATATTAATATGTAAATTTCATACATAATATTTTCAATAGAATGATAATAAATGTAATACATGTATATATATATATATATATATATATATATATATATATATATGTATATATATGTATAAAATGTCTTTTCTGTACTCAGACATATTAGTTTAGGGATTAACGAATGAAAACACTCTGAAACAGCAATAAAAAATACAAGAAATAATAAATACACAATTTCTTTTAAGATTCCAAGTAACACTTAATTTTTATGTTGTAACTATTGTATTACAGATTAGAATCTGCCAATCTATTAATGATCGAGTTCTTATTATATTTGCTGTCTGTTTGTTAAAGTAGTTCGCAGACTACTAGACCGATAACATAACATTTCCACTGGGTCGACGCTTGTGATTTATATTAATATTTAGACTACCTTTGGTTCCTGTAGAATTTATTGTTTCGATAAAATATTCTTCAAGGGACTTGAATTTGTACTGTTGATGCTAATACAGCAAGAATTGGAAGGATTTGACGATTTGGAAGGTTAAAAATAAGAGAAAGAGAAATGGTTGAGTCTGCAATTGCGATCCAGCTTAAGCTCTAGCTACGACATAAATTGTATCCCGGTCAAAGGAACTTGCAATATAAACATAACTTATGACTTACCTTTTCATTAAAATATTTAATACTGACAATGGGGCCAAAATTGCAAATAATAGCATGGTATCAGCTAGTAGTAGTTATAAGGAAAAATTGGACTATGAAGGAAATCATACTTTACGACTTACGGGATATACTTGTATGCAAAATAGAAGAAAATATACGGAAAACACTTTAGTATTCGATCTAATAAACGAATATTGAGAACATTGCTATTTGATATACATATCACACAGACATACACACAAGCCCACACAAACATATATATATATATATATATATATATATATTACGTTGCTTGTCAATAAAAGAAAAGATCGACATTTGATAGAACTATACAATAATTTATGTCGATGAACCATGTCTTTTCAGCGGCTTATTTATGCTGTTACGTGAATAATATTTTCATATGAATTTACATTTGTAATTAAGATTGGTCAGACCTTATGCAGTATCGGTTCATAGATAAAGAAATGTGACATGTTATTCTAAAGTGCCGACACATTAACTAACACACGCCATATGCCGTCTGGCGGATGTGTACCCATATGCTAGTGATCCCTTAAGTCTTCTAATATTTACGCATCCCTCATATATGTAGCTTTCATGAGATTTGCTTCTTCATGCAATTTCCTACAACATTTCTTGTCGAATCATGCTAAGGAAGATGTCGAATATTGTAAAGTGTGTCACATGAACACGGGTCGGGTCGTGGTGGTTCCACGGCAAGATTTTGATGGTTCTTCTTTCTTATCTTCAATATCTTTTAAATTTTTTGATTTAACAGCTACATTCAATGTTAGGTCTTCAAAAGGTTTAGTTTCATACAGAGTTCCATTTGAGTAAAAAGTCTGTTTAATTGATTGTAGATTAATAATTGTGGATTTGTTTAAATATTTTTTGAAATAATATAAATATTATTTTGGGAATAATCCTTACGTTATAATTATGTTTAGGAAAGCAAAGCAAAGTATACTGCATTTTTGATGAGATACAAGATATTTTTTTTTCATACTGAGGTTTGTTTTACAACTTTGCGTAGATTATAAATTAAAAAAAAATATTTTTTTCTATGAAAATATTTTTATTTGAATGAAGTGAAAACGAAAAGAAAAGAAATATTCAGATAGTTGTTAATAATAAAATACTAATTTAATTTTATTATTTTATTTGTAAGATATAATTAATTCCGCAAATATTTCTTAAGAATCCATTGAAAATATATTTTCGCTATTATTTTTCTATCAATGTAACTCATTAAATGTGAGTTAGATTGATAGAAATTAGACTCATTAAATGTGAGTTACATTACATTGATAAAATTTATGAACGATTTTAATATTTTAAGACAGCTTAATGCAATACACCGATATAAACGAGTAAAGTTGTAAGCGATTGTAAACAAGAAACAAAGCTGATACACTATACACACGTAAAGTAGCGTGTGTATAATGTAGCAGAGAACAAAAACTTTAAGTCGGAAAAGCCGGCAAGACGCGAAGCTGGCCGAATAGCACGTCGCGACGTGCTATCAGAATGTTTTAATTCCCACCCAAAGGCGGTATTAGACGTTTCATGTCAAAATCTCTACAATTCGTATAAATCTTAATTTAATTAAATAATTTCATTTTTTCATTTTCAAAAAAGCTGAGTTCCGGGTTGAATCAGAGTGAAATTTTTCTTCTCAGGGTCTATGGAGAATATAATTATGGAACTCACTTTAGAATTTCATTAAGATATATGAAGTATGAGATTGACAAAAACGAGAAATATCAGTATTTACAGGAAAATAATAATGTTTATATTCATGTTAGTAAATAGGTTGTTTTTAATTTATTTATTTATATTAAAAACGTAAAAAATTAAATTTGTTTAAGGTTTAATTGTTCCTTATTACACTTGTAGAAATCAATTTTGATTTCTACAAATGTATTTTTGTAGTATGAGTTTTTATACCAAGGTAATTTTAAAAAAATACCCAATCAATTTTGAAAATTGTTTTACTGGCTGATAACTCTAAAAAAGATTACATTTTACTCGGTTACGCATATGAGGGATGCGGAAGTGATTGGAATGATAAAAGTCGGAGAAAAACGTCTATATTTACAGTAAATTGAAGTATGTACAGTAATTTTTAGAAATAACTTATATGAAAAGATAAAAAGTGGAATAATGTCGGTGGGAGGTATCAAAACATTAGTTTTTGTGACCTAAATTTATGTGTGCAGTCTTTGTGTGTAGCTTTGTGCCACAAACTGTAATAATTCCCTGGTTATATTATTTAAAAGTTATAAGGTTGCAGTCCGCCTTTCGCTGATTTGTTTACCTACGCAGACTCGACCCACTTATAATCTGGGTTCCACACCTTCTGCCACCATCGTCATCGGCCGTCATCGTCGTCGGGTGCAATGCGACTGCCGAGAATGTTGGCACGACAGTGGGCATTGCCAAAGCACATATTCTGCATATCCCAATAACTCCATTTCCCCAAATATTGCTCTTTATTTTCAAGCTGTTACAATTCCTGGTGAACTATCATTTGCGTTAACAAGAAATAAATCTCAGGAACAAAATTTTAAAATAGTTAGAATCTATTGAATATCAGAGTTCTTTTCTCATAAGTAACTATAATCCAGTTGTTTTAGGTGAACACTCCTAAAAACCAATGTAGTTTACTCTCAGAAGGCAATAAAACGGTAAATTTGGTTTATAAACAAGCTCTTACAAATTAAAAACAATATAAACCAGAAATTTCAACAAAAAATGTATAGTACTAAATAAAAAATAAAGGAAAAAGTGAAATTAATCCTTTCCCGTTATCTATGCAAAAGAAGTTGTGGTGAAAAATTGGTAACAAATAAAACTGCTTTTGAAAGTTGTGCATCGTTAATCTAATTACATGATAGCGTTATCTTAGTTAATGTGATTTTTAGTGTTCGGTACCAGAATTGTAAACATGGTAATGTTTTGGTTCTGTCGAATATCTTGAGCGGTAGTCCGTTTTTATGCTAGATACATTTTTTCTAGAGGCCGTTTAGCCAGAGAGTAAAAATTTTGCATAGTTGGAAATTGTTGGTTCAATAAGTACAAAAACTTGAATATTTCTATTTTTAGGGTCATTTTTGGGTGATAGTTGAAGGGGTGATAACAATTTTCTTCCATTATGTGGGTTTTCAAATGACTAGCGCTTTTGTGTTTATTCGCACTTTGTCCAAGTGAGAGTTCGAAAATAAAAACTTTAAATATCTCCTGGTTTATACAATTTTATTCTTAATGTATCCTCCCATCTCGAGAAATATCTCTAAAAAATTTGGAAAAAATGAGGAAGAATTTTGCAAAGAAAAAGTTAAGTGTACTTGTTCGTCGGTTGCATGTTTTTTGCGTAGTTTTTCATGCCCTCAAACATCGTAACGTAGTGACGTACTAAAGAGTCTTCAAAGTGTATTAAGAAAAAAAAGCTTAAATTCAATGGTTTTTAAATCCTATTGTGCAAAAAAATATGATTTTAGGAAAAGCTGATATCGTGTGCTAAACCTTTTTTATCGTGTGGTAAAGCCAGAAATTGAATTGAAAATTAAATTACCAAAACATATACTTTTAAATTAAGTTAGAATTACGTTCCATCTTTCACTTTGATTTAGATTGGACTCGAACTGTGATTTATACGTAAACAAATACTCTTGAACCGGCAATGTTTCTATTGTAGTATTTATATAAAAAATATAAAAGCTGTAAAATTAGAGTTAAATTGATATCATGAAGGTTTCGTATATATTTACCTATATTTATAGATTTTAATCTAAAAAGAATGCAAACATAGTATTTATACATTTACAAATATATGTGTTATTTTTCACCACGTATGCTTAAAATTACGAAAAAAATTTTAAAATTACATTTTTAAATCACACGATGTATGAAATACAAACAAATTGCGTGATTAATTTGTCTCCTCGAAATATTTTTCAGTTTTACCTCTTATACCCGTATATTTACTATTCAGTTTTATAAGTCCTTTACTTATATGCGGGTTACGTTAGGTTAAGTTGGTTTAGGCGGGTTAATATGCTTTACAACTATGCCAAATTTGATGATGATATGTCCAATGTTTCTGAGAAATAAGGCTGTCATAAATGGATAGACGAACGTATATGTCAGTATTCTTATAAGAGTTCTTCTTTGTTTTTTTGTGGTGGCACGTAGATAATGATGTATTTTAGGATTAAAAAAACGATACCGTTTTTTTTGAGGTAAAACCCTTTAGAATTTAAATTTTTGCCTTAAAAAATTGAAAAAAATTTGTCGGCATTTGAATTTAAATATTGTCTCGACCTCGACTTAACTTTAAAGTGTATGTCTTGATTTATACGAGAGTAGGTTTCACACAGGTCGTAATGCAGGTACGCCCCAGGTTCTACATAAAACCGTATCGGATGAGGTATCTTAGTGAGAATTTCCGATCGCGTGATGGCAAATAGAAGGCAGGTCGGTACTTATTGGCAAACAGGTTTAGTGTCGCAGCGGGACTTACTTTGTTTTGCTGTTGCGAAGCTAAACAAGGAACTACTTTGGATTGTATTATTTTACTGAAAGCACTAGCATGTTTTGTTATTGGGAAATGGTAAACGAGTAAGCTTTGGCTATTTTGTCACCACTTGTGTAAATCTTTAACTGCCTGATGTAAATTGCTTCAGAATATAAAATTTCTTATTCTAAATGTTATTTACAATAGTACCTTCAATATTATTACATACCAATGAAATTGAGACGTGTATGTTTTTAATTAAATCGATGGTATGAGTATTCAGTTAACATTTCTCTTTGATTGAAAAAATCATCAATTCATTGTAACAACTATTTAATTGAAAAATTAAGTGATTTCCAAAAATATTAAAATAATTAAATAACTGAGATCTTAATTATCGTAGTAACCAAATTTTCTAGGTATCAGCTTAGTATGCCTATGTTTATCGTATCATTTTAAGCAGCAACTGTTGAAAGCATTTGTTATTTTCATGTCTTTTTGAATTGTTTTTAGGGAGCCGTATCCAAAAAGCAATAACGGAACTCTTGTAGTTTTGTCAAGTCTGTTTGTATTTTTATACGTTTGTATATCACAGCCTCCTAATTATTTTAGTTTATAACAGTTTATGGTGCAATTTTACAGGAGACGTAAATAAATTAACGTGAACTATTTGTTTACGTAATTATGTCCGTTGTGATCACATGATAACATGAACATGCAGTGTTGTGATATTAGACGTAGATGTAATTAAATTAAGTGAACAGTCTGTTTACGTAATTATATGCGTTGCGCTCATATACATATGTGAAAATATCATATAGATATGTGATCATATACATATGTGCTCATATACGTAGATGTAATTAAATTAAGTGAACAATCTGTTTACATAGTTATATGCGTTGCGCTCATATACATATGTGAACATATAGTTTTGCGATTTTACATACAGACACAGGTAAATTAAATGAACTATGTGTCCAAGAAGTTATGTGCGTTGTGTTTCCATAGTGATGTGAATATATTGTATTATAATTTTACACATATACCTAGTTAAATTAAATTAATTATGCTTCAGGTGTTACGTGGGCTGTACTCACATAATTATGTGAACACGTAGTGTTGATGTTTTACACGAAGATGTAATTGAATTGAGTGAACTAGGTGTTTATATAATTATATGCGTTGTGACCACATAATTATGGGAAAACACAGTGCTCTACCACATTGCCAGGATTCGTGGTGCAAAGCGCTCGTGGAATAGAGTCCGTTGGTGAAAAGCGCCCACAAGCAAGGCCAAAAATGAGTTGGTACGTTGATGAAAAAATACAGCTGGAGTAAAATGCGCAGAAAAGCACAAAATCGAATGGTATAGAATGACGAAAGCCTACACATAAATGGTAGAAGATGGCTAAAGAAGATGATGTTGTGATTTAACTTGTAGATATAACGGAATCATGTAAACTGCACATTCACGTAATTATATGTATCGTGCCCACATTACGTAACTACGTACTCGCGTCCAAAGGTAAAGGCGAGATTGGAAACTTTCAAACAATATACAGCGTAAATGAAAATTACTTTGTCAATTTGTATCCATAAAGGGATATAGAAAATAAAAAATTGTCTAATGTGTTTGAAAGATATATTACGAAACATATTTACATGGTAGAAAATAATATTAATTTATATAAATAATTCAACAAAAGTCTCCTGAAATATTTAAACTTTTATATGTATGTAAGCATACGGAGCGCATATAGTGCACGTTGCCCTCGTAGTTAACAATTCTTTTTATTTTGAAATGTGTAGCTAGAATGACTAACGTTCCTCCCAATATCAAATTTTAGCTCAAATCTGTCATTGTTGTTCTGCCATTAGATCCTTTAGACATCTAGTTTGGTGATTATGAACTGATGTGTAATTTAATTTACCTTTCCGTTCTCGTTAGTTTAGAATTTATGGTTATCGAGTTCAATAAAGTAGTAACCAGATCGAAAAAGCTATATGATAAACCTTCTATTGTGTTTATTAGTTGGTGTTTCATTGTGTATGTCTGTCTTCACTTACACAAAAGTTTTAAAACTATCAGTTCCTCATTGTTATGAAAAAAATGAGGAACTGATTATTTTGAAACTTTTGTGTAAGTGAAATTTTTATTTTTAAATTAAATTAAAGTAAATAAATAACATAAGTGGTAAGAATCTAAGAATAAAACTAAAACTTATCTTACTAACCATTACGATGTATTTACTCATTGATCATACATCTCAGTGCCACTAACAATCAAGTAGACCGTGTCGTAGTTGTGGGTAAAAAGAAATTACTGTAAACGTATATTTTTATAAGGTTTCTACTATCATTGTTTTCTGCGTAATATCTAAGAATTTAAAATTATTCCTCGCTAAATTTAAATCCCTAATTAATATCGGGCAAGTCAACTATCTCCAAAATTATATTCGGTAAGCCAAATACCTAACAGCAGTTTTAAGACTCGAATTTCGGTCGCCAAACTTGACCGCCCAGGTGTCTCCCGCAACGTTAATTTTACGGGGTGGACCACGTAGACCAATCACATAAGTACGCTGCTAGGCTTTGCATACAAAGCGGGGCTTATGGACCCGTTCGATACTAAATCAAACTTCTCTACGGCGCTACGATAAAACAGTGACCATGCAAATGATGGCGGTCGTGGGCTAACTGCACATCGAGTTGAGTGGGAGGTTGCTATGTGGATATTGAGTGTTATATTTAAAGCTATTGTTGATATTTTTTAAGATATAGTTCAATTATTACGTTTATTTTTTTTTTATTAAACGCTTGGATTTTTGTGATTTTGTCAAGTCACAAGTTTTTTAGCCTTAAAAGCTATTTTATTCTTCTATAAATTAGCGCACGGCATTATTTAAAATTCCATACAAACATACTTTTCTTTTTATATTTTTTATTCCTATTTACATACAGATACTAAATTTTACTGCAGTTACTTCAGTAATTTTGGAGTTATGACTGATAGGAAGATAGTCAGCTGATTCTATTTTTCTAAATGTGCTCCATGTACTTATTGTTAAATATTATTTAAAATAGATATTAATTAGATATTTTTAATCGTCTCAGTTTTTTCCATAATCAAATATTCTGTAAAATAATTTTGTTTTGAAGTTTGTCTAATTATAATATATTTTATTACAAGAAAATCCTGAAAAGGCTTATAGGGTTGTTAAAAGTAAAGTACTTTCAGTATCTTTGTGCTATTCTCAAAGTAACAGTGTTTAAATGAATATGGAAAATGTAATAACGCTACGTGTTTTTATAATAGCTGTGTTGTGATTTATTACTCAAACAGTATTTGTGCCATAAAAAGTTCTCAAAAATTGTTTTGTTTACCATTTATCCTAAAAAAATTATTGCTATTTATACTTTAATTCTATTGTAAAATATTGGCATATACATTTCAAGTGAAAAAGATGATTATACGCATTATATATACTTTTTAAATTTGGGAATGATTTGAACCGACATTTTGTTAATTGTCAATGCATTGAAATACAATGTACTTATACGAGCATCACTAGGCTATAGTGGATATTTATATATTAGTTTTCAAACACAACGACCGTTCTGTTGACCGATAAATAAATAAAGTGATGTTGTGTTCAGGTGAAAGAAGCAAGCCGAGCCAAATGTTTAAATTCGTTTCTAGCGTCACATTGTTGTGTTAGGATGACAACATGTCCAAACAATTTTTAACACTTAAATTATGTTTCATTTATAGTTTGGTATGTCTTTCAAAAATTAAATTATTTTGGCGATTTTGCAAAATTAAAAAATAGTAAAGTATTCGATTTAAAAGACTTTTTTGTTATTTTCCTCAATCGAATACATTTTTCTCTATTACCTATTGAAGGTTTTTTTCTGAAAATAATTTAAAAAGAAAAAACAAAGTATTTCGCTCTTAAATTTAATCCATGAAATAAACAAGTGTTCCTCAAGAGATTCCTCTATTACCTTATAAAAATCTAAAAAATTAGCTCTATTTAAAAAAGCTACATTAATGTTTTAGACAAAAAAATATCCTTAAGTAATATATTATTTATTAGTTCCGCCATATTCATTGGGGGTTGACTAAGATTGCATGCTCCACTGATGTATTCATTGTAAATGTCTATTTTCATTACGGCTTCTGAAATTTCCTTCTGTAGGTGTGTTCATTTCTAATTAAATTTCACACATACTTTTCCAATTATATCAACCATATTTATCTTATATTTAAATAAGTAATGGCAAATTGGATCACAAGTATAGCTCTTCTACTACGTTGTGTGGGTGATTTAGCTATTTAATAATTCCAGCTAGTCATAATATAGCTCAATATTTAGTACACAATTTAGTTATCAATGTATTCAAATATTCATACGAGTTTAATGTATGTAGTACCTCTACACGAGAACATTATGAAAACTTAGGGTTTTATTTCGAATGCAGCAGAGTTTACAGCAGTAGAATATTCAGAATTTGTTGTGTATCATTTTATTGTACAAAAATAAATACATAAATGTTAATATTTAATAATTAGTTAACTTTTATTGATTATGTATTTTGAGTTCATATTAATGCATTGAGTATATATAATAACTTTGTGTTGTGGCTTAGTACCTGTTTCTTATTGTCACACGTAAAATAAATTAAACTAATTTTATTGAAATGTTCTTATATTCAGGACAATAAATATAATACGTATTATTTACACTTTATTAACAGAAGGCTGAGGAAAGAGGTTTTACGTTTGGAAAGTTAATGAAGGAAATCTCGTTTTTCGTAACGTTATCATGTTTAATAAAATCAGCTTTTATTATTAAATATTCATACCATAAAATCTTAAAAAGCAGATGGGACTATTGAGTAGTTAGCCAAGATAACTTTAAAATACGTTAATGTGAATTTATTGAAAACGATCAAAATCGCGGATGACATACGAGGATGTATTTTTACCGTATTTAAGGATGTATGCAGCCTGATCTTATTCCCATTATATTTAACAGACAATGGTGGTGTCTTATATTGTTCAGTCTTAGCTCGAGGGGTTCCCTTTCTATCATGCACGTGAAAGAAAAGAAAAGAAATAAAAGACTCATTCCTTTTATTCTCTTTCATAATTGGGATAAATATAGTTGATTTCAACTGCAATTGTCTTAAGCGTATCAAAGATGTAGAAGAAGTTTGTGTAGTTTGTAATGATGTGCTTTAGAACTATTATAAGGTACATAAAACAATTATTAAAAATTATAATAAAATTTGTGTGTATGTGGTTCAGGAATTCTGGTGTTTCGTGTAAGTGAATATAACGGCAGGTAAAGATATTAATTGTTTTAAAGAAATAACTAATAATTATTAACAGAAGAAATTTGTGTATTTTGTAATGATGTTCGCTAGAACTATTACAAGGTACATAAAACAATTATTAAAAATTATAATAACATTTATGTGTATGTGGTTCAGGAATTCTGGTGTTTCATGTAAGTGAATATAATATCAGGTAAATATGTTAATTTTTTTAAAGAAATAACTAATAATTACTAACAGGAGAACTTTGTGTATTTTGTAATGATGTTCGCTAGAACTATTACGAGGTACATAAAACAATTATTAAAAATTATAATAAAATTTGTGTCTGTGTGGTTCAGGAATTCTGGTGTTTCGTGTAAGTGAATATAACGGCAGGTAAAGATATTAATTGTTTTAAAGAAATAACTAATAATTATTAACAGAAGAAATTTGTGTATTTTGTAATGATGTTCGCTAGAACTATTACAAGGTACATAAAACAATTATTAAAAATTATAATAACATTTATGTGTATGTGGTTCAGGAATTCTGGTGTTTCATGTAAGTGAATATAATGGCAGGTAAATATGTTAATTTTTTTAAAGAAATAACTAATAATTACTAACAGGAGAACTTTGTGTATTTTGTAATGATGTTCGCTAGAACTATTACGAGGTACATAAAACAATTATTAAAAATTATAATAAAATTTGTGTGTATGTGGTTGAGGAATTCTGGTGTTTCGTGTAAGTGAATATAACGGCAGGTAAAGATATTAATTGTTTTAAAGAAATAACTAATAATTATTAACAGAAGAAATTTGTGTATTTTGTAATGATGTTCGCTAGAACTATTACAAGGTACATAAAACAATTATTGAAAATTATAATAACATTTATGTGTATGTGGTTCAGGAATTCTGGTGTTTCATGTAAGTGAATATAATGGCAGGTAAATATGTTAATTTTTTTAAAGAAATAACTAATAATTACTAACAGGAGAACTTTGTGTATTTTGTAATGATGTTCGCTAGAACTATTACGAGGTACATAAAACAATTATTAAAAATTATAATAAAATTTGTGTGTATGTGGTTGAGGAATTCTGGTGTTTCGTGTAAGTGAATATAACGGCAGGTAAAGATATTAATTGTTTTAAAGAAATAACTAATAATTATTAACAGAAGAAATTTGTGTATTTTGTAATGATGTTCGCTAGAACTATTACAAGGTACATAAAACAATTATTGAAAATTATAATAACATTTATGTGTATGTGGTTCAGGAATTCTGGTGTTTCATGTAAGTGAATATAATGGCAGGTAAATATGTTAATTTTTTTAAAGAAATAACTAATAATTACTAACAGGAGAACTTTGTGTATTTTGTAATGATGTTCGCTAGAACTATTACGAGGTACATAAAACAATTATTAAAAATTATAATAAAATTTGTGTCTATGTGGTTCAGGAATTCTGGTGTTTCGTGTAAGTGAATATAACGGCAGGTAAAGATATTAATTGTTTTAAAGAAATAACTAATAATTATTAACAGAAGAAATTTGTGTATTTTGTAATGATGTTCGCTAGAACTATTACAAGGTACATAAAACAATTATTAAAAATTATCATAACATTTATATGTATGTGGTTCAGGAATTCTGGTGTTTCATGTAAGTGAATATAATGGCAGGTAAATATGTTAATTTTTTTAAAGAAATAACTAATAATTACTAACAGGAGAACTTTGTGTATTTTGTAATGATGTTCGCTAGAACTATTATAAGGTACATAAAACAATTATTAAAAATTATAATAAAATTTGTGTGTATGTGGTTCAGGAATTCTGGTGTTTCGTGTAAGTGAATATAACGGCAGGTAAAGGTATTAATTGTTTTAAAGAAATAACTAATAATTATTAACAGAAGAAATTTGTGTATTTTGTAATGATGTTCGCTAGAACTATTACAAGGTACATAAAACAATTATTAAAAATTATAATAACATTTATGTGTATGTGGTTCAGGAATTCTGGTGTTTCATGTAAGTGATTATAATGGCAGGTAAATATGTTAATTTTTTTAAAGAAATAACTAATAATTACTAACAGGAGAACTTTGTGTATTTCGGAATGATGTTCGCTAGAACTATTACGAGGTACATAAAACAATTATTAAAAATTATAATAAAATTTGTGTGTATGTGGTTGAGGAATTCTGGAAGTCTGGTGTTTCGTGTAAGTGAATATAACGGCAGGTAAATATATTAATTGCTTGAAAGAAGTAACTAATAATTATTAGCAGAATAAGTTTGTGTACTTTGTAATGATATTCGCTAGAACTATTACAAGGTACATAAAACAATTATTAAAAATTATAATAAAATTTGTATGTATGTTTTTCAGGAATTCTGGTGTTTCATGTAAGTGAATATAATGGCAGGTAAAGATATTAATTGTATTAAAGAAATGACTAATAATTATTAACAGAAGAAGTTTGTGTATTTTGTAATGATGTTCGCTAAAACTATTAAAAGGTACATAAAAAAATTATTAAAAATTATTATAAAATTTGTGCGTATGTGGTTCAGGAATTCTGGTGTTTCGTGTAAGTGAAGAAATAACTAATAATTATTAAATGGCCAATATGTGTGACAGAATAAGTTTGAACATAATACTGTTATTAAAGTTATGAAATTCTTCGAAAAAAACTAAGTAGGAATTACATTCAGACAAAAATGTTTAAATCTAATCTCCGTTTCATGTAAATGTATTCTTCATCTATGTCATTTCAACTTTAGGAATTTTGGTAAATAAAAAAGAATTATTTATATTATTTATAAAGAAAATTTTACGTATGAATATTTAGTTGCTTCGCTACCCAAAATACGAATGTAAATTATTCATAAATCATCAAACGCACGTTACTATTTTTTCGGAACATTAATGAAAATATGAGAAGCAACAAATTGTCTTTTGAATCTTCTTTAAGCCTGACTTTTTAGGCAAAAATGTCTTTTAATATAAATTATAAAGCAGTTAATTTAATTGTTTTATATTTAATTATCTGTTGATAAGTACGCTAGCGAAAAAATAAGAATAAGGTTTATCATGACGGGGTTACTTGGAAACAAATTACCATTGAATTAGAAGATGGTACGATAATATAGGGTAGAATAGTTTTATACTGACAAGAAGGCGTAAAAACATGAATAGATTTTCTTATTATAAATAATGTAAGACAAATATAATGACAGTTAATTAACTTCTTAAGATCGAATAAATATCACCATTGAGCAAATATTTGTTGAATGAATGTGTTGAGGAAATCACATTTGAGGTTAATATTCTTAAGCTTCTTTCAGATTTTTCCACTACTTGCATACTTATTCAACAATATATTGTTATATTTTCCAAACTTTTCTTACGAGATTTAAACTCCCATATACGACCATCATATTGCTTCGCCATGATACTTCACTATTAATGCACGTTCGCTCCCCTTAAACTATCGTGACAACAAGTTGACTCGAAACACAAAGTACTTAATCTTCTCAGCGAAACCCGAACAAAAACCAATGCCGAGCGACTCCCAGCGAAGGCAAATAAAAAAATAAACCCGCTTCGATTGCCCATGTCGAAGTTTGGAGCCGGGCGACAACAGTTTGTTGGTATTTTTAATTATAAAACTTGTAGAGAGTTACAGACGACCTCAGTTTGCTGTTTAATGAAACACAATAAGTTTAGAGCGCGATTGGTGTGGGCTGTTCTTTTTCAGTCGACTGAATTGCATTGTTGTATTGATGGCGAAGTATGCACGCCAGCATCGAAAGGCAGATATACAGCGTTTTATTAGAAAAAATATCTACACTTGCAGTACAACTGCGGCGATTTCCAAAGCTATTATAGCAAATAATATTTATCCGAACTGAACACACTGTGAACATACTTATCAATTAAAAGACATTAAACGAATTCTAACTATTAAAAACTTTGAATATTACAGTAATTAATTTTTAACTTAAACATGACATTTAGTTAAAAAAAGGGCAACCTACACTCTCCATGTGTTCTCTCTTTTAATATGTAAATTAACTATACTCAACGACATTACATTTAATAGAATAGTCATATCCATTTAAAAAGTACAAAATTATGGCCAATATGGACGAATTATAGTAAAAGAGATAGAGAACGATAGAAACGTGTTTAAAAGAGATAGTTGCTTCGACAACGACACTGTTACCCTATTTTTCAAGAATCATTTTATAGAATTAACTGTCGAGACATCCTTACGTAATAGCTATAACTACATGAAAAGTAGTTTGGATGCAATAGAAATAATAAGTTTTGTCGTGAAAAGTATGGTAATGTATAATTGTATGCAATGTATGTTATCATACATACCGTATTATATATGGTATGTATGTTATCATCGTGATATTAATATCGAATTTGACTCATATGGAAAGTCACCAGCTATACAGGAACAAAATGTCACTTGTATAGCTGGTGACTTACCATATACGTCATATATTATATTCATGTTTTGACGATAACAGTATTCCCAACCACCAACCATGTTGACTCAGAGCCCATCCATAGACCCATAACAATCGATCTCAGGTCATATAAGTATGCATGGTCCTTAAAAGTTACCAACAGTGACCCGTATCTGCTAGATTGGAGACATTTGAAGGGGTCAATGTTGGGATCTTTGAAGGGGTGCTTTTCAAATAACATAATTAAAGACTGTCTCTGCTCCATGAACCACTTTGCAACTTCATTTCTTTTAAACTTGTACAGGTTCTAAATGACTTGGAGACTGTTTTTGAAGTCAATGTGCGACGAAGACACATCTTGAAATTCCCTGTGCTTCCACTTGGACTGTCAGTGAGGACTGAGGTGATCTCTAAGACAAGCCTTTTTCTTGTATAGAGAAATTCTTTTACTAAAGATTGCAAGTGTAGCAGTGTGCAAGTATTCAAGTGCAACAGATGGGAAAAGAGTTTTGTTAAACATTATAAAAATTAAAAGAAACATTTTTCTTAATATTATATTTTTTGGTTTCAGTTTTTTTTTATTATAAAAGTCAAATGATATCGGCTTCTAGAAATCATTTTATTTTAAGACGTCGGTCTTGAAAGTATTTCATATATTGTACTCATTGTATGTACTTTGTATACATATATATTATATTTACGTAAGCATGATAATATTAAAGGTTTGCAATCAAATTCCTTATAAACAAATCTCAATTTCATGACTAGAACTTTATAAAATATCTTTAGCATTGATGCTTACATTCCTATCGGCTTCTGAACGATCGAACTTCATGAAAATTTACATAAATAAACTGTTAACAGTTTGTATACAGCAACATATTGTTAATCTCTACTAATTTTCACACAACGGCAGCAAAAGAAGAGCACAATGAAAATAAATCGTAATCGCATTATTGAGGCTGTCTCAACACATCCCCGACACGCCGATGCCTGAGCCGCATTCCCGTACATAGTATGCGTACGTGCATGTGTGATAACTTAACATAAAGAATGAATGTGTGAATGATTAATACCATCATGTATTTTACAGCAATACAATATTGAGTCGCGTGAATGTCCGGCTAAAGGAAACGTTTAATCTTGGCCAGAGGCGGCGAGTTCGGGTAGAGCGGCGTTTTTCCATTTGTCACCAGGACGGCATATACCGTGAAGAAGAAATATCAGTTTGGAAATGTCTGTTGATTTCTTTTGTATTGTTGTTTTTTTTTCTTTTGTGATACTATTATTCATCAAAATATCTTATTTGGGCTATGTAGATTTATAATGGTGCATTGGTGGAAGACAGATATGTGCATAGAAATATTTACATTTCGTCTGAATCTTTAGCGTCGTTTTATTGTGAATGTTACATTTAGTTGAATTACATATAATTAGCTCTACTATATTAATCTATACAAACTATTATTCTTAAGTGTCGTCTGTCTCAAAAGTTTAAACACGTTGCACTAAGATTACTTGTCTACGTGATGTATTTATCTGTCACCTAGTCACCAATTTTTGAGTTTTTCATTGTTAACTTTAACGAGTCTCGAAGAAAAGCTTAACCCATGTGCCAAATCGATTTTCGATTACAATATCGATTGTTTCTACCTCTTACTTATTGATGAACGGTTCATACTTTTATATTTGTCATATTAACATTGAAACTTTGTGAGTATTTGTGACTAAATATTATAAATATCTAATAACACGTCATTACACATACCGCTTAAAACCTCTCCAGGAAGTGGATATGTGTTTGCGTGCTAATCCAGTACTGTGTTCCAGTTAAATAAGTTATTTGGAGTTGCCTATGGGAAACCAGCCAGATTTTCAGAAAATTGGAATATTTCCTGCCACGAGAATATATTTTATGCTGTTTACTTTGCTACACATTTCACAACTGATGCAGATGAAACTACTGAGCTGTTTACTTCTCCAGCTAGCACTCAAACATATTCTACTAATTCACTCAGACCGAGCAACTCCCGCGAATCATCAATTCTTCGATCCTGCCAATCATTGGCAAGTAATTAATTTTTTTATTTTTCCTAGCATCTCTAAAGAACCATCGATTTTTCCACTTACTGCAACAACATTTAACGTCGCAAATATACAAAATATACAAACGACTATGAAATCTCTTGAGAATTCTTAGGCCCCCGAAAGGGTTGATTGTTTGAGTGTTATCTTACACTCAAAAAATCATCTTACAAACTTTAAAACCAGAACCAGGAAACCAAAAAAACTTTAAATCTATTATAATTGCAAAAATTAAGAAAAAATAAAACAAATGATTCAACATCAGAAGATGAAAATGACGCCATAATTAACAAAAATGATTGTGTTTATTGCGGTGAGTTGTATGGAACATTCAGGGTAAAAGAGGATTGGATGCATATTACAAAGTGTAAGAGGTGTGTCCTCGAGGGCGGATTGAGTACTAGAAGACAATGTATATAAGTGTGTGAATATATACGTAGGGGAAAACCGTCCAAAACCATGTCTCGCTGTATTGCTACTCTCTCTAAGGTATGTCATTAACATAATTCAATTCTTCTATAATATTGAAAAATACTACGGCTAAAAAACGGCTTTGGACGGTTTTCCCCTACGTATATATTCCTAGAAAGAAGGAGATAAACGGAAACGGTATCGGGAGGAAAAGAAAAGAGGCAAAACTGGTATGGGGTTATGTACGGTACAACTTTTCAAGACGATATTAGTACACGTGTGAAAGCGCTTTGTTACTAGAGTCTAATTTCGTCCACATTTTAATAGCATACAGCGCGAATGAATGCTCTTAAAATAGAACATCACATTTGAGAATAAAGAGAGTAAAGAGAGAAAGAGAAAGAAATGTTAAAAAATAGTTATTGGAAAATATGGTGGCGGTCAAATTAGGTTTTTAATTTCATTTTTTCAACGATATTAACTAAGAATATAAAGTACCCTAGACATATGAACGTGTTAGTAAAGGTTTATGGATTTACTATAGAGCAAAAATGCAGTTGAATGCGTACATTTTAACATTTGAAACGACAATGATCTTTTGAGCGATTATTTAATTAAGTTATTTGAGCGTTTTTAGTAGAGTTAAGAATATGAAACTTGGTATTTCGATAGTAGATGGTATTTAGATGGAAAAATTAATACATAACATATCACGGAAAATATCTACAGTTATTAAGTAATTAACACACAATTAGAATAAGTTGAAAAAAAATATCTTTATTATATCGTTTCTTCAAATGAATCATTGGCGCAGGACAAAGTACTGCATTCAGAAATCATGAAAAACATTTTCTTCTTTCTTTTTTCAGAATAAAATAAAATTAAATATCTTGTAGTTACTGATATCGCGAAAAAGAAGAAATCGATTTTTTAAAACCTTTTTTCGATATGGCAAATAATGAGTAAATTTTCGTTTTAATGCCGTCTTTGAATCACATTTGACCATCGTTCCATAATAATTTAATTTAGTAGCTTGTTTAAGTGAGTTATTGACTCAGCGATAAAACGCTGGTCACTGATTGCGGAAGTTCTGGATTCTAATTTTTTAATTAATTTTTTTTCTTTCTTGTAATAAACTAAAAAATACTTCAGTAAATTTCTTATATTAAGAAAAATAAAACAAATTTTTCTTTACAATTATTTGAAAAAAAATCATCAAGACATTAGCGTTTTCGATTTTAGTGCTACCTATAACATTTTCAACTCTTACGTTAACCTAAAGAGTCACAGTAACTTTATACTTTCAAACGGTGTCTTTATACTTGCAAAATTTACATTAATCGTCACAACAGTTTCCTACCAGGATCTTATTCCATTTTTCAGCTACGCTGGCAGGAAATAACAACCTGTTCACAATATCGAAAATATCTGCAATAGAATGAGAGTGATTTTATGCGGCGAAAATTTATTTGTATCAAACATACGTAATAATTCCATTCCCAATTTTGTCACGATTTTAATACCCAAATTCTTGCTTAAACTATTATTACGTTTTGCCAATTTGCATCAAATAATAAAATCGAGAGATTTTAATAAAGTTTAACGAACATTCCGACGACGAGGTGCCCCGAATTTCGGCCTGTTCAAACGGCTCAGATAGCTTTCGAATAACTCGCTAAGAACAATGTAAAAGTTCGACCGGCAAGATTGAACGCGCGACAGCTAATTGGAAGCGGGCATGCGCCCGTCGTCCCAACAATTCACACCTGTCAATGGAATGTCCAATCGGAATTTCAATCGGGGGCCAACTATAAATGGCGAGATTAGATGAGTCGGGCGATAAATTCCCTCTGAAGACGGTGACTTTGTTTTATGCCCTCTGTTTATATAGAGGCGTGCAAGTCGTACAATTGCCGAGGGATCTTAATATTGTTGAGGGATATATTATTTTTCATCTGGAGGTCAAATAGGTTACGCACCTTCCTTTAAAGCCGCACAGCTTTCTATAAAATTAAGTTAATATTAGTTATAGTTTCGTTATTCGCTCTTGATCCGTGAGTTTATGGTCGAGTAAGAATGTCAATGGGTTTTATATTTACTATGAAGGCAAAGGCAGTTGAATACAATTTAATGTTCTATTTTATAATATTCCTTCTATTTTTGATCCATTTAATGTCCTTTTGTTTGAATCTGTGGGTACATATACATTTTTTTAATTCACACCCTAAAACAATATGTTTTTGTAATAGTGAAGTTAATTCTACTTCTACTAAGTTTATATATATATATAAATCCATATATATATATATATATATATATATACATATATATATATATATATATATATATATATAACAAAATATGTGCGTACTGCAGCATGCATATAGCATATATTTTCAAAAATTGTTGATGTTAGGTAGCTAAAGTAATTTTATTTTTGGAAGATCTAGTCAATTTTTTCAGATTTTTAGACTCATGGAAGAAAAATGTAAGCGAAGGAGACATATTGGACATCAATTTGAAATTTAATATTTTCCAAACGGCGTTTAAAAATGTGAAGTGAACCAATTATTTCATTTTAATATACATATTCAGTGCTATTAATGGTGGCGATAAATACCATCAGGATTGTTTAAGTTTAATGTATTATTAAAAATTAAATACCCTCAATATTGGATGTATAAAGATAAATGCTATTTTAATCAAGCCGTTAGGTTATACATTGTCTTGTTTGAAAACTATAGCTACACATATATGTATATATATATATATATATATATATATATATATATATATATATATATATATATACATATATAATCAACTATTTAACTTCCACTTCATATTCCAGTTGTAAGAATGAATTTTATATTCCGCATGGTTAGAACCGAATGTTTTGTTTTTCAGAAATTGCTGTTAAGAGTAAAAAATATATAGAAATAAAATAAAATTATTTGGCGTTATCAACTTGTGATGTATCCCTTTTCTGAATTTTACTTTTTAGAATTCGAAAGATATCTTACGTCAGTTGATATTCTAGATCTGTAAATAATCTATTAGCATCACTGATTCGCGTCAAAAATGCAAAGTATGTTGCGATGACATTATGAAAAATAACCTGCTTTTGCAGTCTCCTCGCTCTCCATAATTGTGAATATGGTAAAATGTAATTTTAAGCAGTTTCTTTTATATGAATGCAAGTATTAGGGAAGTTGCTGCATTTTTCATCCCATTTTATTACTTCAATGAAATTTTGCTTAATGTTATTTATACCATAATTAGCACTTGTGTGAATAAATCATATTAGAATTTGTATTTGGTAAATAAATATTAAAACAACAGAATATAAGAAACGTTTGTTAGCCATTACTAACCAAGATTTTGCTACGCTGTAATCCCCGGGAACACATGAACAAGCGTTGTAACTCTCGGAGCATCGCTGCATCTCTCGGGACTCCACTGCGCATTGTTTTGTTTTACGATTTCCTGGCTGCTGGTTTTAACTATTAACTGTCATAATACAACGTAATTTATATTTCTTTTTTGGTCTTGTATTTTTTTAGATAACTTTCAAATATCTACTAGTGACTTTCAATTTTATTCTTAAATAATGCAAAAACCATTTAATTGAAACGTCGAACGTATACATTTTGATGTGTTTTTGAAGATCCTTGTCTTTGAGGGCCATTTAAGAGCCAATAATGTGTATTTTTAATGTAATTTTTTTGACTACAATATTAAAGTAAAATACTCCATTAAAAAAGACTTGAAAGATTGGAAGCAATTCATATAATATATTCTATTGTGAAAACATAGTTAGTTTGCAACATTCCTTTAAAACGTTTATAACTGAACACTTTTTAAATTTGTAGAAAATTTGAAATATTTCAGACAGGAAACTCACCGTATTGGCCATGCAAAATCTTACCTGTCTATTGAGAATACAATTTTTATTATGACATGAATATTCTATATAATCTATTTAGTGGGTACATACGATATTCATGTCTTGTTATTAATACTATTTCCAAACACCACGCAGTTTATTTCAGAGCCCCTACATGGTACCTGTTACCTCATGTGACATAGGTATGAATGGATGAAAAGCCCCCGGTCGTGTTCCGTACGTACTGCCAAGCGCTTCCAAGTGATAGGGTTATGGACTCAACAAGTCTTTTCTTCTAGAATACAATTTGAGGACACTCTGGATGACTCAAAGATTGGTTCACTTTTAACCAAGTTAAAGAACTACACCCTTCGGTGATTAAAAAAAAAACAACATGTTCCTGTACTACATCTACTAAATGTTTCTATTCTTCTGTTTGGACTGCCAGTGGTTCAACGACTCGTAGCTAAACGAATTGGCGTCAACACTTTTGTTTCTGCTCGAAAAAAATTTGAATTTTATGAAACATTATAATTTTTCAAGCATATTTTTCTTAATTTTATATTTTTGTTGTACAGTTATTTTTATTACAGAAAAACAAAGGTGGCCGGCTCCCTGCTAAGTACTTTTATATCATGATATGGGTCTGGAATATATTTAGTTTTTCAACCGTAATCGCATGCATATTATAATTATATAAGCATGGTATAGTTATTAAACATAATACGAACTAATAATAGTAGATAAATAAAAACAGCAAAAGTCCTTAAAAACAAGTCACAATTCCATCAATAAGATTATTCAAAATGTCATTAATTTTGTGGCGCATATTCCCATCGGCATCCGAACGAGCGAGTTTACTACACTCGCATTTAAAACAGGATTTAATAATCAATTGTACACAACGACATATTGTCCCTTAATAATTTTCACACAACGACAGTCAGAGCAGCGCCCAATGAAAACAAATTGTAATCGCATTATTGAGGCTATCCCAACACTCCCCCCACGTGACTTGTCAACGCCCCGCTCGCATTCCAGCACTTAATATGGGCACGTGAGCTTGCGATAACTTTACATAAAGAATGAATGTGTGAATGATAAATAATATCACATATCTTATAGCAATACAATATTGAGTTATGTGAATGTCCGGCGGAAGGAAGCATTTAATCTTGGCCGGGAGCGGCTTGCTCGGGCAGACCGGCATTTTTCAATTTGTCATCCGGGTGGCAGCTACCGAGCAGAAGAAATATCAGTTTGGAAATGTCTCTTGATTTCTTTTGTATTGATGTTTGTCCTTTTTTGATAATATTATTTATCAAAATATTTTATTTGGGTTGTGAATATTTTTCGTGGGACGATACTGGAAGGCAGATATGGGTATTGGAATATTTACATTAGGTCTAAAGCTTCAGCCTGATTTTATTGTTAATATCAAATTTAGTTGAACGATATATATTGTGTTAATTATATTAATCTATAAAAATATGTGATAGTATTGCCATTTAATGGTTCTCTGTCTGAAAACATTAAAAATTGCTTATCATTATATATATATATATATATATTATCTTAGGATTACTTGTCTGTACGATTTGTTTACTGTGACACAGTCATGGTCAAATTACAAAAAAGAATACAAATGAAATACAAATTTAGTGTGTAATGTGGTGCCAGGGAGACCTAAGTGTGATAAGGGAAGGTTGAAAAATCAAGAGAGAATGAACGTCTTACAATTCGTAATCAAAACAGGAGTTAGTTTTTTGGAGATTGTTTGACGTAGAGCTATGTTATTAGGGCTATGTGTGAAAACAATTACTAAATGTGCTAGAATTAAATACAGATTTTGGATGATATATTTAGTAATTGGTTCGTACACAAACTTTTGCCACAAAAATGTCAATATCGTATTGGGACTCATAATAAAATATAGTTCTAAATGTGATTAATATTATTATGCATTTAGCTTTTAAGAAGACCAAATGAAGAGCAATTAAGTTGTGTTCATGTTTTCAGTTGATTTAAACTCTTTAAAATCTTGACGTTTTATGCTCTCTATATAGCGAAGAAACGACTATAAACTATGACTAAAGTATTGTAATACTGTTTTAAGTAACATATGTTCGGTTTTTTTACGACATGAATACATAAATTCGTTCACAAAACGACCACAGCTCGAAAGGCCGACAGGCTCACAAGGGTTGTGAAAGTTACAAAGTTGTTAATGCAGGTATCGCTTGTCTTGCAGCGGGCGCACAGTGCCGCCAATGTATTGCAAATTCACGGTGAACCATCATCTGAAAAAGCTTACATTGAATAATATTCAGTTTATTTGCTAATAGAAATGTGTATAATCGGTACTTTCTCTGTTTACATTTTTATATATCATTAGTAATTCAAGGGCAGCCATAAAATTACTGTAGGTAATATATTTTTGTACATGTTTACATCAATTATAATAATTTTTGATAGCTGGTATTCTTTTAATTTATATCTAAAGATGGTATTTTTAATATTGTCATTGACCAGTTATAACTGTAAAATATATTTTTAGATATTTCATTAAGTGCTATTGGATATATGGGGAAGAGAATAAAAGATTGAAAGTTTATTTTGATTTTTCATAGATATTACTTTTAGGATAAAAATAACTAATAACTGTGTAGGCTAAAATATTTTTTCTCAATATATTTTATGTCTGTAGTAGTAGATTCGGTATTGCTTTTTCTGACAAGGAATTCGTTTTAAATACTGTGTACATAAAATATTCAGCAATCCGTGTATTGAAATGTTTTAATTTAAAAATTTAACTTTTTCTATTTTGTTATTATATAAAATACGTATCGATTCGACTTCGATATCGATTTCATTTAGGAATATTTTTGTATTCACTTCAAAACGACATTAATTGTAATTGTCATGAGTAAAATAATTGAGAATATTACCGAGTACCGTACGTCACTGAAACGATTATTTTTTTTCGTACCTTATAACTTTTTGTTATTAGATAGTAAGCATTTCTTTAACATAATCGTAATACGAACTTTATTGTAGAGGAATTTTGCATATTCGTGTGGCGCTCAATTTTGCGATTTTAAATGTGACTTAAGTTTGATGAGAGTTTCATTTTTTTGGCATTTGAGTTATTGAAGGCATTGCTTCGTCTTGAGTGGTTCTAAAATTATATTCATGACTACATTATCAATATGGTAAAGTATTTGTGTGGTTCGCGGTATGTTTGCTATGTTTATTTTACAATCTGACTACGTTTTTGTTATTTTTCTGTCACTCTAAATATGTTTTATTTCTCACTAATTTGTTCAATGTTCATTAAAGTGTAAATTGAGCAAAAATATTTTAATTACTTGTACATACTCATCAAAGTAGAATTTGTTAATTATAATTAAAGAATAATTGCTTGTTTCAAAGTAAAAAAAATGATTAATTTTTCTGAAAGAATCATTTCAAAACTTTTGAAAATGTTATTAAATGATTTTTCCAATTTCGTAAATCACGCGGAAAACTACATAAAAATAGTTTTTTAGTTTCACCGTTTAACACAAAGATATTTTATTAATATGTTTATTCATTTTGATTTCGCTTTGATTGGAAAAGTTTTTCTTTCCAAATATTTGTCAATTCTCAAGTTAGCGGCGAAAGGAATTTTAGACATGTATGTTATTTAGACTTCTATGGAAACTGTAGAAGCTGTGAAGCTATGCCGGACTAATTGTTATGACGAATCTTTAAGGGTCCCATATTAATTTGTTGTAATCCCTAAATATTGATTTGTTACTACGGGCTAACAGTGCGTAATATTGCTTTTATAATTTATCTAATTATAATTTAACTATTGACAAGAAATACATTTAAAACGAATTACATATATCAGAGTTTGATAATGATGGAAAGCAGGTATTTAAACATCATGAATAGAATTTATAATTTTTTCTTATATGTTTTACTATTTGTTTTTCAAACTTACTATTTCTATACATAAAAATATATTGCATACCTTTCAATGTTTCGTCAAAATTGAAAATTCTATTGGTTGAGCGTATAAACCCGAGATTATCATTCGAAAATTATTGTGCAGAAATATAGCATATATACAATTTATAGCATAGTTTTATGGAATGGACATCTTGAATTAAAATGTAACATTTACTAGAAATTCAATTATGAAATTAAGTTTTTAAAGTACAATTTTATGATAAAACATCAATTTTTAGAATTAATCAAACGTCTAGTAACATATGTTTTAACTTTAGAAATAAAATCGATGTTTGGAAAAAACATATCCGACTGTTACATTGCGCATGTCCTAATAATTCCAAATGCGGCCGATGCGAGCTCCAGTTTGGAAAAAGTTAGCGCAAAGTATTTTCATAGCTTTCGAGAGTTTAGGCCTTACTTATTCTTATTTTATCTGCCTAAATTTTTATTGTATTCAGATATTGCATACTGAAAATTTATTGAAAATTAATGTCAAGTAAGAATTAACCAGTTTTGTCCGTCAATAGGCTAATGAAAATGAGGTGAAACAATATACTTTTGTCTAGCTCCTGTTAGACAACGATAATGAAATTTAGGAATTGACTATTAAAGCTATAAAATATTTATCGCTCTTAATGTGGATATACAAAGTTGAATATTATCATCCAAGTTATTAAGTTACATTGTCTTGTTTGAAAACTGTATTTTATTGTGTAAAATTGCGCATAGAATATTAATGCAGCGTGAGTAATGTGTTTTATGCACGACGGTTTTTTTCGCCGATATTAGCTGGCGCTTCATAGATAGGAAGGGAGTGAAGCGCATATTTGGTATTTCTAACTAGTGGCTTTGTTTCCGTAAAATTAATATTGTGAGCCAGGCTTTTTGTAAGCTTGATTTAAGTGGCAAGTTCATGTGTTATTATAAACGAAGTCTTGTAGTACATTTATATGTGGTCATAATATGAAATTTTGTAAGGTATAAGCTTATAATTTTGCTTATTTGTACAGTAGTTTTTAAGTCCTTAGCATTAGTTCGAATTGCGTATCAATGTTTGATCTTATTTTTCTTTTGAAATGTATATCTATGCGAAAGTTAATGGAATAAAATGTAATTAGATAAATGGCATCAGTATCAAGTGGAAATAATAATTGAGGAATGCAGTTCTAACCGAAATTCATTTTTGGGAAAAATATCTATTAGAAATAATATTAATTTTGAACAATATTGATTAAAATTACTGGTTTATGTTATTATTGATACTAATTTAAAAAAAAATATTGATCGTTATTATAACACAAATTTAAATGTTATTATATGAAGTTTCACATTCTACACTTCTTTTTAATTCATTCTTATTAATTTCTATATCTATACGTAACTAATAAAATGTTCTAAATATCATGAAAAGAAACGTACATAATTTTATTTTTTACAGAAAATTTTTTTACAGAAAATGATTTTAAAACTAAGAAGACATTGTCTTAGGAAACTTTCAGTATGTGAGATGCCTTCAAAATATTGCTATGTCATTAATTAATCTTCCTTAATACGGTGATACATTTAGATATTATCTTGAATTACTAATTCGAATTTCAAGTCCAAATATGTAATTGATCTTATGGATCAATAAAATATTACATCGCCATATGGAAATTACTACATCCTTGGATACATTTAATGATTTATATGTATATTGTAGTGACAACATGACAAATTATATGTTCATTTTATCTGTACCTTAATACATTCCATATCCACAATATGCTACCTAGTGATAATTATTTCATTAAAACTAATAGTTATTATAATACAAGTTAATTATTTATTAAAAAAAGTTATGATTTTGCATAATATTTTATATGAAATTTTGGCACTTTACACAAAGAAAACGGTCACTATATTCTTTTGCTATAATCACTAGTTTTCAATTATGTTATTCTGTCGAAATAGAAAAGCTGTCAAATCGAAAAGTAACAATAGCAGAAGAAGCTTACTTTTTCGTGTATCAATTGTCTTGCGAGACGTCAGTGCCAATGAAGTGTTTGTTGTTCACGAGTTCCTGTCCGGAGTTATCTATTAAGGTCTTAGTGGGCAGCTTCAGGCACAGGATGACAGTCGACTATTCTTTGGTAAAATTCATTATTCAAAATTTGTTGTAATGTTTATTGTCCACAGGTTCCGCAAAATAACTTATTTATCCCTGAGTAAGAGTATTATTTCGCAGACATAAAAATCTGCGTATTGGTAAATTAGATTTTCTTTACTTTTTTCTTAGACGGATGTTCTATTTATCAAAGTGAAACGTTAAAATATAAATATGATTGAGAATATTTAGAAAATAACAAAAATATTATTGAAAAAAAATGATTTAATAAAGAAACAAATTTAAAAGAAATACAGCCATTATTTTCACCTTATATTTTTATGGTGAATCTAACCAACAATCTGTGTATGATACAATTCACCAACAACCCGTATATTTTAAAAATTTCTCAAAAACTTAATGACAATAACTTAATAGACGAATAAGATATTAGACGTCAATTAGTTAAATTTTCAGGAGAAATTAAAAGATTTTCTATCTTTTTTATGCGCTTATTTATAGTTTATTTGCCTTTGAGAAGAAAATGAGTAAAGTAAGATAGCTAGAGAAAGAGAAATAATCGTTTTGGGTATAAAAACGATGCTTACGGTCACTTCATAATCAAAAGCTTCCATTATAAAAATAATTGACAAAAGAAAACACGAATTCTCGAATACGTGGATTTCGTCCCAAAATTGTATTTACTTTAAAGGTATATGAACACAATTGTATCAATTAACACAAAAGATGGGTTATGATTTGAGCAGTATGTGGACGTGTGCCTATGGATATTCCATACTAGGGACCAAACTACTGGAGTGATTTTAGCAATGAGGTATCGTTAGTTTCGTCCTAATATTAGTGTTATAGGCTACATAAAAACATAATACACACCCAATGGCCGCCAAATCGTCTCGGATTTTATGAAAATTAATTTTAAATCACATTGAAATGTTTGTCAAATTAAAGGTTTTAATGAATCAATAATACCTATTATATATGCCTGGATGTGACTAGTTATTAATAAATTTCACATATTTCATCAACGAATCCAAGACTCTCAAATTCGTGGAGGAAATGGTACTAACAATTGATACAAAAAAAGTTTATTAATTCATTAAAAGTTTGAAATAAAATGCTATTGTTTACTACCAACAATGAAAATTGATCTTCGACTATGGAAAAAAGTTTATTGCAAGAAATATTTTAAACATTATTTTTTAAATTTAAATTGCCTATATTATTTATTAAAATCTCTCAAAGCTTTTTTTTGTATTTTACGTAAACGGATTTCAGTTTTTTAAAATGTAATTTTATGTTGTTTAATGGATTTTGTTTAAGAAGAATTAGTGTAATGAAGACAATATTGTATGAAAAACATACATTAAAAGGCATTGAGATCCATAAGAAGGCAACAGAATATTGAATGACATTCAGATACTGTAAAGAATATTATTCTGAAATTAAAAAAATAACGATTTCGTTTACTCTTCGAGAATGACTTATGAAAAATTCTCAGGCCGTGATAAAAAACAAATGGGTAAAAAATGGCTAGAAAATTGTGTAGAAAATCTATTTACGTCTAGATAAGGTTGATATGAATGGTTTATAATAGAAATATTAATAACGAAATTACTTTTGGCATTGATAAAATAAATATTCCTGTAAAACATATGTTTTTATTGGCCTATTATGGATTTCTTAAGTCTTACTTCTTTTTTGAATAGTTAAGACGAGTATAATTTTATTACAAGCGACAAATAGAAATTACGGCTTTAATGCACGTATTTTTATATTGTATTTATGGAGATATTGAGAATAATGTCGTTATTTTGTGATTAATCGACTTTATGGAATTTAAAAAAATTAATGTAAAAATTGTAGGCGTGCAGCTAATAAAACCGTCACTTTTTTAGATCAATTTCTGGAATATTAGAGAAACTTCTAGAATATTTCTTGCAGGGTATAAAGAAAATAACTTCTGTTCCATTTGGAATTGAGTAATCGATGAGTAAAGAATAAATTAAAAATGGAAGTATTTCGAAGTGAACTCAGAAAACTCTTTCTTCATAAATGTCGTTTAGGGCAAAACATCAGTGAAGCATCATGCAATATATACACAAAGATGGGTAATTTTATGTTGTATGCCATCATATGATACAGCCAAGCACTGGTTCCAAAGATTCAAAGAAGGAAATTATAACTTGTCCGATAAACCTCATCCAAATCGACCTCCAACAATTGATTTAGGAAAAATTAAAAGCCTTATTGAATAAGATTCCAGAACAAATTCATTTTGCTTGGCAGAGCTATTTTCATGCTCTTATACTGCAATGAAAAAACAACTTCATGCTTTGTGAAAGAAGTGAAAATATTATGTTGTATGCCATCATATGATACAGCCAAGCACTGGTTCCAAAGATTCAAAGAAGGAAATTATAACTTGTCCGATAAACCTCATCCAAAACGACCTCCAACAATTGATTCAGGAAAAATTAAAAGCCTTATTGAATAAGATTCCAGAATAAATTCATTTTGCTTGGCAGAGCTATTTTCATGCTCTTATACTGCAATGAAAAAACAACTTCATGCTTTGTGAAAGAAGTGAAAATATTCCACATGAACGAACACCTTCAGCTTCAGAGGAGAGCTAATATGTGCTTGGAGCTATGGAGTTCCCATCATACCAACGAGAGGCTAAAGTATCTAGTTATTGAAGATGAAAAGTGGGTAGCCTATGTTAATTTTTAGCGTAAACGCTAGTGGCTAAGAGCTGAAGAAAACGGTGTTCCTAGACCAAATATAATACTAAACAAAAGATACTTTTGAATGCATGGTGGTTTATAAATGTAGTTATGCATTGGGAACTTTTTTCAAATTACGAGGACAATTACAGCTAAGATCTATTGCGAACAATTGAGCAAAGTCACCACTAAGCATCCTTTGAATCAGTTTATTTTTTACACGACAATGCTCGATTCCACGTAACAAAAGTAAAGAGAGAAAAACTATTTTCACTTGGATGGAGTATGCTACTTCACCTACCGCACTCTCCAGATCTTTCGCCATCTAATTGCCATCTGTTTCACTCTTTGTCTAATAATTTACGTGATAGAAAATTTAAAAATGAAAGTCATATCGAACTTCACTGGTTTTTCAGTCAAAGGCACGAAGATTTTTACAAGGATGGAAATTTAACTCTGCCTATATTTTGGCGACAAGTGTTATATACCCACTGTATATATAATTAACGATTAATTTTATTGAAAACATTTAAAAAGTTGAAAAGTTTGTCTACAGAAATGTCGGGTTTATAAGTTGCCAACCTAATATTTCCTATTCAGATATCTCATGGGGTAGGGTAGGTTATATTTAACATATTTATATTTGTTCGAACTTTATTTTAATTATGTCTAATATTACCGTGGAATATACCATTTTTATATTAAAGAAAGTCATATAAATTGTGATAATTTAAGCTCGTAACGTAATTAAAATTCTAAACACTTTTCCACGATATCGCCCTAGTCACCTTTACAATGTTAGTATGCCTATTTATTGGAATGACAAAAATTTTATAAATTCATAATTGCGAGTGTAGTGCACATAAAAGGATAGATTGATTCAGTCATGAGTATAGTAATGATGATATGCATTATACATTGTTTTATTTATGAAATTTGTTTTATTTAAATTAGTAATAATCATAAGACAGCAATAATGTATGAATATTCCCTTAAGGTGGAGTGGGATGCAATTAACTATGGCTTAATGATGGAATAAGAAATTATTTATAATATATTTGCGAACAATTTGAGTAATAAATTATAATTTGGGTAATTATTAATAAATGTCTAAGTTTGTTTTTGTATTTCGATTTTTCTGACTTACGTATTATATATGTATATTTGTAAAAGCTTGCTTTAAATTTTTTATCACCTTTAAGTAGCAGTTCTAGCTACATTAGAAAAATGCCTCTAGCAAATTCGTTTTGTTCTATTTCCGAAAATATCAAATTTCGTCAGATACTATCCCTTTCGGTAATTTTCTAGTTTGGGGTCGGTCCTCCATCTTTAGTCCTAACCACACGTACCACAGTGAAATGCTCAATTTCCAATACACGCGAATAAAAATGTAATACATGTCTATTTATGTCTCCGTATTCACAATTAAATGAAACTACGTGATGTAGTACTATTTCTACTTTCTTTAAGTTCTTTACTACGACCTAGGTTTCGTTGTATTACAACATCTTCAGGTGGGCTATTAGCAAAGATAATAGCCCACCAGAAGATCACGTAGTTTCATTTCATTGGGAATAATGAATTTCTACAAAATTGATGCCAAATATATTCAATATTCAATCTCCGTATTCATTAGTTTATTGTAATGTAATTTACTTATTTTGTAGAAATACTTATGTTTACGCGTCAATACTAGGGTAATTAAGCGTTTTATATTGAGAACAGTATATATTTATTTTCCGTTACTGATTCATTACTTTTATATTCAATTGATTCCGGATCGACGAAGCTTTCTCAAAGAATTCAAACTAAAACTGGATAAATTAGCATCAAACAAGGAACCTTACAATCTGAATAATCATTCGGAGTCCGTCCCGAAAGATGAAGTTAGTATAATATGGTTTAATTAACATATCAAAAAACCAAATAAATGTGGCATATAAGTTCATGCAATCATCGACGCTAAGTATCTATAAAGATTAGGAGTACACGTAGAAATTCCACCATATGATCTTCATAAATGGTAATGCCCGAATGATACAGTCAGTCTCGTAAAAAGGCTTTTCAGATTCATTCACAGGTTCTGGTCGCTATATGGTAACTGAATTATTAGTGTTATGGAAACTAAATAAGTATGGCATAAAAGTTAATGTAGTGATTGACCCCAAGACTTTGTGATGCATTATGATAATGCCATACGGGAAGAGGCCGCAAAAAGTGTATTTTTGTAATATAATCAAATTGTGTGTTAATGGAAATGACAATCTGTGCGAAACATACAACGATGCTTAGTCCGTAGAACTCGTTGAAGCCCTTAAATACATGAGATTTTGCTACGTTCCCTGGGAAAGTGATTCAATGGTGATACTCAATCTTCTTATTTTGAAAGTAGCCCAAGTTTTTTTAAACAATAATATAATCAAATGAGATACATGCAAGAAGTTTATGTGAAAAACAATTTTAATTGATAAGTACAACTGCCAATTAATATTTTTTTAAATTTTATGATTTACCTTCAATTTTCTTAATAAATTATTCATTGGCAAGTTTTAATACTTCAACCATCTTTTCTTTACCAGCAATCTGAAATTCTATTTTGTTTTAGGCTGAAATAAAGATAGTGAATAACCTCAAATTGAGATATACTATGTCCATTGATGGAATGATGAATTGTATCTTAATATTAGCAAATTTATGAAGATGAAATATTACCGTGCTTATTTTCGAATGATTTCTAATTATTATAAATGTTATCCATTTTGGAGTCACTTTGAATAACTTCTATGTGAGATTTCGGCGAAGTCCGATCTTAGCGTAGTCGATAGCTGATTATGTCCCATGATCGTATTATAGAAATTTTTCTAAAGTCACGTAAATTATCGGATTTTTTACTGAGTACTCTAGAAATCAGTGATACTGGCTTTATAAAGACATTGTTCAAAGCTCTTATTAAAAGTAAACTTAAAATTAATGTAGTCGCTTTATTTCCTTATGTGAATACTAATATAAGATAATAATTAATGGGCAATAACTTTTTATTTTTTCGTAGCTAGTTGCTTTTATTAATTAGGTTGTTATTTTTTCCTTGAATTTGATTTCTATTTATAATTTTGGATGTTGTCTTCGGCAATCCCTTTCATATAGTAATCGCTCTTATATTGTTTGCAAAATAAAATTTTGTGCTCTTATGTTAAATAAATGAGAACAATGGTGTGATGATAGGATATACTTGAAAATTGTGCTTATTAAATTGTCTAATTTTGCACGGTAAGGTTTCATTTGCTTTTTTAACAGTTATTTTTTAAAGAATGATTTGTGCATTAACCAATTTGAAATCAGAAAATAAAATTATGTGTCTGAAATGTTCTATGGGATTACGGCATACTAGATTGACAATCACTAGTTTTCATACATAACATGCTATGTGTCAATTAAATTAATTAATTTATTTAGTTACGTGAGTAATCGAGAGATTTCAAATTCACATAAAGCTATGAATGAAAGAAACATTTGATTAGAAAATTAATAAAAAGTCCTTAAATTCTCGTAACGACCAGTGCGGTCTTTTATATTTTCCCTTACATAGAACGAAATGTACTTCTATGGAAATGAATTTATTAACAAAGTATGAATTTAAAGATAAATAGATATAGTATAAATCCAAGTTTGATTTATTCCATAAACCGAGTCACTCAAAATCCCGTAATATTTTATTTAAACGGTTTCAATTTAAAAGCTTATATAGTTTCATTTTTACTAACCTAACCTAAATGTATCAAATGGCACAAACAAGTTACGAGAAGAAGTAAAATGTCCTGGAGAGATGTGAGCACATTGTTACATCCGACGTTCGAATTGGCACAGTCGCCGCACGAGCAACGCGTTATGACGTTATTGTTATTTATGTTTCCAATAGATTAGGTGTGTAGGTTTAATTTTCCATTTTATGACGTCAGTGCTATCGATGTATTCATCAGTTTAATGTCGAGTATGACATATATAATTTATTTTGGTGAATTATCGCTCGTAAAATGTTAACGATATTTTAATTTTTATATTGGTCATTACATACTTTAAAAGAAGATAATAACAACCTCAATAGAGAGAGAATTACAAAACCTAGATTAAGGAGTTTGTTTAATCAAACGAAAATATAGAGCGTGAGAATGTAAAGAATGCGTGAATGTAAGAATAACAAATAGAGAGATGGTTTAATTCATTGTGAATAGACGGAATAGATTATAAACATTTGTTCACTTATAAAAATTTAATGGCGTATAGCTTTTCTATTAAAATATTTACAAATATTAATTTAATAAAGCATAAAAACATGGCGCACATTTAAAAACTTACAAGACAGTCGCTTTAGCTTTGCCATACCTAGGCTACTAAAAACCTATTTTTTATGATTTTACATTGAATAGTTTTTGAAATAACACAGAAATATTATTGTATGCTGTATGTGTTTCAAAGGATACCCCTTAAAATTATGAAAAAAATATTTAGGTCATTATTATTAGTTCTTACTACAAATGAAATAACAACAAAATTATTATTAAATTTGATATATTTGTAAGTATTAATCATTGAGATATATGAAGGTTAACACGTTTTATTACTATGTCAAATTTAAAGGTTCTACGTCAAGTGGCTTCTGAGAAAAATGTCTGTAACTGACAGAGGGACACTTTGTAACATTTTATCACAAAGCCTAATTACGGAAACAAATAATATAATTGAAAATTATTTTGGTCCAAAAGTTAAAAAAAATGTTTAACTTAAGAAGTACGATAAATATGCTGAGCATTGTTTTTTGAGATACGAGTCTGCTTTTGTTTCCATCCCAATGAATTACTCTGATGATTTTGAATCCGGTATGCAATATTTCTTATAATTTCGTAGACGATTTTTTTGTTATTTTTTTATTTTTATTATTTTCTCTAATCATTGTTCATAAATTTCGAAACTCTAACATTTATAGATGATGAAAACATTCACGAGCTTTGTAGAAATTCCATACGGCTCCGTTCTATAGACATCGTTGCTTTATATAATTATATCAATATCAATGGAAACCGTATCGGGTCATTGACAATTTCTTATTTTATACTAAACAATTTATGCCAATCGATGATCTAAAATGAACTTATTAAGCTTTCATCGGCTTATTTCATCTAGAACTGCTTACGAAAATCTAATCGCTTGAAAAGCTGCGTAATTATTTTTTTAAATCTTTATATTTTATACCAGTTTAAAATATCCTGATTATGTTAATTTATTATATTACTCTCGATAGTGGAACTTTTAAGTAGTAATTCATAGAATATTCGATTCATGAACTCGTTGAAAAGATGTATATATCGTATTTGTTAAAGTCGTTAGGTTTAAAATGGATATAATGTAACCCAACCGGAACGTACGTACGATATTAATGAATCTATCAAAATGCAACTATGTATTCATAAGTGAAATCATAAGTGAATTTTTGAAAATCTCGAATAGTAATAAATTTGATTATTTATTAATATTTGCTGAAAGTTGTTATTTTGGTTTCAGTATACCAAATTACGTATTAGTCCTACTAAAAATAAAGAACACGCATGAAATAAATAAAATTTATGACTTTCCTTAATGTAAGTCTAAAGTATTTATCAAAAATATAACAAATGCTGCTTTGGATTAAACGTTGACAGTCAAATCATAATTTATCATTTGTCCCGCTGCTGAGTTTTCCACATCATAAAATCTCATAGACTGATATGAAGTACGTTACGATGGAGGCGAGCTATTTTGCTACGATGTCAATGAAATCGGTGACTAAATAATAAATTGTTATTTGAGTTTTTATATTTTGTCAGTTTATTTTATTAAAATGAACCGCTAAAAATAATGGATTAGGATTACACTTTGGTATTGTGAAAAAATCTTTACAATCATAAGGTCCGCAGTGGAATTAGGATTAAACAATAAATTATTAATACCTTAGGTTATATCATTATATTTATTTTACACTTTATCCTCGATTCTTGCCATACGACTTTCTTTCTTACCATTATTAGTTTTGGACTCGTTAATTAGTCCCTTTATATGACTATTTTTTTATAACATTTATAGGTAAAAATTTTATACAAAAATTGCTGTAGCAAGAGAGAGACTTATTTTAGCTTCAGTATAATCAGAAAATTAAAAACATATTGTAAACAAATTTAAGTGCATGTTTCCTTTAATAGCAGTATCGACAAAGTTCTTAAATGATGATTAGGGTTCCTGCAGAAACGCAGTATCTCGGAAAGAAAAAAAATCCAGTAACGTAAACTCTAGGTACGAGTATTCTAAATGTAAACCGTAGGTATGGTCTAAAAGCTTGCAATATCTTTCTCTTCAGGAGCGAATTATTTAACTTCATATTCCACCAGGAGCAGATTTACCAACCAGTTGCAAATAGAAGAAACTTTATCACTTTTTATAAAAGATAGTTTCACTAGAAATACAAATAGCAACATATTGTTACAAGAGATGCTAGCAAGACAAAGAAATTGTAACATATTTTTTGGTCGAAGTAAATAGGTGTTAATTAATCGTAAAATAAATAATTAAAAAACTTCTACATTAAGCGGTTTTTGAGAATAGTGCGAAGATATTTATATTGAGATGGGTGCATAAATATTTGTATTAAAAAAGCGACGCCAGTTACGATGCAGAGCAAACAGTTCTGAATTAAGTTCCGTTACGAGATTTTTTGAGAATACGCTACATCGTCATGTATAATAAGATTAAATATTGACTACATGCAAAGTTGTGAAAACTATCGGTAACCCAACGACCGGTATCACTCTTGAATGAAGTTGAACATCTGAATCTACAGTTTAATTAAGTTTAAATTTGTAACTCAGGTATCGCATTTATAATTCCAAAGTAGTCCATATTTCGTATAGGGATCCTAGAATTAATCTCAAAATAATTTATTTTTGATAGAGCTTGATAGAGCTATAAAAATGATAAATTAAATATATTTACTTTTAATTTCGAAAAACAACACGCTTTTAATAAATCGACATTGAACATGATTCACTAAAAACGCTGTGTATCACATGAAATTAAAATTAATCTAGCATATTTAGAAGCAGTTTTCGATAAGTATTTTATTGTTAAATATTATGCCAGCTGTCCAAAATGCACCATCTAATGTACTCGAATCGGGTCTCAATAAGAGTGGAGGTCGCGTGGATCGATGACGTTGACATGCAAAACAAATGTAATAATAGATTTTATTTCAATACCAAAAGTACTGCTATAATTCTTCAGAAATCCAAATTTCGATATTGTATGTGGAGTGGTATTCAGTTTGTTGAACACCATTGACTTCAGTACGTAATGAAACTTTAAACTAATATTGATATTATATCCATGTAACTCTCGCATCTCTTAAGAAGTTATAATTGTACAAAACTAATATAAAACGAAGGTGTGATTGTATGACGATGACCAACTATAAGATTACATAAAAGCTTTAAAGATAATCTTTACCTAAAACATATGTAAAAAATAATACATATATAAAAACGGGACCGATTCTCATTACCCTTTGAATATAAAAAATGTGAGTTCTCACATGGAGCCAAATCAACATGTATCTGATTAATTCTGACACTTTCATTTATGGACCTCCGTAAGTGAAAGAATAAAATAAAAATAAAATCGTAGTTTAAAAAAAATAAAAAAACACGTTTCCTTAGATATATGAATTAAAAAAATAAAAAAAATAATCTGTAAATATGAACATTTAGGTCAAGAGCCAAAGGATGCTTTGATGATAAAAAAAATTAACGTTCATGTAAAAGAAAGCGTGGGGTGCTTTCGACTTACATTTCCATAGCGACTCATTACTATCGAGCATCCCACGCTTTTCTTTAGTGCTTTCACACATGGAAGTGAAGTTAAGAAAAGCGTGTTAAAATGAATCGACGTTTGAATAACGTAGCACGATAATATAACATTCGCCACTTCAAACGTTAAAGCCCATGTCTTGTGATGTATTCTGACACGGAATCTCCTTCACGAGAAATTAATCTCCAAAATAGTTTGCAGGCCCCTTCCAAGCTGATACCCCTCCACCCTTCACTTCAAATTCAGAAGGTATCAAGTAACAAATTTCAGAAGGTACGTAATAATAGCCCAAAGGTGATTGGAGAACGTTTTTCACGAGAACATATTAATCTCGAATTAGCTTCAAGCAAATTTCTCACGCATTAACATCTAGTACATGAATGTCGAAAATCGTCTACAAATAAACCCTGTAATTCCGTTATAAAGTGCCCAAAATGACGGAAAGCGGAACCAGTAATGGTCCGTTATTTAACTTAAATTAACATGAAAGCCCCATCATTCCACACAACGTAAATGTTTGCATGTTGGTGGCCGTACGATTAGCTATCGGTGATGTGTGGTTATGTGGTTTAATTGACTTATGTTAATATTCAATGAATGATTTCAACCGCAAAATACGCGGCAATCGATTTAGTAGAACCACAACATAAAGAGTATGGTTTATCTTACGAACGTTAAACAACATTCCCAATTCGTCGCATAAACGTGTTAATGACCCTAAAACTATGTATTTTTTTAAAATACATTTAGAAAAGTTACTTTATATTAAATTTTACCTTGCATTAAATTTCAACAATTCTCAAGGATTTTGTTTTCATATTTTTATAATATTTGGCGACTGCAATTCAAAATTTGTACATATACTAAGTTATTATTTTGCTTGCGATATGTTTGCGTTGTTTTTTATTCTTACTTGGTTAAATAGTTCCATTATGGCAGTAAATCCGTTCATAAATTGGTTACTTAAATTAATGCATCTGAATGAACCGCTAAAATGGGATTTAGATATATGAAGGTAATACGATTTATTACTACGTCACACTTCATGTATCTATGTCAAGAAGTTTTTGTTGCTCGTAGAAATACTAATTATAACAGTATTTTAGTATTGGGATAAAATCTCTTATTATATTTGGTTTGCACCTTAATGTCATTTGTTCACACGACCTCCTCTCTTATTGCGACTCGACTCGAATGCATTGGATGGTGCATTTTGGATGGCAGGCATAACATTTAATACCAAAATACTTATTGAAAAATTGCTTCAGAATGTGCTAGATTAATTTTAGTTTCATGTTGACACACACCACACGTTTCTAGTAAATCATATTCAATGTTGATTTACTAAAAGCATTTTCTTTTTCGAAATAAAAAATAAATATATTTCACATTTGAAAATTATAGTAGTATCGATCTCAGAACAAAATTTTAAAATCAATTTTAAGGTTCTGCTCAACATATGGACTACTTTGGAATTAAAAATACAATACCCGAGATTCAGATGTTCTGTATCATTCGAGGCAGATACCGGTCATCACATCACCGATAGTTTACTTAACTCTGCATCTAATCTATATTTAATCCTGTTATACATGAAGATTTAGCGTATACCCAAAAAATCTTGTTTGGAATATAAATTCAGAGCTGTTTGTTCTCCATCGTTTTTGGATTCAGTTATTTTACTTTCGTTGATTTTTTGAATGACTAGAATGAACGAACGAACGCTTCACTACTATCGCCCTCCCTTATATAAAACAATAAACTGGCTGTTACTCTGTGTAAGATATCGTTATTTTATATACTAACTTCGCCCGCTACTTCGTTCGCGTGAGCTTTAGAACATTGTTCACAAAACTTCTTTGTAAACAATGTTTCCTGTAGAACCGTCAGGAAAATAAACAAATAAATTGTTAGCGTTATTGACGCGGGAGAGTGCTACATACAGCTGTCCGTGCGAAAAGCAACTGATGCTTAGGTCTACGCCAGCTACGCGCAAGGTTTGTTCTGTTTGTGAAAACACAATGATACTATGATTTAAGAAATTAATTTGCGACATTTTTTCTTGAATAGAATGCAACGAACAATTTAAAAAAAACACATCACGTTATGTAATAGAAAATATTTAGCGTTATATATCGTCGAGTAGAAATAAAAAATATATGAATTAATGAAAACAACTAAACCGTATTATTAAGAGTCGTATTTATGTTGTGTTGTATATTTTAAATCTCTACCTGCGCCATCTATTGTAGAAAAGTAAAATAATAGTACAAACCTTGTAACTTTATTTAAGCCTGAAAATATTTAGAGAGCATGGATGTGATGTGAATTATTCACACTTTGCAATATAAAAAAGATCCAAATCGATTCAGTGATAATTGACTCGATACGATAGAGGAAAATTACGTATTTTAACAATCTTGTGACGACATCTATTGGCGATTTTTTAAACTGAATTTAGTTAAATATTACTGAGCCCAAATCAATATTGTTTTTTTAAATAAACTAATTACTTCACCTAAAGTTGGGAATATTTATTCTATTTGCTTTATGAGTTTTGTATGGAATGTGGAAAGCAAGAGATTAACTTTTGACAAATATTAGTAAATAATCAAATCTATCATTATACACTCACAAAGCACTATGCTTATAAACATTAATCAAACTTGGTAACATGTTGAGAATATACAGCTGCATTTCAATAGATTCATTAGTATCGTATGCGCATTCCAGTTGGGTTTAATAATATCCATTTTAAAGGAACACATAAACCTAAGACCTTGAACAGATTTATTGGTACATCTCAGCAACGCTTTCAAAAATCGAATAATCTATGAACTCTCGCTTGAAAATTTCTCTATGAAGAGAAATATAATAAATAGAGATCTACATATAAAGGATTAAAAAGAAAGAGTTACGCAGCAATTAAAGTGATTCGATTTTATCAAGCGGTTTTAGGCGAAATAATTTATACTTGAGCGGAGCCTTGGTAAAGAGTGGGCCAGCATCAAAGGGCCCAAAATAGTTAGTTATAAAGCCGGTTCAGAATTTATTTCTATAAAAATTATACAAACCTTCTTCAGACTATTTAAATTGTACATGGCTGTCAATTTAAACGTCAATTTACCTACTTTTCTGTGAAGAATGACGTATGTGCCTGAACAACGGATTCAGTCCCCGTTATCTACTTATTTAGAAACTCTATTTGGTACTATGTATTCTATATTCACATTTTTTATTTCCTCGCTTTTATTCTGATCTAATTTTCTTTTGTATCAAAGTAGAGCAATGTAGTTGACATTATAAATTTCCCTGGAATTTCTTAGTGATTTACCATTTTTCAATTCTGCACATATATACTATATGTCAGTTTGCTCCCTTGTCACGTTTTAGCCATGTAAAATTATAACAAAGGAATTAATAATATACTTACAAAAACTCTAGGTAACTGTGTCCGTTTAAAAAAAAAAACTTGCCTCGACGTGACAAAACGAAACAAGATTCCCCGCAAATGTCTGTAGCAAGTGAACGTCGGTACTAGTATAAAAGAATACTTTTGGACACTTATTCTTCAACTGTCTTCCTTTGAACCCTTCATCCTAACTGATATTTGTAGTATTGGTAAATGAAGAAAGAAAACACAAGTGACCGACGCTGCCGAACTTGCAAAATCAAATGAATAGCTGAGGCATGTGGCAAGAGTCGTCGACGGTCGTTGGAGCGCGTGGGTTCTGCACTGGGGTGTTCGCGCGCCCGCTGGTACGATGACGTAAAGACTGTCGCAGAACCGCCTTGGACCAGTTTAGAGACCAAGGAGGAAGGTAGAACAGACCTTTACTAGAAAATAGGTACTTCAATATAATCAACTTAAAGTAAAATTGTTTAATTCACATAACATTTAATGAATAATGATGAATATACTTACTTTTTAAATTTATTACACATAATATAATTGAAAATAATGACATTATTCCGATTACAATTAGTTTGAATTCATATATATAGAAATGAATTGAATTGAGACGTCTTATACTATGAAATAATGGATGTTTTATGGTTCTTTTATTTTCTTAAATTATGGATCAATTTTTTAAATTATATAACTATGTATTTTGTTGAATTATATTCGAATAAAAGCATGTTAAATATAAAAGAAGCGTCAAGTCTTATATTACTGTTATTATTAACTATTTATATTCTATCTTTCTCCTTTTGCTAAGAAAGTCATGAAGAATCAACATATTGTGTTTACATTTCGACACATTTCAGAGAGTCGTGTTTCCTGCATTGAAGGGTAAATTGACACATATAAAATAATTGACACATATAAAATTAATCACAGGGTGAATAAATTTGTTTCGTCTGCCTTAGTGGATAATTGTGTATTATCATTATAAAATTTTTCTTTAAAAAGATCCACTATTCCGAAAAAGAACAGTTTATTTAGATCAGTCATGAACTGCTATATTTTTATAATAAATTACGGAGTACGACTCGCTAGCCTATTTTTGTTTCAGGGAATTAATTGGCATATACACTTAAAAATTACTGATTCGGATTAGTTTTGAACTCATACTTTTATAGTAAACTGAAATTTTGAAGTTTTGGTTGTAATCTATATTCACATTTGAATTTATCGGGACACATCTATTACCAAAAAGTATCTGATTTAGGACAATTTTGACTTTTTATTTTATAATTAATCGGTACAGGTGCTTACATTCACTAGGTCGAACAGGTCCGGACAGGTCCATTACCACTTTTCTGGATCATCTATAAATTCATACCTTTATAACCTATATTAATTACGGCATACTGTACAACAAATTACATTCACTAGGATCAATTGAGTTTCTTGCAATGTTTATTAAAAATTACATTTAAAATCAGTACCAACATGGTTTAGGCAATTTTAAGAGCAATATGAATTGTTTCGTTTGCATTGAGAAGATTATTAATAATAAGTTTTTGTAATAAACCTAAATATTTTTACAAGGGAAAGCGTTTTCATTATTTTTAAATCTCTTTTTACTTTCAGGAAGTATATTGCAAACATCTGTATGGTGAACAGAATTCTTTATTTTTACAAAGATGGTATGGATGCTATTAAGTATGTAATATAATCCTATTATCGTTTGCTGAAACGAAATAGAGCGTAATTCAATCAATATAAATACAGTCTACAAGATACGCGTCTTACATAAAGGTTCAAGAAGTTAAATGTGAAGTATCCAAAATGCGTAGAAACATGACATGGAGTTTACTTTAAGCATTTATATTGTGTTAACATTTTTAAACTTCAATAAAATATTATGGTTTCTAGTTAACATAATTGTTTTTGATACACAATGAAATAGACAGAATACGTATTTAATTGGAAAACTGGGAATTCTGCTTGCTTTTTTGGTGGAAAAGACGTAATAAATTACACATTTCTAGATATGTAAAGTTTCTTCTCCTGGGATGCATGAAGGAGAGTACAGGTATGATAGATGGAGAAGATATTTTAGTTATTGATACGAGAACATAAACGAGTTATTAAATAAAATCAATAATTAAAAAAAGAAAAAAAATCATTTAACGGAGACTTATAAAATTACATATTCAAACAATGGTTACTTGTGAAAGAAACAGATATCGCTATCAATTATTTAATGGAATATTTTGGTCTCGATGACTTCTAATGATCTTTATGTTTTTTACCATCAATTTTTCTTCAAACCAAATTTAAAACTTGATTCGGCCATAAGAATGTAGATGTTCTTATTTTTTTACGTAAAAGTATAAACAAAAGCGCTCTTTTACCTAGTACTTGACAAGCTAATATTAATGAATAGTGTACGTATTTATATTTTTTCTTGCCTAAGTTGTTTTGGTAAAGAAACAACTTTTTAAGCAATATTTTACTTTATTTCGCACGTATTGTCTAAAACGTTAGCGGCTTCAGTAGGCAAGCAGTTGCTTATTCAGGGTAAAATAAAAGTGACGCAGAAGACAGTTATATACGACTTTCTCAAATACATCCATTGTGTTAGCTTATTTGTTTCTTTTATTTCTATCTGTATTTTGAATTATGGCAAATCACATCGATCGTAGAAGAAATTTGAATCTGTTGAGTTATTTTACAGATTATTTATATCCGCGTGTCACTTGTTCCGCACGGATTAACTCGAGACTTTTGAATTGCGCCTTATAGATATATTTTAATGCCTTTTTCTCCTTGAGACGTATTTGTCTTCACATCCATAAATATATTTCTTTTCAATTTACATTTTTTTTGTTACTTCAATCGTGTTTGATCAACGGTAAGTCAGGCGATTTCCTTCATGGGTTTTCTTTCTTTAAAACACATTGAGTTTGGTATAAAATTAAAAATATTTAAAGGATATATACGACATATTCAGCTGGAAATAAATATTCAGAAGTTTATTAATACTGTTGATATTAATTCTCTCCAATCAATGAGGGCAGGCTGAAAAGTAATGCACACATGCTTGCAGAGCGTGAACAAAACCAAATAGCAAGATCAGACTAAAAGTACATTGAAGTATAATTTTTAAGTTTCAAAATCATATATTTATTTTTGAACATAGTCACCGTTAAGTCTCACATATTTCTTTCAACCTGTAACAAGTTTTTTCATTCGGCACTGAAAAATTTTTCCGACTTTTCTCGAGTCCAGGACTTAACAGCTGCCTTCACCTCGCCATCCCAAGTGTAATAGTTACCCTTGACATCTCTCTTGACCATGGGAAAAAATAAAAATCGCAAGGCGCAAGACTGGGGAATAAAGAAGGTCTGGAATAGGTTCAAAATTCAGGTTTCGCAGAGCCTCTCCAGTTGCACGGGAGGCGTGTAGACGAGCGTTCTCATGTTGCAATATTATTGCTGCCAGGCATAATATTGTTTAACTCTACAAATTCGATGTCAGAGGAGCTTTAGTATGTATGTACTGAGAAAAATTTATTGTTGGCCCTCGAAAATATTTCACATAAACTCGGTGAGCATCCCAAAAGTCAGTCATAAGAAGTTTTTTTGTGGATGGTTGTATTTTAAACTTTCCCCTGAGGAGAAAACGGATGTCGATATTCATCACTCTGTATTTTTCCTTTTAAGTTATAATGATGGACCGATGACTCATCCCCCGCTACAATATTCAAAAGAAAGTCGTCTCCTACATTAAGACAGCGCTGCAAAAGTTGCTCTTAGCATTCCAATCGACTGTACTGGTTCTTGTCCGTGAGACGGCGTGGTACCCATCAAGTACAGGTTTTACGGTATCTCAGTTGTTTAATAGTAAAGTCGATACGTTTCTTGGAAATTTTGATATGGTTTGCGACACGCTTTTGAGTGATCCGCTGGTTGCTTTGAGTCAAATCGTCGACGAGTTGCGATGATTATCGTCTGTAGTAGTGATTAGATATCCGTTGCACGAAATTCGCAACGAAATTTTCCAGTAGATCTATCAACTGTATCGTCATCATAAATGGCCTTTAAACTACGATGAATCTAAGCAGGAATCACTGTTTAAGTAGTTCAAAGTTTTTATAAAAAAATGCTGTTTAACTCGCGTTGACAGAGCACTAGAACACGTTTCCTTACTTCCACCTCACGAAATACACTGAACGAACGTAACGACCTCAAACCTGCGCATGCGTATTGAAGGGGAATGGTACTTCCACATGCCACCTGGTGCGCTTCTGATGGTCTGCCCTATACAAACATGTGGGCATTCATTTTCAGCTTACCCTCGTATTTAAACCCGAATGGAAATAAACCAACTGTGGGATAAAAAGAACAATAAAAAGAACGTAATACAACGATGTAATTATAAAAGCAAATACTTAAAGCAAAACAATAATTATGATTAATTTACGAGTATAGTCGATCGTGACAGTAATGCAGAATTTGATACCTAATTGTTGAATATGCCATTAATGTTATTGGACATTAAAATTAATTATTTTTGTGATCGTTGTCTTTATTTTCATGATTGTTCAAATGTATATTTATCATATAGTTCCATGATTTTCACGAAACAATTAACTAATAAAAGACTCACTCCGATTATGCAGATCATTAGAATCAGTAGGGGTGAGGTCAAATTTACGGGAGGCACCATCTACGGTTATAATGATGATTAAACTATGTAAGCTCATTCCATGTAAAATTCTAGATGTTAAACTTTAGACTTGTAGCGCAATGTAAATAAAATAACATAATACAACGATTTAATTAGTATCTTGGAGTTTATTTCGCTCGTTCATTTGTGTGCGAAAGTTGGCACCAGACCATAGTTAGCGGCGCCGTTTCTCTTATTGGCAGGCGCCAATATAATAAACCTTTTAAGTAAGTTTATGTTCTAAATTAAAAAAAAACATTTGATTAAGTAAAGGTGTAATATATAATGTCAACTACACATTAAAATTTCTTCGTAAGATATTACCTTATAAAACAGATAACCAATAGTTAAATTCGATATCAGTCAATATTTTTAATAGCACTACTACTAAACAACTGGACCCATTTTTTATTAAAAATTATCGTAACTCAAAGCCTTTGATTTATCGTAACTTAAAGCATTTTAAAGCAGTTTAGTACATTTTTAATTTTTTTTGTTTAGATATTTGAAATCGGTAACTAGGTATATATCAGAACAAACATAATTTAAACAAGGCAAACAAGAAAGCCTTAACTTACATAGTTGCAACCACAATACACAAGTTGTTAAAACATTTTAAAACGACGTGTAACACTTTTATATTTCACTGAACAATTTTGCACTACATGTAAAACCGATTGCGAAAGCCTCTAATTCTGTAAACCAGTTTTCTATAAAAAGATGATAACTCGTCACTTTTAATACGTTAAACAGTATAAGTAATATTTTGATACATGGCAACAGTACATATAGATACATATATTTTTAGATACAATAATAACTTTTAACTATATAAAGAGCGTTCGTGTAAGGCGTGTTAGTGAAATGTACGTAAGAGACACATTGCGCGCCGCGCCCACTGTTTGGTAATCTCCGCTTGTCATGTGCGCTTGGAATAGATCTATAATTTTTCATTTAGCGTCGATTACATGTTATTTCATTAACTTAAAAATTTAAGGATATACAGTTTTGCGTAAGATAATTTCAACGGAAAATATTTTGTAATGTGAATAAATGTTGATATCATAATAATAATTTTTGCATGTAGAAAAAGAGGCTCGTAAAAATATCTCTTTCACGAACACTTCTTTTTTCATTTTGTATTGAAATGTACTCGGAGCTCTACCCCATTGCGGCATACAAATCGTCGACTTAGCTGTTCATAAATGATACTAGTTCTTAAATGTTTTATATAGAGGACTTAGGCAAACTTTTATGTTGCCCACAATAGTATAGATAATGACATTTGTATGTACGTAGGTATCTACATATACTGTACGCCGTTCGTTGCATAATTTGTTATCATTTATAATGTTTGCATTCGTTTTTAATACGCAATTTGGTCAGTTTAATTTAATCGAGTAGACTTTAAATTTGGAATTATAAAAAAACAAAATTTATTCTTACATTACGTATGGCTATTAAAGTCGTTTCTTTTTTATATTTAGGTGAGAAGGCAATGTCCCAGAGCCCTTTACATATGATTGCCACTGTATCTGAGGTAAAAGTAAGAGTTAGTGCTTCCGTAGGCGGGAAATCGCCCGATGTGAATCCGATAGAAAATTAATGTGAAAAACGAAATTAAGTAAAACAAGGTTACAATAAAGCTTTGTTAAGGCTCGGATACATGTAATGTATCACAATCTAGATATCAAAAAGTATATAAAATCATGGTTCGCTACAAGCACACTAGGGTAAATTGTTTGCCGACCAGAGAGTGTTCACAAAATGTTAGAACATATTTTTCAGTATAAAAATACTCATTTTAAAAATATCCTTAATTATACCTTTAAAAATATCAAAAATGTTGTTTCATTCTAATAATCAGTACACGTTTGCAAGTGACAATGAGTTGAAGTTTTTTTAATAAAATGGTGAGTCTTAAAATAAACAGAACGCTCTTTTACATAAGCCGAAGAAAAATAATGAAGGCTCGCTAATGGTCTGAATTTTTTTTTATTATGACGTAATTCTTAATTGTGCTTTATTCTTGCCATTTTAGTGTATTTCTAAATTAAAACGCAGGCATAAATGAAAAATCAAGTTTGGGACGTCTGTCAAATCCAATTATGGAGAATTTTTTTGTAATTGAAGAAGTTGCCAAGAAAGATTTTTTAGATTTTTTCCTACCAGTAAGGGTGCATTGTATAGATAATTTCCTCCCGCGATATTAAGCTTATGTCAATGACATTTAAGACATCGATCTAGGCAGAAGTGTACAATGATTTACAATATTCATTCGGATATTTCAAACTTCAAATCTGAATTTCTTCAATTTGATAGCATTTCCTTTGTTCATAACCTACGTCTGCCTACTGAAATGAAGATTATGGAATGTTACGTTTTAGAAGCGAAATATCTTATATTTCATTTACATATTTATTTAAACTAGCATTCTCAAAATATGAAAGGATAATTCCAATTTTTCACCACGTTTACTATTTATAGATAGGTATTAGTTTCGTAAAAGTTTTGAGTAAATTATTTTTTATTTCCGGAGACGTTCATTTCCACTTTTTAATTATTTTCCTATGCCAATGTCCGGTGAGAATTATTTAAACTTGAAGGTAAACATGGACAGTATAGTCAGTAGACTAGGATACCAAAATTATAACCTATTTTTAGTTATATTAGTTTGAACAAGAACGTAAGTGGTTAAAGTGCTTAAAAGCTGATTTTTAGCAATAAAAAGTATTTGATGGGAATAACTTCTTCTTTCTGTGTGGGATTGGTTTGAACGCTTATTTTTATCATGTTTTACGCATACGAATATCATTCATTTATAGGAACCACGATTAAAAATGATAATATTCAAAATAAATATTATAACGAGTTAAACTAAATTCTTTTTAATACACTAACTATTGGGGTAAAATATTATTGTCAACACGTCAATTCGCCGTCACTCAACTATTAGAAAAAAAGTGTTTGATGTGAAATTATGCATGCATTCAGTTAGTTTTGGTGAATTATACTATTGATTGTGTCTTATATTTCTAGTGAGAAATATTAAAACGTATGTGAAGCCTCTGTGCATATGTTATGTAGTTAATTTTCAAGGAATTAAAAAAGTTTTTAGGTATTGTAGCAACGGAAGCGGATAGGGGAATAACATTCTTGTAATATTCTGCAAGTTGTCGAAGAAAGGAAAACATGTGCTCTTGTCAGAATTAAGAAAATTTTATTTATTACAATCTTATTCGAGGATAGACCGAAATTCATCGAAGAAGCACATTTTCTATCATATTACACATTTTAAGTATAAGCAAGGTTTGATATGATACTGAATAATTCATATTTACGTAAATTGTTCAGCGTAATGGTAAAGATAAATTTCGTAATTTCGTGCCTTATTCCACGTCAAGTGCCACGACGTGACCATAAAATGCTATTCGCCACGTAAGCACCCAGTACCACGACTTGGCATTATAGACAAGTGATAATCACTCATCATAATTGTATTTTCCTAAATTGTATTTGCATTTGACTGTTTGGACTTAAAAGAATTAGTATAATCGAATTTAATTAACGCGGACTTATCACAATTTAGTAGAAGTTTTATTAACACGACAATGAAAGTACCGAATACAATACGATGAGAGTGATTTATTGGATTAGCCTGTTTCTGCTAGTGGCCAACTGTCGGCATCTGGTGATCACGTCGTAGATAAGCCCTTTTGCTCACTTCATGGCACCCGATGCTCACGTTGTGGCTAGGCATTGCGTGCTTACGTCGTAGTACTCAATGCTCATGTCGTTGATAAGCACTTCGTGCCCACGTCGCGGTACCATGTGGTGTCATTCTGGCACTCTGTGCTTAGGGCGTGCAAAAGCATTTCGTATTTCTGTAATGGCATTTGGTGCTCATTTTGGGGATAAGTATTTCGAGCTCACGTTGCGACTGCCGGCACACAAGTTGTGGATGTGCATTTCATGCTCTCATTTGGTGCTATGATGTATAGCACCCCGTGATCACGTCTCAGATCACAGGGCATGTATATTGTGCTCACGTCGTGGAATTCGGCACTGTCGTCGCGATTAAGTACTTCGTGCTCTAATCGCGGATAAGCATTTCGTGCATCATTGAATCCAATGCAGGATGAATACATTTCTACTGAATTTTGTAATTTGCTAAGTCCCGTTAATGTTATAAATATGAAAGTTTGGATGTTTCGATTTTAGTTACTTAACCTAGGTTGAACGCAACATATTTTGGTTTATTATTGAAATTAAAATGTAGGCTTCTTGTTAATCTAGGAATTATCATAATTCCTGTGATAGGAAACTAGCCGTCTTTGTGAAAAAATAATAATTTAGTACTACGGAATGGCAATTGATGTCGTTACGTATTAAATTAAATATATTAAATTTTTCGAGAGCCCAAAACTTGAATGCAAAAATTTTATTGTAATAATTGAAAACGAGGCAGGCAATATTCCGGGCAAAAACTTAAAATTAAAAAAAACATTTGATTAAAAACCTATCGATTTATGCATTTAAAAATATTATAATCTTTTAAGTTTTAGTGTTGATATGTCAATAAGAAAGTAGTATATGAAGCGATACGCTTTTACCGAACTCTCTTTTCGTTTTCGTTTGTTGAGTTTCAGAGGTTAGTATATCACATCTGTATGCAAAGGTTACAACGGGGTATTATATGTACTTTGTCTTGATGGATGGATGGACGAGGTATTATATGTACTTTGTCTTTTATCTTGATGGCTCAGAGTTCTATAAAAAAACATCTATAAACTCTTATGAAAAATTGTCTGATTTTTGTAAAAAATTTAGGATGTCTCATTTATTTCATTGATTATATAAATAAAAGTTTTAAGGGGATTATTTTTTAATTTTCACTATATGAAAGTACATTTTTATTTTTTGTGAATCGGGTCTATAAATATTCTAAAAGTCTTTATGTCTTTTAGAATATTTTCCTATTCATAAAAGAGAAAATAATAAAATTTAATAGATAATACGAATATACCTCAGATAATATTAACTGCTTTTGTATATGTGTATGTATATATATATATATATGTATATTTATACATACATATATATATATATATATATATATATACACTTTGTTAATTTTTACTTAATACTTAATGGGAATATTTAAACATAGACGTAATTGCGTTTCTCTGTGAAAAAAAAAAGTTTTGTTTACTATACGATTTTACAACAATTAACTAATTACATTACCTTATAAACCAAAGATTTACTCACCTGCGAAAACAAAATAAACAACATTTGAAGCCCTTATTTCAGGTCTATTTTAGTAATTTTATAAAACAAAATTTCTTACAATAATAATGACTTCTTTCTCATATTTCGTCTAAAATCATAACTGTCAGCCGTGTCATCTATAGGTTCTAACCATAACGTGGCAAACTTAAATTTAAGAAAAGCGACGACACTAGTCTACAAGTGTAGTGGATTATATATACATATATATATATATATATATATGTGTGTGTGTGTGTAAAATATAGCTAAATGCAACTGTAATGCCCCTGTTGTAAATTATATTTATGACAGCTATTTGTGCGTACTCATGATGAAATGCACGTTAAATTAATAATTTATAAATTATAAATAGATAAATAAACCGACTAAATTTTGACAGCTCAATTTTGACAGACGTAACGTACAAAACAGCTGATAGCATTAGTGAGGGTCTTTTTTGTTTGTTTTCGCGCACAATTTTGATAGTTTACTTTTTACACACATAACGTACGAAATAGCTCAGTCAAATTTGTTTTCATGCATGTTTATATTTCTAGTCTCATTGTATCGCGTTCGTTTATCTCTTTCGGTTGTTAGCTAGGTACTTATTTTCCGTCCTTCCTGCGATATATTAGTTATATTCTGACGTCATAAACGTTGCATGAAGGAAGATGCGACTTTCATATTTTATTGTCATCGCGCTCAAAGAAGTTTCATTTAAAAAAATGAAGCGATATAAGTAATCCTTTTAAATTAATCTTATTATCGTAGTTGTTCCCTTCAGTTTCTACGTATCCTTTTACACAGGGTTGCGATTTATAGCGTGGACCTGTTGGCTCCCCTTGATGTAAAATATGCATTTGAACTCTATTGTGTAACATTTTGAGAGTTTTTTACAAGTGTCCATATTTTATTTAGAAAATGTGATTTCAGTTCTCTTTGTATTAACGTTTAGCATCTTCTCAAAGTTAGCCAACTTCATTGTATTCTGTAAAGGATAGACCTTCATTATAAAATATGCGACTATTCCCTTTACTTAATTTGAAACTTGGTTCCTTGCTTTTTGGTCTTAGTGTTATGTTAGAAAGTGTCGGAGTTTATATATTGGAAGAATGTAAAGCACTTCCAATATAAGTATATAATTTCATTCTTCAAATTATATTGGAAGAATGAAATTATATACTTATATTGGAAGTGCTTTGATGCTTGGAAACTCATCCGAAGAGCGTTTTTCACATTAGATTCGCAATTTTTGGCTATATGTATTATGACTTTAACGTATTTTGGGATATGTTGAAAATACGAGGTGTAGTCGACTCCAATTTAGATTCTATCAGGCTTACCGGGGCATAATTATTTTTCACGGTAGTTTCTGAAAAGACCGCATCTTCATTTTGCCTTTTATGCAACGCCGGTCTGTTTAGGAGTGTATTCTGGGTTCATGGTTGTTGATTTTATTTAGCTGGTACATGTTGACCAGACTCATAATAGCGACAATTTTATCTATTCTGCTTTTTATTAAAAGACATTTCTCATTATTTGGAACTTGGCCACTGTTTTAATAATTTGATTCACTGATAAAATATTTGTTGCCAGATCTAGTACTTTTAATATATTCAAGATAATATTTGATTACACTGAATTTTGGTGTCATGGACAGAGGGACTCAATTATCGAGAGCCCTTCATTTGAAGAAGTTTGTTGTATGCCACTTTTATCGTTTTAATAAGTGAGACCATACCTGTCGCTGGATTTGGGATGGTTATTCTTTTCCTCATGCGAGAGATATTAATATGTGCATGAAAACACAGGAGTCTACGTATCATGACTCAATTTATAAATGCGGCATCGTGACTTGAGTTTCTTGATTTACACCTTTCTCTTCTTTTTGCTTTGATGAGTTCTACCCTTATGTGATTAAATTTGTTGCACTTAAAACAACGTATTATTCAATCTTCTAAAAATTATTAAAGTTTCCTTGATTTGAATCTCTCTTTTGTCTCTGCGTTAATCCGTATCTCGTACTTAGATGATCAAACCTTGCTTTAATTAAAGAAAAGAGCCCATTCTGGGATTATTTTATTCGTCTTTACATTGAAATTTCTGTTAGTTGCCAAAGTCATTACGTCGCCGAGGTTTGTTCTGACGTCTTGTAAAATTTTCAGCTCGGTCACCTCAGCGCTTATCTTCCGGAAGATAAGCACTGGAATAATCTTTACGTGGTATAATTTTTGCTGTATGTTAATTTTTCAATTAATGTCAAAGTATTATTTGAAGTTATTTTACCGTAATAATTTTAGGTCGCCGTTGGTTTTTGAAAAAGTGTACGTTGTAGATTAAAATTATTTGACTGTTTCATAGTTTTAATTTTTGAGTTATTTTTGAGATAGTGTTACTGGGCCCATAATCTGTTAAATTAATATTGAGATTGACAAACATGTGGGTGATTCTTGCGATCTTCCTTGCTGAGGATCTCAGACAAATAGCCATTGTAACGCTTGATGTCCTCGAGCAGAAAAAGAAAGTACAAACACCGAGTGACTGTCCTTATTCCTCATGCTACATTAAATAGGAAAGGTCAATATACTATAGTCTAATATTTTAACAAATGACTATAAGACATTGACTTTCATACATAATATACTTATTATATTAACTTTTATTGTGAACTTAATTACAACCATTTAATCATATTCTATTTATATTAATTATATTTTATGTTTCCTATTTCATTGTGGTTTTAAGAAAGAAAATCAAACTTCAGTATATTTTAATTTTACCATATATTAAATTTACTTTGATTTTACGTCCCACATACTAATTTTCCCTCTTTTTTTCCAGCAAGAAATGTTAATAGGTAGGAAACAATATAGAAAATAAATAAAGAAATTGGGCTGTCCCGATTCCAATATTTAGTTTGTTATATCTGGTGAAGGTAAAGCACAGGTGGATATAATGTTTCCCCAATTATATAAACGTATTAGTTTCATCAACATTCCATGCTGGAATCTTGGATTAATAAGTCTATTATTTCGTTCTATTTACTAAGTATTATTCAAGATAACATGAATAAATATTTAATGCTTATTCATGACATCAAGGATGCGATATATGGATATTTGTGAATATTGTACGATGTTGATAATATTATTCTATTGTAATGTTCTATTTTTGATCTAAGTTTTAGATAATTAATAGCTTTAGTTTTCTATTATACAATTTCTTTTCATCGTTTCAATTTGGTGTTTATTTTTTACAACAGTATTAAACAGATCTCTGTAAGTAGTAATATTTTATACAAAGAATTTTATAAGTCACTGAAATGTTAAGCATTAATAATCTTAATATTTTGGCTATCTATTTTTGTGGGTTATAAAGAAACTCAGCTTTAATTTGTTTCACACTAAATCTACATGCATAAAACAATATTTGTAAAATAAATAGTTCATTGCTGTTAATACTCATATATTCTTATTGTCATTAAATGCAAAATAAGATATTATTTTGACGCCATTATTACAGCTGATGACGGTATAGGTATGGGAATTTTATTGAATAAGTAATAGGTGTTCTTGTGCGCTGGATTTACAGTGGGTCGTTTGTCTAAAAACTATCTGAATTCGTTGTTCAATTTTTAATGTGTTTATTTCATTATAACGGAAATTAAGCATTTTTTTGTTGTTAATAATCTTTTCTATAAAGATTTTCATGACTCAGAAACTGCTATGATATATTAATATAATATATTAATATTGTAAACCAGAGACAACTAGCTTCAGTTTTTTTATGTAAAGCCACATATATAAAAGTATATTTTCAAAAATAAACAGTTTATCCCTTGTAATTATTACGTATTTTCGTTATCAAGGGAAGAATGCAAAATAAAATAGTATTTTAAGACTTTTATTACTCATAAGCCTTATTTGAAATTAGGTCATCGTCATTCGTCGGCTCAGGACGGCATGGGAATGGAAATATTTATTAAATGAAAAATAGAAGTCCTTGGGTGGAGGAAGCACAGCAGGTATATTATCTAAAAAACCCGTTTTGTATTTGTTCTTGAATTTTCCATACCACATAGCCTCGCCAGTATTAAGTCCTCGAGGAAAAGGTTGCAACATGCGGATATGAATGAATACTATATGATGCTGGAACATACAATATTTCCGACTGTCTTACATTTACATATTTTGAAATAATTGTTTTTTCCTATGATATGTTTTTAATTTTATGCATTGGTGTTGAAATAAATTATGTAGACAGAACCATATTATTTATCCTTTTTTTACAAATTGGACAAAGCGTTGTTTAGACAGGCTACAGTTAATTTAAAAATCCATTAAAAGCGAGATTAAAAATTAAAGCGAGATAATTTCACTAACAGTGAAAAGGAAAAGCTAAGATTGAAAGTGAATTACAAAAATACGGTCAACTTTATACGATACTAAATACGGTCAACTTTATACGAATTTTACTTCAGAAGAATTTATTGAAATTTTTTTAAACAACAATTAATATGTATGTATGGAATGTATTATTATATTTTAATAATTATCAGTATTTACTTTCCCTTTTGAGATAAAACTTATATTGATTATCCATTTATTTTATTTCAACTGTCGAAATGAAAAGCTAAAAATACTGAAATCAAATATTGTTATCACGTGGAAGAAATAATAGTTCAGGTAAGATTCCAAACTTGCGCTAATAAAACTGAGGAATCGCTTTTCAGAACTTATTATAAGACTTGCCAAATTATTGTATTTGAAGTAGAGGTTTGTTATGACTTATGTGCAAAGTAAAAAATATGTTTAGGCATACCAGGCAAAAAGAAGTAGATATGGATAAAAAGAAGTAGATATTAGTAAAAGCTAGTAGATATTAATGACAACTTGTAGATATTAGTAAAAACCCCGTACAATATTAGTAAATTAGCATTAGGCAATTATAATTTGGAATAGGAAATAAAAAAAATTATTCCATTTGAAAATAGCAAATTAAACAAAATTAGTTCATATTGTTTATTAAAATAATATCAATTTATTTATTTGCATAATGTTGTAATGCAGCATAATATCTGACTGCAATAGTATCGTATTAAATATATTATTTGAACGTATTGTTATGTATTTTATATCAAATACCAAAAATTTCAAATACCAAACGAAAAGGGAAAAATGCAAAGAAAATATGACAACCTCGAGACAGATATAACTCGCATTTCGACGAGGTGAAGAAGATTGTTATATTGAGAGTGGGTATCCAATAGGCCTGCAGTATAAATAACTTTTTGTTGCATTTGGCGTCGATCTTTCTATACCATAAAACTTCGTTGATCATTGTTAAACATGACATGTTAAAACGCGTGATTGGGAGGTGACAATATATAGAGTTTTCTGCAAGAATTTTATATCAAGTTGCGAGAATGAATGAAATTATCTAATAGATTCAATTGTACAATGGGTTATGGTATTAATAAATATAAGATTTAAATAGTGTATTAGATTTAATCGTGACACAACTTATATTTTGAAATTAACTGGTTTATGGGTATATTCAAAATAGAAACAAAATATAAACTAACAACTAGGCATATATGATATTCATAAAACTATAATAAATTCAGCTATACATTCTTAACTCCTTTACCAAAATTTGGTAAATATTTATAAATGTAGTGCTTTTATGAACTCTTGGATTGTGATAGATTTGATTATTAATTAATATTTCTACTAACTAATATCTTAATTTTGATACATCATATTATATATCTTATCAAAAATATGAAGAATACTCATAACGTAAACAAAATATAATTCTGTAGCTATCCATAAAGTAAATAGTTAATGTAAAAAACAACAAATATTGCTTTGGGTTAAACAGTGGCATTTCTAAATAATAAACAACCGTTTGCTCCGCTGGGTTGTGTTCCCATGGCACAAAACCTCATAAACTAATATAAAGTAAGTTACAATGGAGGCGAGCTTCTTTAGCAGTGACATAATAACAAATTCTTATTTGATTTTTTTAGTCAAAGTTTATTAAGTTATGAACCGGTGAAAATTGAAAGTCCTAAAAATATTTTGATATAGAGCAAAAACCTTAGCAATCTCATTGACTATACTGGGACCGGGGTGACCTCCTCTCTTGACGCTCTCTATCCGCGATCTATTTCGAACGCATTAGATGTTGCCTTTTAGACAGCCGATTTTTTAAAATTTAACAATAAAATTGTTGCTGGAAAACTACTTCAGTAAATACTAGGCCAGTTTTAGTTTCAAAAAATGTATATTTCAAGAAAAAAAATGTATATTTCCTTTTCATATCAGTATCGATCTAAATAAAGTAAACTAAAAAATTTACATCATTTTGTAACTAAAAATGCGACATATGGATAAATGTTCCACCCGTAAATAGACGGTGAGATGATAGCAGGAGGGAGAGGTGATAGCACCATCCGCTTCAAAAGCTGATTAATTTAACTTGGCCTCCCATTCCTATTTTGCCAAACAAATATGGCTGAAAAGAACATTTATCATTCTTTATTGATTATTGTTTACCTAAAAATCCAAATTATACAGACATATTATTAAAAAAAATCACCCAGACAAAAAGTTATAACAGATTTTTCAGTTGAAGTAGACAAGAATTGATTTAAAATAAAAAAGGCGTGTAAATGCAATAAATTTTAGAACAACCTGTGACATAGATTAAAAGCCAGTCGACTATATTATTTAATGTAAGGGACGGAGAAGGTAGTGCATTACATTCCATTCATAAACAAACACCTGTCAATCACGAGTAAAACTTACATCACGAGTGAAAATCGCATTTTTATTAAAATATTTACAAACATTAATTTTTTACAACGTAAATATATTGAAACTTATTATATACTATACTTTTCGTAGGTATAAAATGGTTGTGCATATTAAAAAAAAATGATATCTAGAATAATCGCCACAGTTATCCTGCAATCTCCCAGTCAAACTTACCAATCATATTTTTTTTCACGATTTCTAGGTCAGTAGTTTCAGAAATAAGGGTGTGGAATTTCATATTTTTACATGTTTTTTGGAACGTCTCTTTAAACATAAAAACGTTTTATATTCTTCATGATAAAACTTTTCAATGATAAAAAGATATATATATATATATATATATATATATATATATATATATATATATATATATATATATATCAGATTATAAAAAATTAAGACATTTACTTATATCCTCTTTACCTTTTGTATGAATATTTAAAAAAAATATCACATCTAGAATCATCGTCATAGTTTTACTACAATCATAGTGAAGTCTTAAAAAACCGATATTTTTTCGCAATTTTCAGGTTGAGTAGTTACGAAAATGAGGGGGTGTTACAACTTTGAAAGTTTTGACCTATATTAAGAGTGCAATTTTTTTCAATCAAAAAGTCATGATCTGGTAGATCGTCAGAAAGTTCGATTTTGAATCTATTTTTATGAACTTTGTCACAAAAAATTCAGGAAACTAACTTATCCCTAAATTAAAAAAAAAATTACAAATATACTATGCTATAAAACATATCGGGAATTCTTGTATATAAATGTTATTACTTAACAAAACTTCCATAAAATATAATGGAAATACCATGTACTCTCCAATATGAAAACTTTGACCGGTAATTAAGTGATTATAAATCTCTTCTAGAGCGAGTTCTGCTCATACTTTATAGGTATTTTTAATCTGTTTACATGATTTGAATACGGCGCACAATATGACCGATTGTACGTTGTATTCTAGTCGTGTAAGTCGCGATTTAAACAGTTTATTTATTAATATTGCAATACAATGAAATCACGCGGGTAATTTCTTTCATTCTCACAATACAATGTGAGTTATTGGTTAATAAATTCCGTAGTATATTTTATATTTCAACACATATCAACAGGTCACAGTTAACACAAGCCGACTCTGTGGTAAATCCACAGTCAAAAACAGCAAGCAGTTATTTATTATGTAATCCTAATGAATGTTCGCTGTGAACTGAACCCACAAAGGCACACAATTCTCTTGTCAACGTCAAAATTAATAAAAGCTCACGCTTTTAGTAGGAAAATTTATTTAGCTAGTAGTAGGAAAATTTGTTAATATAAAATTTAAAAGTTTTTTCTAACTTTAATACTAATTTAAAAACATGATATTTAAACAAATTTTTAATTAAACTATTATCATTTATAAATATAAAATTCAATTAATTCCTTTTAAAAAGTTAATTTTTTGGTTTACTAATTTTTGAACTGGATTTTTTTTAAACAATAATTAAGGAAACAGAAAGCGTCGTTTACAAAGAGTTTGGTCCTTCGTTACCGGCTACACAGACGTACTCAATAAATTTGAGCGTGGTAGATAAAGTATGGTTTTTAATTTATTTCATTTTAAAATATATTTCTTGTCCTAATATTAAAAACAAAAAGTTGTTTAAACCGGAAATTCATTTCGATTAGTCCGAATGTAATTACAGAGATCTTGGTTTCTCTATACTTACCTACATGCATGTTTTTATAAAAATTTGCTGTATACTTAGGCTTTATAGAGCTTATCACGAGTCTGTTGGGTAAAAAAATTAAAAATTAGCGAATTTTGATTAAAAATATCTCCGACTTTAATGAAATATAAAAGGCGTTTATTTAAATAACACTATTGTATCATACATTCAATATATTTTGAAAATTTAGTGAGCGAGAAGCAATTCTAATATTATTATTTACTACATATTTGCCTTTAAATAATGTTCTGTATCGGTGTGTCGATATCATTTGACATAAGCAATGTCAATTATACGATGGAAACGGTTGACTGCTTTACTTAACTTGGATCTTGTGTTAACAATAATAATTTATTTATTTATTTATCTACTTTAATGTATCTCATTGATACATATGGCGGACTTATTACTACGAGAGCAATCTCTTACAGCCAACCATAGTATATCTCTACATACTCTCTTACAGCCAATAATAATAATGACACTATCTCTGAAATTCAGAATCGCATATCATCGGCCAATAAAGCATTTTTTGGACTAGGGTACATCCTTAAATTAAAAAAAAAAAAAATTAAAAATTATTAGTATAAAAAACTCTTATTAGGCCAGTTCTAGCATATGGTTCAGAAACCTGGCCTTTGACTAGAACTGGAGAGAATAAAATAGCAGCCTTTGAAAGAAGGGTTCTGAGGATAATTTTTGGGGGTGTCAAGGAAAATGGTAATTGGCGAAGACGTATTAACTCAGAAACCTATAGGTTGTTTGGTGAGCCTGATGTCATAAAAAACATCAAAATCAAAAGAATGAACTGGGTTGCCCACGTATCTAGAATGAAAGATGAAAACCCAGTAAAGAAAGTTTTCATCGCATAACCTCTAAAAACTCGTAGAAGAGATAGACCAAAATTACGATGAATCGATTCAGTGGAAGAAGATTTTAATATTCTCAGGATAAAGAACTGGAAAACCCAGGCGAAGAGTAGAACCTCCTGGAAGAATCTCCAACAGAAGGCCTTGGCCCACCCTGGGCTGTCGTGCCAAATATGATGATGATGATGAATGTCAATTATATTTAATTATTGTCTAGCGATTAATAGCTATTGAGGAAAAACACTAAATTATTTTCTAAATGAGAAGTTGTTAGTGACATAAAATTCACGAATGTCGTTAATTATTTTTGGTACAATAAACGACAAAACGTACTGACGGAACTGAAGTAAAAAGTAGATTCAAAATTCCTGAAAAAAAAATTAAAAAAAACACAAAACCATTAAGAAAGATCTTGTTACTATTTGCAATGTACCAGCCCATTGTTATCCACTGTGTAGTAGTGTTGAAGCAAATTTAAAAATAGCAGAAAAATTATTGAAACAGACTGCGTCGAAATAGACCGGGCGAAGCTGCTGTTGATTAAAATATTGCTAAAGTGTGGAACATGATTCTGGAAGATGCTCGATCCAGGTGGAATACCAGAATTCACCAGCGCAGAAAGGGTATTTTTTCAAGTATTTATTTCTTAGAAAAGAGTGTCATTAAAAGGAATAATAACCGCTTAAAAAACTTCATTTTCGTTGTATCGGCGCTGTCTATTGCAAACTGACGTCAGCCGCACTGTACCGTTCTTAAAGAGTGTTTCTATAATGATCGATGCACTGAAAAATAAAATAATAGTTTTGAAGTTGTTTTGCTATTAATGTAGAGAACTAGTAAATTAATTTTATTGTGAATTATGTAGAATATGATGAATATTAAATTTATATACACATTTTAAAGTTAAACATTTTGTACAAGTATTTGATTATTTTTTGTTCACAAAATTAAAAAAATGTCATAAAGTTTATTTGGTATACCTGAATATTTTCCCCATATAAAAGAAATAGTATTTGAATATATCTGTCGCGAATAGCTGTGGATGAAATTTTGTATGTTTTTTTGTTCGTTTGTAGATATTTTTTAAGTTTTATGAAATAAAATAATAATAAATCTATGGCAGCTTCAAGTAAAATCATAATATTAACTAGAAATCAATTTAAATTCATCTTTATTGATTCTATTTTTCCCGCATTTAATGAAGAAGGGAATAAATATTTTCAGAATGAAGAGCAACTAGAGAGACTAACTAATTTTTTCAAGGCTGTAAAGTCGAAACCTATAGAATGTAAATAAGTGTAATTATTGGGAAAAGTTACTGAAGTGTGGATGCATTTTCTTGCTAAATCAAATTTACTACCACGATGTATAAAAATAAAGCATGAAATGACGGAATTATCCTTTAAGTCACCTTGAAAAACAAATATATTTGAATGATTTATTCAGTATCATACCAGTAGCTTGCATGTGCTTAAAATGTATAATAGAAATGAACATGTGCTTCCTTATTAAAATTCACCTTATTCTCGAATGAGATTGTGAAAAATACTTCATTTTTTATTCTAACATCAGCACGAATTTTCCTTTTTCAACAATGTACATAAATTTTAAGAGCTTTATTCCTCTATAATTTTCTATAGTTGCGGTACCTTCGAACATTTTTAATTTCAAATATATTTGGCATATAATATATTCTCAGACATTTTGCAATATGGCTCACTAGAATTATGAGGTACAACAATAGTATAATGCTACAAAATTAACATAACATATCTTAGATTCACATTAATATATTTTTTCTAATAGTGGAATGAGGGCGAACTTACTTGTTAACCATTATAATTTTCCAGAAAAAACATTGGATTAATTCGTTATGATATTGAAATATCTAATACGAATTCATATTCGGTTATTACCTTGAATAATAGTTGGTAGAGGATATGATATAAGCACGCAACAAAGTGAGCAAATAAGCGTTAGAATCAAATCTCAGACAAAAATAAAAATATTTACGTCTAATTTTTTAAAATCTAAAGTATTTGATACTATTAATGAATTCTAAACATTATGAAAAGTGTATAATGTTTTATTGAGATTTTTAAAATGTTACGTTAAATAAACTGCAATTAAAATAAAAAATATTTCCTATCTAAAACCAAACACTCTGTGATCTTCCTTTTATACATAATGTAGGCAGAAGTGCATATAGAACGAAGGAAATGATGTCAAACTGGCGAAATATGGATTTGGCGAAATCTGGATTCTTTGAATATCGAATAAAATCTCTATAAATGTTGTAATCGCTACAAAGCACCTTCGTTAGTAGGGAAAATTCTTAAAAGTTCTCCACGCGTACGAATTTTGCTCAGTAATTGGATTTAATAAACCGTTGGGCCATCAAAAAACAGCATGAACAAAAAATACGATGCTTACTAACGAAATGAAAATGCTACGATGGGCAGCGGGAGTCACAAAACTTGATAAAGTACGGAACGAGTACATTAGAGGATCCTTCAAGGTTGCACCCATAGTAGATAAGATGGTGGAAAGTCGTTTGCGATGGTACGGGCATGCGATGAGATGGGACGAATGTAACGCCGTAAAAACTGCCCTGGCTATCCCGGACACAAAAAAGGGTAGAGAAAGACCACAGGCCACGTGGTGGACAACCGTTGCCAAAGATCTGGCGCGGGCAAACTTAGTTGTAGGGACAACCCAAGATCGTCTGACTTGGCTCCGGAATACGAGGAGGGCCGTCCCCTAATAAAGGGAAGAGGCACGGAAGAAGAAGAATTGGATTCAATAATCATTACAAAGAGCCGAAACGTATTTTATGGGGCCCCTTGATATTTTATTTATGTCTACTTTCCACATTGCTAACACTCGTAAGAATTAAATAGGTTCAAGGATCACCATAATTTAAAAAAAATATTTCGTTCATTGTGCGACCCTGGATTATTCTTGTTCGTGTCATGTAAATCTCTTTTTTGCGATAGAGTATTAGACTATTTTTTAATTTATAAACAATAATTACAAGATACAAGTTGACGGGGAGAGAATATTTCTGACAAATCTTAAAAATTGACCGCGTTACAAAGGTTTAAATTTCAAGTTTGGCAATGAAAATATTGTGTTTAGAAATTTGTTTTTAGTTATATTTGAAAAAAGCAAATAAGATCAAATAGAAGCTTAAACCTAGCTTGTCTTTAATGAATTTTCATACTTTATTCAATGAGGGTTTTTGAGTAACTTATATATTTACGATATTTTACGGAAGATAACAAATTTAGGAGCAGTCAACCAATATCAATTGTATTCGGTATTTTTAAGGAAAATCATATACTTTAAGCACTTCAGCTTTAAAGTGATATTCTTACATAAAAACAATTTTATTTGTTTTAAATCATATCAGTGACCGCCGTGGTGTATTCGATTGATCTAAACGCTAACAACGCTGCGCACCGTAGGAACTCAATTTCGATTCTCGGCCGTTCATCCAACAGAGTTGATGTTTGGAATAGCATATCTAAAATGCCACAGACAAATGAAGGGCATTAACGCTACTGTTGTGAGAACTGATGGCCAAGCCGCCTGTCTAGGGAGATGATTATGGACATTGCCTCCAATGATACATGCATTGGGGGTAGACTACGTCTAGTAGTGGATGAAGACAGATTGTTGGTAATGTTCTGAATGAATTGTATGGTCATCTCATTGATTTTTTTTAAATTTTGTAAACTTAAAAATTAAAAAATTTACGGTGTCCAAATGAATGTTTTCATTTGTCAACTGATCTTTTGAGAACTGTAGAATTCCAAAATCAAATACACATTCCCATACAGGCGATAGCAACAAAAAATAATAAGTTTTAATGTTTACTTAAATATATCACTAATACAAACGCATGTAAAATCGAACGTAATAAATTGTCTAAAATACGTCTGCGCAGGAACTATCATAATAATATTATTACGTTTTCAATTATAATTAGTATAATAATTATATACCCGATAATAGTTACTGTCTAATATTATGCAACATATGGATATAAGAGAATAAAGTTTAGAGACGAAAAGAAGGTGTAAAAGTTTCTCATAAACAACAAAAGTAAAAGGCCTATGAATGAGTTAGGAAAATAAATTTTCATTAATTTTTATTTTCGCTTTCGGTACCAATGTGACTTTAAAAAAAAAAAAGAATAAAAAATAAAAAAAAAAAAATATATATATACATATATATATATATATATATATATATATATATATATATATATATATATCATGTATACGATTAAAATAACTCTTTATAACTTCTACAATTCGTTTATTAACTTTAAATACCAATACTTAATACCAACTTAAGACCAATTGTGCCGTTAAATATTTGCCTAGATTCTGTATAAAACAAAATAAATATTTTTGCAATCATCATCTAAAAACATTAGATTATCAAACTCAATGTGTTTAAAGATAAAAAAAAAACAATTAAAGGATTCTACTAGCACATTATTAATCAAACAAGGTTCATCTATTTAGACTTTAAAAGAAAACTAAGAAATGTAACTTCATGGATATACGGGAAACACATTGTCACTCCTTTGGTAGGAGAAATATATATTTGAAGGTATAGGCCAAGATAGTATTAAAACATTAAAATGGATCTGTAAAATTTCTTAATAAATTTCAATTGATTCTATGAACGGTGTAATTCCCCGTAATCAAAACAAAGATAGAAAGAAAAGAGATGAGTTAGTTTACGAAACGGATGTTTGTGGTTGTCTTGTCTTTTCTGCTTTTATTTCACCCTGAAAAAACAAATGCTAGCCTACGAAACCACTAACATCTAAGATGTTAGTGGTTATGGTTAATATTGTTATAATTCATGCCAAAGAAATATGGTTATAATTCATGCCAAAGAAAGTAACAAAATATTGCTTACAAATTTTCTCCTTATTGAAACAATTTACCGAAAGAAACTTTTCACGTAAAAGTATAAGCATAAATGTATTTTTATCTGGTACTTGGTAAGAGAGTATCCATAATTAGTTTCTGTATAATTATTAATTTTTCTTACAAAATTATGAATGTAGTTAAAACAATACTATTTACCATGAATACCTTAAGCCTTAAGCCAAACATTAATTCAAAAATATACTACCGTGGCATGTTTTTTAAAGTAACAAAAATATTTTTCTTCGAAATATAAATTTAAATATAAAATAATTTGGTAAGTGCTTTGTACCCCTATAATTAATAGCTAAAGACGTATCATTCATCATAGCACATCACACGCACATTCATAAAGAGCAATCTTCATTTTCAACAAACTTCATCGGCTTAGATCAGATGAAAGGTAGTACCAACCCGAACGGTGGCCTTTGAAGACGGTTATACTCATAATTCTTAGCTAAATTCGAAGGACTAAAGTTTGAAACCACTACTAAAAGCCCATATAAAGTACAGTTTTGTGTTGGAAGTTTTGAAAATTTTCATTTCAATAATATATTGAAATCAGAAACTTTTAGAAAATAAATTTAAAAAAATTTAAATAAAATTAGAACCCACATTAGGTTTTAATTAAATAAAATTTAAAATTAAAATTTATTTTTCAGGAGAATTAATGATAGCAATGATTATGAATTATACTCAATTTGATTATTATTTAATTAACAAATTGACAGCGACATTTAATTTTTTATAAGTAATTATAAAAAAATATGTAATTTTATAAAATTAAGTTTGATTGAGAAATTTATTTTATTTTAAATGACTTATTTTTATATAATATTAATTAAAATATTATCATTAATTAGTTTAGCTAGAAAAAAAGTTCAAATAATAAATATGTAACATCAAATCGCGTAAACTTTCACGTGTGAAAAGCGGGAAGAATTTCTAGTAAACTAAATAAATACGTTTTCTTTCTATTTCACTGTGTATCAATAAAAGTAATACCAGTCTTTGAAGAAAAATATAAACTAAAATGTATTTAAAATTGTTGAATGTTTAAAAAAATTGTAACACAATGTAAAATACATTATAAAATAACCTCAACGTCGGATTTCTATGTATTTGGATATTTCGCTTTTAAGTTTTTGATCACTTACGCAAGACATGTCTCTTAAAGAGTCTATTTCTGTGTAACTGAATTCAATTACATTAAATTTTATTACATCAGACTGTAATAAAACTATGTTAATATTATTAGAGGTAAAATTATACTAGACTTAATGAACACTACGCCATATATGCATTAATTAATACATTCTTCATAAAATTAGGAAGTTAGTTCGCCATCCCAAATTATGACAATATGCTTGCTCACACTATACTAAATATTTTTGAAAAATTATTCAAATTTTCTATTATTAACATTTCTGATTTATGTCATTTCCATTTCAATAAAAGGGAGTATATTGCGCAGAAAGTTGCCTTATGTCAAAATTTCGATGCAGGTTTTTAATAAGTTTTTCCTCAAAAATCAAAAGGAATTTTTAATTAACGATGTGAAAAGTAAGTGCTACTTCTTGTGTAGCAAATTTAAAATTTGATATAAATGAAGTACAGAACTTTTCTCAGTGAAAATGTTGTTACGATATTTGCAGTCGGACGCATAAAAATCTTTAGAAACTTTTAGAATACATGAATATAGTTGCCAAAACTTATCCAGAGGTACCATAATTTTTTATAGAAATACAGACATTTTCATTTCCTGAAATGTCAACGTTAAATGGTTTCTAATTAAAGGGGTTATACTTTATTATTGTCCCATTTAAAAAAAAATGTAACTAATTACAAATCACAGTGGAAAATCAACAATTGTTATAAATGAAATATTTACTCTAAACACTACAATGACACGTCTTTTAAAGGTTCTATACTTTATACTATAGTAACTTTGAGAGGCGTGTGTTTATAGTATTGACCTATTCAAAATTCTAAACCGCACCATAATGAATATATATTTGTGTACAATATACCGCAGTTTATTATAAAACTAAGAATTCAGAGTAGAGTGACGATTAGATGTAGACAGGTGCGTTAATCTGTACCGGTTTATTATGAAAATAAGGATTCAAATTTCAGAGATTTTTCAGCAGTGTACGCGTTCCGATCCATTCATATGTGAACGGATCGGAACGCGTATTAAAACCGTTACTTCGAATTTTTATTTACGATAAAATATGAGTTTAAACTGACCCTAACACATTTTTTGAACATCACATATTCCGATTAATTCGTCACAAAAAGTAGGCTAACGAGTCAGTACTTCGCATTTTGTTATATAAAATTACCTTATTGACCCGGATCAAGCATTTTTTCAATAGTGTATACATTTTGATAATTTTGTTGCATTGAATGTAGGCCAGAAGTTCAACACAAAATTTTGTTCGCACCAGACTTTTTTCAGAAATTGATAAAACAAAGTAACTACGTTGCATTTTATTACAAAAAGAAAAGTTCGAAACTTGTTTGAAATTACAATATTCGATAGTTATCTTCCAATTAACGTGAAAAACTTGTAAGAGCTTGTAGAGCTTCATAATTTATTAAGAAACTTGAAGTACGTAGTTACCAGGAAATTTTCAAGACAAAGCCACTTTATAAAATTAAATATGCACAAACTGGTTACATGCGCGTTTTAAGCTCTTAAGTAATTTTATCGAAGTATTTCTTGAGCTATTATAATAAACTTATATTTAGCAATTTTGCCCGGTCCTTGGATTTTCAATTTTTTTCCCTCTGGGTTTTTCCTATTTGCCCTGAGTCTTATAAATTGTATTGATATTGTTATTAGCAATATGTAAATATAAATGCGCTATTAAATTTAAAATATCTATTAAAAATGAAATAAACACCGTCACTCAACGGAGAATTATAAACTAACACCTGTCTAGTATGATTAATTTATAAAAAAAGTTGATGCCGGAATCAATTAAGTAATACTAGAGTTAAGTAATAACCTTGATATATTCAAACGCAGATCATTGACCAATAGGACCCTAAGGTAAAAGAAGAAGTGATAAATGGTAAGTCACCAAGAAGTGCTACAGAAATTTACGGTATCAATTACATTTTTATACTTTGACACAAAACAAAAAAAAAACTAAGGTGAAGGTGAGAAGGTGAAAGATATTATCAAAAAGGGGCATGTAGCAACTAATAGAGTTTTTACACAAGAACGAGAACGCCGGCTTGTTTAGTACATCATCCGTTGTATATACACGTACTTCTGTCTCTATAGAAGATGACGATAGAATTGATTGATAATATATAATTTAAAGAATCCGAGTACACGGATTAAGGACAAGATGGCCTAAAAAAGGTTGTTTCGTTCTAATGGGAAGAAATCCTGAACTGGCCGTATCACTGACTGTTTGTGCCTTCTGTCACTGACCAGCTTTTTACCACAACTCCACTACATGTTGTGATGTTCGCAATTTCCACGAATGGTGATCAAATAATGACATTTCCCTCACTGTCGCTGTCATCATCGTACCATCCATAATTCCCCGTGCCTATCGACATTCAAAAATACGCCTCAAAAATATGAACATAATTCTTTAACCTCAGCGTCTTCAGTTAGTTTTATACGCGAAAGTCTTTCGGGATAAACAACCTCTATTACAATGGGGACTGCATCAAAATCTATCTAGTAGAACTCAAATTATAAGCATACATTTAGGCAGGTATATCTTTTATATACATGTCGAAAGCAAATTTATTTATAACCCTTAATTATAAATATTTTACTAATTTGTTTATATAACTAAAACTCTTTAGTAGTAAACTTTTCTGTAATTTCAGCTGACACGAAACATACACGAATTATGTCTTATTTCAAAACCAACTCAATTCCAAATCACTGTGAATGCTGATACAGTGATTCTAATATGGAAATGAGTTGTAACAAAGGTAGAATTTTTTTAGTCAGACATTGAACTCACATTTGATTAACAGTATAAATATTGTTAACATCTCTTTCAATTTGCGTATTTAGTCGAGGGCACATTTGTATAATAACGATACAGTTAGCGATCATATCAAAATTACACGATCGCTAACTGCATCCTGTATCCTAACTGTAATCTGACTGTATCCAAACTACGTCTCAAATACGCTTGCAATTTTAAGTATCACATGTATTTTAACCTTTTATATAAATTTTAAAAAATTTAATATTTTTTAAAAATAATTGAAAACTTCTTATCGAAATTAGTAAAAAAAATTATTGTGTTCTTGCACTCAAATAACCAAATAGATATAGAAACACCTATATGATATTTTTTGTCTTAGAATATGTTATGTTTAAATTGCCATAGATAGATATTTTAATCGAATAAAATTGTCTTTGTTCATTGACCAAATAGTTCGCTATATTTCCTTATAGATATATAAAATTTAGATAAAAAAGTTAAACTCTTTCACCAACTGTATATTTTCTCAGAAAGTACTTGTCTTACATTAATATTCTCAGAAAACACGAAATGTACATCTGTATTCTACTTCCTTCTTGCATACTTAAGTTATTCAGAAGCTGATTTAGAAGTCGAACCAAATAAAATCAAAACAACTCTAGTTTCAATGCCATAATTTTAAATTAACAAAACTATCGTCGTCGACCGTCGCTCGGCTAGAAGGTTGTCTCAAATAAAGAGCAAGTGGTATATATAGAATAAAGGATAAAGACATGTGATACATTAAATAAAACTAAACAGTTAGTTCTAAAATTCTATTTATTTTCAGGTATACTTATCAGACCACAACTTTTAGAGGTTCCCTAAACATTTTCATTAAAACATTTTATTTCATAACTTTATAGATGTAATAAATATATCTAACTTGGTACATATATATTTTATAGCACTAACATCACCTAAACACTGATATAAGATACAGATGAACGTGGTGAAAGTGTGAGTGGTCCTAATTTGGCTAGAGAACCCTAAAAATAAACAAATATTTCAACGTGGCTTCACCGCCATGTCAGTCAAAACGAATTTTTATTCATTGGCAGCCACACGCAGCGTCACTAGCCAATGTACAGATATTGTGCAATTAATTAATTTATTTTTAATCAATAAATATTTTATGTAATAAATTTTGACATTTTCTTACTAGCAATAATAATCGTATGTATCAAGAACCGATAACAATTAAATGATAAATATATATGTATATATATATATATATATATGTATATATATATATATATATATTTATATATATATTTATATACATTAAAATTTTAAAAGGCATTTTTTTAGTCTCTAAACAAAAAAAAATGAAATGTAAAGATTTTGGTTAAGAGTGGAAGGTTTAATGTAAAAAAAGCGTGCGATAATTTATATAAATTGTAAATTTTTTTATCGCTAACTATTTTTAAAGAAGAGTCCTTGTGAAAATATGAGTCGAAAGCACCCAAAAAACGTGGTTTTGATGAAAATATTTTCAAATATCATAAAACTTTTTACTTACGACAATATTTCATATTATACGTAAACTAAAAAAACCTAGCATGATAATTAATTAAGAAAAATAAAATACTTCTTATAAAACGAACTATTATAAAATACTTTTATAATAGTTCGTAATAATACTGGGACGTAGTGCGATTTTTTAAATGTTTTATGAATTACTACCGTATTTATTTTATTAAAACATTATAGAAAATGTTATATTTATCATCATAACATAGTTTCTATAAATTATAAATGTAAAGAAAAATGAAATAAATCGACAAACGATCGTTTCTTTACAATTATACGAGCACATGCGCCATCCGATATCGAACACAAGACATAAAAAAAACAAGTGTCGTTGGGGTCCGGATTCACAGTGTGCATTCGGCGGGTTCTTGCCATTAATAAATGGCCTGCTACGTCCGATGTTGAATTTTCCTCACCATAGAGCCTTATGAATCGATAATAAGTACGAGATGATTAGAGTGCGACATGTGTGCAAGCGAGAATATTGTATTAAATAAATTTGTAATGAGAATTTGGAGGACTGTCAGTATGTACACGCTTTGTCAATGTTTACCTCTTAGATGTAAGGACAGTTTAAAAGAAATTTTGAAGTTGTTTGAACATGTCAACAAAAGCAGGTTTCATTTATTTTGTTGTTCCAATATATTGTTTTCACGATGGTAATAGAGTAATTTATTGTTTTTTGTAACTTTGACTCAAAGAGATCAAATTTATATATTGAAATACTAATATTAAGTATATAACAAAACCCGTATCATTAGAAGACTCCAGTGCAAAACTGATATATGTAGATGCTCCTGAATGGAGGGGATAGGGAAAAGTCATGTGCCGCTATCATTTTCAATTTTCACGTTTGTTTGCAGAACTAATCAGATTTATGTACTTATAATCTACACCCACAAAGAAAAAAAATTGATTATTTGGATGGTGATTATACAGCACGGTTTCAACAATAGTAAAGATGTGCAAAATATACAAAAAACAATATTAATAAACGCGTATTTACATCTCTTATATAAATATATTTTTTTCTTAAAAATAAACAATAATTTTTCAAAAATATGCGTAATGGTCAAGGAATGCTCACGCTAATATAATAATATACTTATTAACCAAAGAACTGAAGGGTTAAATGTGATGCAGTATACGCAAACCGGGCGCCGACCGACACCATCAAAGTGACAGGATGCGATGCGGTGATTTACGAATAAACCTGTTATTTGAATTGGAAGATTCATTGATAGGACTATCATTGACAGAAAATAATATAAAAGTTCCATTATAATGAAACGTGTAAATGTGTGTATACATATTTATTGATTGAGAAAATGTTAAAAATAAGAAATATTTTTAAAATAAATTGTGTCTCCAAATAAATCCAAAAAACAAAATATTTTAGGGTATTATCGTTTTATATTCTAGTCATGGCTCAAAAAAACAAATGTTTGCTAGGCCAATTAACGCCTATACAAATTGAAATTAATGATATATAATAATGCATATTGTATTTCGAGGATAATCTGTGAAACCGGGGAGAAATTTAATTATAATGAATATTAACAACTGTTTATATTGCGAGTCTATCATGGTTTCGTTCACACTAAAATGCTTTAAAAGGCTTATTAACTATCAAAAGTTTATGCTCAACAACTCAATTACTGGGTGTTGTAGTAACTAATTTCAAACACTTAAATTATATTTATAAGCATTTCAAAACTCGGCTAAAATGCGTTCAAAATCCAACCAGGAATATGGGAGACGCATAGAGTGAGAGAGATTCTCAATAGTTAAGAACGTACCATTGTCGATAGATGAGAGGGTCAAGAGGTACAGGGTACGTCAAAATGTGAAAGTCAGCTGTGCAATCAGTGACAGCTTGGATGCCTAACTATAATGTATGTACTAACGCTTTGGGTGCTAGTAATTTTGTATATAATTATGTTTCAAATATTTTAAAGAATGTTTTCGTGTAAAAATAAGTCTACCAATTCATTTCTAAGTTTCGCTTAACTTGATGTTGGAATTGTAATGTATTTACTTCAATATTTTTTTTGTGCTTCCCCACACTGTCTTAAAACGCACATTTTATATAATTCATTGCGAAATCTCACTATTATGGAAAATATTCACTGCAAAATTATTAACGAAAATATCTCAAAACGTGACTGATATTACGAATTGGTTGGCTTGAAGGAAAATTATTTTTCGAAAGATGATTGTAACTTAAAATTATTTTCATATCTGCAATATAGTATTATGGATAGAATTAATATTATTCAAATCGTAGTATTAAAACCAATAAATTGAATATTTCATAAGACACCTCGCTATGTTCATTAGAAAGACGCGAAGAAAACTCATTAGTAGTGTGGACTCGAAAACTGTGATTTGAATGCAGTTTTGCTATTGTATTTCGATAGTACTGAGCCGTGTTATTTTTATTAACGTTAGAACCAAAAATAAGCATAGAAATAAATGATAGAATTACTGACACACCTAATGACATAAAGCTTTTGATTTCACACAAAAATGTATATGCATATTTTACTTATTTATGCTGTTTAGATTCTTAATTTGACTACATAGTGTTTTGAATCTACATAGTGTTTGAATGGTATCGTGTCTGGATATAAACGAAGCAATTTAAATATGGTTTGTAAATGTTTTATATTTGAAATAATTAACCATACCACTAAGTTACGAAGTTTTTTTATTCTTAACGGAATTATGAATGTATAATTGATATGTTAATGCCTAATAACTTTAATGAAATAGGATGCCACCAACGATTCTTCGCCGTTAAAACCTCGTTTGTATTTCTTCCTTAAATGCTCTATTACTCTGTCTTGGGAAGGACTCTCGGCTTGGTATTATGTCGTTTGATTCTAACAGCATAAAAGTTGACATAAAATACCAAATGCGACTCATATGATTGAAATTAGATAATAATCTGGCTCCACTAGAAGGGCAATTAAGAGCGAAATGAATTTTCGCACTCGCAGTCGTCTTGTTCTATACAATATGGGCTGATATAGGTCGGAGTGAAGTTTTCTGACACATGATTTTTTCAGCGCTTGTGAATGGCATGTTTTTGAATGATTTCTTGTTTTTAAGGGAGTATCCAGAAGCTTTCAGAGTGAAGTTGAAGATGAGAAAGATTTTTTTTATTTTCTGGACTGTTCGTTCCGTACGCAGCTCAAAGTTGTGGTTACATTATGATTGTTAGTTATGAGACATGTCTAAGCCAAGTGGTACAATAAATACATATTTGGTGAAGACAGAGAGCAAATGGGTAAAATGTTTCCACAATAGTGAAAATATATTACCTCAATCAATTTTCGATAATTATATTACGGATTAACAGTTTACTATTCTGTTCTGATTATTAGATATTATTTAAAATAATATTGAATAAATAAATAATTAATACATATTCATTAAAGTAACTTAATGCATTATTAACTCAGATTAAGTTGTGTAGCATAATTGGAATACGTGAATATTTATTTTATGTAGCTAAGTAATAACGTTGCTAATAATATTACTAGCGAACGATTAGAATTGCGGTTTGGTTTACCATTTTATACAAAAGTTAACCTTTCTCTCTGGTATATTCGTGTTTATTTTAAAATACTTCGTTAAATAAATTGGGTAATATATTTATTTCCAAAATAAATGGAATGCTTAATAAGGGCGTTGATTGGATTCTATTAGATTCCGTCTGTGTATTTTTTCTAAAAAATAAAATTTAAAACAGGTGGAACTTCAGAGTACTAGGGCGGTATTCATCATCGTGACGATAATGACTAATCAACCAATATGTAATTTAATAATAATTAAATATAAATTAATTTTAATATATTTATATAAATGAATTTATGTAAATTTACAATAAATGATTATCGAATTACTATTTGGTTAATTGCTCATCATAAATACGTTGTATAAGTCCAAAACAATGTATAAGTCCAAAGTATTGTTGGCGATTTGAAGACTATTGTTGAGTCGTTCTGAGAAGCTGGACCTGACTTGAAAGGTAGGCAAATTATTTACTTATGAAGAAAATAGGGATACTTGCGAGAAGACATAAACAGATGAATTAAACTTACGCGTCGGTTTAGTCCTCACCATCACGATTGCACCACCATTTTAGAACACGACATGAAGGGGCACGTATGAATAATTTCCTCGACTACTTATTTTTTTAGGCTATAAAGAAATTCAGCACTAGTTTCAGGTATGAAAATAGTCATATGAATAATTTCTACGTATGAAAATAGTATTTGCGAGATTAATAGACCATTCCTTCTAATGCCTACACGCTTTTATTGTTAAAAGGAAATTGCAAAATGAAATAGCATTTTAATGCCATTATCATATTTTAATGTCATTATGTCATATTCAATAAACCAATAATAGATGTACGTGTGGGTTTGATTTACAGGAACCTATAGCGGGTGTCTTGTCTAAATGACCATATGTTATACTTGTTGTTGAGTTTTCTATGTCTCCTAGGTATTGCGTACATGAGGTCAAGGTTGAAACATATGAATATGAATGGATGTTATGTGATATAGGAACATGCGACACGTTTATTCTTATTATATATTTTTGAATTTATACATTAATGTTTATATATTATTGTAGAGAGAACCATATTATTTATTTTCTATGAATTGCACAATAATACTATGTTTCGACAGACTACGGTTAATTTAAAAATGATTAATGTCGAGAAGTAATTTAAGTATAATTTAAGTAATAATGTGATTAATAATAACATTAATAGGTAAAAGGATCAGTGCTATTGAAAATGCCACTATTTTAGGTGAAGTATTTGTTTTTGACTTTGTTCTTGATTGTATTTCATTTTATTACTTATGATATCATAAATACTTCTAGTTTTATAAGAATTAGGCATTAGATGAATTTCTTGAAATTATTACGTTTTTCAACTATCATACGATTTAATAAATATTTAAATAAAGTTTTCAGATAAGAAATATATTGATTTTACATTTATTTTCTTACAGATGTCGAAATAAAATGCTGGGATTAATTTTATTATTACATTGAAAAAAATGATAATTCATGTAAAATGCTAAACTATCTCAAATGAAACTGACGAATCGGTTTTCATTACGTATTCTCGGATTTGCTTAACCGGTCAGATTGTCAGATTATTTAATCTGAAGCAGCGATTTATAACTATTTGGGGGAAAATCTAAAAGATATATTTTTGGCATATGAAATAAGAAGTACATATTAGTATCAACTATTATAGTCAAAATATCAGAAAATTAATGAAATTTAATCAGTTAATTAGGAAATTATAATTAGTATCAGAATAAAATTTGATCACGAATATTCGACGCTTCTTTCTTTAAAGAACGTTATTCTAATATAAATTGTTCAATGAAATAAGCCTACGCAACTTATCTATGGTCGAATATATTTGGCATTAATTTTGCAGAAATTCATTATTCACAACTAAACGAAACTACGTGCTATTTCTACTTTATATAAATTCTTTACCACGACCCAGGTTTCGTTGTATGACAACATCTTCAGGTAGGCAATCAGCAAATATTGGACTTGGTAATTTTGCTAATTGCCCACCTGAAGATGTTGTCATACAGTGAAACCTAGGTCGTGGTAAAGAATTTAAATAAAGTAGAAATAATACTACATCACGTAGTTTTATTTAGTTATCTATGATTCATAATAACATATGATTGATGAAAAATTAAAAACACATGTCTCTTTTATATCATTTTATTGTCTTTTAAAGCTTCTATCAACCTTATATCGAGTTTTTATGCATAAGCGTATATGTATAAAGCCTAAAATTGTGACTGTCATATAGAACAATAATGCAGCATTTAGTAATGACAGTGTATTTTGACATACATTTTGAGATTAACGTGGACAAATATTTAATAGGAGGTATGAACATATCGCAGGCTGAAACCTAATTGTATATTTATTTTAGTTTTAGTCAATATAACTAACGATAAATTTACTTGAGATTTGAAAAAGTATTGATGTTTTTATTGTTAATGAGGTTATTTTCACCAAAATTTAGGTAACCGGTACTTATTATCACTTACTTAAATTGAATATGCCAAAATTAACTGTTACTTTTCGTTTTTAATACGCTAGTTCTAATACGCTAGTTAATAAATTACAGTTTAGACAACCGAACGAATTACTCTTTTATTAAGAAATTCTCAAAATTTAACTAATAAAACTGTAATTTTATTTATTTTGTCATGTTTTAACTATGTTTTTATTCAAAAAGTCCATTTTTTTCTAAATTAAGTAATATTATTATTAAATTATTTCATATTAATCTTGAATGTAATTTTAATTGAATAATTACTAAAGGAATTTTCCTTAAGTATTTTTAGGAAAATTATAACAGCAGTATTAGCTTTCACTGAATATGTACTGAAGCAGACTGTAATTTATAACAAGTTATCGATAATTTGTCATAAGCGTGTCAATCACTATTTTTGATATCACGTTTGCGACGATGTAATTAAAAAATTTTGTCGTAGAAAATATACGTTAAAATAATTTAGCGTTTTAGTTCCATAAATACCAAGCAGTATCGATTGCGAATTTCATTCTTATTGGACTATTGTTTCGTTTTAGTTTTTGTATTTTTTTGTGTATTTGTATATAATATTTTGTATATTATATTAATATTTTGTATATAAACGCAGTGAGCCTATTTTTTCTCAATCGATTAAATTCTCCAGTATTTGCTAGAGAGAAAATTTGTGTAGGTATTCCATTGTATTTATTGTCTACTGTACATTTTGTTCCAATAGATAATGAATTTATATTCAAGGATATTTTGCAAACCAATTTAAGAATTTTGTGATTTGTTTCTTTTATCTGACAAAGAAAAAGTAGTAAATGATACATACGTTAGGATTTGTAAGAGAAGGTTTTATCTCGTTTATATGTCAATTTTAAATCTTTCGAAATTTTGGTTATTGACTATCTTACATTTTAAAACAATGTTCGATTATGTTATAAGAAATAGGAATTCTAGTAGATTAAATTTAAAGAGGGCCTGGCGGTATCATAAATAGTTATCTGCTGAACTTGCTATTGAATTTTCCACCCCATAGAGCCTCATGATTTGGTATTGAGTATACGAGATTATGGGCAATGTCAATGCCGTATCATTTTTCATTTACATTTTAAATAGCTAAGAGCTTTATTTTTTGATAGTGCATTCGAAATATGTTATGATGTTTACTGACATGATACGTTTTTACATCCACAAACATGTCAGATTCTCTCTTGATTTATTATAAAATTGTACTTACTATACTATATTACCACTGAATGCTGTCACGTTTCGTTCATGTTGAGAGAAAAGGTGAAAGCAATCTATGAAACAAATATGCTGTAATTGGGAACATAGAGGACAACATGAAGAAAAGTCATGACTATTTATATAAAATCTGCCTATACCGGATACTATTATGTCTCAGCCACGACGACGTCAATTTAGCACAGTTGATTGTATTTGGATACAGCAGACAACAGGATCCCACAATTAATGAGACAATTTAATCTTCCGAATTCTATTTCACGATTTTTTAGGGTTTAAATATGACACATATTTTAATTTTTTTATACAACATTCAATTCTGTGTATTCTAATTTTTGGACGTCAAAATTATGATAATTTCGAGATCAATTTCTAATTAATATGTCGTGACACATATTGAATTTAGTTATTTTATGATTTAGCATCGTTCCTTTTAATTTTTGTCAAGAATCTTTATAATTTGATATATTCTTTATGACATACTAATTCTAAGGTCGTAACAAATCAAGTATTGTTCGATTTTGAATAATATAAATAACCGAATATTACTTTCCTCTCATTTTGATAATATTTTATTAAATTAATTATTAAAAAAACCTTTACTGTCAAGTCATTTTAAATGTTTATTAATTTCCTAGCTGGGGTATTCGGCTTCACTCAAAGAGTTAATATGAGATTGTGTGGTAGTTGGAATAAAAGGATAAACTTTAAAATATAAGAGGTAAAACATTTTTATTGAAAACATATTCTAACTTTTTACAATACTTGTTTATAAAAAAACCTTTTTCATTTTGTTATTCGAGGTATATATGTACAAATTTTTCGATTTTCTACTCGAGCTACGTTTAGTTGACCGTGAGAAAAGGAGGATTGTTTGAGGTTGATGCCTCAATCTTTTAAAGTTTGTCCTCCCGCATTATTAATTGTAAAATTATAGGCTAATTTTATTCGAAATTATAGCCTTTTAAATTGGAATGGCAATTGGTATTCTGGGGATTAATATTGTGTATCTTTTGGGAATTACTATTGTATGTCCTTTCCAGTAATAAATTTGGTTTCGATGATGTTATTTGATAGCTATTTGATGGTCGTAATTGTTCCATTATATAGTTTTGGTGAGTTGAGATTTCTAAGTAGTATGATCGGAGATCCAATTTTCAGTCGAAAACAGTGTAATGTCATTCCTGGTTTAAAAATTCTGTTGAGAAGTTGACACTTTCTTCAACGTTTACCATAGTGTCGATCGATTTGTATATTCTCTCTTCACCGAGAATTTTCTTTAGAATATTAAAGTTATGTCATCGAGAAATATTTTTATTTCGACACAATAACAATTATATCGACAAAATGGGCCTCTGAAATAGAAACTCTGGATGGGTATAGTTGCGAAAAATGTTTGGATAAATTTAGTCAATGCGTTCGTTCTCAGTAGTGGCTATTTTGCAAAAAATCACTGTTGAGTTCTATGAAGCCGGTCGTTTGTTCACTAGGATATGTGCCTTTGCCTATTTGTAAAAGTTTTTTACCAAAATGTGCTGTTGTTTCCTCTTTCAATAGTTCAAAGCTCATATTTTTTGTTAGTCGCAGTATTTGTATGTGTGGACACAGTTTTGATTTTTTTGTATTTTTTTAATGTGATTTTTTTTAAGCATGCTTTGATTCCCGAGTCAACATCTGCTGGTGTTGACTTGGGGAAAACTGGAAGTGTTTGTCGAAAATCTCCTGAGAGTATGAGTAGAGCTCATCACATCACTCAAGAGTTTCCTCGCAAGTCTTGTAATGTTCTGTCTATGGCTTCGAAATATTTTTTATGTGCCATTGTGCATTCGTCCCAGAAGATAATGTTAACTTGTTTTAGAAGTTTACCCTGTCTAGATGCTCTTAAGATTTTACATACTGGGAATTATCTTGTAATGTTCTGTCCATGGCTTCCATTGATTTTTATGTGCTATTGTGCATTTGTTAGAATATAATTTTTGCTTGTTTTAGAAGTTCACCCCACTCCCCAGCTTTTACATGTTTGGAATTATTCTTCGGCTATATTTAACGGTAGTTGTAGGGTGGAATTAGCAGTTCATCCTCTTTCCATAAGTGTGACAGCAATGCTGGATGATGCCAGTACAAGTGCGAAGTGCTGTTTATCACGTTTTTCTGCCAGCAATAGATTTATTAGAAACATTTTCTCGGTGTCACCTTGTGCGTCCAAGTAAATAATTCCGCTCGTGTGATGATAACATTATAAATTTTTTTTATTGTCATTGAGGAGTAGTTTGTTGTGAGCAATGTGTTAAAGTCGTTGATGTTGTATCTTTTTTCCCTTGTATTTTCGAAGTTTAGCACACTGAAAGCATCTTGTCGTGGTGGTGGCATCCCAAGTTGTACTAAGGTCTGTTTTTTATTGCTAAACATTTATCTTCTAGGTGAATGAGTGTTTCATTGAACCGTTAGCAGTCTTGAGATCTGTGAAACTTGCTTGTTCTCGTATTTCGTGTAGCAACATCCGGAGATAGAAACATTCGGCGTTGTTCGGATATACGGTGTACACTCGGCCTACTGCGATAGTTTTGATGATTCCGGGATGATCCTCTACTGAAATTCCTTGTTTTCATCGTTGAAAGATTTTTCTTCTTTTGGTTCACGTATAGTAGATAGGGGCGTCGACATATAGTAATACTTTCGCTTATGGATCCGCTTGTAACAGTTGAAAAATGCTGTTAATGTTGTCTTTTTAGGAGATTTGCTTGAAATTTTTCTGGCGGTATTTTTATGAAGTAAACTCTCTGTCCATTTTCCAAATGTACTACTAGACGTTGCACAGTTGGTTCGTGTTCGTGTATGGGAAAACTGAAAATCTGCCATGCTCTTTCGTTAATGTTGATGTATCTTTCCATTTGGTATATGAGGATCTCGTCGGTTATGTTTTATTAATCGCTGTCTTTGGCTATTTAAAATACTGCCATATTATTGCTTTTGTTCACGTATTTATAGACATATTTAATAGATTCCGATGAATTGCAGTACTCTACGTTTATGTGTACTTGGAACATTTTGGAAAGTAGTGTGTTATATGGTACTACCCATTGATTATCTATTTCCAGTTGGATTTATCTTCTTGAGGGTAAATGTATTCTTCCGTGGGTAATTAGTTTTGCATACATATCTACAAGAAATTTTTGAAATAAACGGCGATTGTTGAGAATGTGATTGCACGTGTAATTGTCTCTGATTATTAAGTGGTAAACATATAACTTTTTGAAAGTGACTTTATTGTTTGTTTCTACGCTTGTTTCAGGTTGGATATGTTTCATATTAAAATGATATCCGTCCTCTCGGTACTGAAATATTAATGAACTTTGGAGGGCATCATATGAACGGTGTATCCCTGTAATGCGTTTTAGTCCTTCTCTTCTTCGTTGCACAATTATGTCATAGCTTGTGTTTTCATTGTCCACATACGATGGCGACTTCGTTTATCTGAGGTGCATCAAATCGACATTTGTGTTCTCCATGTGGTCTCTTGTCGGCTCGAATTATAAATTTATAGTCATCAGAAATCATTCGGTCTAGTGATGTTTTGAATATGTCAATAAGCTGATTGTATTTGTGTAAGATCATTTGTACATCTCGCATCAATCTCAATCCACTGATGTTTGTGTATCTTTGATCAAATTCTATTTCTTCATTTCCAATGAAATATAATTGTAGAAATTTATATACGTGCAGAAATTTATAGTCTTAATTAGGTAGTGGTAGTAATAATCTCATTTTGTGATAGATTTTCCTTGGATGGAAAAAAAACACAATCATAAAAAAAATAAAAATAAAAACTTTTATTATAATATTGCGTCGCAATTCACGATTCTTCAATTCTTTCATTCCATTCTTGTTTGGTTTCTCTGTTTCTCTCTCGCTCTTCGACTGTTTCGTTTTTTCACTGTTCTTTTCGTTTTTGCCGTTTTGTTAGAAGGACTAGCAAGATCTCCTCCTCTTTTATGTTTGGGCATTGTATAAAATGTAAATCAAATCAACTTTTTATTAAGAAATACACTGAGTACACTTTAAACACTTTTGACGCTATATTTATATTGAATCACCGTACCACTTTGTTTACTCACACCTTTCTGTTTGTTTTTATTCACTCACTGCACCTCATTGATAAGAAACTGACGTTCGAACCCATGACGAATCTTGATTTATATATCCCTAGCAATGGGTAGCCATACAAAAAAGGCTTCGAATGGTTCACAATGTCCTAGAACATTCCAAAACATACGGGAGTGTTCCAGAATATTCCATAATGCTCTGGAATGATCCGGGATGTTTTCGAACGTTCTAGACTATTCCCATACATTCCACAACATCCCGAAATGATCCGGGATGCTCTGGAATGTTGTGGAATGCTTTCAAACACTCCCGAAAGTTCTAAAAATTTCGAGAGGCTGAAACTTTCAGCGCTTAAGTGCGCCCTTTAGGAAAAAAGGGAACCTTCTTCTTCATGGATGCTACCTCAAAGAGTGCTACCTCACCACATAATCGTTTCTGAGTTTCAGCGGCAAGCCCATTTTACAGTTACTTTTATAATATCTATTGATTTTACACATATAATAAAACTGTTAAATGATTTTTTTAAAGTTTATTTTGTATTATTGGGTATCGATTGAAAGATTTAATACATTAGTGGTAGGCGATTGTGAAAATTTTCTATTAATAAAATATTTTTATAATCGACTATAAATTGAGGAATTTAATGAATAATATAATAATAACAGAATAAAAGAAATTATCATAATGGAATGATTATTACAATAATTGAGTGATAATTATTTAATTAATATTATCCATAATCTTTCATCGCTAATTTAAAATCCTTCAAAAGAAGGAATATACAATAAAAACATTGTGATTAAGGTAGTAAGATAAAGTAACAAGCGGAATTTGACGAAAGACAATTGTTTGAAGTATACATTTTTACATTCGTCCAGATTATTAATAAAGCAATATGTAACCGAATGAATTCTGATATAGTATCCGTAAATAAACATATTCCAATTATAATGTATGTCGGTTCAAAAAGTAGTCATACATATTTGATGGCTGTTTCATTAACAAGCAGCACCTGTGTGTGCTCAGTAAATTAAATAGGTTTCATTCAACGATGTCCAATTCGGTTATTTGTTTTAATAAAATAACGTTACGATGCAGCGTGAACTCTGATTGCAATCATATTTTTGATAGTACGTTTGGAATATATTATGATGTATTTTAAGATAATAAAGTTATTTCAAATAATATAAATCAATTAAACGATATCAGACAGAGTGTGTCTTTCCTGTCGCACTGACACATTAGAGCCCATATACTGTTTCAGTTTTATTTCGAATTTCATCCTTGCTAGTATTAGTTAGTGTATACATCAGATAGATACTTAGAATTTTGTAACTATATGTATATGTAAATATATATATGTGTGTGTGTATATATATATATACACATATATGTATATATATATATATATATATATATATATATATATATATATATTTGTTTTACTCTAAGTAAAATAGTGAAGTAACACTCTTTCTAGATGATAGATTACTCCCGAAAAACAAAACTTAAAAAAACAAGGTCATATCGTGGATCCAGGGATGATTTTTTTATATTGAAATTACATTACGATATCATCGTACTCATATACGTAACTCATATATTTGGAAGGATAAAACTTCTCAGAAGTAGCATCAATTATTTTAAATATGTTTATTTCTTCCTAGTTACCTTTAATTTCGGCAGTATACAGAGGGCAAACGAAGATAAAACAATATTTATCCGAATGCCGCCAGTATGAATAATTTAAAATCGAGTGGTCACAATTTGTCAGCTGATGATGTCAAAAAGGTTGTATGCCATCGTGAGTTAAGTTTTCAATGGTTACATCTCATTGGCTGGTGTTAACTATGATTTGTTGAAAGGTGTGATTGAGTATAAGCTATATACTATAGTATTCATTGACAGAAAACTTATTACTTTAAAATGTTAGCTGCGAGACTCAATTTATAGAACTTCATCATGGAGACAGGGCTTATCCAATGATATCTATGGTTTCGTAGTGAGAAAAATAAAAGAATATCAATAAATATATTTTATAGTCCGCTTCTGGGTTAGTCATCGTTTTTCGTAACTATTTGTAACACAATGTGCACATTTTTATTTTCTGGCCTTTCTGAAAGGTATATACTTTCATTTTCTCTGGAATAACACCGTATTTTAGTGCACTTTTTAGCAATGATTTGATAATTGATTTCGTGAAAGTTAGCAGTTGCACCTTATTATTATTATGCAGATGGTCACTATAGTCTACATCCTTTTTCGAGATATTATACATTGTTACGCATGTTGGTTTTAGAATTGGTTCACTAGTAGCTCTTTGTTTTTTCCAGTACCGATAACCTTATCTTCGTGATTCTTGTATGTAGTTATCATTAAAACAGGTCGCTTATCACACCATTTTATTATTTTCACTCCTTCTTTGTTAATTTGTTCAGTAATCTGCCCCTTTTTAGTTTACTAGTTATGACTTTTTTTGGCAGGCCTTTTGTATTTGCTCGTATTGTTCTACAAAGCATCGTATTTTTTTTATACAATTCCTGTGCAATGTAGTTTGCCACTATCCGTAACACCTTTGCCAGTATATACAATAATACGTAAGTAAGCGTAAGTATAGCCTTCGGGTTTACATAGTTTGTACAGTTTAATACCATATTTATGGGATTTAATATTAATGTACTGCCTGAATGTTGATTTTCCTTGCCATGGAACCATTGTCTCATCTGTAACTATTTTTCTGGCCTTAAGAATTGCTTAATGTTATTCGAAAGCATCGTAAAAACTTCTCGTATTTTACTTATTTATCTGTATTGGTGTGCAACTTTGTGACAATGAAATGCCATAATTTCAGTTGTAAAAAAATCTATCCCTTGTGAGAACATATAAAATCATTCCGGTAACTTTTTTTCTTGACCAATAATGGCTTATGCTTGAGAGTATGACTAAACCCATTGTAATCAAGATTCCCAAAAAAGTGCATATCTCCTCAAAATTAGTTGTCGTCCAATTCTGTGCTCTAGATTTGGTCCTTAGCAGTGTTTTTTCAATATAATTTTCTGCATATTTGTTTCAGCTACCATATTGTTTATAACGTTATCTGTAACAAACATTTTGTATATATCAATGGGAGTATTAGTGGTTGGAGATATTAAAATGTTGTTAGTTTCTTGATATTTCTCAATATCTGGCTTAAATATTACAATCTCCATCCATTCCTCTTCATTGTTTGACATTAAATCTTCACTACCGCCTAAACTAGTTTCTTCATCTGCCACATTTGGGATTTCATCTACAGAATATTCGATCTGTGATTCGTCGCTGATTGTGATGCCACTTTCCGAATTAGATGACAAGTAGTCGGAGTCACTGTTACTACTATCAGCAGGAGATGAAGTATTGGGTGTAATTTACAAACTAGCAAGAGTTTTATAATTTTATCGAATACATTTTTTGTCGTTCGTGGTATTTTTTTTTCAAATTAAGGATTTTCTACAGCAAGGCTGCGTCATAGAATAATCGATTGGTAAAGAACTATTGTCAAATTCATCTGTTGCTATTTATTTGTATTTATTAATGTATTTTGGAAGATTTGACGTTGTAGTTTAGAGGTTACCAGTGATCTATTGGATAGAAATAATCGCTTTTTTGATTTTGGCGTGTATAAAAAATCACACATCACGTCATCATTTACCAAAGTTTGTATAAGGTTGTTTATTGAAATATAGCTCAAAGATCCTAGTTCCAATTGAAATATTTTCAAGCATCGAATATCTGCAGCCAGTTGAAGGGCTCGTGTATGTTGCATCATCACATCTGTTTGATGAAGTTAAGTTTTTGTATGACTTTGTTGAATTATGTTTTCCAACGAATTTTGTAAGTATGGTTCGAGCGGGAGTTTGGATTCGCACATAAAGTTGGGGTTTGTAAAAGTTCTACGGGCTGTAATAATTATAGTGTAGGTGAGTTTCTTTGCCTGTTAAATCTTCTATGAGCTGCTGTAGTGAAGATGTTTGGTTGACCGCATAACGTTGGGGTTGGTAAAATTTCTATGGGCTGTATTCTCAGTTATCTCTTGTAAGGGCTGACTTGTATAATTTGTACATAAAGATGAAATTTGTGAATGTTGTTCGGTTTGCAGTAATGGTTGTAATGATTGTAAGGTTCCTGAAGGCGGTGTTTCTAAAATTCGGATCATTGAAGTAGTTCTACCATTTTTTCCGTCCTTCAATAATAACATTCCGATCATCATTTTGTTTATCTTCTTTTTCCCATTTTCTACGCGTCCCGCATTTTTTCTCTTTTTTAGTTATTCATTTACTATGATCGGTTTGTTCGGTTTTTTGAAGCGCTTTTTCCAACACTACCCTTGATCTAGGTGCGTATATTTTTTCGTCGCGAGACACGACGCTTGAGCACTGTACGTAGAACAGTATCGATCGCCTCACTAACGAGTACTGATCTGTTTCCACGGTACTTTACAAGACTGAGATACAAGACACTTCTGGCTTGTTCCGCACCGCGTAACAATTTTTTTTATATAGTGCGCGTGAGACAAATTTGTCTTAAATATTTTTGAATGTGTAATCCATTAGGATTTGAAATTATAAACATAAAAGTATAACTGTCTTTTTTTACTAGCAGTAGTGACTGTGAAATTATCGCCGCACCAGACAGAGATAGTCTGTTTTCTAACGCTGCACCACCCGCACGTCTAATACGAGTCAAAAAGAGCTTGTAACGCACTAAACGTGTTAACGAAAATGAATAAAATTAAATCAACCAGGTAATGCTTGATATAAATATGCTTTGGATGGGAGCATTAATAAATAAAATATAATAGTGATTGATATTTTTTTGGTCATTTTCACGCTGTGTCCAGTTATGTAAGTGGACTGAAAATGCCTGTAAAATACAAGTAGACTCGCTATAGGAGAGTTTCGTGAACACTTAGATACCTGTAAAAGTTTTAATATTTATGTGTACATATAATTTTTAATATTGACTTTGTAGAAATATTAATATTATTTTAATTCAATAAATATACAGCCCATAACCGTCATAGGAGTCACAAAAAATTGTAAATTGTTTCTATTGTTCATTAAGTGCTTATAAAAATAGGTTCAAAACTATCTTTTCTACAATTGTTATCTTAATTGAATGTATAGGGAAAAGAAAATAAAATATACGAATGTATGAATGAAATGAAGTTACACGTTATTCAAAAAGAAATTTTTGGTTTTGAGTCAAAGCACTATATATATATATTATAGGTAAAAAGATTTCATACGCAAGCTGGAAAACATTTCATTCGAATGGGAGCCTTTGAAAAACGGACGAATGGAAGCGGATCAATTGAATATCTATAATTTAGTTTCTCCGTAGATCACTTAAAAGTAAAACGTGGGTAGTATTATTCTATTATATTAAATGGTTGTACGTTTTTAAAAGGGTGCTTAAGCTGTTGAACTTTGCTATTCATGTCTCTGTATGCCAACGGCTTAATTAGACAATTTGGGAACGAAATAACCTTTACTTAATATGTATTTCTCTTTGTTTTCTTTTCCCTAAGTTTGATCATGTAGTTATTTCGTATTGTCATCGAAACCAGTTTAATGAAATAGTTAAATTACAGATAATAATTGTATTTTTTTAAGAAAAATCCTAATAGAAATATTATTTAATAGAAATTTGACGAGTCATAAGATGACAAGGAAGGTCACAAATCAATTTTGAAAATTGATAGAGGAAAGTTTGAATGAATAAAATTTACTCACCTAAATTAATTTAATTAATCATTAATTTCAGTAGTTAATATATTAGTTAAAAATAATAAATCTTTCGTATAAAGGGCGTCACGCATGTAACAAGCGCATTTTTTAGAAGCAAATACTTTCTTTTCGTAACAAATTTTTTGTTTACACTTTCAAAAATATTTATTTTATTTTGTAAATAATTATTAAAAAAATGATATATGTGAATTAGAAATGAGATAGAAATCTAAATGGATTAATTTCTTAAATATAATTTGTTTCCATTTGTTAGTCTCATACCAGTTTTACAGGTCCAATTTTTCTACATAACCTATTTATCTAGATAATAAGACTAAGTACGGACATAGTAGAGATAACTGTACACAGTGTAATATTTGATGTGATGTTGGACTTGCTATTTGTCGTAGTGGTCACTAAGTCGCACGAAAAAGGCGTCGTGAACATCGCTCGCGTTTGTGCTCCAATGCATTTATTGTTCGCATACTAGATTTACATTTAATTATTTTTATATTATTAGTGTAGTTTGTTAGTTTAATAATTTGTTCAGAATAGAAAAAAAACTGGCCGAAGCTTGTAATTTTGCTAATGTTTGGAATAATGTATTTCTAGATAAATAATTACTATTATTGACATATTCAATGTTATGAGTGAATTAATTTCGTGTAGTTAATTTTAGAATAATTTGAAAAGAATGATTGGAAATGGGAATATTTATATGCATTTAGAAAAGCGCGATGGAATTTTTTTCTTTTTACAATAAAATTTAAAAAAACTCTCAAAATAAGGAACGTTTACCACAAATATTTAAAATGTGAAGAAAATGTCATACAGTTTTACTATGTATGCATATAGGCATGTCTAACACTTTGAAGTTGTAATGAATAATGTATTTTATTGTAGAAAGTCGAATCATTGATGGATTGAATGAAAATAATATCATTACGGCTTAGTTACATAATAAGTTATTGGTAATAAATTTATGATACTACGAGTAATTAAAGACGTTGAAGATGAACCATCCATTCGGATATTATCTATTGTTTATTATCAGTCTTCCTATGTAGTTAAAATTATACCTTTTAGTATGTTTAATTGTAAATATACTTCCTATTTCCAATCAGCTAAAAATGAGAATTTTGTGTGCCCTTTTAATGAATTTAGCGATAAAAATTGGTTATAATTCTTGTTCAATAGATACGGCGTCAGTTGTTCATAAAATCGACGTAAAAATTACCGATTGTTATTCTTATAGTTTGTAAATCACACATATGGAACATTATGCAAATGGTTAATTGTGTGACGCTAGTTAATAAAAATTACGTCACATAAGTGCAGTAGTAATGTAATGTTGTAAATAATCCGAATTATTTCTCTTTTTTGTGTGGTAAGATGGCTTTCACAACCCAAGTACGTGGTATTACTAGCATAATAAAAAAAAGCTACGAGAGTTACTTTAGCAAGAAGATTGGTGACCAAGATAAGAAGTGATTTTCATATATTTATTGCAGCAGTTATGAATCAAATCTTTGAAACTTGTTTAATGGGAAGTGTCAATTAGTGCCGTTAGTATATCCTATGGTTTAAGAAAAGACAGTAGATCAAATTATGGATTGTTAGTTTTGCTTTACTATCTCAATAAAAGAAGGAATTATGTTAGAAAGGGAATTAGTAAGGACTTACCGATTTGAAATCTATCAAAATATTTAATTATATCAGCTAATGCGGATGCTGATGCGTAGTGCATCGATGTTTTAATGCAATCATCCATGTCGGTGGGTTCAAAATGATGTTTTAGAGGTTATTAAAATTTGGAATTTCGAATATTATCTCAGAATGAGGTAATTTTATTAATTAGAAATTTTAATTTAACAACAACCGAAATTGAGTTTTTAAGTTCAAGATGGCAATAAAATTAGCACATAAGCAATAGGCAAGCGATAGGATAAAATCATTTAGAAAGAAGGTCGAAAAATCAAGAAGAATTGGGTATTAAACATGTCTGTTAAAATCTTATCAAGAATTAGATTGCAAAATGACTAAAATTGTATTTTCTGTACTCCCGTTTAGATTTTTCTTGAAAATAATAGATCCATAGCGACAAGCGTGGAGAAAATTTTCATCAGAATATATCAGTTTTAGAAATGCGATATTAGGGGCTGCAGAGCATAGTAATATTGATTTTGAACGACTGACGTGCAACGTAATATAAAAAAGACGCATTCCGTGAAATTTAATTGCAATTTACTATTATTTCATTTAAAAAGATAGGAATTGAAAATATTCGTGGTTTTTAGAGTACAAGCTTAAAATGTCGTATTGATTTTCTCAGGATAAAGTTGAAAAATTTCAGATATTACTTCCTTTTAAACGAGAACTAAGTATTTACTTTATAATTCTTTTCCTTTCTTTATTCAGAAGATCTGACATAATAAAATGTAGAGACTTATATTTAGGAAACATATCCCAGGTTAAAATTAGTTGACTAGTAATTTGTCTTTAGATTTTAATGAAAAAGATTGATATAATTAAACAACAGAATAAAGACCTAAATTATGAACCGAGAATTTAGGTCTTTGTACTACAAGAAGTACAAAGACCTAAATTCTCGATTGGAGATTTTAAGCGATCGAAACCTAAAGCGGAATACTTTATTTTGTTTGTTATTGATCACTCAAACATTCACAAAGTGATATTCTTCAAAGAACATTCCAATGAACATTTGACAGAATAAAAATAGAATTAAAAAAGAGCGCTACACGTCCGACTGAAATTAGACAATGCGCTGACTAAGCTAGAAAAGGCAATCGAATATAAAATCGATTTTTTCGTTCGCAGTTGCTTTGTGCAAAACAATCTGAACCAATACTGTCCGAGAGGAGTTGGAACTGGAACACAGCTCACAAGTGGCGAATGTGATCAAACATACATGTAGTTTGAGCGCATATGTATTAAATAATAAATATCTTAGGAATATAAATAAATTAACCTATATAAGCAAATAGGAATATAAATAAATTAACCTGGTGTGTATCTTGTGTACCCAGATGAGGATAAATCAATACGCTTTGATGGAGTTTGACATTTTTTAGGTGTTCGTAATTTATTTATTTTGATACCTGTTTATTATTAGTTTAATACGTTGGAGATGTTGGCTACTATTAGGGTTGTCTTTCATAATTATTACGAGGAATATCATTGGAGATTGCAATAAATATTTATTAAGTTGTTAGTTTTAAGAATGGATAAACTTATTGATTACCAGTGAAGACATTAATTCAAAACAACGCAATAGTTAACTTTTGCAATATTTGCTAACTAAATACATCATTTGGTAGGGTAGGTTGTAAGAATATATGTAGGATATTTAAATTTATCTATTGTACTAACTTGTTAAAACTTGGTTTGAATTTACCATAATTATTCCCAAGGAACACACCATTTTTATATTAAAGTTGTGTAGATTGTAATTATTGAAGTTTGTAACGTTCTAAGCCATTTCCGTTACATCGCCATGTAGCTGTTACGCTTGCTATTTATTGATGTGATGAAAACTTCATTATCATGACTGTAATCTACGCGAAAGGGTATATTAGTTCAGTCGGTCATATATAAATATAACGGTCAACAATTGTTCTTAAATCAACAGCTCCTCACAGTGTTCCGTTTATGAATCACATTTTATTTGAATTTGTAATCATAATGATTTAGAAATTATCCCTATACACGCATCTTTAGTTAAGGTGGGATTACCATAGCTATGTGATAGAATATTTTAGAATATTTGGATTATTTATAGTAATGGCAACACCTGGCTGTACTTCGTTAACGGATGATAGTTTTTTAAAGTTATACGTTTTTTGGTTCCTTTTAATTAGTCACGTAAATAAATTTGTTTTCGTCATATTTCTGCAAATATAAAACTTTTGTTATGTGCTGTCCCTTTTTAACAGCTTTCTAGTTTAGGGAATTCCTCCCTTCTTAGTGCTATGTGAGATGTGCTATCAACCACAAGCATCATGGCGAAGTGTTCGGGGCTCAATGAACCCCGCTCAATTAATGTGATATTTTGTGATTTGCTAGTATGATATTTTGGAGTATGCGTATTCATATATTCATTGTCATTTCATTTATTTAATTCATAGATATACTTGAATTCAACCGTCATAAGTAGGTATTTAATTCTTTATTACATTCACTCCTAGTATATGTTTACAGTATAACTAAATGTTGGGTTAAAAGAAATAACACGTGGCTTATACATAACAAAAGTAGTAAAACGTAATAATATTATTTTTGTAATGTTTGCATTCTTGCCTTTTATTGTTAGTTTATTTGTTAGTTTCAATCAAGTAATATATAGGCTATGTTTTATTACAATCGGCCATTAAAAATATACAGGGCAATTGGACGTTTTAATGAAAAGTGTACTCGTTTTATAAACGTTTACTTTTGCAATTATGATACTGATAGCGTTATGATTATTGATATTTCTGTTATTGACATTTTTTAAACGTCCGCCTGTGTGCAAAGTGCGCGCATGGCTAGTAATACGTAATTCATGAGTTTTCGAAATTCTTGAAGTTAATTTATAATTAAATAATTACGATTAGTAATTCCCGAAAAATGTAAGTTATTTATAATAGCAACTTACGATGAAATAATCACAATTAACTATCATAATTTTCTATCAAGAATTTTGAAATGTGGTAATACCAAACAAATTTAAAAAAGCACCATAGTTTGGGAAGTAGTTAACATTGTATTATCCGGTGAATCACAAATGTCAATTGGCGTTCGTGTTCGTGTTATATAGTTAAAGTCGTTTATTGAATACTAACGACTAATAAGTCAATTAAAACATATAATCACACATCAAGGGGAATTCGTCGTATGGCCATATACGAACCAATATTTGCTTGTATGGGGTGGTGGGGCCATCACGTTGGAATTTAAATAACTTCTACATTGACTGGTTTCGTTTCTATCACTTAATTTCATAACAGAGTTACCCAATATTTTGGTACCTCTATTATGGAATTAAAGGGCTCATTTCTAGATAATTTCGTTATTAGAATAAAAGTTCTCTTAAAGTTAGTATGAGTCTCAAATTGTTTGTAGAACTTTTTAATAGTTATATGTCTTTTCTATTTTGTTTTTGTACATATTCTGTAATTTTGAGAGTTACGAGTACACGTTTATATTTATTGTTTATTTATTAAAAACAATATGTAGTGTTACTTAAAAATATTCTTGTTGGGGAACATTTTGTGTAAAATAATTCTTAAAGTAAACATGTTTTGGACATATATGCATAAAGTTATGCTCCTTCATTAAAATACAATTGCGCAAATATATAATGTTATCAGTTTCTTTACTATGAAGTGATGAAGTGAATGGGAAGGGCAGGGGTAAAATGGGAGGATGTGTCGGGTGGGCGTCGCAAAGCATTTCGGAGATTTTTATTTTGCGAAAGAGATACTCTATCATAAAGTATTGCTGGACATGAATGTTAACATTTTAAATAACGAATGCTACATTTTCGTCTTAAAAAAGTCAAAACCAAGTTACTTCTTTTTTTTCTGTAAATGAGTATCAGGGTTAATAAGATCGCTATAGACTTGGTGTTACAAGAGATAGCACCTCTTTTTATGGTTTCAGACTCATGAGACTTGGTTCTATTTATATATATATATATATATATACATAGTAATAATAATATACATACAAATATATATAATAAAGTTTTAAAGATTACTGTTTTTATAGCTTTTCCGTAATAAAATAGTCTATCATCATCGTAACTTCACACCTTGATTTTATATTTAGATTTCCTGATTTCAAGTATGAAAACTAAACCAGTTACATGATTATAATTTCGTAAGGAGAGTTATATGGATATCATATTAATATTAATCCAATATTTGGCTTCGTATTTTAGTTTTTCAGAAGTATACCGTAGACTAAAAACAAAAATAAAGTCAATTCTATTATAAATGAGTGTTAGTTAAACAACTTTACGGCAGCCATTTGCCAGCCGACGACAGTAAGAGGATGCCGTGTAGAATAAAGAATAGAAGTTGTTATGGGGCTAGATTTGAAGCAGACGTTGGCTGTTTTAAATAATATATAACTATTTACCGCACCCGCTTTTGAATTTTCCAAGACGTAACATCTTGTAGGTTGATATGAAGTACGTTAAGAGCAAGGCAAGACGCATATGCAAGATGCAAGGCAAATAAAATAAAACCGAAGCTTGGTTGATATCTCTCCGTGTACTGAAAAAAATTGAAGTCCTGAAGTTGAAAAGAAACCTTCTGTTTAATTTTATTTAATGTGTTACATGTCTTTGTCTTTTATTATATATAAATACCAAATAATAAACTTTCATAAAATAAGGAAATTCGAATCATCTTGTTAACAATTTTATTGATATGGTACGCTTTCAACTTCATATATTTAGAAAAAGGCTTAAGCCTTTTATTAAATATATGAAGTTGAAAGCGTACCATATTTATGAAGTTGAAAGCGCACCGTTAACGGTGTGGAAATGGTTATTTGTTACTGAGACTCGCTGTGAACTCGCACTCAATCCATCGAACAAAGAAACTTGCTCTTTATTCCGCACAGTCTTCTTGCCGTCGTTGGCTGCCTTGCAATTATTGGCATCGAGTGGCTCTTGCTCTGTTAATTTAAAATAATGATATTGAAACAAAAGTGTCGCATTTTTATTTTCACTATTTGTTTTGTTTCGAAATTGCTAAAATATGCAAGAAGGTAGTAAAACATGAATGTAAGTCTCGAATTTACCGGAAATATTAATGTAATTTTTGCAGTTTCTGAGAAAATACACATTTGCTCAAATGGTTTATCCTATTATCTCTATTTTAGATATTAGGATAAATCATTAGAAAAATGGAACTCACGAAGATGAACCGCAAGTTTGGGGTACTTAAAATAAAACACACAAGGATTGAACAGCTTTTGGAATTATACAGGGTCAATTGTGAAATCCCAGATTATCTTAGAATTTACACTTATGAACTTAATCTTAGGCTCAAATTCTTGGGTAAGCTGCCTTTGGAATTAGGTCAAATTAGTTTGACGTATTACATTTAGTCAATGACGATCAGCTTGAGGAAACAGATGCGGCTCTAACGGGCGCAAACGACCGCCAGGAAGAAAGTGAGATATGAGACTGACAGGAGTCTGCTTTCTCTAATATATACGTGCGTAAATGCACAGGATATTAATGACATATCAAATCTTAAACCAAATGTATCGAATATAGGTTTTTCGTAACCTAGTTTGCCGTTGCCGGCGTTTGATGATTCTCCGGAATGTTTTGCTGACCTCAAGTGCTCGAAAGTTTCATATCCATTAATTAAAATTTGAATGAATATCTGAAACTGTTTTATTTGGTATTAGAAACATTCAAACTAATGATGATACCTACGGGTCCTTGATCTGTACTCTAACTGAACGTTATGAAAGCAAGCGTATTTTGATCGACACCTACATTGGTAATTTAATGAACGTTACTTCAATTACACATGAGTCAGCAAGGGATCTAAGGGTTCTTTTGGATACGGTAACAAAAAATTTAAACGCGCGCAAAATGTATGGTTATGAAGAGGCCATGCTATCCAATGTCTTGTTACTGAATATTATACTCCCAAAAATCGACAAAAGTTTCAGAATTCAGTTCGAGCTAAGCGTCAAAACTCCATAACTGAACGTTTTGTTCAACTCTTTAAAAAAAATGTACTGTTTCACATGTACTGTTTCAAGGGGAGTGAAATAATTACCGCATTTAGTTATTGCTTGTCAGCAGCGTTCCAAGGATTTATTGACCAACAGATCGTTGACTGGTTGCATTGTATGCACAGACCCTGGACATCAAATTTGCCGCTGTTCCAAAATTTTTGGTAATGAACAGTGACGAGAGATACATCGTGAGGAAACTGAAGTTATGCTTTAGCTATTTGAGATATTTTCATAAGTCGTCCTAAGGTAGTTCGAAGAACAAGTGTAATATGTGCGGAAAGTGAACTTACCATACACTGCACCATACAGATTTTGGCATAGGCCAATTTAACGCTAAACACTTGGATGAAGTTTTTTCCCCTGACACTCAGGCGGAATAGCTCTATTCAGCCTTCTAGTTCAGCATTGATGGCGTCAAAGTACGTTCTCATTAATACTGCAGTGATTTATATCCGAGATGAATAAAATATAAAGAGACCATTGAGGGCGATTTTGGACTCTACAGCCCAATTGAATTTTATCATTCATGAAGCTGCTATGGCTTTGAATGCCAGACAACAGAGGATCCATCCTATCAGTGGATTGAATGATACAACATTCAATATCAAGTCCAAATTGATGGTTCAGTTGTTCAATCTCAACGGAGATTGCAATTGGTCGGGCGATCTGCTGGTGGTGCTCAATGATATTTTTTTCGTAAAACAAGCCGGATGTTTTGAATATGAACATTCCAAATGGTCTTTCATTGGTTGGTTCAGAGTTCTGTCAGCCAGGAAAGGTAGAGGTAATACTTGGAGCAGAACTTTTCTTCGACATTCTAAAATCCGGACGAATTCTCAAGGACAATCTGTGGTTTTTTTTGTGGAGAGTTGTTTGGCAACAAAGTTTCTGGAAATACATATGTCATAGTAAAAGGTTGTAAGAGCAACATATCAGAACAATATTGGATCTTAACTATGTCTGATTTGAACAACTCTATCAAAGTATTCTGGAAAATTAAATCACAGACATTACTTCGTCAAACATGCTGAATGATTCGGGGATGAACATTCCAAGTGGTATTTCATTGACTAATCTCCAGTTCTGTCAGCCAGTAAAGGTACAGGTAGTATTGGGAGCAGAAATTTTCATCGATTTTCTGAAATTTGGATAAATTGGTTTTAATAACAATTAGTGGCTCCAAGAGACAAGTGCAATAGTGAAAGTTTGTAAGAGCAAGACATCAGAACGAGATTGCTTCTTAACTATATCTAATTTGAACGAATCTATCAAAGCATTCTAGGAAATTGAATCCATAGAACAAGAAGATTCAGTTCACATTGACGAATTGAACATTTCACGAAAATACACTATCGCAGAGAGGATGGAAGGTATCTTGTTCAAATGCCTTTAGTTCTCTGCGTTATGAATACGAATTAGCCGGATAATTCGACGGAACTGGCAACTCAGCGACTAAGAAAGCTATGGAGACGTCTAGCTAAAGATACAGTCATAAAGTGCTGGTATTCTGATTTTATGAATGAGTACGAAACTCTGTACTATGCGAAAGACACCACAGGCACTGAGCTCCAGAAACAGAACATTTCTTGCCTCATCAAGAAGTATATCGCCCACATGCGTTAAGTACCAAGCTTGGCGTTGTGTTTAATGCGAGTGTAAAGACCAAGAGTAGAAAATCGCTCAACGACATCCTTTTGAAAGGTGAAGTGATTCAGGATGACCTTTTTACAATTGTTCTTCGATTACGAAAACATATATGCCTTCTCCGCGGACATAGAAAAGATATTCAGTCAAATTGAAATCTAATCTTGCCAAACCCATATACAGACTATTGTCTGGAAAAAGGGGAAAGAAGAACCTATTCGGATTTGTGACTTGCAGATTGTGATTTATGGTATAGCATGTGCTCTATACTTGTCAACAAGAACAATTCAAAAATTGGCAATTGACGAGAGAAAGGACTTTCCCTTGGAATCTGCGACCATGTAGGAATGCTATATGGATGATTGCCTATCGGATGCATCAGAAAAAAACACAGGTGAAAGGGTTTCTTGAAATTACAGAAATGGTGCTCAAATCACCTTGACATAAGGATTAGCGAAATCGACGTGTATACCTTTGAGAATTCAAAAAAGAAAGAAAAAGTTGTCGTAAAAAGAAAAAGTTATCGTATATACCTTTGAGAATTCAAGAAAGAAAAGAAAAAAAACAACTCTTGACATGCAGTAGTATATGACCAGTGATACTTTTCGGTAAAATATTACAATCGACCCGAGAAAACTACATACTAAGATATCTGTGCTATCTGAAATAGCTCGGATATTTGATCCTCTGGGTTTACCTGGTCCAATGACCTCCAAAGCAAACATTTTTTATGCAAAGGCTCTGATTGCTAAAGATAGAACGATCCGTTGTCCCTGATTTTCATAGGAGTGGAAGAAGTTTGTGTTGCACTACATGTGTTGGGGCAATTGAAAATATCGAGCTGTGTAAAGCCAAACAATGCTATCGAACTAAAATTCAAGGTTTTACCGATGCGTCTGAATCGACATGTGGTACTGTGATCTATCTTCGGATGAAATCGTACAATGGTTCAAATTCCACTCATCTTTTGTGCGACAGATCTCGAGTGGCATCATTAATAACTGTGACCATTCCTCGGTTGGAACGGACTGTATGTCCTTTGCATGTTCTGTTTATGCAAAAGTCGTTAAAATTGAAGATAGATAAAGTGCAACTTTGGTCAGATTCGACTATAGCACTTACCTGGATCGGCAGTTCTCCTCACGAACATAAAACCTTTATATGTAATCGTATTTTCCAAATCCAAAGACTCACCGAAGAGTTTGAATGGGGACATGTATCATTCCGGGATTCAAATCCGGTAGACGTTATCTCTAGAGAGCTTGTTCCTAACGTACTGGCAGTGGAATGGCCAGGATATTGTGGGATGTGAAACATCTCAGTCTATGGATGAAAATGTTGATTTACAATATCTGAAAGAACTTAAATCTATAAGTAACTCTAATTTGAGTTTACTGGATTGAGGAGCATTACTTGATGAACTGTTGAATGTCACTAATATATATCCCAAACTTATAAGAATATGTAAAATCCATGTCTTGAGATTTGTTCAAAATGGAAGACATCCCACGAATCGAATTACTAAATTTTTGACTGGTAATGAATATTTTAAGCTAGAAATTTTATCGTTAAAATATCACAACTTTTTTAAAGAAATATCTGACTTAAATTACAAGACGTCAGTTTCATCAACAAGCAGGTTGCGGTCACTCAATCCATTTGTCCGCAAGGATGGACCGCTGAAAGTTGGAGGAAGACTTTCTCAAGCTCATTACCGAGATTATATTTGTTCATTTCCATTTGAGGGATCTACATACTGGACCTTGATATCTGTTGTATATTCTACGTCAAATCTACTGGCATATGCGTAATAAAGATTTAGCCAGGAAGACTGTTCACAATTATTTACAATATTTCAGGAACCGACCAATCGTTTGTGGTCAATAAATGGTTGATTTATCTATGGAGATGTTTACTCCAAGTCCACCTTTTACAAATGCAGATGTTACCCGTACTTTTGTGACTCGTTTATGATTTCATATAAATAGAGGAAAAGCTTACACCATACGGTGTTTGTTGCTGTCTTTGGATGTATGGTAACGAAAGCCGTCCACTTGGAAATTGTTGGTGATATAACCACTCACTTGGAAATTGTTGGTGATTGAACCACGGAGCTATGAAGACATTTTTCGCTTGTAGAGGGAAGTGGTCGTTTTTTCTTATGTGAAAATGGTACCAATTTTGTGGGAGTCTATGCGGAGCAACATCGCTTGAGAGCACTCGTCGTTGAGTTAAATCCTGACCTGTCCACATTCGGATTTGAAGGAAACCTCAAGTGGAATGCCATGCCACCAGGAGCTTTAAACTTTGGGGGACTCTGGGTAGCTGTTACTATTTCAGCGTGGGCCGATATGTTTCATGTATATTTATATATATAAAGCGATGCTTGACTATCTGTTTATCTACTTGTGTTTGCTTACAACCTTACAACTTGAGTTCTACTAAATACATATTGATACGGTTTTCGCTATGACGACAACGATATTGTTTCACTGAATACAAATTACTTATTTTATAAGGTTTACCTTACTTTTTTGCATTTTACAATTCAAATAGTTCCCGTTCTCGTTCTGGTGTAAACATACCCTATATCAATATTTTCCACCTCGTCACTTCATGCAGATCTCTTTTACCTTTGTATAGATGTAGAAAAATATAGCTGACACCAGACATTCCCATGGCATTTTTCAAATATTTACCATTTTATAATTCTTCGTATGTATTCCTTAATATATCATTTTGGTCAGCTTGTAAAAGTAAAATAAAGGAATTGGTAATAAACGCATAAAAACTCTAAGTACCCATGCCCTCTTTCAGAAAAAAACTCACTCAATTCTATTTCAAATATTAACTGCATAACAGGAACAAATCCATTCAAAAATACTTACTTTTACTTGAACTTAAACAAGTGACTGGTTCCCTGCAAGTGGCCGTAGCACGCAAATGCCAGAATAACACTAATAAGTAGTTTTGAACACGCAATACGCTTCTCTCTTCCTTTGAACTCCTAACCCTATATGATAATTCGATAGATATTACTTATGTTTCAACCATTACATTTGTACCCAGTATTATAACAGTTTTGATTGTGTTGGGTTCTGTTCTGTTTCTATTGTGAAATAAATTATTATAATATATATTAAATATATTGTAAAATATACTTTCACATGAAGTCTACATGTCTCGTACGCTATGTTTCCTATATGTAAATATCATAGTAGGGTTAGTAAAGGCAGATGTGAAATCTGAATATATATATATATATATATATATATATATATATATATATATATATATATATATATATATATAACAAGACCTCGTTGTGCGTGCATTACGCAAAAGCCACTGGACGTATTTTGAAGCTTTATATTTTTGAGGCAACATCAATGATCTGCAACGGAAATAACCAAGAATATTACTTAACTCTGTTGCTATTTAATTTTGAGTACAACATATATTTCTTTTAAAAGGAATAATCCGAAATACGTAATCTTATAATTATTCATTGTGTGAGGATATTTATTTTATTTTCAATACATATTAACTTGATAACGACTCACTTCGTAAGTTAGGTTAGCAAGTTCAAAAAGTTTGCGAAAATTTTCTTGCCTATCGTATTTATAGGAAAATATAAAGGATTTATGTAATATATTTCTATATCATTACGTAGTTTAAGACTATAAACAGCTACAAAAATCAATGTCTAAGATGTATCAAAAATAATATTATGTCAAAACTTATATACATATAATGAAACTGTAGAATTATGGTTTCTGTATATGGAATTTATTAACGAAAAGAGTGATTTAGGCAGACATAATATTAGTAACAGAATATAAAAATATTATTTTTGTCCATTGTTTTGAAAAGGTATCACGTATTTTTACGTTGTACTGACTCAACCCAACTTGAATCATAGCAAATTCAAACAAGCTCAATACAACCCGACCCAAGCTAAAGCCAACTCAATCCAACATGACCCAAAATAAACCCAACTCGACTCAATATAAAGGTAATCTAATTCAGATCAATTCATAGCAAACCAACTTAACCCAATTCAACTTAAACCAAACCTAACCCAAAGCAAAGTAAATTCAACCCAAACCAACCCAATTCACATCAAAATATACCCAACTCAACCTAATCCAAAGCAAACTCAACGCAACCCAACTTATTTCAAAGGAAATCAAAACCAATGCAAGCCAACCCAGCCCTAAGCAAATTCAATCCAAATCAAACCAAAGCAAACTAAAACCAACCCAACCCAAAGGAAATCCAAACCCTCACAAAGCAAAACCCAACCCAAACCAAAGTAAACCCAAATAAATTCAACTCAACTTAACCTAATTCTATACAATTTAACCAAACACAACCTAAACCAAACCAACTCAAGATAATTCAAATTAAAACAAACCCAACTAAATCCAGCCAAAAGCAACGTAAGCCGACCCGACTTGAAGCAAAACCCAAAAAACCCTATCCAAGCCAACCGAAATTGAACTCAACTCAAACCAAAGCAAACTAAAGCAAACCAAACCCATCTAATATAACTGAAAGTAAAATACTCCCAATCCAATCCAAAACAAACCCAACTTATTCCAAACAAATCCAACTCCATTCAAAGCCAACCCTAGCCTAACCTAAAGCAAATCAATTCCAATCCAGTAGGACCTAATAAAATCCTAATCCAACACACCCCAAATCAATCAAAATCAAGCAAATCTAACCAAAACCAATCTAACCAAACCCAATCTAAGCCAACCAAACCCAACCTAACCCTACTTAACCCGACCAAACTCAATCTATAACTCAACACAATCCAGCACAAGGCAAATTCAATCTAACCCAGACCAGCCCAAGCCAAGGCACAGGGGTTAGTGATAGTTATGTTGGATTTTGTAAAATTATTTTTATCCCTTTTATTACAGACTTTGTCCCCCTCAACATCCATGGTCGTGTCGACGACACAGCCATCTCTTTTATTAACAACGCATGTAAAGTTATTATTACTATCTATAATTTCGACTATCTATTAGACTCCATGGCTTCCAAGAGAGGCACCTCAGGGAAAGTTTGAAGATCCAAATAGCTTGAGAAATATTTTAGAAAAATTACTTACGAGCTTTAAAACGCGCATGCCAGCAGTCGGTAAATATTTAATTTTATAAATTGGCTTTGTCTTGAAAACATCCTGCCAACGACGTACTTAAAGTTTGCAACTCGTAATAAGTTAAGAAGTTAGTAACAGCCCGATATGTTCTTACAACTTTGTCGCGTGAGTTGAACGATAACTAGTGAATGTATTTTCATTTCGGAATGAACAAGCACCTGAGCTCTCGAGTGTTTTACAAATGTTAAGAAAAGTTAAAAGTACAAGTACATGTACAAATATATATACATACATACATACATACATATATATATATATATATATATATATATATATATATATGTATATAAAAGCTTTGAAAATGTATATTAATAATAAAAAGAAAATCATCACTAAGAATAAAAAGTACGATTGGTTTTAAGGGCTATAAGAATATTGCGCTTAGTATTTATTTCCAGCCAGAATTTCAGATAATTAATCTTTGGAACCATTTCCAATAATTTTTTTTGCCGCTAAGGGAATAAAAAGGAATCGACACATGTTAACTTTTCGACATATCGCAATCTAGTCATGCGAGGAATTCGCTTGATACGTGAACACGGAACAGAGGGTATATTTTGGCTGTGTTGAAGCATTTAATTTACATAAAATGCGTCACAGTCTGGATATATGTGTGATATCAATATTACATTTTCCTTTCGATAATTAGATAGTATTTACTTTTACTTTTACTTTTGGAATGTTGGTGGCGTAAATATCATATTCATAAAAGTTGTTGATTTTTAGTTGATTCTGATTTAGAGTCATTTGTGCTTTTAGTCTCAGACGCAACAACATTCGTCTTCTCACCTAGCAAATATCGTGTAGTCCATTCTTTTATACCCAAAGCTTCTAAAAACGCTTTGAAACAAACTTTCTTTTTTACAATAACTTTGAAGTAGTAAACTTTGGTATAAGACCGTTTTGAATTTGAGCTGGTAGTTCTTTGTTTCGCATGTTTCTCATCCAGTACGATGATATTTTCTTTTCTGGGCAAGTCATTTTCCAAAATGCCCCAAAAATTTCAGATAGAATTCTTCTGTTCATTTTGAACAATACCTAGCTTTGCCGCTGAAACATCGTTTTGACATACGTATTGGGCCCATTGTGCACCACTAAATATTTTCTGGCGATAATGATCTCAAGTTTATTATGTCTGAGAGGGGAACAAAATAAGGATAAGCTACGCAATTGTTGAACGAAAAGTCAATGATTGTGTTATAATATTCGGTTACATTAACATTCACATCAATATGAGTAGGAGTAATATCATTTTCATCTGGCGTTGTTACGGGATTGAAAACTGTTGTAAGTGTAGTAAATGGTTCAAATTTTCATATTGGTCAATATGAAAATTTGACTTTATACCTCTGGCAAAGACGTGATACCTAGATACGAATAAAAATACTGGTTGGTTAATATTAGAGTGATATATATATACACACACACAGACACATTCAGACAAAAATTTAAAGTTTTTACGATAAAATTTATTTTATCTCACACATTTGTGAAACTGGTTGATTTACTATTGTATAATTACTTAGTGATTATACTTCTCTTTCGCAGCAACGTCTTTCACCTTTCATATAATTTTTGCAGAGTTAGAATATCATTGCTTGTATTTGAATTTTCTAAAAAATATAGATCAACTTCTTAGTCCTTCATAATTATTTGCGTGCGGTGAGGGTGCTGGATACTCTGACGTATTCATCTAAAAATAATAAAACATTCAATTGACTTGGCAAAACTCAATTAATAAAACTTTCTAGTATCAACAATGTATCTACACTTTATAAATTAATGGGTTTGAATCAATAGAATATTTAAAAAAATTACGTGAGACTTCACTACTAATGCATGAAAATATTTCTAAATATATAATATAAACAAAATAAATGTGCTTACATAATTCACTATAAAATAATTATTTTTGGGAGCACGTAATAATGGTATTGTGGTTACTTACGTAAACAGTAAATAAGCGAATTTTTTATTAAGTTCAGTCTTGTGACTTTTATTCAGTATTATTTTGATGACATAAACAAGGTTTCCTATTGTCTAGTCAAAATTGCGTAACTTCTAATATAAGCCAATTAGCCTTCAAAATCCGTAGGCATAAAATCTTAAATTTGCCATATTTGCAGGCACTCAGTATTTACATCATCATGAATACCATCAGATTGATTCAACGAAAAAGAACCGGAAATTAACGTACTAAAAAGCAAAAATAAATATTGAACCTGTTTCCTCTATCTACTTTGAAAGGACTTTAGTTTATGCGATGTTTGTTATTTAGTATAATATTTGAGTGTAAAAGCGTGGGGTACTTTTTCTTAAAAATAAATGATTTTGTTTTTCAAATTAATACTATGTGATTGAAAATGCTTAACATTTTACTTAGATTTTGTGTTACACTTAATAACAAACATGCTTTACAATCAACTCCTCACATAGGAAACAGGTTTGATAATTATTTTTTGCTTTTTAGTGCAGTATTTACAAAAGGTGTTCTTCTTAGTTTTTTGACCTATTAATTTATTATTGGTACAAACAAAGTTTGTTATTAGCATTAAAACGTAGGCCACTTTTTAACCTGGGAATTATCATAATTCCTTTAAGATGAAAGTCAGTGTTGTGGCCAATAAGAAAATTTAGTACTGCGGCATATAAATTGATGACGATATGTGTATATTAAATTTATTATGTGTTACAAGAGCTCAAAACATCTATGTGAATTCCATTGTATTAATCGAAAACCCACTTTGGGGAATCTGTGTTAAGAAAATAAATATAAAAATAAACTTTGATTAAAATCTATTTATTTTGGTGTTTAACAATATTATAACTTATTCATTTTTAGTGTTGATAAAAAAGTAGTATGAAAAGCGAAACGTTTTTATTGAATGCTTGTTTGTAGTACGCCTAAATATTGGTTGTTTTGTTAGTTAAATGTATGTTATAGATTCTACAAAATAATTTTGAAAACGTTTTTTCAATAGCTTAAAAGTATAAGTGCATATTCTTAAGTAAAATGTATGAAGTTTTTGTAATATACATATATGACGCGTAATTTTATAATGATTTTATTATTGAAAAAATTGTATTTATGAATTAAGAAAAAGGATGGTCCACAGTGATCAGCGTTCTTTTTGTTTTTGTATAAATTTTAAATAAATGTAGACATGGAAATTAATCTAGAGAAATGGATGAACTGCACCGAGATTATTGCGTAGCAAATAAGGGTTCATTCGTAATCAAGCATACGTAGATGTTCTTATTAGTATATTAGTTACCTTATGAATATTATTTGTATTTAATATTACAATAAAGTACATAATCATATATATATGTATATATATATATATATATATATATATATATATATATATATATATATATATATACATAAATTTGTATTTGCTCTTTTTGGCGTTGCATTTACAGAAAATTATTTTTTTCCAAATTTATCCAGAGGCTTGTTATCAAAATTGGACGTCTTATAATATACCAATGTATTTATGATGAAGAATGGATATAGTGATTGTGTTTAAATAGTCTGTTATAGATACACAATTGGGAAGCACGGAAATTTTATCATGATTATGAATATTTTCTTTCTAGCTACGGAATCCACTTAATATTACAGTTAGAATAATGAAAATGAAGCAAAATTTTGGCTTGATCTGAGTAAATAATTTTGTTTATGTCCAAATTATGTATACATGTATTTTTTCAATATGTATTATATAATAAGATCGATGAAATATAATTCCATATATTTTTTAATAATTTTTTAAATATAATTTTATATAATTTTTTTAGGAACGGGAAAAAAGGAAATTCAAATGACGCTAACGTAAAATAATTGTGTGGAGTTTGCTTGAGATAAACATTGTAAAAGAACAATTTAGACCGAAGGGGCAAAAAATTAATGAGGCACAATTGATCAAGACTTGATCATAAATAAAATTATATATAATTGTGTGAAAATTATGACTGAATTACTTTCTATATGTGTGAGAATATAAGATAAATTATATAAAAATATGATCAGAGTAAATAAATGATATCCTCATGTTAAGGTATGCAGTTTTCTGTGTGGGGGTAGGTAGGAAATAAACCGTAATAATCTTATGAACCCAATAACAGCTGGACTTGCATTACTTATACAATCGCTTGAGCCAGGTTTTACGGGTAACATAATTTAAATCTGACATATCAGTCATATACAGATTACTGACGTGACCATGTTGTGGAAGAAAATACTAAATTTTGAACTATGTTAAATCCAGTTTAAAATTAAAACGTCAAAATATTAAATGTTTATTAGAGTGTGATTTGTGTGTAGCTAATTTTTAATCATAAAATTAACTTTTTGATCAGATTTCAATAAGATTCAGACATAAAATCTAATTGGGTCAAAGTTATTTGGTAATCTGGTAGGTGAAAAATATAGCTGCATCTACTCAAAGCATCTTAAAATACATTTTCTATTAAAAATATGAGAAAAAACGTTTTTACCTTCATTTTCATTTTATTTTTACCGTAATATACACTTAAGTAAAACGTATTTTGTTCTCTGTATATCGTTTCTGAACGATTTTTACTTTTTAGAAGGTATTTTTGCTTGTACCTCTGCTAGTCCAAGGTTTTTATTTTCACTAATTTGAGCTCTCCAGGAATTTAGCGATTATAAAAAGTTACAGTTTAGTGTTTATAAAAAGTTATGTAAGTCTTTTTTCATCTATTACAAAGTCTTCTTTGTAACTTATTGTAACTTGATATAACAAAATTCATAATGATTTATGTAGAATTTTAAGATAGTTTTAGATAAGTTTTTCTTATTCTCACTAGATAAATTTTGTATTTTTGGTTTTACGGCATAAAGACAAAATACTACTTTAAAACAGTAATTTCTAATTTGATAATACATTGCGTATTGATTCAGGAATAATTTGAATCAGATGTTTTGATATCAGGTTTGACATGCTATTCCACGTACAGAGGCTAGCATATTTAAATATTTGGTTTACGAAAATTACCTTATGTATATATATATATATATATATATATATATGTATATATATATATATATATATATATATATATATATGTATATATGTATATATATATATATATATATATATGTATATATGTATATATATATATATATATATATATATATATATATATATATATATATATATATATATATATTGTGTATTTATTGGCGTGTATGTATATATAATGGCCTTGTGCGTGTGACGTATTACCAGAACGCGTGACTAATTCATATCAATATGAAGTAATGAGTGAGAGCATTCACCAATTTAAGACATGTTGGCGTTGTTTTGTGTGGAGAAAAATAGTCTATGAATTATAGATATATTAATAGTGAATATAAATAACGTTTGTGAATAAATGTAAGCGAATTTCAAAAATTTGGAAGAAAATTCGAAAAAACAACACCAACTATGCAATCAAAATATATGTCCACAATTAAATGAAACTATGTGATCTAGTATTATTTCTACTTTCTTTAAGTTCTTTACCAAAAACAATGAATTTCTACAAAATTAACGCCAAATATATTCAATATTTCAAAATATATGTGGTGATAAAGTTCGTAGAGATGCTATTACATCGCCATTACACTACAAGCAGCAAAGAGAGAATATGTCATTCAAAAGAAAGAAAGGGGAAGAAAGGCTGCATCAACTGAAAAAAATTAGGAATAATCAATACAGAAATTTTTTTAGTGATATTTCGGTTTAAATAAGGAATTTTAATTTCCATTTCTCTCGACTCTAAATTCTAACGCTATTCACAATCGGTAAACGTTTAAGTCTCCTAAATTCAATTGTATAATGTATTAGAAATGCTTAAAAAACGAAAATAGTAAACTCGATTCTGTCCATATGTTGTTACCCGACAATATTGAGAATTCAGCTATTTCATCATGATAACTCATCGTAAATCAGTTAGACGAACGATCGAATATTTGACTACGTCGGGTAAAATATTCACAATCGTTTCAGTTTTATTAAGAATAACATATTTTATAAAGAAAAGTTTGAGTATTAATCGAGAAATAAATTTAATTAGTTAAGTTTCATAATCTCTGAGAAATACGCATGGTATAATTCTCATTTTTAGAATTTGACCAACGTCCATCAATCAAAATATGTACAAATTACTGGAACAAGACGGACGACCAACTCGCTGAAAAAAATGTTATTTAAAAATATGTCGTCTTGATACAGTTTTCTCTTTCTGAGATCATTATTTCGTATTAGTGGTAATCATGTACTTCAATATATAATTTCAAGTTGATACAAAAGGTTTGACCTGAAATCGATAATTGAAATAAACTCTGCGTGTTATACATTTGTATAATGGCAAATTCGTGAAGTAAAATTTTTGTTACATATAAATATATATATATATATATATATATATATATATATATATATATATATATATATATATACATATTCACAATCGTTTCAGTTTTATTATTTAACTATTGATAATAAAGGGATCATTGTCTATTGACAATCATTATTATCAATTGACTATTGATAGAATTGAGATAATTGCTGCTAGATTTTTGATCGTTGATTTTGTTGCAGTTTCGATAAATAATGGCCATAATCTTTCCGGTAGACAGAGCTATTGATTTTTTTTAAAATTAATCGCTGCTTAACACACCATTATCTATTTGTTTATGAGGGTTGATACAGATGAATCTAAGTAACATAATTTTCAGCAATATTCCTTTTACAATTTCTTCAAAGGTTTTTATGACAGTGATCCAAAAACAGTTTAGATAGACGATGTTGCGCATTTATACAAAAAAGTTGGCCAGTATAAATTACTTACGGGAAGACGCTTTATGTATAACCTTTTGTGTAGATGTTGTGTTTCTCAAAATAATTTGTTTTCAAAATATTTCATCTTGACCACAGTCAAAATAGAGGTGAATTTGAATAATGAAATACTGAAAGTTTATCTTAAAATTTGCTCCCATTATTATTTCAAGATTTGATGAAGTTATATTCGAAGCAAAAATTTAAAAATATTGAAATTAAACTCATTGTTATATATTTCACTTGCTGTAATCTATCGTTATCTTGTTTAGAAATTATCTTGGTATTGTTTTTTTTATACAGTGCTAAGGATAAGATATCTTGTTTCAGTTACAATATTTAACTTTTTATAGTAAATCAACTTTTGCTGAATTAAATGTGACTAAATATGCAAGTTTTGCTGTGAAATATTATAACGCGAAAATATTTTTTTCCTGATTCACATACTGTATAATATTCTCTCCGTGTTCATATATAAGTTGTCCATTGGTGTTTTTTGTCTTTTATTTCTGATGTAACATCACTTTTTCTAAAAGTTTTTCTGTACTTCTGTGTCCTTATCGTTAATTTTTTTACAACATGGAATGCATCAACTTGTTCGAAACTTCCCCATATTAAGTATTTTTTTCTAAATATGGATAATTTTGAATCCACAGAGATGTCATTAATTTGATTACTTGTCAATATTATGATGTTACTTAGACCGTTTTAGAAAAGATTGCTAGATTTCATGAAATTAAAAAAATTATGTTATTGAAGAAGAAAAAAATTTCATCTGATTTTATCCAGAAAGGATAAAATCAGAAAGATAAAATCAGAAAATTTTATCAGAAAGTTTTATTGATAATAATAGTATTTTTGAATTCGTCGAAGCAGCGTTAATATTATTATCTACTAAATGACATATGCATATAAATTAAATAACTCAAAATCTGGGTATTCCCTTTTATCCATTTTTTACATTATCGTCGATAATACTATATTCCTAATGAAAGCATTCCTTGATTATCACAGAATATTTGGAAAAAGTTCTGGTTAATTTTTAATAAAAAATTAATTTATAAAATATATATAAACAACCATGTCATAGTAGAAACTTTACATTCACAAATCTCTTGTACGTTCTTAACAGTTTTGAATTCATATTGGATAATAACCATCCCAACAATTTTTTCCGATGCAGCATAATAGTATAAGTATATAATTATAGGTATAATACCTTAGGTTAATTTGTTAAATACATTCATTATATCAGTTTTTTTTCTAAACCGGTACATATTTCGGGATTCATTGCTCATTCAAAGGTGCAACTTTTTTGTTTAATAGTACTAGAATATCTAAATCTACAACCCAATTCGTTAATCAAAAGTGACAGCAAAAAAAAGTCGTTTTTCTCTCTTTTTCTTACATCTACCGGTATTGAATTGTAATTTTCAATTATACGGATATTTCTGCTTACCTAAACTTACCTTGATCTATAAATAGAACCTAAGTTAAAATTATAAAAAATCTTAATTATATATACAAAAGTGAAAATACAATAAGACATTTATACAGAATATTTAAATGAGCACGGTAATCGTTAAATGTTTTAAACTTTCACAAAAGTTAAAAGTTAAACTTTACAAAGAGTTCGCCTTAGAGTTTACATACTAACCCGCCTCGGCTTCGCCCGTACTAATGTAGTGTATAAACAACATAGCATAGCCAACATAAGTGATTCTTTGGTAATCAAGAAGGAATTGAAATACCGAGCAGACACAAAATTATGCAAATAAATGAAAAAGCCAATAAACAATTAATAAAGGTTTGTCACTGTTTTCAAAGGCTCTGCCCTTGGCTATCCACTATGCAACAATGAAGAAGCAAATTAAAAAAAAAACAAAATAAGTTGGATGCATTCTCTACTTAAGAAAATTATGCCAAATTATATTGGAAGCGATCGATCGTGGTAAAACCCCGAAAATGACCAGTATACAAGGATATATTTGTCTTAAAAAGCATGCTAAGAAGACATAAATATTAGAATGATCACTTAAATAAAATGTCTCCAATTGTCGACGCGTTTAAAATTTAAAATTGTAAAAGAAATTAAAATATTTAAAGTGTAAATATATATATTAAATTAGTGTATACTTTTCAAGGATGAACCTTTATTAAAAATGATTATTTTTTAACTACGCATTTGATCCTAAAAATCAAGAAACGTTGCGATTTCCAAATGTTATGTTATATTTCTGAGTATTTCGGTGGCAATGAATGGTTTTTAATAGATCCTTAAATATAAACTTCAGCATTCAATATATGGAGGCAAGTCGTATTAGTTGGGCTTTCGCAATTATAAAATTATACATTGAAATGCGTAAGAGCAGATAATATCAATTGTATTTCATCAAAAAGTTCGTTGCTGTTACTTTTTCCTCTTCCTCGACGGCACTCAATACTAATAATTACTGATGATGCGATGTAGACTTATGATGAGACGTATGATGATTACCAAAATATGGGGAGTTTAAATAGGTATATATATATATATATATATATATATATATATATATATATATATATATATATGGCGGTCGCGTTTCAACAGTAATAGATTATAGATTGTATTAAGTTTGCCTTAGGTTAGTGAATGATTCACATATATGGTATTATTGTAATTACTTTTTGAGAATAATGGAAAATTAATAGCTTACAATTAAAACTTTAATAAAATATAATATAATTTAATAGCCACATTTTAGTCTTCGAGTCAGATTGGCACTAGCTTAATTACTGGACATATTTTGGCTCTTCGACTTAAATATAATATTGTACATTTTATATATGGTATGGAACAATTAGTTTTATAATTAATTAATATATTAAAAAGATATAATCTTGATTTATTTTTTAATTAATATTCATACTTTTTAGGGTAAATCATCCAACGTTGGTGTAGGCTATTTATATGACTCGCTACATTTCTTTGAGAGAAAACGCAATTAGATTATTAAGGGGAATTATAGAACAGTTGAATACATCAATTGATTCTTTTAAAAAAATGAAGATCTAATATTAATGTCAATATGAGAAAGAAATTGGAAATTGCTAAATAATATTTTAACATTTTGTTTTATGTGTATCAACGGACGTTGTATAAATTTAGAATAAAAGAGATTATTTACGAGATATTTAGAAATCAATTCATGACAACATGTTTTCGAAATGTAGAGCGATCGTCAAATATAATCCTTAGGTTCTTTTAGGAGCGGACGGCAGGATTAACGGATCATTAAGGAAATTGTTGCAAAATATATTATTTAAATTTATCCTAAACTCTGCTTTTTTGGAACCTAATTAAATGTTATACGTAATAAGTAAGGTTTTTAAGATATTTATATAATAAATTATGGAAACGGGGTATTTTTTTAAACACACTAATTTTTTTATTTTTCTTGGTCCATAGTAGTCTATAGTCGTCTTTTTTAATTTATAGGATTTTATTCAGAATAAATCTTTTAAATAATTTTTTTTTCAAAGACATATGTAATATTGTTTTTATGAAAAACTTTTGAAATACTTCACATAGACATGCTTATACGAGACTGATAAAAGAACTAAAAGAACTTAGGAAATCACGTGAGTTAGCTTTTTATGTACTAAAATCATGATCTGATAAATGAGCACTACAAATCTACTAAGAGTGAAGAGCTGCTAAGAATACCCGGGAAAGTATTAAAGTTACACTAACCATGATATTACAAGTACGGCTGCTCCCCAATTTATGTATTTAAAATTTCCATTCTTTGAATGTGCAGTTTTAAGTACTCCATTCCGGTGTAAAGTTAAGGAAATATAGAATAAACATTTAACTTCTAGAATTAGTCGGATTTATAAGGTCCTCACTAGCCAAGCGTTTGTATTATTAATACCTTTATTAAAATATCTACCGTGCCTATGAATGCTATGAGGGTACAATAAGTTCCTAGTTTTTAAAAATAGCTTTTGGTTCACAATTTATTCTAATCCCAACCTAATCGACAAAAATGGCAATGAATGTTTCCGTTATTTATAACATTTACGTTGAATAATTATTTCAAGTGAATCCTTTCAACGATCCAAATAGCGGCCCAGTGCTAATTGGACACATACGCCGAATATTTATACTGATAATGAATTTAAATTATACTGAAAGCGACTTAAACTTTATTGAAGTAATGAGCTTAGAACTGAATAGAATTTTGTTTACTATACAGTTTTCTTTAAGAAACGAAGAAATCAAATAAAAATGATTGTTCTAGTTTCATAGTAGCTAAGTGGCAAACAAATTTTACGACTGTAGATAAACAGGCTGTGAAGAATATTGTAATTTTATGGATTAGTAGCAAAACTAGGAATGTACGTTAAGTAGAATATCTATTTCTCTGTCTGTATGTTACGGCCATTTTACCTGCAGATTATTGGTGCTGTAAAACCGAAATTTGGCACGGTGATACATATTTACAACGACTAGAATGTCATGATATAAAATCTTTTACAAAAGGTTTTTTCGGGTACTTACCCTTCACATGAAGGGGAGAGGGGAGGGGGAGATTTTTTTCATGCTCTTTTGTGTAGGATATCGTTAAATAGTTCTTTCAAAAATATACTGAGAGTATGTTATGAACACTTTTGCGACATAAGGATCCATTTACGAAATATAACTAATATAAACTTGAAAGTGGCCATTTTTGTTAGTTACGTGTCTCCATCAGCTAAATCGATATTTATTGACAAATTGTAAGTAAAAATAGTAAATATAACGAAACTAAAAGGAAAATTATCACAGTTAAGCGGGCTCTACGAGTTTACTAGTAACGGTCTACCAAATTTTAATATGTAGTTGGATCTCTAAAAACTTCACAGAAACTCCATATAAATGATTTAACTTAACGGCAAAAATAACTACATCTTAAAATATATATTTATTATGGCTGTGAAGTATATAATAGGCAATATATTTATATAATTAGGCTGTGAAAAATTAATACTTCTAAATGGGTTAATAGGAATAATTTGTACACATAAATGTTTATAAGTGCCTAAATATGCGCGGAACCCAATAGTGTGAGTATTCTATAGGTTTTTTATCTTTTGGTATGCGCGCACTGTAATTTACAATAAAGAAAAATAAACTCAATTTTTATCAAAGTATAAATTTATTTAAGAAACAATAATCTACTGTTAACAATCATTGAATAAATTTTGTAAAATTATTTTCTTAAAAATTATTTTACTACATCATTGATTATAATTTATGGATTTACAGAAGGATAAATTACATCAATGTATTCACCATTTTCCTCCAATTTTTGGTTATATATTCAGAAGATATTCTTTGGATTAAGAAATAGGCGAAACTTTGGCATTAATTTAGACAAAACACATTTCATTCGTTTAAACCTAAAAACCTTTTAATTAAAAATAGTCTATTAACTCCGTGCTCGTTATGTTTGTATCTTATTGCCTCGTCCCCGAATGGAATGTTCAGTAGTTTGTATCGTTTGTCCAATATTGTAGATTTTTTTATTCTTGACAATTGTCAACAAAACCCAGCAGTTTAACTAAGAAGTAATAAATTACATTTGTCTAAAGAAATATTTGAATGTAGCACGATTTTAATTTTTTTAAGGTATTTCGATAATTTTTTTGTAAAATATATTAAGCGTTGAGAATTTAATATTTGGCATCGTCACATAACTCTCATAAGTTACAAATATAAAGAAAAATGAAATAAATCGGCAGACGAGCGTTTTTTTACAATTGTAAGACCCCACTGGCTAGCTCTCAACAGTAAGAAGCTCGCAACTTGTGCAAAAAGCAAGTGCCGTTGTGGTTTGGGTTTACAGCTGGCATCAGGCAGGTCATTGCCATAAATAATCGCCTGCTACGTTCGCTCTTGAATTTTTCACGCCGTAAAACCTTATGAGAAAATATTAAGTACGTGATGTTCAGGGTGCAACATATGTTCTAGCGAAAATAACGTGACAATTAAATCTGTAATAAGATATTGGAGAACTGTCAGTACGTGTGCGCTTTGTAAAGGTTTATTTTTTATATGTAGTATTAGTTTTAACACGTTTAATGAGTAGTATTCGGATTTGAATAAAAGAAATATCGTAATTGTTTTTACGATCTTATCTAGTTAGTTAAGTTAAGTTAAATTTTTTTAACTTTAATTTAGAGGGGTTAAATTTACAAACCGAAATACTAATTTAAGTGGCAAAATCCGTGTAATTGAAATTTCCTATTTAATAGCGGTAAATAGAAGAGAAATAGAGAAAAATAACATGTTTTTCGCCATTACTTCTGATTGACGGGTTGGGTTGATAGTTAGATATTTTAGTACTATAAAGTAAAAAAATTGTACGTTTGATTGAGCGATTAATCAAGAAATACATACTGGTTTAAAAAAAAACTTGAGGTGTATAATATTATGCTGCATAAAAAAATTGGGTTGGTTATTATCCAATATGGCATCAAAACTTGTAGAAATGTATAGAAGATTTTTGAACGTAAAAGTTTATATTATGAATAGTTTGTTTGCACTTAATTTATAAATATAAGTTTTTTAAAATATATATTTTTATTGTTAAATATAAACCATAGCTTTTTATAAATATTCTGTAATAATCAAGGAATGCTTGCGTTCATAATATAGTTATTATAAAGGATAATGTAAGAAAGGAATAAAAGGGACTAGCCAGATTATGCGTTATATAATCTCTGTCCATAGGTTGTTAAATAGGTAATAATAATAACGCTGCTTCTACGGATTAAAAAAACTATTATTGTCAATAATGTTTTTTGGTAAAACACATACTTTTCTGGAGATAAATTGCTTCGAGGTTAACAGTTATGTACGCAAATCGGACAGGGCGCTGTATCATTAAACTGACACAACGACAGGCGGCGATTTACTAATAAATCCTTCATTTGAATTTGAGTATTCATTGATAGGATTATTATTTATAGAAAATAACATGAATTTTGCTCGTAATTTAGTATTTTTTTAAATCTTCATTATAAAGAGACGTGCAAACGTGTATATGATTGAGAGAGTGATAAAATAAGGAATATTTGTTTATTTGAAAATAAATTTTCTTTTTGAATGAAGGTTAAAATTAAAAAAATAGAAAAAAATAAAATTATTTTGGCCTTAAATTATAGAAAGTACTTCGAAAAATTCTGCACTTATTTCAATTAACTAGATACAATAATGTACATTGTATTTCGAGGACAATCCGGAGAATTGTCACGAAAGGTCGGAGCAATTTTATGATGAAATTGACTAATACTTCTATTGATAGTCCATGTTCTATATTTTCATATTAAGTGATTAATTGACTTTCCCCAACTTTATAGATATTTCTTGATTAATTTCATGGTAATCTAATTTTTTGTAGCGTTTGCCATGTTAACATAAAATGTTATTTACAAATTAAAAATGAGTTACTTAAATCAATGCATGTCTCTTTAGAGATTTCTTTCAAGGTCTATGTGAAAATATATGAATATGCTTAATTGAAAATTTGCTCTTATAATGCCATAAGGTATTTTATAACGGTTACTACCTGATAAATTAACAATTAAAAAGAATTGTATGACGTCCGTGAATAACAAAAGTGCGCAGTTTCCATTGCGTAGCTGGCTGACTTTTTTTAGAATTCACATAGAAATATTAATGAAGTAGATTGACCATGTGGCAGTAAATTTGTCAAAATTTTCTAGGTATATTAAAGTAAACATCTTAAGTGGGCATATATCAATAATTCAGCAGAAATTGTTTGAAAAAGGATTCTATATGAATGACTACTTATTTGAAAATGCGTTTTGCATAAATATATTTTAATGAGAGATATGTTTTTAAGTAGTGTATTAAATCTAAGCAATATTGTTAGCCAAAATATTATTATATATAGAGAGAAATTGGTATGATGTGTAAATAATAACATTTACCTGCGACTTTATCGCTGAGACATGTAAAGAAAATAATATTTGGACAGGAAAATGTAGCTTTAGCATCTGACTTTCTTTGGACGGATGCCAGAATTTATTTTTAAAAACAACTATTTGTTTTATGAATATATTATTGTTATATTCAAACTACAATGCGTTAGTGCGTGCTCACTAACCTTCTATCCACGATCAGGGTTTTCCTGAAATTTAATGACGTTTGATGACGCCATTGCCAAAATGCCCACATTTTATATCAATTCCTAAGATCTGCTTATGATATGCCAGTATTGAGGACATTACAGAAATATTGATGTTAGTAATGAAACAGATTGATCACGTAAAACAAATTGAATTATTTGTAAAACGATGCAAAACCGCAAAATCATTTCCAAGTTATGAATTCGCCAGGAATGATTTTACAATTTTTCTAATCTGCATGTAGTTTTGTTCCTCTTTAATGTGGAATCATCTCCACTTGGAGAGAGGGACACAACATAAAGCGATTATTTTTGGCATCGGCAGAAATTTATAATCAGTATAGCTCGGTACTTATAGAAGCTAAGACTCTTGTTTCTATTTTAAATGGCAACGAACAAGTTAGTTTAAAAAAAACAAATTTGGATGTAATATGGGAAAAAGTAGACCGGAAATATGGACCATGCATAGTATCCTGGTTAGTTGTTGGGATTTCCACAGAAATGGGGTCTCGGTAGTCAACCAAGACTATACTATTATCAGTGGCTGAGAGGGTCAGGAGGTACAGAGTATTTCAAAAAGTGATCGCCGGTACCGCAGTTAATGATGGCGTGAGTAAATCGGTCGTGAGCGCGTTGTCCGGTGTATTCAAGTTATGGGTAATAATAAATGTATAATTTCAATTTAAGTCTTATTCATTTTGGATTTCTAATAACAGTAATGAAATGTCATAATTAGTCGGTATTTTTATGAAATTTATTGTGAAAATGTCATTATTATGGAAAATTACAAACGTATATATATTAAAGGAGGGCAGAAACATAAGGTTTGAATAAAAAATGTTTATTTGAAACATAAATGAAACTTAAAATTACTCCGCAGATGATATACTGTGTTCAGAAGAAAAGGGCGAAGAAAACTCAAACAGGATTGTAGACTTAAAAATAGTGATTTGCAATTTTTATATTGCCACTGAATAGTACTAAATTATGTTGCTTTAATTACAATAAAAGCAAATATTTTTGACTGTAAATGGAACACACGTTTACCATTACCTTTGATATTACGTTACACTTTTATTTGTCGCTCAAACGCTCTATTATTATTTCTTGTAGAGGAGTCTCAGCTTATTTTATGCTGTTCGGTTCGAAATAAATAAAATTTGACATAAAATAGCAAATGCGGCTCGTCCGGTTGAAATTATACAATACGCTGACTCCCCTAGAACATTTTCGCGCTCGAAGTCGTCTCGCACTGTAAAATTTGGGTCGGTATTGGTCGGAGTGCAGTTCGTTGGCTGGTACCCTTTTTTCAGCACTTGTAAATTGCGTGTTTCGAGAGATTTCTTGTTGTTAAAGGGATCATCAAAACGATTTTTGGGCAAAAACAGCTCTCAGGCAGAAGATTTTTTTTTATATTCTGAGTTATTCGTTCCGCACGTACTCGTAGTTTAAGGTTGTGTTTACGTTATGATTTTTAATTAGTAGACATGTCTAAGTAAAGTGGTATAGTCAATTTCCCGCTTACGTGTTTATAATGAAACTATGATCTGAAAATTTTAGTCTTTTCTTGGTTAGTCGGGATTCAAATTATGTTTTTTATTTTGGGTATCACGAGTAATTTTAAATAACATAATATTATATGCTCTCAAAGATATTATTTTCGGAGTAGTACCTACTTCCACAGCTACAATTTTTTACTTACGAATTTTTGTAACCCAACTCAATCAACATTTATGTTTATTGTATTTATATTTATGTCTATTATGTTTATTGAATTCGGTTACAAAATTTCGTCATGGAAACATTTTGGCTCTGTCAATAAAAGAATTTATTGTGGGGAAATTTTCCTGGAATTATTTTCAGTGATCTTTTTGTATAATACTCAGCAAGGAAGATACGGTAGACTTTGTAGTAGCGATAAAACTTCCATTTCATGCCACCGTTTACATATACGTTGTCGCACAAGTTGATTGACGAATGTATGTATAACTTTACTCACAAAATATAATGTTCAAAAAGGATACGCCGAAGATAACATCAATGGTGTGACTCATAGTTAAAAGCAGTCAAAATAACTATGAGTCGAATGTAAAAGATCTTGCAAGTGTCAGAGTGCATTATTTTAAATAAATATCTCGCCATATCAATGTAATCAAAAAATACGTTCTTTGGACTGGTGTCGCCGAATCGCACAGTAATACGACAAACGTTTTTAAAATGGTATATTAGAAATTGTAACAAGTGACGAAAGCTCGATATACACTTATAAATCTGAAATAAAATTATGTTCCGCAGAAAGACTATTTATTTTAAACATTTGTTGAAAAATGTAAATAAGTATTAGGAACAGTATGGCAGTATCTTTCTTGGGAAGATTGGGCTATACAGCAGATTGATAAGCAAAGATTTATTCCAGTTTTGATTAAGGAAGGAAATTTTAAAAAAATATCCAATTGATCGCACTGTCTTCGCGGTTGGTGAGTGGGCGATCGACGAGTGTACAGAAGTGGCTTTCAGGTGGACTTATCAATTTGCTGCATCGAATGGTATGTCTAGGTGTGACCTATCTGCAGTGACGTGAAAGGACTCCTTTCGTGGAACGCATCATCGAATGTAAAGGCGGAGATATTGGCTTAGTCCATGATGATAGCAGGAGTGTTCAACGTACGAATAAGGGCATCGGTCTCTATCCTGGCGATGGTTCTATGGGGTCACGCGAAGCGTTTACAAATTGGTTTGCTGTCGATGGTAATTGCGGCGGTTCATCAAATACTCATGAAGGTGTATGGTAAACTTTGTAGCCGGACTTATACTACTGTGTGGCCGTCAAACTTCCGGTCTGTATCTCTAGTAGGCGGTGGTTTAACGGTTTGTCTACCCTCATCCGACTCAAAAGACAAGCAAATGTGAATTGTATTGACTGACTATTGTTGATACAATTCAGAAATGAAATGGCGATTTTCAGGTAGAATCTCGGCGTTTTTTTATCCGCTTGCCATTGACTGTCTACTACTGCACTGAACTCAACTGTACTTATTGAACTCAACTGCAAGCAGTGAAGTTTTAACTATTTTCTGTCACGCCTTATCAAAGTGTCAATTATTTAGTTTATTAGTGTAAATGAGATTGTACTTATTTTTCAAACGACGGTAGAAGAGACACAGAAAGAAGAGTGAATCCAGTTTTTTACTATGTTGTTTTAACGGATGTTCCAGTGGGTCGATTGTAGATTTCACTAAAATTTTATAATCTTAACAGAATGATGACGGAATACTTCGCTTACTTATGAGAATTCAAAAGTGTTCATTATTATCTCCGTACACACACAACAAGACTACACAGCCTCTGATTAGAAGACTGACTTATCATTAGAGATTGCACATAAAAAAATCAGTGAAAATGGAATCGACGATTACAGAAAAATATTATAACGAAAAAGTGATTTTCAGAACATAAAAAATGAAACAATTTAGCGATTTAATTAATTTACCCGGTAGCTTTTAGAAGTGATTCGAAAAATAATCGATGTCAATAGTTTTTTAAATGAATAGTCGTTTCATAATAAATACAAATAATAGCTAATTGCAGCAATATTCTGTGTTTTAATGTAACTTAATTTGTTCCGGTAATTTGTTTTTTCCAATTTTACGGGGTTTTTTGACAACTGAATCAAACTTGCGCGTTTCGTGTACTAATAAGTTACATCTGTATATAGGGGAAACAATGAGACACAACTTGTGCTCTGTTTCATCTTGTGACTCAAAGAATTCCGTTGAAATAGAATTTACAAACTATTGTGGAAAATGACCTCACTTCGAGATCGAATATGATGATGAATGAACGTAATTGATGTGAATCATATGTTCCATTTCCATTGTAATTTTATTTTATGTAACTTATTATATTTAATGAATATTGTAAGTGGACATCATGGTTGAATGAATAAAATTAGTTAATTTATGTTAGTTCTTATGCAAATTTTGAATCATTAAAATGGTTTTGTAGAAATGTCCAGTTACATAAAAAGGTCAGAGATCACGGAATTGTGTCGAAAAAAGGGACCCATGTCTTCGTATGTGATACTCAAATAATACTTCAAACAATACAAAAACTTTCATATAATTTCAGAGATGACGAACGTACGTCGAAAAAAGAGACAATTGTCTTCGTATGTGAAAATCAAGTAATACTTGACACAGATCAATAACTATACCATGAACTCATTACATTGTAATATTATTTCATGATTATGAGACATGAGTAATTAATATATATGTCTATCAACATTAACATTGAAAAGCATTCTAAATTTTTGAGAGGGCAAAGATTACTTGAATTTTATTTTCAATTGATGTATACCATGGGACATGAATAGGAAAGCGAATTATAAGTCTTTCAAAACTCTTTTATATAGAATCTTGTTTTTGTGTTTTTCTGGAGATATTGTTAAAAAAGTTCACATAAAATAGGTTTATTCGCAATTACTAAAGTCAACTTAATGTTTACCAGAAAACTATGTGATGATTTCAAATTTCGTAGTTTCTGAAATGTTTACGGTATTACATCTATGAAGGTTACATTCGGTCTTCTGTTTACATCGTGAAAATCAATATTAATATTTGTAAATTGTTTAATAGAAATACAATATACCTTTAAACGTTGCCTAGTATACCACGATGTATACCTAAATGTATAGGAAATCCTCGAAGAGCAAGTTTTGCTTGTGTTTAACAAGTTTATTTTTGAAATACCTCTTTATATATGGAAGATGAATTTTTATCACAAAAAATAGGTCTATATAACAAACTTGAAAACGTTTAGTAATATTTTTTCGTAGAGTGTTTCCTTAGCAAGACGGAAGTTTTACAGTGTGAATTCCCTTGTTTTTAACTACGACTAAGTAAGTAAATTCATAACTGAAAAAATCGGATCGTTCGGAGAACATCCATTTGACGTAATTCCAAATAGATTCATGTATAATATCTATTGCCCTGTATAATATCTATTGTCGCTCTATTTATGTTATAATTAGATATCTGTGGGTATACCTCTGCCACTTTACTGTGCAGTCACGATGTCACTAGCTTGAAGAATGAAGACGTAGGAAAATGAAAAATAAACACAAAAGTCTCTGCATGTCGATCATGCAACAGCTAGAAGTTAATGATCCATATGGTCTGTGGTAGAAATTGCATCCCCAATTATTCATAAATCGCGCCATTTGGCATAGAGCGATAAAATTCAAATGCTTTGGAAATCCGTCGATTTGCCCTATTCGATTGAATTGTGAGTTTTGATTTACAAATTTTAGCTGACAATCGCGTCCTTAGGAAGTTTGGACTCTTTGTCAATGGCCAATTTAAACCGTTTAGAATTCGATCGCGCCGCGCCTTTCCGTTAAATTCTTTGATTATTTACGAGCGGAATTCGGTTTGCACTCACTCCCTCTAGATGGACTTCTCATCTGTCGCCACTTTTAGAAGTTTAATGAAAAATTATTTCTGTCAAGTATATACACAGATTTACTTTTGTATATAATGAAATATATATTCTGTTATTGTTTTGTACCGAAAGTGAATATTAAAAATATGTTAAATATTAAAAGTATTAATGACGAACAAAATAAACGCTGAATATTAGTGTTATGAATCAAATATTGAATATGTTTGGCGTTAATTTTGTAGAAATTAATTATTCACAATTAAATGAAACTACGTGATGGAATTTTATTTTTACTTTCTTTAATTTCCTTACCACGACCTAGATTTCGTTGTCCCACCTGAAGATGTTGTAATACAACAAAACCTAGGTCATGGTAAAGAACTTAAAGAAAGTAAAAATAATACTACATCACTTAGTTTCATTTAATTGTGAGTTATGAATCAACTTATTTTTGACATTAACTGTCGCCTGTGGTGATTTTCGATCAATATAGCAGGAATTATTCCTTACGTAACGATACAATCGCAACATAACTCCATAAAATACATTAAACGCGTTGCTGATTTAATATACACGTTACGACATTTATTAATATGTCGGAGTAGTAAATTTTGTAGTACCGAGTAAAAACTTGGTGTGAGTTTCATCCTACAGCAGTTATGCTATTTATGGAGTTAAAAAGTAGCATATAGATTGATTCAAATCAGGAATGATATCTGTATCGAGTTTTATGTAAATCTGTCCAGGCGGTCATATGTAATCGTGTAACAAATATCCGAACTTTCGAATTTATTATATCATCGGGATTGCTGTAATCCCTGGGTTTACCCTAGGGATTAAAATTTATTAAAACAAAGTTTCATAATGCAGGTGGCAATTGCAGAGCAGAAACAAACAAATATGAATCCAGTTTCAATGCTAAAATAACAAACGAATGCTATCCATAATTTTGCGGTCAACATTCGCCGGTCGAAGATCGGTAAATAGGTTACGGAATAAAGAGCAGGTGTTGTTGTGGGTTGAATTTACAGCGGGAGTCTGACGGGTTTACGTCATAAATAACCGCCCGCTACACTCGCTGTTGAATTTTCCACGCCATAAAGCCTAGCCATGGGCCGATGTTAACTATGTCGTTTGAGGATATGATTGCGGAATTGTAACAACGTTAAGTTTTTGACGGCGGTAAAAGTATTGGCTATCTGAAATATGTGATGTGTATTTCGTTAAATTTAAATGAAAATATGTATTTATTTACATAACATTAAGAAAGAGCGAGGACGACAAATTTATACGATTGATCAAAGATTTAAAAAATTTGGATATTTTGGTAGTACAGAAGTAGAACGTTGAATGACAGTAAAGTGTTATTATCATGTATTTAAGGGATTATTGCACAAGGTATTAAATAGGTAGCTATTAGGAATAAATTTGTTTGTAAACTTGTTTTTCGTAAAGTAAGTTTTAATAATTAGAAATCTCATATTTTTTTCCGATATACGAATTTATGTATATAACATGCAAATCTGTCCTGTGTGAGACGTAATTTGTAGTAACGGATAAAGCATTTGCAAGTAGAAAAGGGAAAAGTCAAGTGGGTAAATAAACTCAGTAAACCCTTATAAAATAATACCAGCATTTAGCCGCGGTTTTGCTGGCGTGGTTCTACTTATAAACTTAAATGATTTATAATAATTAACATGATTTACAGCAATAAAAAAAATTAAAATCATATTGTTGAATATGCCACTCGAGCGAAGCCGCGGGTGCAAGTTTGTAATTTTATAAGAGCCAAAAATTATATTTTGTTTGTAATACGTGGGGTATAAGTGGTTAGTGGTAGATAATTGTTTAATAACGTATCAAAGTACGTGTATCACTTCCACCGACATAGGCTGCAATTATTTATACTTTTTGTACCTTTTACCCATATTAATGTGATTGTGAGGTTATAGTTTTAAATTTATAGGGGAAATTAAAACACCTAGCACCATCTAGAACAATAAGGGAAATGACCTAAATCTGTATTTTCGTGAATTTATAATAGAAATGACAGTGAAAACAAAAATGTTTCCTGCCAAATTAGTGATTAAATGAAGTGATTCTATTGCTTCTTTAAATTGTGCATGCATATGCCGTTCCTTTGCTCAGTCGTTATATTGCTTAATTATTCCGTTTGTAAACTTTTTCAGTTTCAAGTTAGAATTTTCCAAAAGAAATAACCAATTATTTAAGATAAAAAGTAACTTACACTATTGCTTGATCCCTCGTGTATCTCTACATAGTAAAATCACATCCATTTGTCTTTCTGTTGCCACCTAAAACAAGAGTTAACAAACTCATTTTCACATTTGTAGTATTACGTCAGGATTAACCGAATATTTCTATATAGTCTAATACTCGAACGTAATAATAAACGAAAATACGAACTCTTAACGAAGCTGGTATTTTATCTAAAAATATATATATTGATACAATTTCTCGTAATTGTTGCCATAATTTGAAAGTTTTATTTACAGAAAAATTGTATTTTCATTCTTTTATTTTTATGAATAATACCTACATAATTGTTGTAAGAAGCTAATTAAATTATCGTAATTTTAATATAACGTTGAAATCAAAAATTTGTACATGTACTAAAGGACAATGAATTCTAGCGTCTTTTGGGGTCAGCGTAGAATTATGAAATCATTAAATTCCGAGTGTCCAATTTCTTTACATACTCCTGTTCTAATCAGTATTACTAGACAAAATGCCACGTCAACTCATTCCCAGTTTCTTGTCACTGAACAAGTTGCGATTTGAGTATTTGTATAGTAGGACCTCTTAGTTATTCGTTACGCAATATTTAATTTTCGAGCCAATTGATTCCCTTTTTTATCTTCTTCTCCTTCGTATCTTATGATCCTTCGGTAAGGTAAAGGATATCCATGGTGTTTCGTCACGGTGATCTGTCCTCACGTGACGAAACACCATGGATACCCTTTACGGTGACTCCGTCACGGTGACGCATCATGAATTTCTTCACTCCAGTCTTATGAATGCTCTTTAGTTCCGTTATTACAGTTCGATGCTAGGTCTTTTCCGAACGATTAAGTTTTCTCTTCTTTTGAGGGTTTCAATTCAAAGCCTATTTGGGGATATGGAACTATTTAATTCTGAGCGTATGTCCGATCTAATTCATTCATTCATTATCATTCCAGCAAGTCTTTTTTGATATTTTCTCAGGATATTTCTAAAAATATATCTAAGGCAGCTGTTAAGAAAGATTTAGTGTCGCCTTGTGGCTTTTTGACTTATGTAGCAGAACTTTGACATTGGATTGGACTATCTTGAGTTTTACATCTAATTTTTATATTAGTATTAATATTTTATATTATATATATATATATATATATATATATATATATATATACATACATACATATGTGTGTGTGTGTGTGTGTTTATTAGTACTTTCTTCACTACCCACTGATTTTCAGATGAATGTATGCGAGGGCGGGCGCTCTGTAAAACTATTGAACTAATTTAATAGACATACCTACATATTACTAGGGCACTTAATACATTTTGCATAATTTTCGAAATTGTATATTGAGGAAATAGCGGTATCGTAATATCTTGTGAAACTATGTAATAATTTGTTATTCTTCACGAAGAAACACGGCGAAATAAATTATATTTTATATAATTTACATATTTATATAAAGGAGTGATCGATGCCGCACGAGTTTTTAATAAACAATCAAAGTAGAGCTTTTAATTAAATAGGATAAATATTTACTGGATGGTATCCTTCACAATATTGTGGGCGGCTAGCACAAGTTGAAATGGTATTTATACATATATTGTACACGGGTATTATCTTTACGTAGTAGTCCCTAATCATATTTCGGTATCTAAAATAATAGTCCTATTTATTTAGTAGTTTTGACGCGAAATAAATTACTAATACTTGCTAAGCACTGTACTTAGTCCAGGAATACGATTTGTCAATAAATGAAAGAGGAATTAGGATAAAGGTATAATGATTCCCTTAACCCTATAAAAGTATGCAGATACGGCGGGAGATTGAATTTTACAAATTTATCTACTTTTTATTTTTATTTAATGTCATATTTGATAAGTAGTTAATATTTAATAAGAGATTTTCACGAAAATTTTGAACATTTCGGAAACACAGCTATTTGTTTATTACAGGTGAATGTATCTCGATCACCGAAGCTTCCTTTTTTTGAATTCACACCAGTTTATGATAAAACTGTAAAGTCAAACTTATTTCAGAAGATCTCTATATTTTTGTTGCAACTCGCTGGAACTTTCACAGTTCCAATGAGTTGCAACAAAAATATAGAGATCTTCTGCTTATATTTAGTTTCCTTAATAACGTATTATGAATACGAGATTCATGAAAGAGGAGAACTAGGAAAAGAGGGGTGTTATGAAGACAATTATTATTCATAAATATATTTATTTACATTATACATTTATGTCATATTCTTCATATCACAACCTATTATCATTATCGTATCATATTGTTAATTTAAATGAACAAGAATTTAAATAGAAAATAATTTTATTAATAGTTAATATACAAATTATCAATAGACATTTTTTTATTGAATGTTACTGAAAAATTGAAACTACATATATAGTCACGCAATATCTACAATGAAATTCAATCATTATATTAGCAATTTTTAAAAAAAATTATTACAAAGAAAATATTAGAAATTTTCTTAGTATTCTGCTCAATTACCTTGAAATATTAGTTTTCAAATGTCGGAGGTATGAGGTAAGCTCAAAAAGTATAGTTGAATTGAGAATGGCTTCCTTTTTTGAAATCGATTTAGAACGTAAATAAGAAAAACGGGGAAATAATTTTCAGGCTGAAAAAAGTTGAAACGAAAGTAACTATCGTTTCCAGTACAGTTTCCAGAAAGTAACTATCGTTTCCAGTACAGTAACTATCGTTTCCAGTACAGTTCCAAGTACTTTCTTTAGAATTAGAGTAAAGGGCAATGTGGTAAAGGGTGATTTGTTATTTCATTGCATAATTAAACCTGATTGTAAACTAATAAAGTACAAAAGCATAGTTGATTCAATTACATCATTATGTGGTGTTAATCATATGGTCATTAATTAGTCATCGTTAGTTCTTAGAGCGATATGGTAAGAAAATTAAAAGATTTTATATTAATATACTAAAAACGTTTCATTGCTTCTTTCAAGTATTAATTTTTATTTAATACTATATTATAAAGTATTCCGTTTATACCTCCTAATATTTTATCACGGTAAGATAGTTATGTTAGCGCTTTATTCAAAGTAAAATAAATTCGGATAAACAAATAAGTTCTTCCCAAATATAAAAACTAGTAGCTTCATCAAAGCACTCAATATATCAGGAGCAAAATATAAATTCTGATAAAACTCGGTCTTCCTTCACTAAATTTTAAGTTTTTTTTGCATTTACCTTGTTGTAGAAAATACATTATATAAAATAAGCATAGCCTTAAGTACAAAGTATTGTTGAAATATTAATACTTAATGAACATGAAGTCGATATTTATTGAACATAAAGTCGTATGAATTATTTATATTTCATACTAGCCTAGGAATTAAAAAGTGGATTCTAGGAGAGGTGCTCTTTACAAGGTTAGGGTTTTTCCTAAATATAAGTGGTCAGAGATTCTGATCCAACTATTCTTGGAAAACATCTAAAAAGACAGCGCCGTAGGTCGCATGTTTATGATGTAGGATAATTACCGTAAATCAGTACAGCACCGCCGAGTTTTTTATCTCGGTATACTCAAAACGTTTACTCATACCTTTGATTATTTATAAATTTATTTAACACTTGTGGGGAAAAATAGATGCAAATCGTAGTAAAATACAATAACTGAGATTCTTAGGTATTTGATATACTTACATTTTAATATTTTTACATCAAAATATTTATAATTTTGTGCAGGCGTCATCAACGATATTTAAAAAACATTACAAACATTACACGCAATGTGCATTCAGTTAAGTTATAGATAATATAATATTGAAAACAACTGTTGTAAATAATGAATAGAAAAAAATTCAAATAATATTGTACAAATAACATTATATACTTTTGAATATATTTGGCGTTAATTTTGTAGAAATTCATAATTCACAATTAAATGAAACTACGTGATGTAGTATTATTTCTACTTCTTTTTATTGAAGTATTATTTTTTTTATTGAAGTATATCTTTTTATTGTAGTATTATTTCTACTTCTTTTTATTTTTCTTTTTATTGAATAAAAAGAAGTAGAAATAGTACTACATCACGTAGTTTCATTTAATTGTGGATTATATACTTTATCAGGTGTATCACGTGAATGTTGAGACTTAAGAAACATTAGACTGATTTTTATATTAGTTCAAATTTTGCGACTACAGGACGCTAAAATAATATTTATTGGTATATACTTTATTTAGATATAATAAAAGTAATTTTAGTTAACGGCTACGAATGGCTTTTTATTTTGCATATACTTGTAAGTATTGAAAATATATTTTTAAATTTTACAATTAATTTATGTTAATAATTATTTCTTTATGATGCATTTAAATATAACATTAATTTTCCGTAAATCGTAACAGGAAGGTTTTTAAAGAGAATTAAATCATCACGATGAGTCCGTACCGACTTCAAAGACAAAAGTAACAGGTAAATTTTCGCGTTCTGTTTGTTCAGTGAGCAATTTAATATTAATTAAAATTAAATGTAATATTTCCTTTGTTATAAATTTTTCTGCGGAAGACTGTTAATGAAAAAAGAAAGAAACGTTAAACAAATTTGTTGTAAAGATTTTTAATTTGGAAATTATTTTATAGCTTTTGCATTTGTGTATTTAAACATTTTTTATTAAATTGTTTACAGCCGGATCTCGTGTTCATGCTAGAGTGAAAATGTTCAAGTTTTTAATGAATGTATAATATATGTTATATATACTTGTTGATATAAAATATACAGCTTAAAACTTTAATTCGTTTGTAGTGAAACTATCTGCTGATTAAAAATTGGCAATAAGCATATATTTACGTTCCGTATTGAAATTAAAATTTGAAAAATAAAGTCATCATCAACACACCTCAATTTTAATATTTAGTAATTGACTGCATATGCGGAGTGAATATATATATATATATATATATATATATATATATATATAATTATTATTATTATCATCATGGAGTGTCAATATTATCGCCATTAATATAATAAAAGTGAAACGTTGTCTGTTTGTTTGTTTTTCTTTCACGTTTAAATAGCCCAAAAGAACCGAATGAAATAAGATTATTATTATTGTGGTTATATGCCACAACATTAGTTCACTGGTGATCTGTTATTGCGATTTAAAACATGGGGTAAGGAATATAGGCGATAGGATTTTTTCGCTTGTATTACTTATTCACTTGAATTATTGAGAGGACTTTCTTACTTATATTTCTTTCTAGTCTGTACTATTGAGAGAAATTTCTTGTTTTTGTTACAGTTATTTTTGGCGTCTGTTTTTTTCCATTATATATTACAAGAATTTAAAACTATAGTAGGTAACTTTCTCTGCCTTTTCAAGTGTTTAATCACTTGGGACGAGTATATATTTTTTAATAATATATACTTCGTATTTTTCAATTGTATGCCAAAATATAAATAATAACATAAAAAGTAAAATTTTCACCACACAAAAGTTAATTGTAACATGATATTAAAGATAATATTAGTTTATTCATACCGAAAATGTTTTCCATATTGCTTTTTTTAAGACGCATACTCTAGATACAACCATTAAAAGAGTTTGCATGCAAAATTTATTTTCTAGTTCTGTATCTAAATTTTGGTGGCCACAGACCTGACTATTTGGTCAAACATACTTTAATCAAAATTTTAATTCGGCATAATTGTTTACCGTTTGGGAGACTTATACTTTTATGAACTACGAGCTTTTATCCGCGGCTTAACTTGCTTGGTTATAGTTACAAAATTATAAGGAGAAGTTAAAATATTTAGATTGATTAAGAGAAATTAAAGGGTAATTCCTTATTTTTGTGATTTTATATTTCAAATGACAATTAAAATAAAAATATTTCCCTCTAAATTATGGATTAAAGGGAGTGATTATGTTGCTTATTTATTTATCGTTTCAAAAAATGGGTCGATCCATTGCTCCTTAGTTCTTTTTATGTACTTTTTATTATTCCGGTTCTATTTAGTTGGGATGCTGATAAGGAATAATGCCGAATTCATAAAAGAATATTATCCTCAGTATTTTATTGTGCTTTTAGTGTAGTACTGTGAATGCCTATGATGGAAACTCGTCTAGCGTAATCTTGTTTAGGCGTTAGTAAAAATTAAAGTTTTTAACTTTTACTTTTTCTTTTCGCAGGTGTAACTAAAATTTTAACGAAAAGGGAGAATTAATTTCTATATTGTGCCATAACTTCTTCAGCATCATTTAAACAACAAATTCTATTCAATTACTTCGTTCGTATCTTGAAACATGCTGTTATCTAGCTCACAATTTTTTGCAATTAAATGATTAAGGGTCTCAACTACTGAGCTATAATAAACAATAGCAACATTATGATTTCATTAACAATGAGATAGTTTTCTACATGATTCGCGATATTTTTATTTAGCCGGTATTACGCTTTTTGAATTTTGTTATCTATTTTCTTATGTAAAGATATTTTTGGCAAAATAAAGAATCTTCTAGAATAACTTCTCTAAGTAAATTGTTAAAAAAACAATGTATGAAAATTGTTAAGTATTTTGATCTCAATCACTAGATAATTAACGAATTGCATCCACCTGCTCCTACTTGGCATTTTTACATAATTTTGGAATTTATTCGTAAGTATTTTTTGTTAGATTAACGCAAAGGTTAATTTAAATTATTAATTTGATTAGACACATGTGTTTTGCCTTTAAAATAAATTGTCGAGGCCTGTGACTTACATATTTCATCCTAATAAATCGGGGCTGATATTTTTGTTATGTTATTGTGATATTAAGATATAGCGCAAATATATTGTCTATAAAATATAGTGTAAATATATTGTCTACGCGTAGTAATTAAAAAATAAATGAATGAATAGTTTCAAAATATATTTCTTCTAATAATTTTTTATAAATTTTTATATATTGATTGTAATAACATTGACATATTTTAGTAATATCTATTAATAAATGCAAAGAACTAAAACATTAAAATATTAATTATAAAGTCTTTTGAATAATTGCATAGGATGTTTATTATTAACGTTAGCATATACTAGATCCGGCCGCGACTTTGTTCACGTGGAATACGGAATAAGAAAAGTTATTAGGATTTTTTTTTGTGTTTTTTTCTCTAGAATTCTATGAGCGCAAACGAAGGTAAATTAAACGTAGACGTACATTTTTTATTTTTGAATCGATTGAAATGAAACCAAAATGTAATCCTAAACTAATTTCACTGAAAACCGCAACCAAATAGGTTCAGGCGTTGCTGAAATTAGCGTGCATAACGAAGGTTATGCACGCTAATTACGTTACAGACAAAGACAAACAAACAAACCGATAAACAGACAAAAATTGTGAAAACAATTCTTTCAGGCTTAGTCATCGTGTCATTAGTATGTAGTATTTAGTTTTACTTAAAAATATTCAATCTACAGATTCAGTTTTTTCACGATTTTATTATATGTATAGATAATTGTTGGATCACCGTAAAATATTACTATTAGTGTCGCTTAACACTATCAAAATAATTAATAAAAGAATTGTTTTAAAACTTCCATGTACTTTTCGTCGGAACTTCTTGATAATTTTAAAAATATTTTTTTAAGTGGTTTTACAATATTTTTTCAAAGTTTTTAATTTACGTCGTTAAATATTTACATAGCAAATTATTTTTGCCAAAGATCTGAAACTCTATTTCGTAATAGGTAGTGCCACGAATGTAAGCATATTTAGAACCATATCTACTTTGTTCATTGCTGAAGTTTGAGCAATAAACTGTAATTTATTATCAGTATTTACAATGATGATATACTTTAAGGCGAAATTTTTTCAATATTTCAAAAAAATGTTAATTCAGATATCCCAAAAAAATGTCAAAAGAAAGCACAGAGCTAGAATATTGCAAGGGTAATAAGATTAATTCCTAAGTATGTTCAAAGATTTTTTATAGTTTCTGAATTATCAATTTTTTTGTATTTTTGGTTTGGAATACTTATAGATTTTAACTTTAGTCAGTCAACCTTAAAATTAAGCTTTAAATAGAAAATCAAAATAAAAATATTATGATATAAGGTTATCGAGTCGCAATCTGAGGAAAGCGGTCGTGCGACATGAATTTTCGACTAAAGTCATTCCCGGTTTTAAAAAATAAATGGCATAAATCAAATTACCTATGACACAGCAATATATATAAAGTCAAAATACTCACTTGCATCACTGTTAGTGGTGAAAAAGAAGTCAGTAGAAAGCAGTCAGGTGAGGCGTTCTCGCAAGTGATTGGTAATTGCATTGCGTCCACTAAAGTCAATTCACGCGAGCTTTACATCTTTTCAAAGTTACCAGCACATTCATATAGCTTCGTGTAGAAAAATTTAAGATAACCAACAATACGTATCTAGTGATATGTATTGTTGGTTATAAAATGGATGTAAAAATATAGGGTAGTAGTTTTTAGTTTTTAAACAAAAATTTAATTCTAATGAAATTAATATACGACTATATATGTACGACTATATATGTACACAGGCAAACTCATATTCGAATTTATAATATTCTACCTGCAAATTAATAATATCTAATATTCATCTACATGATAAATTTTATTCAAAGACCTTTAAACTTATGATCTTTCAGCCTTCTGTCATTTTATTCTAAACGATGTAATGATTATTTAAGTCATTATAATGTCCTATATATATATATATATATATATATATATATATATATATGTATATATATATATATATATACATATATATATATATATATATATATGTATATATATATATATATATATATATATATATACATATATATATACATATATAGTATGTGGTTTAATACGGAAAAATCACGGAGAGGTAATCATTTTGATTTTTTGAAGACAATAGTGAAAAAAAATGGATCCGTCACGGGACACCTGGCAGATGTGAAACAACTAAGTTTTTGAAATGTTTTTATATTATCGAAGTGAAAAGGAAAAAATTACATTTTTCTCTGTAAAAGTAATTAATAATAATTATTAAATTATATATATTTAAATTACTAGTAACATTATCATTATTATTTAAAATTATATAGCGCTTTTAAATAGTTTAATGCAATAAACCGATATAAACGAGTAAAGTTGTAAGCGTTAGTAAGTAAGAAACAATGTTGATCCGAATTAAGTCGGAAAGAGTGGACAAGACTCGAAGCTGCCTGAATGGCACACGTGACGCGAAGCTGGTCAAAGACTGTTAAGATTTTTCTGTCTGTTATGAATAATCGTGAGAGAAACTTGATTTTTTTTCTAAACTAATAGGTACCGGGTATTAAAAATATTTTCACAAACATCTTAAAATGATGATAAAAAACTAAAATAAAAACGAGATATTCGAAACATTAGGTTATGACGTAATTTTAAAAAGAAATTTCACATTGCTTTTTATCCAGAAACTTCTTCAAAAACCTTATTTCATGAGGTTTAACATTTTCTTACGTTATCACTCTAAAAATAAATCATAAGTGAGCAGATAGAAAAATACAACGGAAATGAGTCGTTTAAAAAATAATTTTTTACAGACAAATATTCGATTTTTTCCACTTTGGATCTATTTCCCAAGTGACATTATAGAGGTAGCGATGTTAGAACTCTCGATGAAAAAGCTGATAAAATAAGGTAGGTTCTGAAAAGAAATATGGCGAACCTTATTTTTAAAATTAAGTGCAAAATCTGATGTTTCGAATATCTTGTTCTTCTGTTCATTTATTGACACCATGCTATTACTCAGCTGTTACTCATGTTGGTAAATAAATGTTTTTATTCCATACAGGTCAGTTTAGCTAACTAGTTGATAAAGTATTAATTATCATAATTATTCATTTCAAAAAGAATACAATTTTCTTCAATCTATACATTTCAAATAAAACAAGGATTGAAAACTAAAAAAACTTCCAAAAATTGCTGAATATAGTAAAACATTGCTAAATACAGTAAATAGGGATAGGCCTCAAGTTTTTCTATCTTTGTACTTCAGCTTAACTTTATACCGCTTACCTCTTTTGAGATATATACACAATATGAATAGTCATCTTAAGTTCTACTATATATATATATATTTATACATAATGTATGTATACATACATAGATACATGCATATATATATATATATGTATATATGTATGTATGTATATATACACACATACATACACGTATACGTATTCTTTTCATAGATCGAATTCCTATTTCTTGGTTTTCCTGTTAAGCTTTTTAGATGTTTTGCGGGCAGTTCTTTAACGTTAGAACAATTCTCTAACGTTAGAGAAGTTCTTTAACGTTATTGCAAGGAGTAAACTAGAAATGACTTAGTCAATTTTCTTCTTACGATCTGAAGGTGTCGTAATACAACAAAATCTAGGTCGTGGTAAAGCATTTAAATAAAGTAGAAATAATACTACATCACGTAGTTTTATTTAATTGTGGACATTTAATCTTAGAATATTTAAAATTATTGTTGAAAATGAATAATCATAAAATATTCCCTATACTGCTATCTAATTAGACAATAATATGATACGATACATATTCTATGTATATAATGTAATACATATTCTATGTATTTAATAAGTAATTAGTAGTCATAGATAAGTATTTACCTCGCTTTCCTAGGAGTCAAATTAGAAAAGCAATGTTAACAATTTTCATTTACGAAATTACTTAATCTTGAAAAAACTTTAATAAAATATACATTTTATCGATAAAATATTATTGCTAGATGCCAAAAGTAGAATTGATGTTAAAAAGTATATCAAATTCAAAAAAGTGTAATAAATACTGGCAATTAAGATTGCAAAAATGACTCCAGGAGTAAAAATAGTTCTGTTATAAGTACGTACATGACTTTATTTTTAAAAAGACGTAATATATGGAAAGTAAGGAAAAATATGGAAAGATCTTACAAAAATACTTGACAAAGCAGTAAAGATTCAAAACACAAAGTGGATAAATTTGAATATCTTTCTCTTATGTTAATAATTTCTTTAGTTTACTATACTTTAGATTTGAATTTATTGCCTCAGGAGGCTACTCCCCAGTTTCTCGAAACTCGTTTTTCCATGAATACTCATTTAAAGTAAATGCTGCAATGTTTCGAAATAAATTAATTCGTCCTGTTTTTATAAAATAAGCTTTTAAGAACCGCCTCTAAAAGATATATCGTACTTCGTAAGATATTTTTATACTTGATTTGTCTTTCTTATTTCTATCTAGTATTCAGTTGTGTTCCTTTTAGCGATGTTAAAAATTTTCTCACATTTTAAAACTTATACTTCTTAAAAACATTTATATTTTTTTATTTTCTTATTTCATATAGTTGATTAAAATACATTGTAATTAGATATATATATATATATATATATATATATATATATATATATATATATATATATATATATGTATATATATATATATGTATAGACATAAATATATAATACATTTATTATTGTAAAATTCAGCTTGATAATACCTAAACTTTCGGTCGGTTATCGCCTTTGTTAGACAGAATTATAAGATTAAAGTTTTATTGTTGCAAAATTGAAAATATCCACTTGTCTAAAATACTACTACGTAACGAACTTATCTAAGCATGAGACTACCAAGTAAATTCTTTCTGGTGAGAATATTATATATGATATTTACATATTTATTTACGTGTATTTGTTTTTAAGAAAAAAATTATCTTTCAATCAAATTAAGAGGTATCCAGAGATTTTAATTCCTTTCACCATATCTTTATTTTTCTAATCAGTTACATGCTTATTTTTCCGCTAAGTAATATAAAGGACGAAAGATAAGTTAAAATAAAATACAGGTCAGATAAAAATTAGAATTTCAATAATTTTTCGGGTTACTGATTTTTGAGAGCAATGAAACGAAGTTTAATGTCGTTTATTTCCAAGCGATGAACGTTTTATCCATTATAAAATTAATTACCGCAAATTATAAATATTGAAATGACAGATACAGTCAAAGGAAGGAAAAATTAAAAACTATTTTTTATTAAAAATTAATATATTTGAGTCCTACACCTAGAAAACTTAAAACACACATAAAGACAACTCTAATGAAAGAAAGCATATCAAAAAATTTCGTTTCATAAAACGATATTATTAAGTAATTGACAGATATTTTCAATTGATTTTTATCCAGTGCCGGTTTCGCTTACGTGGTATTAACTTTCCCCGAGATAAAAGTTAAACTACTTTCAAATCTCTGACATTGGCCATTTGTACGGTATGTAAGTTTATGGTATATAAGTTTGTCTTTTTGCAATACTTCTTTGTAAATAATGTTGTCTATAATTTAAGAGGCGTGGTAATAAAAAAACCGAGCTAAGGGGTGGGTTTACATGCGAGAACGCTAATACAAATTATGTACCTCCATTTCACTCATTTAGGGTTCGATTGCAAAGATTTTTGATTTTCCTGTTTAAGAAAAGTTGGCTTTAAAACAACACTTTCACTGGCACTAGTTTCAAAGTTAGTTGGATGTACACTTATTTGATTAATTTTCTATTAAATGAATTGAAATAAAAATAATGTAAAAATTACAATTATAAAAAATACTATAATTATCCCCATACTACACATTTGATTAAATTACACCAAAAAGTTAGACACTCGTTAATTTCTTTGCTTGTTTACTTTCTTTTCTTCGTCATTTTCTTGTTTTATTTTTTTACCATAAAAATAGAAGGATGAAAACAATTATTATTAATAAAATATATAAACTTTGGGGTCCCAATATCCCAAATTCCACTGAGAAGATAAAAACTAATAAATAAATAAACGTACCATAAACGCTCCCGATGTGTATAAATTGGTACGATCTGTAGAGACAGTACAAGCAGTATTATTAATTTTAAATTCTCTATCATAATATATTATCGTTTGTAAATATTAACCACTGAAAACTTAATTATTTTATGTTTAAATTCTTTTGCTTATCTCAACATCGTCAATACTTTTGTTTACGTTCTTGCATATCTTAAGATTATCAACGTCCTTGATGCCCTCTGTAATTACACATGTATATTTTTATTTCTGGCTATAGAACGAATACTGATAATTTTAAATTGATCATTTTCAAAATGAATACACACTTCATACTGAATAAAGAATTTTTTTACTAAGGAAATTTAATTCTAGACATATTGTATCTAAAGGTTCCGAGAGTATCGGGAGAATGAATTACATAGAAAAAGCACCTGAAAAATGTGCAATAAAGTGCTATCCCGAATTATTAAAAAAAATCGTTCTATTGAAACAAGCCGCTGGTTGTATCATCCATTACTCAAGATAAGATACGTCAAATGTGATATATCTTGAGAAAGGATCTAATGTGTGTCTTAACACGAGTAAAGTAGGATTTCTTTGTGGTCTGGGGAAATTATTGATATAAGTTAATGGACATAATGTCAATTCAAAGTTTTAAACAAATTTGAATCTCTTTCAAGAATTTTTCAGTTCCCTCTTTCAAAATCACCGTTCAAAATGATTGGTCGCGAAACATTCCACATCATTTTGGAACACAATATTTTGCAAATGGAACGGAAAATAAAAAATGGTAAATGGTACCTCAGTTTCATTTTGGAAAACATATTTGATAGCACACCGCTCGATGTTGAGTGCGTCGACTGTATTACATACGAAAACAGGACATCTAGAAATGTTTCCAAAAGAAGCAGCACTGCTGCAAGAAGTCCATATGATTTTACTTTGAAGTTGATGAGAGTTAAAAGCTTCCGAGTTAATAAAGGTATTTTTCCTAAACTAAACTCCGATACTTTTTACATATACCTAGTAAAATTTTTAAACATACGTACAAAAAAATCTATTGCCTTAATTATATTAAAGTGAACTTACAAAAAAGCTAAGAGAGCTTTTTGAAAGTTAAAATAAAATTTCAATAGAATTACTCCAAAAATATTTTTTCAACAGCGTAAATGCACCCATTATTTCTTTATTTTTGTCACATACTTCAGTAGCTTTTGCATTATACGCAACATCTTTTCAGAATTATTTATATCTCTTATGTGAGAAGCACGATTACGCATATAACCATTTATATGGCAATTATTCAAAAGTTACATATAAAACTACGCATTGGCACTGATCTATAGAATCTAAAACGACAGATCGGAAAAACATAATCTGACAGACAGATTTTTTTCTTAAAAATAAATACATGTACATAAATATGTAAATATCATGCTTAATATTTTCACTAGAATGAATTTATTTGATAGTCTCGTTCTTAAATAAGTTATTTACGGAGTAGTATTTTAGACAAATGGATATTTTGAATTTTGCGAGAATACAACTTCAATCTTGTAATTCTGTCTGAGAAAAGCGTTAATCGACTGAAAGTTTAGTTATCATCAAGCTGAGTTTTACAGATGTCTCTTCGATAATAAATGTGTTATATATATATATATATATATATATATACATATATATAATTTTTCTGATGTAACTATTTTATTGCACATTAGAATCTGCCAATCTATTAACGACCGAGTTCTTTGTATTTGCTGCTTGTTTGTTAAATTAGTTCCCAGAATATAACACCGATTAAAATGACACTTGCTTGGGATTTATATTAATATTTAAACTAACTTTCGTTCATGTAAAATTTGTTGTTTCGATAAAATCTTGATGTTAACTTAGCAAGAAACTGTAATATCAATTCAGCTTATGGCTGTAGCTAATACATAAATTTAATCCCGGTCAAAGGAACTTACAATCTATATCTAACTTATGACTTACTTTTTTTCAATAAAATATTTAATAATGACAATGCGACCGAAATCGCAAGCACGGTAATAATTAATAGTAATTATGAGAAAAAATGGGATTATGTACATACTTTTATGCTAAATGGAACAGTTTGTTTCGATGAACGATGCTTTTCAATGGATTATTTATGCTGTTATGTGGATAATATTTTTATAATGATTTTAATTTTCCTTTTGATTACAGATTATGTGAATTTACATTTTTAATTAAGATTGGTCAGACCTTATGCAGTATCGGTTCATGAATAAAAAAAATGTGACATGTTGTTCTAAAGTGCCGACACATTAATTAGCATAGTCCGTATGCCGCCTGGCGAAGAAGTACTCGTGCGCTAGTGATCCCTTAACTCTTCTAATATTTACGCATCCCTCATATGTGTAGATTTCGTGAGATTTGCTCCGTTTTAGCTTCGTAGAGATTTGCTCCTTTGTAGCTTTCGTGAATTTTCCCACAATATTTCTTATCGAATCGTGCTAATATTGTCTATTGTAAAGTGTGTCACATGAACACTGGCCGGATTATCGTAGTTTAAGGGCAAGGTTTATGATTAGTTCAAGATATTGTTGGTTTTTCTTTTTTATTTTCAAATTCATTTTAAATTTTGGATAGAATAGCTATATTCAATGTTAGGTTTTTAAAAGGATTGGTTTCATTCAAAGAGGCATTTCAGGAAAAAAAAGTTGATTGTGAATTAATAAATATGGATGTGTTTAAATAATTTTTAAATCAATATAAATAATATATTGAGAATAATCTTTACATGAGAATTATGTATAGATAAAAAAAATTATCTAGATAAAAGTACTCGGTTTTTGCTTAGACACATGATCATGTTTTTTTTTGTGTTTTTATTGTTATACAACTTTGGGTAGGTTTTAAATAAAAAATCTTTATACGTAATCGCTTTGCGTAAATATTTTCATTTGTATTTTTTTTGTCACTTACTATTGTCAAAAGAACCGAGTTTCGAGTTGTGTCAGTATGACATTCTTGTTCGTCAGGCTTTATAGAAAATATTATTAACCAACCCGTTTTACAGTTTCATTAATGTATATGTAGTAGGAGACTGACAAGAAACCACGAATATCAGTAAAATAAAGAACTTTTAGTTCACGTTTCTAAATGGATTCTTCTTAATCAATACTTACATTAAAAATACAAAATATTACATTTCCTCAAAGGATTAATTGTTCCTTCACCTGTAAACTAAGTTTTAATCTCTAGTAACATAATAGAGAAAAAAGGTTTTGTGTTTCTTAACCCAAGGTAATTTAAAAAAGTACCCAATCGATTTTGATAATTATTTTGTTTATTGATAGATAATTCTAACATAGGCTACATTTTATTCGATTTTATATATACGCATATGAGGGATGCTGCGTAAAAATTTAAATAATGAAAGATGGAGGAAAACGTCTATACTTTACAATAAGATTTATGAACTATACGGCATGACAATTTAAAGCTTATACATTAATATTTAGAGGTAATTTAAATGAAAAGAAAAAAACTTGGAATAGTTGTTTTAAATTTGGAACAGCTTTTAGAAGGAAGGTCCCAAAAAATAATTTTCCTAACCTAATATTATGTGTGCATGTTTTGTGTATAGCTTTGTGGAGTAGACTAAAATAATCCTCTAGGGTTATGATCTAAAAATAACAAGATGTTGTTCTGCCCCAGCTCTGTTTATATACATATACTCGAACCACTTGGAATCTGAGTGTCGTGCTCTAGGCCACGTTCGTCGTTCCCGAAGAACATATTACGCGTACCCCACGTGATTCCAAACGATGTATGATTCGTTTTCAAGCGATTGCAAGTCCCAGCAAATGTATTGTTTGCTTTCCAAGGAATAAATCCCAAGGAAAATCTTGAAAATGGTTGAATTTCATTTGATATCAGAGTTCTTTTCTCATGATTATATGCCTAGTTGTCAAAGATGGGAATTCCTCAAAACTGGTGTACTTTAATTTCATAAGACAATAAAACTATAAAAATAGTATATACAGAAGTTCTTACGAATTACAAAATAATGAAAAACTAAAAATTCAACAAAAAATAGATAACATAAACATAAACAGAACATAAAAAAGTAAAAAATAAATAAAAAGTCAAAAAGTGTAAGAAATTAATCCGTTAATCCATATCCGTTATCGAAAAAGTTGTTAACAAAGAAAATTGGAAAATTGGGCGTTGTTAGTCTCATAATATGCTAGCGCCATATTAGTTTATGCTATTTTAGTGTTCGATATCAAAATGGTAAACCCGGAACAATTTTTGTTTTGTTTAATAACTTCAGTGCCTGTTGTCCGTTTTTATAACAGAGACATTTTTCTCAGACGACGTTAACCATAAAGAGTGAAAGTTTGGCCTAGTTGTGAGTTGTTGGCCCAATTATAGAAGTAAAGTGCGAAAACCTGCATTTTTATTTTAGTCAAAAAGATGAAAGAAGTTCCTTTCATTATGCGGGATCTCAAATAAACGGACTTTTGTGTTTACTCACGCTTTATTTTGATAAATAAGCAATGTGCAAGTTCGGAAATCATAATTTGATTTAGTTAATGTAATAATAATAAAAAATAAAAAAAACTCTTAAAAATTTTTAGAGGTTTTCTGATTTATATAATTTTACTCTTAAACTATCCTTTCATCCTATATTGAAAAACATTTATAAAAAAATGGGAGAAACTCAATTATAATATTGTAGAGAAAAATTTAGTGTAGGTTGTAAGAAAATTATTAATATCACATTAGCTAAGAAACTTTCTCTGCTAAAAACAATTTTTTATTATTTTAATTTAAATTACAGCCAAAGTTTTGGTGATCACGAATAGTAATAATTGACATCAATAGCTTATAATGAAATGCGTAAAAAGTTAGAATGGTTTACTTCATTTTGTTATTATTTGTCAAATATTGTACCTAGATCCTGTTATATGTCTACGTAATGGTACGAAATGCTAATTAAGCTAGTTTACCTTGGACTTGGTCGGGTGTTTATCTAAAGCTTTTTGAGAAATGCTTTATAACATTTGTTAAAAATAATGAGACAAATATTAACATTATAAAGGACCACAAAATATATTATTTATGAATCAAAACTAGCTACGATAGAATTAACGTTTTGTTAAATATGTAAAAGATAATATAATTCTAAGTTAATATTAACTTCAATATTGATTAACATAGTTTGTAATGTATATAATAACGCAAGTAATCATTGAAAATGTATATATAAATATCTAACCATTTTGTGCACACATAATTAGAGTTATAGTCTAGTTTTAAACTTTGTTCTTTTTATTATACATTTATGTGACTGTAACTTGTTTTGTGAGCCTTTCAATAAATAAATAAAAAAATAGGCGAATGCATGTCACACGGCCTTGAAAGTAATGCTTGAAAAATAATTTTCTAACTTTGGATAAATCCGACAAAGAATAAAAGAGCAATGACGTTTGGAAGACATAATAATCAACAGAAAAATATGAAGATATATATGAACAGACTAAGTATAAGAAATTTCGTCATGAACGAACCTGGCATCTTCGCTTATAATAAACTATAATTGCAATGTTCAATGTAAGCTTCAATGCGAAAAAAACGGACTTGCCATCATTATTTATAAACCCACATCTGGAAAAGCTAACTTGTTCGTCAGATGTTTGTTTTTTGTTTGCTCTTAGAGCAAAAAAAACTATGTGGATAGGTTTCATGCTCTCAGAAATCGTAATGTGGTGATGTAACTATAGAGTTAAGCGTATTAAGAAAAAAAAAGCGCGCGTCTCAATACGTAAGGTTCAATGGTTTTTACATACTATTGCACAAAAAATATGGTTTTAGGAAAAGCTGATACCGTATGGTAAACCTTTTTTATTGCGTGGTAAAGCTAGAGATTGAATTGAAAATTAAATTAATTTACATGCAAATATAAATAGCTTCAATTGTGACTTCGACTAGACTAACACTGCTATTTGTATGTAAAGAATGTTCTTCAACCAGTAATATTTCTGTGTTATTATTTGTATAAACAAATATAAAACCTATTCGAGTGAGAGTTTCGTTATAATTTTAGCTATATTTATAAATATATATTTAAAAAAATGTATACATAGTATTTATACATTTTCAAATACTTGTTTTTTATCACGTATACTTAAAATTACGAATATTTTTTTATTCAATCCTTATGACTCCAAATACTAAAGTATTTAGAGTCATCATGATGTATGAAACACAAAAAATGAGTACCTACTTAATTTATCGCCTTTAATATTTTCAGAAAAATAGTTTTCAGTTTTTAGTTAGAGTTTTAGCTACTTTTCAGTTTTACATATTATTCACTTAAATGCATGTTAGGTTAGCTTAGATTAGGCGGGTTAATACGCTTTATACCTATGCCAACTTTGAGTTTCTATGTCCAAAGTCTCTAAGAAATCAGGCTGTGATAAATAGACGGACGAACTTAGACATCAGTATTCTTATATTTTGTCTTCACTAAAGAGATAAAAGTATTGCGTTACATCCATGAAAATTGAGAATGGAGGTAGGTTTTAGGATAGAACGTCTGTGAATAATCATGAATCACATCGAAGTTTGCGAATGTACACGTGTACTGTTGGTCAAATTGGACAGGATGTCTGATTGCCTTCCGATTTTTATTTAATTTATAGTATTTGGTAGTACGTAAATAATGATATATTTTGAGAAAATTATATCGTTTTTTGGGATATAAACCTTACAAATTTAAATTATTGCTTTACAAGAAATTGAAGAAAATTTGTCGGGTTCAGAAAACCACTGGCAGATGCGAGTATAGCAGTAAAATATGGGTACCCCTCAATGATATAATTGATTATCTTCAGTTTTAATAGCTAGCCGATATTATAGATGAATTATATATAAAAATAAAACACGACCGATTGGATAACAAATCCACTAAATCACTTGTCTTAAAAATATAAACTTAGGAGCATTATTTTTTACAGTTACAATCAACAGACCTGCTGATGAAAATTACTTTTAAAAATGTCATCCCTAGAGGATACGGACTAAGCGTGTATTCTTTTTATAATTTAATTATCCTATATTTTATCTAAATTGACCTAGTACAAGGGCAAGATTAAGAAAAGTTATTTATCAAAGTAGGCGGTCCAGACTTCTCGCTACCAAGATTTTCATCATCAAATTAGCAGTCTGGCGGGCAGGAACCAGGTGGTGGAATTGTCTGTTATGTTAAAATTATATCAAGATTAAAACAGTATGTTATTATATCATATTAATATCTAGTTTTTATATACATTAGACACATTCCGATTTAAAATTAATTTTTAACAATATCGTATAGAAAAATAGAGGTTGACAGGGTCTCAAAAGGGCAAAAAATAAAGAATTTTTTTTATAAATCGTAATAAAATACAAGACAGTTATTTCCATAAACTATAGTGTTAATTGTTAATATATGGCCGCTTTCGTACAAAACTTCATTATGTTGTTGTGATATTTTGATGATTTAAAATTATATAAATTTAAAATCATAAGCAAAGAAAAAAACTCAGTGCTATATATAATCAGTATATATGACAATCGTTAAGCAGCAGCATGGGAATATAATTTCAATTCTATTTTAATAACGATATTTATTCTAATGTTATATACATATATATATATATATATATATATATATATATATATATACATATATATATAAATATATATATATATATATATATATATATATATATATACATATTAATACATAATTGTAAATTAATATATAGTCCGGTAACACGTCAGCAACACTCTTTGACAGTGAGATTAAAAACTAGATAGGAGCGTGATATTTCAAATTTAAAATTAATTTTAAAAATTAGTTTTAAATTGGAATGTAGGTATGTGCCGAAAATTCAGAAAGTACGAGGCTGAAGAAAGGACAGACAAGGATTGCCAATGAATTTATTATAGTAAATATAAAGAGTTACGGAGCCAAATAAATTGTAAGTAGTATATTTTTCAATATTTCTATAATTTAAACATTATATTAATATAATTAAGTTAATAATTTTTGTTAGAAAAGCAATTTTACCATTAAAATTATTTATTTGTGTAAACATTTGTAATTACTACTATTGATGTTAGTACAGCGAGAGTCGTAATTATACAAGGTTTGTCTTTGTATTTTTTTCAGTATAATATCGTAATAAGCGTTTCCACTCTTCTAACATATACTTTTCTACATCCCAACTGATCGAGCGCATAGCTTTAAAGCATTTTTTAGTATTAAAACATCAGAATTAAATTTTTGATTAGTGCTTTTGGCAATTTTCGAATCACACGTGTATATAGTTGCACAAAATAGTATCTATATAACTGTAGTACTAGTGTTAAAATACAATTAAAAACATAGTAAAGATTATAACCCCATTTTTCTATGTGAAAAATAAATCGACAATAAGAATAACACGCACGGTTGGCACAATAGAAGTGACACTTTTTTATACCTCTTGATATATTGTGACATTTTGTATTCAACGTCAGTCTGGTGGTCTAGGATTGACGGGGCTATTAATAGGAATATGTTGACTAATGAAAATAATAATAATTTTTTAAGGACGCCCTTATGTATCTCATAAATGAGTTGAATTAAAGGCTTCCAACGGAAATTAGGGTCAAAGACATAAATATGCGAGTAATATTTTTTCCATAACTGGCCTTTAGTAAATTGTACGAACCAAATATCGTAAAATGTTGTGTTTACCATTTTTCTGTTGCAATAACAGCAATAACATGATATGTGTTGTAACATTTCTGGAATGAAACCAGCAAGTTTGTTCAAAACAAATTAAACGCCGAACTAAAAGGAAAAGATTTGCATATACATATTTATTCGCCATTCTTTAATCGTAATTGAAGTAAATCATGGAAACACTAAATAATTGATTCTTTTATACTCGAAGGTTTTAATTTGATATATTCAATTTATATTATTTTTTTATTTACCAGCAAAATAATAATAATAATATAATCTTTTAAGGTGTCTTTAAAAACAAATAACTTAAGAAAAAAAGACTGTTAAAAAGGTTATTTTCATTTTTTATCAAAATATCTTGAGAGAAAAAATTAAACATTTTAATAATTCATTTCTAATTTCTAACATACCCAGTTAACGATAACGGAGGCATGTGGCTAAAAATAAATTGAAATAAAAAAAGCCTTTCCTTTTGATAACGGTCTAAAATTTTATTCATGAAGATGCTTTCAAAAGCAGACGTCACCTTTGATTTTTGATTCAATGTTTTTAAACGGTTCCAGAAAGAAAATAAACAAATATTTTAATTCATTTCAATTATTTAATTTTAAATATACATGATAATATAAAGAATGTGAAACGAGCACCAATAGAAAACCAAATAACGCTTCTATAATTATCCAACATTCACTTAATTTACACACATACACACACACACATCTATATATATATATATATATATATATATATATATATATATATATACATATACATATACATACATACATATATTTATAATGAATCTATACTCCATTCAATTTGAAAAGATAATGTTTATTTATAAACAATGAAATTTGTCAGTTCAAGTATTTAAATCTTCTCCTTATATTCACGTTAGTAATTTAATGTGCATTTATTTAGTAGTAGTGATTAAAAATAATTTTTTTATTAGTGTGTATATTTACACTGTATACATACGTAACTTATATAGGTTATATTTAAGAAAATTTCAGATGAGTAAGATATTCGAACAATTTATAAATATTACTGTTACATAAAAAACATATAATAAATTAATACCAAAAATTTCGATAGAAATGGTAATTTAATTAAACGTTAAATTATACAGAAAATTATTACAAAGTGATTATAAATACTTAATTTTTGAGTAATCATTAAAATATTTTTTTAAAAATGAACTAATGTATAAAAATATACGAAATATAACAATATTTCACAGAAAAAATACATTGCATACATATATAATTATATCACAATGAATCTGGGCTTCACAACGATATCCAAAGATGGTGGAATGCTAATGCCGGCGAGGGCGGCTTTTTGCCGATATCACTGAGAAATAGTATTACAGAACATATACAAGACAGTTATTATATATCTATTACAGAACCTATTCGCAGAACATGTTCATCATAAATCTATCTATTATATCGTACATCAATATTAACAATGTTTGTTCAGCCGTGCTGCGGGGCTTATTAAACGATATTGATCCAAGTAGAAATTTTTTGACATCTTTTAATTTAATAGTAGTGTTTTCTTTCGCCACGTACAATTTCTCATTGTTTTCAATTGTGATTATTTTACAGTGATATGATGGCAATCTTACAGTGATATGTAATCCCGAATAGCTGTGTAAGTACTGTCCTTCGAACAACATTCACCATTTTAATTACACTCACACTTAAAAAGGTTATACATTTAACACAACGAACTTAATATTATAAAACACATAATAGCATAATAAACTTAATATAATACAATGTAATTTTATGAAACGCCAAAAAATTGGAGAGCTATATTCAAAAATGAAAAGCGAGTCGTCTCGCGGTTTGTAATCGCCATTACGATGACAAGTGTGGCAAGCAAGTGTTGTATATACGTAGTATACATAAGTCATACGTAGACATATAGTAAATAAAAAAATATAATTGATCTCCTGAATATATACGCCTTTGGACAAGAAGTGTATCCCTTGTGAATATATAAATAATGAATATCGCAAATAATTTTACTAGCTGTGCCCTGGAATTAATTCAGATTTGTTAGTCCTGTGTACATTTATATATGGTCACTTCAATACAAGTATTAGGTTTCGTGCATAAACATGCAACAGGCGGACAGATAGATAATCATAAGAACCCGCATTGGTTGTCCTCAAAACAACAACTAATAATTTAATTTTACCAGACATACATATTCGAATGGAGAATAAAAGTTTATTGGATCGCAAAATTCATAAGCACAAATCGGCATTTTTCTATGATAAACTGATGGTTTTATGTCGGACAAAAGTACGGTTTCAAAATAATATTATTAACTAAGTCTCAAGGTATATTGACCATAAGAATAGGTATTACATTTCTTCTCCTTCTCATATCTATTCAAATGTTTTTCAGATTATTGAAGTAGTATATAAATTAATATAGCTATGTCAATTTGAAATAAATATTTAATTATTTTTCGAAAATTTTGAGATGAGTTAAGCATTACATTTTCCGCACCCACTGAACATACATATATTACTTTTTGAACTACATGTACGAAATTACAAAACTAGATACATGTTTTCTTTCAGAAAAATATTTCAGTTATATTATTTTCGGCTTAGTACACTATGCCGCTCATAATGCGTTTTCTTTTTGTAATACTATTAAAATACGTCATAACGAATCACTGCAAATGTACTTTATATATATTTATATTTATTTAAATACAATCAAGGCTGCGTTTCCGTGTATTAGCGTAGGGTAAATGGACATGGCCTGTTCGATGAAAAGACCAACCGAAATATTTTACTGTCTGCTCTAGATGTCGTGAGCTAAGATTGGTGAGCGATTGCTACTCGAACGTTTATATTGCTGTATGCATTTTGTTATTGAAAAAAAACATTAAAAAGTAAGTATTTTTAAACTTCAACGATTCAATTTACTTTAGATTTTTTTATTGCGTCGATATTTGATGTTGTATTATTCATATTTTTAAACTTGTTATGTGTTTACTGTTTTTTTGTTGCATACAATAATTTGTCGACAACATAACCTCAAATGGAATAACGAATTTATAAGTGGCGCTAAATTTATATTCCAGATTATGCTTATACATCTGATAATTTTAATGACAGAGTTATTGAAGAGGTTTCAATAACTCTGTCAGAGTTACTGAAGAGGTTACAATAAATTTTCCCAGTCAAGTTTATTTACCACGGATTCTGGTATAATAATAAAAATTATTGGATATTGGGGGTCACCTTGCCGTACAACTCTTTCCATTGGAAAGCTTGGCCCAATATATTCCAACTTCACTCTACTTATGCATCTGTTATATATATATTTCTTAGTATCTCAATATATTCTGTCTTTATATTTTGAGTTTTTAGAGTTTCCCATATGCTTTCATGTGAAATAGTGTCGAATGCTTTTTGGTAGTCAATGAATGCGATATAAAGTGGTTTTTTATTTTTCTGGTATTTTTCAATTAATAGCTCTAATGTATGTATATTATCTGTGATTGACAAGCCCTTTTTAAAACCAGTTTGTTTAATGGGTTGTTTTTGTTCTAGTGATATGTTTTTCTCTGGTTTATAATTTTAGAAAAAAAGTTTATATATGGTTGACAGTATACCTATTAATCTATAGTTGCTTATTTCTTTTGGATCTCTTTTTTTCTTAAGCAAAATGATAATGAATTCTGACTTGTTTCAAAAGTTTCTAATATCATATTGAATAATTTAGCTAGTGGCGTCGCTTAGATGGTATGGGCTGTTTTGAAGGCGTCATTGGTAATATTACCCGACCCTGGGCTTTTGTCGGATTTTAGTTTCTCTACGTTTTCGACAATTTCTTCGCACTATATTGGCTCTATGCAGCTTTGAGATTTAGCATATGTAACTGATTCGTTAACATTAGTATTGGAGTTATTTGCGGCGCTATATAGTTCTCTGTAAAAGTTTGTAGTAATATTTATAATATCAAAATGCAGTTTGTGACATATATATTTTGTAGTTTATGTGATGAATTTATATTTTATATTGACTTATCTTGCATTGTTCAAATTATGATTTAATTCATTACATGATATTAGATCTAAAATGTATCGTTTTGCAAAAGTTTTCTTGGCTACACTCAATAGTCATTGTTAATTGGCCGTTGTACTTTTTGGTATATTTTGGCGATAGTTCTTTATTATTTTCAAAGACTTCACTTCACTTCAAATCTAGAAATACAGCAGCGTAAGCTGACACATTGTCGCTATTTCACTTTGACGCCTTATCAAATCTGGTTATACAAATATATATTCCTTAAATATATATACCCAGAGTATTATAAAACTATATACATAATCAAAACACTAACTTCAGGAAGTTTCACTATGAAAAATATTATAAATACCAATATTACATTATTTTTTTTACTGACACGAATTGTGAAATTCTATGCGATAAAAATGGAAAACTTCATTTTTTGTCAAAATTAGCAGGCGTTTCAAACATTTCGTGAAAATAATCGAAATTTCGACGCTAAAAAACCCTAGAGCATTTATGCTATTCACTAATTTTATAAGGCCTTCGAGTGAAATAGCGACAATGTATCAACTTACGCTGCTATATTTCTAGATTTGATGGCATTATATACATATATACTTATATTATATTTGGCGTTGTTTAATTATACAAACATTGTGATATGTAATTTTCTTTTCTAACAAGTGTTGATACTACAATATTTTCCAGTGTAGCCTACAAATATTATATGTCCTTTAGGATAATATTTTTATAAAAATTAAGCTTTTATTCTTATTTCGATGTATATTTTCGTAGATTATTCTTAATATTAGACATATTCTTTTCAAAAAAATTAGAAAAAGCTTTAATTTTAATATCCGTTATAAGTTGGCCGCTCATGTAAGGATAAGATGGCCATTTAATATCTGGGTAATTTTTTCTATTCCTTTGTCTTTTCCATTACTTTTTTCTGTTTTATTGCGTAAGTTTGCAAGAATGGTTGAACGAAGTGCAATTTTCATGCAGCCATAATTTATAAATACTTCCTTTTTTAAAATTTTTTTCAGTCTCTTAGTAATTTTCGTTGCATCCCACGCAATCGTATATATTATCTTCGGGACCGGAATTTTTACTGGCTAATTCTGTGGTTTCTTCTTTCTCAGAACTTCAATCTAAATTATTTTTTTGCATTTTAATATTGATTTTTTTCTTCATATTCTTGTCATTTTTACTTTTTTCATTGTATCCGGAGATGTAATAGCTAATATATATATATATATATATATATATATATATATATATATATATATATATATATATTAGCTATTCGTTTGGACCGTTTTCGAACGTTCGTAAGCAGTTACATAACTAGGCACGTATCAGTCAGGTACTTTGAAAGCGTGTCTTTTTGCAATGTCTTTTTGTGGGCATCGTTATTAGATCTTGATGTTGAAGACATTGTTGGTGATAGTTCTTCTTACACCCGTTCAGATATAGGATTCTCAAGAATCATTGAAAACACTTCAATAACTCTGTAATTTTCAAGATTATTAGATATGTAAGCACAATCTGGAATATAAATTTAGCGTCACTTATGAATTTGTTATTCAATTTGAGGTTATGTTATCGACAGGTTATTGTATTCAAAGAAAAAACTGTAAAAACATAATAGGTTTTAAAAATATGAACAATACAACATCAAGTATTAATATACTAAAAATCTGAATTAAATTGAAATTTTGAAGATAAGAAATACTTACTTTTTAATTTTTTTTCAATAAAAAAATGTATACAGTAACGTTCACGTTTGAGTACCAATCGCTCACCAACTTTAGCTAACGACATCTAGAGCAGAGACAGCCAAATTTTTCGGTTAGACATTTCATCGAACAGGCCATATAGAGCAATTCAATATGATATGGCGTGTATAACCCGGAAACGCAGCAAGTGCCCGGAAACAAATACACGGAAACGCAGTTTAAAAAAAAGTAAGTTAAAAAGTAGTTTAAAAAGTAATATATGTATTTCAATGGTTGCAAAAAATGTAATGTTTAACACATCTCAAAATTTTTTTCAAATAATTAAATATTTATTTGAAATTAACATACCTACTTAACATAATTGACGTACTTATTTCAACAGATATTAGAAAGAGAAGAAATGTAATACCCATTTTTATCGCCAATACACCTTGAGACTTAATTAATAATATTACTTGAAAACCTTACTTTCATTCGATTTTCATGAAATCATCGATTTATCAGATTGTGTTTATGAATTTTGCGGGGCAATAAACTTTATTCTCCATTCGGATATATACGTTTATTAAAACTCAATTATTAGTTTTTGTTTTGAGGACAACCAATGCGTGTTTGTACGATTATCTATCTGCCCGTCTGTTGCACAAACATGAAACTTAAAAATTCGCAAAGTTCACAGGGGACACATTTCTTGTCCAAAGGCGACAGATTCAGGAGATCAATTATATTTTTTTGTTTATTGTATGCCCACATATGACAACTTATGTATACCATGTATATTAGCGACGATATAGGGGCGATTAAAAATAGCGAGACGCACTGACATATCCTTTTCCAATATTGCTTTCTAAATTTTTTTGCGTTTCATAAAGTTATTCCGTATTATATTAAGTTGATTATTTTGTTATGTGTTACATAGTTAAATTTGTTTTGTTAAATGTGTAATATTTTTAAGTATCAGTACAAGTAAAATGGCAAATGTTCTAAGCGCAGTACTTATACAGCTATTCGAGAATATATCACTGTAAAATACTAAGATTGTCGTCCTATCACTGTAAAATAAACACAATCAAAATTATCGGGGCAAAAAAGAAAATATACGCGGCAAAAGAAAACACTACTATTAAATTAAACGATATCAAAATATTTGTACTTGGATCGATGTCATTTAATTAGCTCCACGGCATGGCTGAACAAACATTGTTAATGTTGATATACGATGTAATAGATAGATTTATGATGAATATGTTCTGTAATACTATTTCTCAGTGATATCGGCAAAAAACCGGCTTCGTCGGAGCATTCCAACATCTCTGTATATCGGCGTGAAGTTCAGATTCATTGTGGTATAATTGTATATGTATGCATTGTATTTTTTCTGTGAAATATTATTATTTTTCGTGTATTTTTATACATTAGTTCGTTTTTAAAAAAATATTTTACTTTATAATAATTTTCTTTATAACTTAACATTGAATTAAACTACTATTGCTATCGAAATTTTTGGTATTATTTTATTATATTTTTTTTCATGTAAAAGTAATACTTATAAATTGTTGGAAATACTTCATCTTAATTATCTCAATTTTTCTTAAATATGAAATGTAATCTACAAAATATAAGTTACGTACGCATATAGTGCAAATATGCACACTAATAAAAATCACAAATACTAAACAAATCCACAATAAATTACTAACGTGAATGTAAGAAAAAGGTTTACAATACCTGAACTGTTAAATCTGGTTGTTTATAAATATTCCCTTTCGAAATTGAATGGAATATAGTTATCGTGACGATGAATTGATGTGTAATTTAAATTAAGGTTCCGTTTTTATTCGTCTAGCGTTTATAGTCACCGAGTTGAATAAAGTAGCAAACCAATCGAGAAAGCTGTATAATAAATCTTCTATTATATTTATTGACTGTCGTTTCCCTGCTTATTTCTTGGGAAAAATATGACAAACAGTTTTGAAATTATTGTGTAAGTGAAGTTATTATTTTTAAATTAAATAAAAAAAAGTAAATCAATCACAAAAGAAGTCAGAATTTAAGAATAAAACTAAAAGTCTAGACTCATTGGTTATACAAATCATTGCCACTAAAAATAAAGTAAAGCACATTGTAATCGCGGGCAAAAAAATTGTTATTGGAAACGTACATTTTTTATAAGGTAACATTTAGAATGTTTAAGTTTTGCGACCATTTAGAATCTTTAATTAACATCGGTATAGTCAACTAACTCCAAAATAATATTCGGTAAACATACTTGTCGACTGTGAAAATACCAGTTTAATGGACCACCGACCAGATGCCTAACGGCAGTTTTAAGACTCGGATTTCGGTCGCCCGGGTGTTTCCCGCAACGTTAATTTTACGGGGTGGACCACGTAAACCAATCACATAAGTACGCTGCTAGGCTTTGCATACAAAGCGGGGCTTATGGACCCGTTCGATACTAAACCAAACTTCTCTACGGCGCTTCGATAAAACAGTGACCACGCAAATGATGTCGTAGGCGCACTACACAGCGAGTTGAGTGGAAGGTTGCTATGTGGGTAATGTGTGTTATATTTAAAGTCAATACGATATTGCTGACATTCACTGAGATGGAGCTCAATTATTACGTTTATTTTTTGATAAAATGTTTGGATTTTTTGTAATTTTGTTGAGTTAACATTTTTTTTGTATTAAACATATTTCATTCTCCTAAAAATCAGCATGTGGCATTATTTCAAATTCTTTTTGTTGAAGTGTACATACAAATATATTTTCTTTCGTTTTTTCGTTCCGCTTTTCAAAACTTTACTGCAGTTGCTTCAGTAATTTTGGAGTTATGTCTGATAGGAAGATAGTCAGCAGATTCTTTTTTTTTCTAAATGTATCACTTGTAGTATTATGTTATTGTTAAATATTACAAAATAATAAAGATTAATTATACTTTTCTTAACTTCTCAACTTTTTCGTAATTAATTATTTCACAAGATAGTTTTGTTCGGACGTTTGTGTGATTGCAATATGTACTACTACGACGAAATCCGGAAAAGGCCCAGAATGTTTTAAAAAGTTAAGTGGAATAGTTTAATATTTTTTTTATTTTCAAAGTAACAACGTTTAATACAATAAATATGGAAAATTTAACAACCATAATTTTTTTTATATTCGCTATGTTGCGATTTAAATTCGTACTCAAATTTTATTTTTGGCATAACAAGGGTTTGAAAAATACTGTCATTCATAATTTATTCTACAAAAATTATTGCTATTTATGTTGTAATTCTATTGTAACGTATTGGTAGATCTGAACCGAAGTTTTGTTTGTTGTAATTGCATTTAAAATTCAACATACATGTACGAACATCACTTGGCTATAACGGATATTAATATATTAGTTTTCAAACACAATAGCCGTTTTCACCCAAATCACTGTCATCAATGCACTTGCACTTGCATCTATGGTTGTGAAAATAAAACTTTGTTAAAATATGGACGACGTGAATGACATCCGAATAGCGTGATATTTTGATGTTCTTGTAACGTATATTGGCTCTTGATATGAATTCCGGAGTTGCTCTTTAGACACTTGGCCCACTTGTGCTTTAGACACTTGGCCCGTTTTCACCCAAATCACTGTCATCAATGCACTTGCACTTGCATCTATGGTTGTGAAAATAAAATTCTGTTAAAATATGGACGACGTGAATGACATCCGAATAGCGTGATATTGTGATGTTCTTGTTACGTATATTGGCTCTTGATATGAATTCCGGAGTTGCGCTTTAGACACTTGGCCACTTTCGGCAAATACTGACAAACAAAGTGATAAACTGTTCAAATGAAAGAAGTAGGGCGAACTAAATATTCGAATACGATTCTAGCATAACATTGTATTAGAATGACAAATTACTTGTTTAAGTATTTTTTTATGAAAATAATTTAAAAATAACAAGAAAATATTTCTCCCCTGCATTTAATTTATATAATAAACATTTACCCCTTACCGGTGTTACCTTATTAAAAAATATAACAAAAAATAGATTTATTTAAAAAAATCTATCTAAATTAATAAAATTACTTTCATATGGAAATAAAAAATGCGCGAAAAATTATTTTGTTTATCAATATGTAGCCTTTTTGATTTTTAAAGTTATTCCGAAATAAATTAACTGGATTTGCGTCACTGTTTTCCTTGAGTTACATAAAAATATTAGCAAAATTTGTAACTTGTAGTTTAAAAACTTATTACATAAGAAAATGTTACGCAAAGTTGACACCAGCACAGATAAGGTTTTGCGTTTACTTTCAAAACCTTAAAAACAACGTCAGTTCGTTTTTAGAAATATGGTTTAAGCACCAAAAATATCTCTATGTATTTTATTACAAAGTATGCCACATTGATTCTGGTAAGGATAATAATACATATACATGGTGAATGCCTATTTTTATTACGGCTTCTGAAATTTCCATCTGTAGATGTCTTCATTTTTAATTAAATTTCACACATACTTTTCTAATCATGTCAACCATATTTATGTTACCTTTCTAAAAGTAAACACATTATTAACTATTACTTTATAATTTTAGCAAGTTGGATCAAAATCATAGTTCCTCTACTTCGCCATATTGGTGCTTCAGCTGTATAATCACTTCAATTGGTGATATGCTATCACCAATGCAGCTCAGTATTTAGTACGAAGCTTAGTTATCGAGGTTTTACAATACTCCGATGCATTTAATGCATGTAGTAGATGCTATTATTATACGAGAACATTACGAAAACTTTAGGGTTTTATTCAGGATGCAGCAGAGTTTACAGCAGAAGAATATTATTACTTTATTACATAAAAATTAATACCTAAATTTGAATATTAGATAATAAGTTAACTTTTATTTATTATCTAATTTGGGTTCAAGTTAATGTATGGAATGTTTATTATATATGTACTGTGACACGTAAAAGAAAGTAATTTCAATGAAATTTCAGGACAATTATAGAAAATGTATTATCAATAATTTATTAATAGAAAACTGGGCAAAGAGGTATGATATTTAGAAAGTTAATGAGGAAAATTTCATGTATTGAAAGGATGTTATTTTTAATGCAGTCTGGTTTTATTTATTGAATATTCATAGCCTGAAATTATAAAGTGCAAATGAGAATACTGAGTGTTTAATCAAAATGACAAATTGTATAATTAATAAAATAATAGCGTGGTTTTAATAAAAACGATTGAAATTGCGGATAAAAATCTGTGAATATATTTTACTGTGTTTAAGCCATCAATAAGTCTTGTCTTATTACCATTACATTTGAGAGAAAATGGCGGTGCTTTACATTTCCACTTTGCAATCTTAGTTCGAGGGGTTTTTTCTATGATGTACGGCAAAGAAAAACAAAACTGAAAGAAAATAAAACAAATAAAAGAAAATCGTTCCTTTTACTCACTTTCATAGTTTGGACATATTCATTTCATTTATACTGTACTTGTTTTAAGAGAATTAAAGATGGAGAAGAAGTTTGTGTACTTTGTAATTATGTTCGTTAGAACTATTATAAGATACATAACAATTATTAAACATCGTGATAAAATTGCTTGAATTTTGGTGTTTCATGTAAGTGAATGTAAAGACAGGTAACTTTTTTCAAGCAAATAACTAACAATTATTAAATCAGCAATAAAGTGTGATAAGAAATATAGCAAAATAATATTGCTATTAAAACTCCTCCGAAAAGAAAGTGAGAAACAGTTACATTTCCACAAGAGTTTAAATCTAATCTCTGTTTTATGGCAAATGCTTCTTCACTTAGGCAATTTTAGTAAATAATAAAGCATTATTTATATTGTTTCTTGAAAAAACATTACGTATGAATATTTAGTTTCTTCGCTACCCAAAATACGGATGTAAACAGTATAATTATTTCCAAATCATCAAACATATATTACTATTTTTTAGGTCATAAATGAAAATAAGGGAAGCAATATAATATCTTTGGATTCCTTTTAAACCTAAATGCCATTTTAATGCAAAAATGCCTTCAACTTAGAAATATAAAGCAGTTAATTTAATTGCTTTATATTTAAATATCTGATGATACGTACGCCAGCAAAAAAACACAAGAATAAAGTTTATCATGACGGAGTTATTTGGAAATATATTATCATTGTTTACCCCGTTGACTTAAAAATATGAATCGATTTTCCTATTATAAATAAGGTAAGACAAATAAATATAAAGACAGTTAATTAAATTCTTAAAATCGGATAAATACCACCATTGAGCATGCATTTTTTTATTGCATATGTCGAGGAAAGCATATTTTAGGTTAATGTTATTAAGCTTCTTTCAGATTTCTCATTATTTGCATACTTATTCAACAATATATTTTAATACTCGCAAGAATTTTCCCACGAGATTAAAACTCGCACATATGACCATCACATTGCATCGCCACGACACTTCACCATCGCGAATGTACGTTCGCTCTCTGCTTCCATATAAAATAACTATCATATAAAATAACTATCCTGACAACAAGCTGATTCGAAACACAAAGTACTTAATCTTCTCAGCGAAACTCGAACAAAAACCATGGTCGGATGACTCCCGGCGAAGACAAATAAAAAATAAATCCACTTCTATTGCTGACGTCGAAGTTCAGAGCCGGGCGACGACTGTTTGTTGGTATTTTTAATTATAAAACTTGTAAAGAGTTACAGTCGACCTCAGTTTGCCGTTTAATGAAACATAATAAGTTTGGAGCGCGATTGGTGTGGGTTGTTCTTTTTCAGTCAACCGAATTGCTTTGTTCTGTTGATGGCGAAGTATGCACGCCAGCATCGAAAGGCGGCATTATACGGTGATATGCAACGTGTTATTAGAGGAAATATCTACTGTGTATAAGTGCAGCAATTACATATATGTTTTCATGGCTATTATAGTAAATTATATTGAACCGACCTAAACATACTATTAACAGGTTGTTTAATAAAAAGACAATCGACGTATTCATAAAATAATTTTTAATTTATGTATGACATGTAGTATAAAGGCGACGCCCACTCTCTATGTGTTATCTCTTATATTACGAAAATTAACCATAGTCAATGACATTATATTTAATAGACAAAGTATATCCATTTAAAACGTACAAAAATATAGCCAATATAGGCAAATTATGGTGAGAGAGATAGAGAATGAAAGAAACGTGAATAAAAGAGATATTTGTTATTTGATAGTTAACAAAATAATTATAAATTGTGTGACTATAGTGGTAGAGTAAAATATTAAAAAAAAAAACGAATGGTTGGGACGTGCTTCAGTGACCACTATTTCTGTAGGAATAGTAGATTAGATGTAATACAAATAATAGGTTTTGTCGTGAAAAATATGGTATGTAAATAATGCCTTTAAAAACTTACATTACTGCAATTACAAGAATATTTACTGTGTAGCTAGAAACAATGTTATCATCATGTTATGAATATCGTATATAACCCATAAGGAAGTCGCCAGCTATACATGTACAAAATGTTACCTGTATAGCTGGTGACATACCATGTTTGTCATATACGCTATTCATATCATGATGATAAACAGTATTCCCAACCCCCACCCGGGTTATCTCAGAGCCCTTCCAGAGGTCCAAACGGTCAGTCTTCGGCCATAAAAATATGCAGTGACCTTAAAAGTCACCAATAGTGACCTGTATCTGTTAGATTGGAGATCTTTGATGGGGTGTTTTTTCCATATAATAGAATTAAAGGCTGTTGTTACTCCATAAAACACTTGGCATCTTCATTTCTTTTAGATTTGTACAGTCCTGATTGACACAAAAATCGGTCCACTTTCAACGAAGTTACTGTGATTAATGAAATCATGTCTTCAAAGTTCTTATGCTTCCACGTGGATTGTCAATGATGGCAAATTATCTATAAAGCATACCTGTTTCTTGTACAGAGAAATATTTATTATAAAAAATTGAAGCGCAACGGATGGGTCTAGAATTTTGTTAAACATTATACAAATTAAAAGAAACATATTCTCCTCAGCCCAATATTTTTTTGGCTTCAGATATTTTTTATTGTAAAAGTTAAATGTTGTCGGCTACTGGAAATAGTTTTATTTTAAGACTTCGGTTTCGAATGTGTTTAAATGAAAATACACGTTCGGGTAGAGCGGCGTTTTTCAATTTGCCACCCGGATGGCAGCTACCAAGAAGAAGAAATATCAGTTTGGAAATGTCTCTTGATTTCTTTTGTATTGTTGTTTTTTTTCTTTTATTATAGTATTTTTCATCAAAACATCTTATTTGGGTTATGTAGATTTGTAATGGTGCGTTAGTGGAAGGCTGATATGTGCATAGGAACATTAACATTTCATCTGAAATTTGAGTGTGATTTTACTGTGAATATCAGATTTAATTGAACGATATAAAATTATTTTTATCGTATTAATCTATACAAATATATGGTTTTATCATTATTTAAGTGTCCTCTGTCTCAAAAGTTTAAAAACTCTGCACTTAGGTTTCTTCTTCGTATTATGTATTTATTTGTCACCTGGTCATAATTACCGAGTTTTTCATAATTAACTTTAATGAGTTTAGTTAGACCACTGACGAAGTTTGCATAATAAGCGAAATTTTTATTATATAAAGGAACCTTGACCCATGTGTCAACTCGTCTTCGATCGTTCATCGATTTTTTGTACCTAGTTACTGACTGATGAACAATTCATATTTTTGGTATTTGTCATCTTAACATTGAAATTTTATGAGTATTTGTAACTAAGTAAATATTAATCCGTCATATTAGGGTAGCTAAAAATCTGTTCTGTAATGTAGGTAATTATTCGGAGTTGTAGTAAGATTTTCTCAATTCAGCCAAATGAGAATATATGTTTTTAATTATGATTCCTGAACTTATAAATGAGTTTTATTATAATTTTGCGAAACATTTTTAATCAAAAGTTTTTTTTTGAATTTCAAATAAAATAATAATATATTTTTATAATAAGTATATTTTTTTCATTATACCGCACCAAAATAAAAAAAAATATTGCGTGCCTCTCCTCATTACACTTACCGCTTACAACCGCTTGACAACAGCATTATGGGCCCATTGTGTACCGATTAGGGGGTACCTATTATATCAACCAGGAAGTGGATATGTAGTTGCGTAATAATCTAGGACGTATTATAAACCTGCTCCAACTGGATAAGTTATTTGGAGTTGTCTACGGGAAATCAGCCACGTTATAAAAGGCTATTTCAGCTACTCAGAAAACTGGAATATAGGAACTCTTCTAGTTTTCTGAATGCGGTTAATGAAAATATATTTTTTGCTGTTGATATTGCTGCACCTTTCACAAATATTCTCCTGATAGTACTCAGACCAATTCTACTATTTCACTAAGACCGAGCAACTCTCGGGAATTATCAATTAAGTCATTCGCATATAATTATACGTTTTCTGGTTCACTCATACCTAGCACCTCCAAAGAACAACCGGTTTTTCCACTTACTGAAGTTACCTTTAATGTCGCAAATATACAAGGTATTATCAAATTTCTTGAGAATTCTTATGCCCCTGAAAGGATGTTATCTTCCCAAGCTCACCTGGGCATATAACACTACTCCCACACAGTAAAACCTTACCACTGGTTTAATGGAAATATAGCTATCAATATAAAGATATTTTATTCGTCTCCTTATAAAGATATTTTAGAAGAGACGATCAAAAATTAACAAAACAAGAACCTGAAAACCAAATTAAGTTTTAATTCTAGTAAAATTACAAAAATTAAGAAAAATAAATCAATTACAAATGATTCAACATAAGACAATGAAATTGATGAAGAAATTCTAAAAATTAGTGCGTTTATTGCTGTGAACCTTAAGGAATATCCAGAGTAAACGAGGATTGAATACAATGTACAAAATATAAGATGTGTGTCCGCGAGGTTGGGCATCAGAAGATTTAAACAAATTTGCGTGTCGTAAATATTAGTTTGGAGTAAAAATGGGTACAGTACCCGATATTAGCTAAGTACTGGAGTAAAATCAGAAAATTAAAAGGTTTAGAATTTTTGTTTTTTTTGGTATTTTTTATTATTAAAGAAAAATCGGATTATGTTTATGTAAAACTCTAATAAGAGTAGAAGTACAATTTGGTTAAATGTCTACACTTATTAATTTGTCCTGGCGAGTAACCTTTTTTTAGAGACCTGGTTTTGGACGGTTTTCCTCTATGTGTATATTTACATATTATATAAGTACATATGTAGATATATATGTACATACGCATATGCTTAAGTGTACATATTTGGAGAAAAGGATAAATGAAAAACGTTTCGGGAGGAAAAGGAAGGAGGCAAAAGTAGTAGGGGGTTATGTAAGGTACAACTTTTTAAGACGCCTCTAATTTCTTCCACATTTTTGGTCGCATATACCACGAATGAATGCTCATAAATTAGTATGTCATGTTTGGGAATAAGGAGCATAATGACGTTTTCAGACCGTATTTGAGAATAATAGCACTTAGACACGTGAATCTGGAGGCAATTTATGATGGATTGTACGCATTACTTAATAAGTTAAAGAGAGTGAAAATTAAGATCGCGCCAATCGCGTGTCTTCATCAAATTTTGCCGTGACCTTATACTTAGAAATTTGAAAGGACTTTTCGAAAATTTATATTAGGGGATATGTACAATATTAATTTAATATACGTGCTGCATGACCCCTCAGATTGATTTTTTCTTAAATTAAATTACATTTTATTCGTAATGTCAAAATGATCTGTGAGAATTGAAAAAAGAGCAAGATAATAATTCCAAGAATAAAAATGACACCCATTTATAAAGAATATGAAAAAAATTACTGGCGAAAACTTTTAATTAAGTCGTCAATCGATTTTATTTCCTTTTCGGTCGTTGTGATAAAAACTCTTGCACATGAAATTCGAAGTTATTTTTCATATTTTTTTTATAAACTGTATTTCTACGGAACTCTTTCAACTACTAAATTGTTTATATCAATTGCTAGTACACTTTTAAGGATAGATCGATTTTTATTATCTTTTAATCATTTTTAGAAAGTTATTATATACTTCTTAGGTTTTTATTCCTACTTAAAAATACATTGAAAAAAATGTGAAAATAGAAAATCACGTCGTTACTTTCAGAAACCAATGAGCAAAAATTTGTGTGAAAGACAGAGTCGGTGAAATCTAATTAGAAGTTTTCAGGAAAACTGGAACGATTACCTTAGGTCTTATAATTTTTTAAGTATGCACCATGTTTTCAGGCCCGCAAAAGATATAGCATGCAATATATATAAGTTATCAAAAATTAATATTTATAAATGTATTTCATAATAAACTATATACCATTTAATATTTGTAAGTATATTTATTTCGGATTTCCTTGCAATCCGAATAATAGGCGGAAAGTCGTTAGTTTATATTTTGTGTAAATTCCAAATTTAAAAAGTAGATATTCCGTGGTGAAATCAAATACATTTATGTTGAATGTAGTCTGACTCTGTGACGCCAAAAAATTATTGATGCGTATCCAAATGACTTAATTTTAAATTATAATTTGTGGGTCACTAATTAATTATCCTAAATCAACAGGCACTATTTACTAATTTAACGGGACGGGACATGCCTTTACTATTGTAGTGGAAAGATTAAGATGCATGTAATAACTATGCGTAACAAAAGCAATACTCTTGTTTATATCAATTTAGTACTTTCAACTTATCTATATCAGATCAGGCTCAAAACGTCTAGTATTTTATATTTGAGGGACTCAAAGTATGACATCTATTTTGAAGAGCTATAGAAACTAAGTCAAGTGGACAGTTTACATTTTAATGTCTTCTCACCATTTAAATAAAACCATAAATCCAGTTACTGGGAAACGTTTTCTATATTAATATTACTAAGAAATAAGGGCTTTTGGAAAGGTGATTATTTCTATATAAATATATTAAAATCTAGCTAATTTCAAAAATTCAATTTTTCGATCCATATCATCTATTTAAAATCTTGGTGTTTTATTATCCTATATAGTGAAGGAATAACTTTATTATATTACCTAGGTTTCCTTCATAACACGAGTACAAAAACTCGTTTAAACAACGAGCGCAACTCAAAAAGCCTATTGGTTTATAAATAGTTGTGAAGGTTACAAAGATAATGCAGACATCATTCGTCTTGTAGCGGGCATACAGTGCCGTCAATGGAATTGCATCAGTTGCCGAGAAGCTGTAGCCGAAAGCCGAAAGCAAATTAGTTGTCGACCGTTTTTGGAGTAAGGCGGAAGGAATCAATTATTTAGTTGAATAGTGTTATTTTTAAATATTAATAGAAACATAGAATCGGAAGGGTCTTTATTTTTTTTCCTTTTGAATTCAACGGTAGCCATAAAATTGCCATAACATATTTTTAAATACTTTTAACAATCAATACTTTTTGGTGGCTTTTTAATTTCATCTGAAGAAAATGAAGGTATTTTTAACTTCAATATTTGTTAGACATAAATGTCAAATGAATTTTAAATATTTCATTAATCACTGTTGAACGTTTGGGGAAGACAAATTTTAAAAGTTTATTTCTCTTTTGCATACATATAACTGAAAATTGCGTCGGTTAAAATATATCTTCAGCCCAGAAGCAGTAGATTATTCACGTTTTTGGTATCGTTTTATTTAAAAAGAAATTCCTTTTATATTATAGAAAATATTAAGCGATCAGTGCATTAAACACAGTTTTTATTTTGAATTGTTAATCATTGTTAATTTTGCCAAATTTGATTTTCACTTTCGCCTTATTATTTAAAATGATCATCGATTGAATTTGAAAACAGATTTCACTTCGAATATTTCTGTGTTGAGTCTTATCATAAATAAAATTAATAGGAAAAATTCTGTCTTGCGAGATTATTCTTTATCTTCATATTTTTTAACTTTTGCTAACATTTATTGGAAATATCGCAATATGGAAGAGGAAATCTTCATATTATTATGGCACCCTACAATCGCAGCGACATCATATTATTAGCTGTATATGATGTACGTAGTTCGGAGTTGAGTACACTATTATGAGCATAATCAATTTTACAAGTATTTACAGTTTCCATTATATGTGACATTTGTGTTGAAACTTCAACTGCCGTCTTGCCTCTTTTGGGGATGACTATTAATGTTTAATTGTTTCATCTTTTTAGCAATGAATTAAATAAGAGCTTAATTTTTTAGTATTTGTGTGGTTCACGTACGCATACCTTTTTAATTTACAATCTTATCACATTTTTTTATTTACTTTACCTCTATTTAATAATTGCTTTAGTTTATTTTTGTTTTTTCTTTTTTCAAATTTGTTTCACTTGTCATAATATTTTTCAACTTATTAGCATCAAATTGCAAGTTTAGCAAAAAAAACTCAGTTACGTGCATGTATTCAGTAAATAAGATTTGTAAATTATAATTAAAGAATATAGATTGTTCTAAAATTAAGTAAGTTTGATTATTCTTATAAAATTGGTTTAATTCTCTTAAGATTTCTCCAATTCCTTAAAAGACTTATAACATTTTTAAATCACATGTAAAAACTACGAACGAATTGTTTTCACTTGAACCGCAAAACACAAATTAGTTTTATCGTCCACGATATATTTTAGTCTCATGGTTATCTATACACGTTTTTTATGGGGAAAGTTTTCATTTGTAAATTGTTTTCATTTCTTAAGATGAAGACAGTTTTTATTTTAGGGCCCCATTTTCTATTTAATAACTTGTTGTAAATGAAATCGGATATGAAATAAATTATTTAGCCTGCTTACTGGCAGGAGGAGATTAAAAGTAGGCATAGAGAAATAGTAACTATTTTAACATATTGTTTGCATCACAATAGATGCCTAACCGTCCAATTCATCAAGCCTTCTTCTTCAGGGTTTCGTAACCCGAAAGAAAAAACCGGAGATATTTTGAGATCCATCGGTCATCGAGTCATTAAGCCTTCTTCTTCAGGGTTTCGTATCCCGAAAGAAAAAAACCGGAGATATTTTAAGATCCATCGGTCATCGAGTCCATCGGTCATCTACCCAAACCATTTCCTAAGAGCCGCTTGTAGCAGAAACTTGAAATGTTTTATAAAGTGTATTAATTTTTAAATATTTCAATTTAAAAGCAAAAAAATATTTATTTGGGAATATAATGGAGATTAAATTAAGTTTTAAGTTTTTTTTAATTCGTGTGTTTTGTAGGATATCAATTAGGGCTAACTAAGGGCGAGTTATAAAGTTTTGAAAGTAATTCGGAATTTCATTTAGGATAGTTTTAGAAATATTGTTTAAGATATATATAAAAATACATTTACCTCTACCCCATCTTCCATATTGCTGAAGTTAAAATTATGGTAAACAGTATTAATAGAGCTTACCTTAAAAGTTACCGGAAAACTATAACGATGATTTTAAAAATCGATGTTTATTAGAATTTAATGTTAAAATTACACCTATGAAAGACACACTAGGCAATATGTTTAAATAGTGAAAAATAACAAATATTTCTAAATAGTTTAAAGTAAATACCATGTACCCTTAAATGTAAATGGAACCCTTTGGGTGCGAGTTCTATTTCGTTTTTTTAACAATGTTCACTAAGAATATAAATACCCTAGCATGTGTTAGCAAAGGTTTATTGGTTTACGAAGGACCAAAAGTGCAGCCGAATGCGTAAATTTTTAGGAAACAACAATGAGGATGTTTTGAGCGATTATTTAATCAAGTTATTTGGGTATCCATAGTAGAGCTAAGAACCTGAAACTTAGCATTTGGATAGAAGATAACTTTTAGATGAAAAGTGAAAAATTACATAGCGTACAAGTATAACTTTATTATATAGTTTCTTAAAATGAATCATTGGCGCAGGACCCTAAACTGAGAAATTTTTGTTTTCCAATCATGGAAACAATTTTCTTTTTTCTTGTTCAGGATAAAATGAAATAAAGTTTCTTTCAGTTACTGATATTGCGAAAAGAAGAAATCACCTTTTTAAAATCTTTTTTCGAAACTTTGGAAGTAACGTATCGTCGGTCGAATTATGGTACATTGTTGTTTCAGTGCCTTCTTTGAACCACATGTAATTTTCGTTCTTTCATAATAATTTCAAGTGAGTTATTTAAAGTGAGTATAAGAACATATATGAAAATAATAAACGAGTGCTATCCATAATTTCGCGGTCACCGTTCGTCGTTCGAATTACGGTAAGAAGGTTACGGAATAAAGAGCAGGTGTTTGTTGTGGGTTGAATTTACAGCGGGAATCTGACGGGTTTACGTCGTAAATAACCGGCCGCTACACTCGCTGTTGAATTTTCCACCCCATGAAGCCTAGCTGTGGATCGACGTTAACTATGTTCTTTGAAGATATGAGTGCGGATTAACAACGACGTTAAAGTTTTTGATGGCGGTAAATAAGGTATTTGCTATTTGAAACATGTAATGTGTATTTGGTTAAAATGTATTGTATTAAATATGTATTTATTTACATAATATTCAAAAAAGTATGAGAGCGATAAATTTATGCGACTGAGCAAAGATTTACAAACTCTTGGTATTTAGGTAGTACAGAAGCAGAGTCATGACAGTAAAGTAAGTAAGTAAGTGTTATTTCCATGTAATTGGTATTACACAAAGAATAAGACAGGAAGTTATTAGAAATAAATTTTTTTGTAAACTTGTTTTTCGTAGGGTAAGTTTTAATAATTAAGCATCTCTTATTTTAGCTAATTAGAATCTCTTATTGAAGCTAGCTAATTAAGCATAGAATTATGAATAATTAAATTCCGAGCGTCCAATTTATTTACAGGTTCCCATTCTAATCAATGTTACCAGACATAATGCCACGTCAAATTATTTCCGGTTTCTCGTCACTGACCAAGTTGCGATTTGAGTATTCGTGTAGCAGGGCTTAATTATATGTTATTTACTTTTTGGGATAATTGATCCCCTCATCATCTTTATCATCTTCTCTCTCATGTCTTATGACCCCTCAGTAAGGTCAAGGGTATCCATGGACACGGTGACCACTCCTTCGCATCATGACTTTTCCCTTCCAATCTTGTGAATGTTCTTCAAGTTTGCCAGCACAGTCCGCTGCCACGTTTCCTCTTCCCTTGAGGGTTGCAATTCAAAGCCTGTTTGGGGATATGGAGCTGTTTCCTTCTGAGTGTATAACCAATTCAATTCTATTTTTCACGCCTTATTTGGAGCTCAAGGGGACATTCTTATATGGTTCCAGCATGTCTCTGTTTATATTTTCTCAGGATACTCCTAGAAATATATCTGTTGAAATATAGGCAGCGGTTAAACATAGCCGCTGCCTATATCCTTAAGAATGATTTAAGGTCGCCTCGTGTCATTTTGCCTTCCATGTGTCGCACTTATATAGCAGAACGGTGTTGACGTTGGATTGGATTGTTTTGAATTTTACATCTAATTTTTATATTAGTCCATAAAAAAGAAACGTAGATTATATATATATATATATATATATATATGTATATATATATATATATATATATATATATATATATATATATATATATATATATATATATGTGTGTGTGTGTGTGTGTGTGTTTATTAGTACTTTCTTCACTACGCACTGATTTTCAGATGAATGTATGCAAGGGCGGGCGCTCTGTTTAATAAAACTCTGGACAGACGTACATTTTAATAGTGCAATTAATATGTTTTGTATAATTTTTGCAATTGTATTTTATTGTATAATAATATTTTGTGAAACAAGTTAACTGAAATTACATGATACTTTTATATTCTTCAAGAACAAACATGGCCAGGTCAATTATATTTTACCTACCTACCTGTGTGATCGATGCCGCACGTGTTTTTAATAAACGAAGTAGAGGTTCTAATTAAATACTGTTAATTTAAATGAACAAGAAAATTAATAGAAAAATAGTTTTAAACTATATAATTATCGCCAAATATATTCAAAAATAGTTTTATTACTAACAACTTACTAACTTAAATCACAAATATATGCATCCAATATCTGCTACGAAATTCATTCATTATATTGTCAATTTTATTAAAAAATCATTGCGAGGAAAGATTAGAAATTTACCTAGTATTCTGCTTAGTTGTCTTGAAACATAGCAACAAAATTTTTTTAATACGACTTTAGTTCTGTGGACGTCTTTAAATAAAGTGAAAATAGATTATATTATTGAAATGATTATGGGCTCGATCGATATAAAGTTTGCTCAATTTCGGGTTCCTTTCTTTAACTAATCACAAGATAAAATTGTCCCTCGAGAGGGAATTGTCCCTCTCACACTTGAAAAAGTTTTATCAAAATAATTCCATCCATTTCATGTTTAATGTAATCGTTTTGTTTCATATGGACGACGCTTATTAATGACCTAATAACTGTTCAAAGATAATACCTGCGGAGACTGACGATAAAACAAATCGCAGAACATGCCTAATGTGGTTTTATCGAATTTTTGCAAAGAAATCCTGAAAATTTAAAATATTTTTAGTATTAATAATATTCGTACGTTCTGGAAGATTCGATCGGTACATGTACAATCTGCATTTTTACTGTTTTTTATTAGCGCCTTTCGGTAATTTGTTTTATCAATAATATTTTTGTAATGAACAAATTGAATCGACTTCAAGTAACTATCGAAGTAGAAGCGTACTCAAAAGTACGAAACAATGAAAATATGAGTCCTTAATGGGAACTTTTGCGGGACAATGTCGTTTATGAATATAAATAAATTTGCAAAATAATGCTACGGCTAGAACTTACCTAGGACAAATTGACATGTTTTATACAGAATTTTTTATTGGAAAAATCCTGTCACAAATGAAAAACTTCAATTTTGATCATCAAATTCTAACCGGGGGATTCCCTCTGGGTGTATACTTTACAAATCAGAAATAATCATTCAAATCGGTTGATAACTGTCGGAGGTATGAGGTAAGCTAAAAAAATACAGTCGAATTGAGAATCGTCTTTTGTTTTGAAGTCGGTTAAAAACTTAAATAAGAAAAATATGGATATTTCTCTACAAGCGGAAAAATGAAATATCTTTTAAAAAAACCGACCTCAAAAAAGGGTTTAGTGCCCTCAGTTTAGTACCCCCTAAAGCAAAAAATTAGTATGGTAATAAATAATAGTTATTTTGCAAAGTAGTAACTACTAATAGGAAATATCTTTAATTACCGTTGATTTACTCACATTAAGGGCTTCCTCTGTTCATCTACAGAACTTATTATCAGACTCTGACCTGGTAAGTGGTATAGCTATTTTTCGAAGTAACTACTAGCCGCAGAAAATATTTTGATCATAGTTGTTTTAATGCCTTTCATTAAAGAGTTCCGTCGTTGATTCCTGGATCTTATCATCATATTTATATGGGACGACCCTTAAAAGTACCCTCTTTCAAATAAAAACATTTTTGAAATTGGTCTCCTCAGTAAAGAATTATCGCTGAACATACATAAAAAAAGTTTCCGACGAATTGAGAACCACCTCCCTTTTTTATGTCGGTCAAAAAGTTAAAATGAAACCGTTGTTTCCAAGTACGGCAAAGCTAAGTTAATATCTTTTCGAGTTCAAGTTCAATGTGGTCCTAATCGTCCCCTTGCATAAATAAAAACCTGATTTTAGCTTGGTAAAATTCAAGAACACATTGGTTTATATTACATCATTTTGTGGCATAAATCACATGGTCGTTAAATTAAACTCAGACCAATTGAGTAGGGAATTAAAAGATTTTATATCAATTCTAGCTGGGCTCGTGGTTTCGCCCAATGTCAAAATTAAAAAAAAATTCTAAAACGCGACGGCAGCGTTGCCTACCGGATCAAATTGTGAATCTAAACCATTCTCGAATCAACTTAATCACATAAACAAAATTTCATAAAAATTAGTCCAGCTGTTTAGGAGCCGTTCAGTCACATACATATGAATGGAAGAAGCACACACACACACACACACACACACGCACGCACACGCACACACACACACACACACACATATATATATATATATATATATATATATATATATATATATATATATATATATATATATATATATATATATATATAATGATACTAAAAATGTTTCATCGTTTCGGTCAAATATTAATAGTCGTGTAATACTATGTTATATTTGGAATTATGTACAATCGATAAAAGTAGTATATAACTCGTACTATTTTATCATAAAAAATACTAGCACTAAATATGTAAGGAGTAAATTATAAAATCCGATACCGGTCTTCGCTCACTAAATTTTAGGTTTTTCTGTATTTATCTTGTTGAAGAAAATATATGATATAAAATGAATACAGCCTTGAATATCAAATATTGTCGAATTATTTATCTGATATTTAGTGAACATAAAGTCGTAAGAATTATTTAAATTTCATACTAGCCTGGGAATTAAAAAGTGGATTCTAGGAAAGGTGCTTTTTATAAGATTTGGCTTTTTCCTAAATATAAGTGGTCAAAAATTCAGATCCAACTATGCTTGGAAAAACATTTAAGAAGACAGCGCCATAGGCAATGCGTTTATGATGTAGGAAATTTACCGTAAATCAGCACAGCGTCGACGAGTTCTTTTTTTTTAAATACTTCTTAATAAATCTTTGATAATTTTTTTATTTACTTAGCACTTGTAGAGAAAATAGATACAAATCATAGCAAAGAAAGTAACTGAAATTCTTAGGTATTTGGTATATTTATATTTTTACATTTTTACATCAAAATAACATATTAAGTACGTAGGTATGTAATTTTGCGTCCTCAAAATAAGCGTCCTCAAAAATACTTAAAAGAAAACTACAAACAGTAGACTCAGTGGGAATTCAATTAAGTTATAGATAGTATAATATTGAAATCAAATGTTAACTGTAAATAATGAATAGAAAAAAATTAAAGATTATTGTACAAATAATATCATATAGGTACTTAAATAGTTTACCAGGTAAAAGTTGAGACTTATACGATTTTAGTCTGGTTTTAGCTTAGTTTTGGATTTTGAGAGTACAGGATGCTAAAATAATATTTAGCTTCATAAATAATAAAAGTAATTTTAGTCAACGGCTCTTACGAATGACTTTATGTTTTTTAAATATATGCACATAGATTAGAAAATAATTTTTAAATTTAACAATTGATTATTCATTGAAAAAGACTTGAAAAAACAGCGCAATAGAAAATTCATAATGTTTGCTTTTTCGTTTTCATTTTGTTAGTGTGTTTTTCAAGATTATCTCCTGAATTTTTCCTTCTTTTTTCTCTCTTTCGTCTAAGTCATTTATTTCTCCAGTAAACTTGATTCATGGCTCGCTCTTTCCATTTTCGTGCTGTGGCAAAATAATTAATAAACTTTAATATTTAAACTTAAATACTGTAGTTTTAACTAAGCTATCAAATCCAGTTATAATTTAATCATTTGATTGTGTAGAAATAATTGTCGTCGACGATAAACGGATAGATAGTACAATTTTTTCTATGTGCCTTTAATAGAAATTTGAATATGTAAAACATAACTTTGGTTCACGATCAGAAATATTTATTCAATCTGGCTGGTCAACACTCGCATAAAGTACTAGGTGATTCTGTAATCTCGTCGGATTAAACTTATACTATTTTATTGTACTTCATACACAAATGTGAAGAAATTTATATGTATATATATATATATATATATGTGTGTGTGTGTATATATATATATATATATATAAATATATACAACCCGGAGATAATGGCTATCCCAAATACAGAAGACGATCACCCAAAGAAGGTGGCTTCACAGCAAAAATATGAATACGAGGCAGAGACAAACTGGAAATAGGTAATCAATGGGTAGTACCATATAACCCACTACTTTCGAAAATATTTTAAGTACATATAAACGTAGAAAATTGCAATTCATATTGAATATGTTTCTAAGCCTGTGAATAAAGGCAGTGACATTACAGTATTTTAAATGCCAAAGACAGCGAAAGACAAAACAGACGAGATCCTCATATACCAAATGAGAAGATACAACAACTGTAACGAAGCAGCGCGAAGGGTTTTCGGTTTTCACATACACAAACACGAATCAACTCTGTAACATCCAGCAGTACATTTGGAGAACGGATAGAGGGTTTACATCACAAGAGACACCGCCAAAAAATTGCAAGCGAATCATCTAATAATACAACATTAACAGCTTTTTTCCAACGGTGCCAAACGGATCTATTCTCGAAAACGTTAAGTATTTGTCGACGTCCCTACCTATTATACGTGGAATATAACAAGAAAAATCTTTCAGTGCTGAAAACAAGGAACTTCAGTAGAAGATCATCCAGAAATCATGATAATTAACGCCGTGTATATACCGTACGCCCGCATAACGCCGAATGTTTCTATCTCCGGATATTGCTACATGAAAAACGGGGACCAACAAGTTTTACAGATCTCAAAACTGTTGACGGTTAGAACAGCTGAGCAAATCAGAGACTTATTTGCCATAATGCAATAACATGTAATCCATTGAACCCAAAAGAGCAATGGGATTCTTTAAAAAAAAGTATGAGTACCAAATCCGACAAGCTCATCCAGAACTGCCATCGTATTCAACGACGACATCTTCAATAAAACACTCATCCGCCTAGAAGATAAACGTTTAGCAAATAAAAAATCAGACCTTAGTACAGCTTGGGATGCGACAAGATGCTTTTAGTAAACTTCGAAATTACAAAGGAAAAAAGGTCAACGAAATGCTTCAATACATTGCTCAACAAACCACTCCTCAATGACAATGAAAAAAAAATCAACGCTATCATGGATCGGATCAACAACAAAAATGGCGGAATTAGTTACTTGGACCGGGAAAACGTTTCTAATAAATCTATAGCTGGCAGAAATACGTGCTAAACAACACATTGCACTTGCACTGGTATCATCTAGCATTGCTGCCACACTTATGGAAGGAGGTCGAACTGCCCATTCTATCCTACAACTACCGTTGAATATAGCCGAAGAACAATTCCCAGTATGTAAAACCTGGAGACCATCTGGTCGGGTTGAATTTCTAAGACAAACTAAAATTATCTTCTGGGACCAACGCACAATGGCACATAAAAATCACTTGACGCTATGGACAGACGATTACAAGACTTGCGTGGAAACTCTGAAGTGATGGGAGGATCTCTACTTATACTCATAGGATATTTTCGATAAGCAATTCCGGTTATCCCCATGTCGACACCAGCAGACGAAATCATTGCATGCTTAAAAGTCACATCTCTGGCCACACATACAAATACTGTGACTAACAAAAAATATGAGAGTTGGACTATCGAGAGACGAAACAGCAGTACACTTTGCTCAAAAACTTTTATAAATAGGCGAAGACACATATCCTACTCTCCAGACGACCGGCCTCATTGAACTCAACAGTGATTTCTGTAATGTAGCCACTACTGAGAACGAACGTATCGACCAAATTCATCCAAACATTGTTCACAACCATACTAATCCGGAGTGGTTATTTCAGAGGACAATTTTGGCAACTAAAAGTAATATTATCGACGGTATCAAATTTAATATTCAAAAGAAAATTCCCGGTGAAGAGAGAATATACAAATCGATCGACATGATTTTGAACGTTGAAGAAGTGTCAACTGGCAAAGTGTGGTGTAATGGGTACAGTCGAGAGGATTTTTTTTGCTTGTATTACTTTCTCGTTTGTATTATTGAGAGGACTTTCTTGCGGATGATATCGATAATACAATATCGATATCGTTTTCTTGCTTGTATTTCTTTCTCGCGTTTGTGTTACTGTTATGCTTGGCATCAATTTTGTTTATATTATGTATTGCAATTTGAAACTGAAATAGGTAATTTTCTCTGTTTTTCAACTGCTTAAGCATTTGGAACAAGTATAATATTTTTCATATAAAATTATTATTTGTTGTAATATGCTACAACATCATTTCACTGTTGACCTGTTATTGCGGTATAAAGCATGGGGTATTGTCGAAAGAATTTCTTGCCAGTATTTCTTTCTCGCTTGTAGCATTGAGAGAAATTTCTCATTTGTGTTACTATTAATTTTGGTGTTTATTTTTTTTTCTGTTATACATTATATCAATTTGAAATTGAAATACGTAACTATCTTTCCTTCTTCAACTGTTTAACCATTTGGAACTAGTATCATATGAATATATATGGATGAACGTCATATTTTTCAATTGCATGTCAAAATATAAACAAAAACAATAGTAGAAAATAAAATTTTGCACCACAAAAAATTTAATTGTGAGATGACTTGTTGATTGGGTGAACCGCTTGATTAAACATTAATTAGCATTGATAGAAAGAGTTTTTTATTCAAGTTACACTGATCCAACGAACGGTCTTTCAACTTTGCTGGAATACACACTTCTAAGTACTCGCATATATTTATCCCAATGAATTTTATTTTTTGCAATTTACATGTCTTTTACTATTTATTTTTTGAATATATTTGGCGTTAATATTGTGTAAATTGATTATTCACAATTAAATGAAACCACGTGATGTAGTATTACTTCTACTTTCTTAAGTTTCCTAAGATAATCTTTGCTAACAGCCAACCTGAAGATGTTGTAATACAACGAAACCTAGGTCGTGGTAAAGAACTTAAAGAAAGTAGAAATGATACTACATCACGTAGTTTCATTTAATTGTAGATTATTTACGTTGATTTAGGTTTTTGTTGATATCGAAATAGATGAGGGTTATTGAAAAACAAAAAGCTGCGTAGTGTGAACGTGTAAGTTACGGTGGTTTTTTCAAATTCTGTAGAAAAAAACAATTGCATATAAACCTAAATATCACATTAGTCCATTCATGCCGAATATTTCATCACCATTGCATTATTAAAACGCCAAGTTCAAATACAACCAGCAAAATAGCTTGCTGGCATATTTTATTTCTTAGTTCTGTACCTAAATTTTTGGTGGACACGAGATTGGCTATTTATTAAAACGTATTTCAATCAAAATTTAAATTTAATATAATCGTTTCTCTTTGGGAGATTTGTATTTTTATAAAGTACAAGCTTTTATTAGCGGCTCCACTTACTTGGTTATACTTACAAACTTAAAGGAGAAATTAAAACTTTTAGAATCATTAAGAGAAATTTCGTGATTTTATATTCGTGATTTGTTATATTGTTCAAATGAAAATTAAAACAAAAATATTTCCCTCTAAATTAGGGTTAAAAAGAATTATTCTTTTGCTTCTTTATTTCGCACTTCAAAAAACGAGTCGATCCGATGCTTCGTTATTCTCTTTGTGTACTTTTGTATTATTCCGTTTGTGTTTAGTTGGGCTGCTGATAAGGAATAATGTTGAATTCGTAAAAGAACAATATCTTCAGTATTTTCCTGTGTTTTTAGTGTAGCACTGTGAATGCGTATAATGGAAACTCGTCTAGCGTAATCTCGTTTAGGCTTTATATTTTTTTTGTAACTAAAATTTTAAAGAAAACTGGGAACTAATTTCTATACCGTGCCGTAATTTTTTCCGGATCACTTAAATAACAGATTACGTTCAATTACTTCATTCAGATCTTGAAATATGTTGTTATCAAGCTTACAATTTCTTCACTAAAACGATTAAGGGTTTCAACTACTGGACCATGATATAACATAACAACACTATTTATTTATTTATTTATGTATTTTAATGTTTCTGATTGGTACATATGGTGGACTTATTGCTACGAGAGCGATCTCTTACAGCCAACCAGACTTTTATGATTATATTTATAAAACTAATACTCGCATATTTTTGGTAATTGAAAATGAAATGATTAAGTTTTGCATATAAATTTATACATAATCTCTTCAGTGAAAGATCACTTATAGAATTTTTTCTACAGTGGAACTTGTTAAAAACCGATGTCTAAAAATTAAAAAGTACTCTGATTTTAACCATTTGATAATTAAAACTTTGATTTAAGTTATTAATTTGACACTATAGCAATATTAAGAAATAATGCAAATGTATTTTCTACCCTAATAATTAAAACATAAATGGATCGTTTTTAAAACATGTTTTCTTTTTGTAATTTCTTTATAAATTTTTAGATACATATTGTAATACTATAGACATAAAATAATAATAAAGATTAATAAGTGCTATGGCTAAAACATTAAACTATTAATTTTAAATTGCTTTGAGTAATTGCATGGTACGAACATTATCAATTCTACCTTGTAATAACTGTGTTCGCGATTTGGTTCACGTAGAATTTGGAGTAAGAAAAGTCAATAGAATTTTTTTTTCTTTTTTTCCATTAGAAGTCTATAAGTATAAAAGTTAATTAAAATGCTAATAGATGACGCTAGAAGCCTAATCGGTTCCACCGGTTCTGATATTAGCATGCACGACGTACGTAAACTAACCATTGACGTATCTTTTTTATTTGTAAATTGATTGAAATATACGTATCTTTTTTATTTGTTGATTGATTGAGCCCAAGCAAATCTAAATATATTACTAATAAACACATTCAAGTCGGTTTAGCCATTGCTGAGATTAGCATGCACAAAAAAGGTGCGCACAGACAAAGACAAAATTGTTATTCCTTCTATTTTTATACTTTTATTATTCTAAAAAAATATTATTTTAGGTTTATTTATTTAGTTATTTTTTTACTTAGTTTTATTTAAAAATGTTCAATGTACGGTATACCCAGTTTTTTAAAATTTTAGTATGTGTATAGATAATTGTTGGATCATAATAAATTGATTGGTTTTGATGAAATAAAAATATTTTTTGAAATTAATTATTTGTAGATTTCTAAATACTTTTCGACAGCAATTCTGGATAATAATACTTTATGAGCAGTTTCGCAATACATTTTGAAACTTTTAAATTTGGTAAATAATAGTTTATGAATTATTAGATTGATATTTAAGCAGTATGTAAATAATGTTAGACCACATTAATTTAGTTTAATATTTAATCGTTCACCGTTAAATATTTAACCAGCGAATTATTTTTTGCCGAAGAACTGAAACTCTTTTTGGTAATAGGTAGTGCCACGGATGTGAGTAGATTTAGAATCACACTTACTTTGTCCATTGCTGGAGTTTGAGCAATAAACAATTATAATATATTCTCCTGCTTATATAATGCTGATTCTCGACGCCTTATTTTCTCTTCACTAATGTAATTTGCCATACAAGTTCGATGCCAAGTACAATTGTGTTCGGTAAAGTCTGTATTAGTTTTTATTTTTTCGCTTACGTCATCTTTTCTTCGCTCAGCTGCTCTTTGAATATTTTCAAACGATTGTGGTTTTGGTTTTTCAACCAAATCACCCGTTTTATTGCAAAACAAACACGATGCTTTATTTAGCTATCGCTTCTTCACATTTATCACTTGTATCGACATTGTCGACGTTTTGTTTAAATAAATCACATAAATATAAGCAAACATAAACAATATTCCATGAATACGAAAAAATAAACCGTTATGCACCGAAAAATAGTTTTATACTGACTACTACGAAGGCTGTGACGCATTGACGCATAGGGAGAGGGTATGGGTGGGGCCAAGAGAAAGGGACCAACACAGCTGCTGGCAACATGGTTTTTTTTTGTTTGGGGTCTCAGGTAAAAGAATTTGAACATACTTGCCGGTCCTCACATTTTGCATACTCAACTTTCTATAGCGCCTGCACTAATAAGCAATTTAATATTAATATTTTCGCAATGAGGATATATTCTTAGAGGAATTCTTTCAATATTTTTGGTATATGATTCGACGTTAACTCGAGTACCACTTGTGCGAGACATTGGATGTTGGATATACCAAAAAAAATAATTTCAAGCGGAAGCACAGAGCTAGAGTATCTCAAGGACAATACGAAACATTCTTAAGTATGTTCAGCGATGTTTGATAGTTTGTGAGTTATAAATTTTTTTGTTTTTTGGTTTGGGAAGCTCATAGATTGAAGATAAAATTTTTCTTTATGTTATGAATAAAAACTAATTGGCTTGCTGAATAAAAACTAATTGGTTTTCTAAACTTATTGGCTTACTGACCTATTTGGAATAAAATGGCTTTTCACCAAAGTTTTAACATCATGCCAAAAAATTTAAATAAAAATGAAATATTCGAAACATAATATCATGATGTCACTTTAAAAACAGATATTTCACGTAATGGATACATTTGACATTGTTCTATGTTATTAAGATACAAATAGTTCATAGGTAAACTGATAGGAAAATACAATGGCAATCAGACGTTCAAAAGGATTGAAAGTCATTATTTCAATTGAACAGATAACCAGGATGGCATTCTAGAGGTAGAAATATTAGATTTCTCGACGGAAAAGCTGATGAAATAAGGAGGGTTTTGAAGTAAGTTCTGAAATAATATGGCGAATTTTCGTTTTAAAATTGATGTTAATCATATTGGTGAGTAAATGTTTTTATTCTGTATAAGTCAGTTAGCCAACTAGTTAAGAAAAGTTTTTATCATAATTATTAATATTACAAAGAAACAAAAATTGTCTTCAATCTATACGTTTGGAATTAAACACAGATTGAAAATTAAGAAACTATCAAAAATTGCTATTAATAGCCCTCGAGTTTCTTTACGGTGATTTCGATTAACCCTATTTTTTTAAGATAGTCCTGGATAGTCGTCTTAAGTACCGCAGGCGTAATGTATGGGATTCTCGGTTTCCTTCTTGGTTTCGTCTAGCTATTCTGCTAAGCTTAAAAACATTATTGCTAAGAGTAAACTAGAAATTACTTAGTCAATTGTTCTTCCTAGGAAGATACACGTATTGACAGAAAATAAAAATAAACCGTATGATTTTTATATTTCAATATATGTATTTATTATCTTCATCAATTTCTCGTTATTTTCTTGTTAGGCGTAGTTGGCTAAAACGTTTTGTTATGTACTTTGTTCAATTGCCCAAATAATTGTATCCACAACTTTTTTGCTCTATTAATAGTCCTGGAATATGGTCGTAGATTTTAATACTTAAAAAAATAAGCTTTCGAAAATTTATAAAATATTTCTTCTTTGCTATGTGTTTACTGAAATTATCTATGTTTTCGTAGGAAATTGTGTCCGAATCAGTTTTACATTGAAAGAGCGGTATTGCTGTAACAAACAGATGGACAGCTAGCCATAATGAAATTATAGGAGTTTTGTGTTCCCCATTAGACTTCAAATCCTAAAAAAGACTATAACATACAAGCCGACCGATAGACGGACATGACTAATTTACAAGAGTTCCTAGGGACTATAAAACTCTCAAACTTCCATAGGTATTTTAAATATTTAGAACATAAAATTACATATAAATTATATAAAGAACATAAATTATTTGAAAATGAATTATCTAAGAATATCCTCTGCTATGTAACTATTTTGCTAATAAATATCCTACTATATATTATATAATAAAATAATTAATAGTTAAAAATATATTATTGATAGTTGCCAAAAATAGAAATAATCTTATAAAGCGCATAAAATTCAAAAAATGTAACAAATACTGGCAATTAAAATAGCAAAAACGACTTCAGTGGAAAATATTTTGGTTGTAAATATATATGACGCATCTTTATTCGCAAAAGATGTAATACGCGAAAAGTAGGGAAAAATATGGATAGATCTTACAAAAATACTTGACAAAGCTGTAAAAATTCAAAGCACAAAGTGGATAAATTTGAATATTTTTCATTTATGTTAATAATTTCTTTAGTTTACTGTACTTTAGATTTGAATTTATTGCCTCAAAAGACTACTCCCCAGTTTTCCGTAAGTCCATTTTTCCATGAATACTCATTTAAAGTATGTACTGCAAAGTTATGAAATAAATTAACTCCTCCTGTTTTTATAAAATGAGCTTTTAAGAACCGCCTCTAAAAGATATATCGTACTTTGTAAGATTTTTATATTTGACTTGCCTCTCTTTTTTCTCTCTAGTATTCTGTTGTTATCTCTTTAGGGACGTTAAAAATTTTCTCTACGTTTTAAAATTTATGAACGTTAAAAATATGGCATTTTTCACTTTTCTAATTTCATATAGTCGATTACAATGTATTGTATTTGGATAGGCATGTATTTATATTTTCTATGTATATATTTATATTTGTGTTTATATATATACATATATATTTATATATATATATATATATATATATATATATATATATATACATAATTTGATAGTCACTTGTTTGATATCGTCAGAACTTTCTCTAAATCGTTATTTCACCATCGGAATCAAAAATAGCTATACTGTTTTTCCTTTTATAATTGCTGGTAAAGTTGCAGATATAATTATGCTTATTAGAAATTATCCTGATCTATATATGTTTCAGGGTTTTCGATGAAATTATTATTAAAATATGAAAGGAAGAAAGAAAGCTATATATAAAATGTTGTAAAGATTATATAACTTTCTTTTTTTTCATTCACTTCCCTTAAATGACCTCTCGAATATTTTTTTCAGAATCTTAGACGTAAATATTGGAAGTCATTATTTCAATTGAACGGATAACTCAAATATTTATCTTCCATTATAATACTTATGCATGTAATAAAGCAACGTCCTGACTGTATTCACGTCACGCAATAATCACTAACGGATTTTTGAGGTATTCACGTCACGCAATAATCACTAACGGATTTTTGAGGTATTCACGTCACGCAATAATCACGAACGGATTTTTGAGAAATTTTCCAGTTTTTTATCTTAGAATCTTGATCAATATTTGCAATATAGAAATATTACGCTGATTTTCAAGCAGGTTTGTCAGTAAATTAACATATTAATTAGTACTTAATAATTTTACAACGACATCTTTTTATTTCACAAGCTACCTACAAAATCATGGTGCCGTGTTTATCGATGAGGAGATGACATTAATTTCATTTTTATTAAATGTATTTCGAGTTATTATTAATGTTTATATATTTATAAACATTATAAGCACTTATATTATCATCAGAATCTATCAGACTTTAGGATGCTTTCTTCGGCTTCACCTGTCGTGTATCGATAAAAAGTTCGAAAATCTAAGAATGTGTATAACATGATATAACTTTCTCGGTGCATAGGGCGGGCGGGATTGTTAGTAACAAATAACATTTTAGAGGAGAGGAGCTATACCTGGGCAGAGATTCTGTAGATCAGTGATAATGCGTAGTATTATTTGTATCATTTCAATAATTCGTATATAGATGGTTATATAGATATGTGTGATCGTGCTTCTCACAAAAGATAAATATATAAATAAGTCTAAAACACGTTGCACATAATACAAAAGCAACTGAAGTATCTGACAAAAATAAAAAAAAATGGATATATTCACGCTGTAGAAAAAATATTTTTGTAATACTTGTACTCAGTTTTTATGTTATCTTAATATATAAATTATTCAATTAAAGTTAACTTATGAAAAAGCTAAGCGCGCAACAAATTTTTTACATGTATGTTTAAAATTTTTTCTAACAATGTATCCGACTTTATGAAAAATACCTTTATTAACTCAGAGGTTTATAACTCTCATCAGCTTCAAAGTTAAATCATATGGGCATCTTTGAGCAGTACTACTCCTTTTGGAAACATTCCTAGATATACTGTTTTTACTTGTAATACTGTTGACGCATTTAACATCAGGCGGGGTGCTATTGAATATGTTTACCTCAGTTTCAGAGGTACCATTTACCATTTTTCGTTTTCCATTCCGTTAGCGAAATATGACGTTTCAAAATAATGTGCAACGTTTTGCGACCACTAATTTTTAAGCGTGGATTTGAAAGAACAAAACTAAAAAATTCTTGAAACAGATTCCAACTTTTTTAGAAATTTGAATTGATATTATTTCAAATAATTTACATCGAAAATTTCCACAGACTACAAAAGTATCCTAATTTACCTGTGTTAAGATACAACTTGATCGTTTTTTGAGACACGTCATATTTAACGTGTAGTATCTGTCTAATCAATGATACGATCAGCGGCTTGCTTCAAGAGAACGATTTTTTGATGTTTTCTTGTGTAGTACTAGAAAAAATCAAAATAATCGTTTATTAGTAAACATTATAGATTTTTACAGGTAAATGTCATTCTTTCTCCCGATAATATCGGAGCCTTTTTATATAATATGTCTTGTATTCAATTTCGTAAATAAGTTTATTCAAGCTAAAGTTTTTTATTCTTTTGTTGAAAACATATTATATAAACTTGCTAGTTTTCATTTTATTGCGAGAAATATAAATATACATATGTAATTACAGAGGGCATCAGGGACGTTGATAATGTTAAGATATGTAAAAACGTAAACAAAGTTTTGACGATATTGAGATATGCAAGAACATAAACATAAAATAATTAAGTTTTCAGTAGATTATATTTGACAAACGACTATATATTATGTAAAATAATTAAAAATACTCCTTTTATCCGCGGTTTCTTTAAATTGCGAGCGTTTATAGTACTTTTATTTAATAATTAGCTTTTGGTACATCGATAGAATTTGGGATATTTGGACCCCAATTTTTTATATATTTTATTAAGAACATATTTTCACATTGTTCCATTTTTTATCGTAGTTCAATATTATGTAATGTAATTAATTGATTTTACCATTTCGAATAAAAAAAAAGAAAACGACGATGAAAAGGAAGTAAACAGCAAAAGAAATTAAAGTGAAAGAAGAAGAAATTAAATAAATAAGTCGATATGTAAATCTAAATACTCTTTAAGGTACTTGAAAATCTATTCTTGATGCTAACTTAGCAAGAGACGTTTGTGCGAGTTTAAAATATGATAAGGAGAAATGGTTGAGACTGGCTACGACATAAATTTTATTCCAATGAGAGTGACTTACAATCTAAACATAACTTATTACCTACTTTTAACAATAAAATATTCAATAATGACAATTGAACCAAAATTGCAGGTAACAGCATGGTAACACTATCTCAACTAGTAGTAATTAGAAGGAAAAATGGACAATGAAGTAAATCGTATTTTACGACTCACGGGATATACTCTTCTGTAAAATGGGGGAAACTGCACAGAAAATCTTTTAATATTTTATCTAAAAACATATTGTTGAGAACTCTGCTATTTAAACATATACATATATACAACACACACACACACACACACACACATGTATATATGTATATATATATATATATATATATACATATATATATATATATATATATATAGTTTATAATAGTTTACTTCGATGAACGGTGTATTTTCCGCGGCGCATTTATGCTGTTATATTGTTCTGAAGTGTCAATATGAGATGTTGTTCTAAAATATCGATATATTAATTAACATTCGCCAAATGCCGTCTGGCGGAGGGGTACTCGTATGCTAGTGATCCCTTAAGTATTCTAATATTTACGCATATTTTTGAAATTTCCTACAATATTTCTTATCGAATCGTGCTAAGGAAGATGTCGAATATTGTAAAGTGTGTCACATGGATACTGGCCGGGTCGTGGTGGTTCCTAGGCAAGATTTATGTTTAGTTCACTCATATATTAACTTAATAAATGCTTTTAATATTTTAAGACGGTATAACGCATTACACCGACCACTAACACATGTAAAGTAGCATATGCGTGGGGTAGTAGAGAGGGAAGCGTTAAGGCGGAAGGAGCCGACAGGATGCAAAGTTGGCCGAATGGCACGTCGTGACGTCGAGGTCATCAGAACGTTTTAACTCCCATCCAAATGCGCCATTAGATGTTTCACATCAAAATCCCTATAAATCGTAAAAATCTTAGTTTTCATCAGGATTATAGAGAATATGATTATGGAACTCATTTCCATTTAATTAATGTAATAAATAATAAGATTGTGAGTTTTATAGACCAAGGTACTTTAAAAAGAATCCAACCAATTTTGAAATTTGTTTTACTGGTAATATATAATTCTAACAAAGGCTACTTTTTACTTGATTACGTATATGAGGGATGCTGTGGAAGGGATTGAAATGAGAAAGGTCGTAGAAAAACGGCTCTATTTCACAAAAAGAATCATGAAAATACGACACAGTAAGTTGAATAATGTAAAGTAATTTTTAGAGGTAACTTATATAAAATATGGAATCATTGTTGTGTAATTATTTTATGACGTAATTCTATGTGTGCAGTCTTAATGTCCAGCTTGTGGAGTAAACTGAAACCATCATCCGGTCATACTATTTAAAAGTTAAACCGCAGCCTACCTGTCTTACTCCTGCTCACATACATACTCGAACTACTCTCAATTTAGGTTATCGGGTGCCGTGCGACTGCTGCAATTTAGGTTATCGGGTGCCATGCGACTGCTGAGAATGTTAGCAGGCAGGTGGGCATTGCCAAAAGACATATTCTGCGTGTCGTAATAATTCCGGAAGATGTGCCATTCGTTTTCAATCGCTTGCGATAACAAGAAATAAATCTCGGAATAAACTTTTAAAATGGTTGGAATTTATTTGCTATCAAAGTTATTTTCTCATATATAACTAACAAGTAATAATTTATACCAATTACTCATAATAAAATGCTTAAAAATGTTAGAATTGTTTCCTTCATATTGTCATGATTTATCAAGTAATGCAACGTATGTGCCTACGCAATGGTACGGAAGGCTAATTTCAGTAGTTTAACTTGCACTTGGTCGGGTTTTTATTTAAACCTTTGTAACAAATGGTTGATTATATTTAACGGTTTTAAAAATAACATTTGAAAAATATATTTCAAGCTTTGATTTCCATCCAAAACGAATAAGACAACACTGGCATTTGAAATATATTATTCTTTAGCAGAAAAATGGGAAAGTATGTATAATATACTAAGTATAAGGCATTTAGTAATAAACGAAGCTGGTATTTTCATTTACGTTAGAATGCATTTGCAACGTTCAATGTAAGCTTTTATACTAAACAATTTATTTGCCGCCTTCACTGATGGATCCACATCCAGAAAAACTTACTTGTTCATCGGTTGCTTGTTTTTTGCGTAGTTTTTCGTGCTCTCAGAGATCGTGACGTAGTGATGTACTAAAGAGTCTTCAAAGTATTTAAAAAAAAAGTGTGCGTCTCAATATACTAGGTTCAATGGTTTTTATGTCCTATTGTACAAAAAGATAAGATTTTAGGAAAAGCTGATATCGCGTGGTAAACCTTTCTTATCCTGTGGTAAAGCCAGAAATTGAATTGAAAATAAAATTATATTACCCGAACATTTACTTACTTTTGAATTAAGTTCTAGCTTTCTCTCTGATTTCGACTAGACTCGCACTGCGATTTTTATGTAAAATAATGTTCTTGAACCGGCATTTTTTCTCTTAAAGTATTTATGTAAACAAATATGAAATCCGCGTGAAATTTACACTAGTTTCGTACATATTTAGCTATATTTATAAATATAAATCGTCAAAGACTGCAAACATAGTATTTTTACATTTACAAGTACTAATATTACTTTTCACCATGTTTACTTAAAATTAGAAAAAAATACTACCAAAATTTGTTTAAGCACGATGTATAAAATGGAAAAAATTGAGTACTTAAGTTATATCCTCCAAAATTTTCAGAGAAAAGTTTTCAGTTTTACTTCTTATACCAGTTTTACATATTATTTACCTATATGCGGATGAGGTTAGGTTTGGTTTTATTATGCAGGTTAATATGCTTTATGATATTGATTCACAAAATGGTCTACATAGACCATTTTGTGAATCAATATCATAAAGCATATTAACCTGCATAATAAAACCAAACCTAATACAACAACCCCCTATAGGGGTCAATTACAACCTGCAAGTAATCAATGTCAGTAAGAAAAGAAATAAGGAGTTCATGAGATGTAAATGGGGGTCCACGATAATGGATCTCATTTAAATTTGTCTTCCCATAAAGAAATAATCTCATCAAATGCAAAAAAAGAAAAGATGAGCAGGTGGTTTATCTAAAACCAAAAAAACGTGACTAGTGTTCCACAAGACAAAAATTCCATAAACTGAATGAATAATTTCACCAAAGAGTTCTTACGTCTAAAAATATCAGCGGAGGGGGGAACCAACTACCCAAAACCGAAACCTACCCAAAACCGAAAAAACATGGCAAAAGGCCTTCGAGACAAAAAATTCGCGTGAATGGAATAATCTCAGCAAAGAGTTTTCATGTCTAAAAAGTTTAGCAGGAGGGTATACCCAAAATCCAAAAACATAGCAAGTAGTCCAAGAGACAAAAAAGTTTGGGGACATCTGCTTTATAACTATGCCAAATTTATGTTTCTATTTCCAATATTTCGGAGAATTAAGGCAATGGAATGGACAGACGAGTATACCCATTAGCGATCTTATAAGAGTTTCTTTTTGCTTTAACTAAAGTTATGAATATATTGCGTTAGAATCCTTGAAAATGAAGTAAATAGGGGGTTTTAGAAAAAAGTGACAGTAGATAATTATGAATCACATCGAAGTTTGTGAATATATACGTGTATCTGTTTGTCAAAATTGAACTGAGTGCTCGATTACCTTCTAACTTGCTTATTTCATAATGCTTGGAGGCAGATATATAACAATATATTTCAGGATTCAGAAAACGATACCCTTTTTTGAGATATAAACCGTTAAACTTTAAATTTCTATCTTTCAAAAAATTGAGAAAAGTTTTTCGGATCGCGATCGGATAAATTTCAGGCTCTTTATTTTGGTACGATTATAGTAATTATTGCCTGATTAAAAATTATTAGGCGTTCACGGAGATCTAGCTAATGAGTTCATATATTTCCGTAAACCAAAAAATTGCTGGCAGACAGCGGGTGTAGCAGGAAAGATAACTGTCGCGATAATAGTGTTATTTATTTACATTATAATAATTTAAGTATAATCGATGATTTAAAATTTTATTCCGATATTAAAAATGTATTATTAAATGTAGAAGTAAAACACGGCTGATAGGCTAACATATTAACCCTCAGTCTAAATCACTTGAATTAGAAAAATAAACGTAGGAAGGCACATTATTTTTACAACAGTTATATTCAACCGGCTAACTGGTTAAAATTACTTTTTAAAATTCCATCTCTAGAGGGTATGGTCTAAGTGTGTATTCTTTTTATAATTTAATTATTTTGTCCTTTATATATTGACTTATTTCGAGGCCTAGATCTTTGGAAAATCGTTTTATTAAAGCAGGCTTGATGACAAGATGTCTTGACAGACATCTTGTCTCATCACCAAAATAGCTGTCTGGCGGGCGGAAAACGGGCAGTGGAACCGCCTGATATATTAAAACTATGCTAAGATTAAAAACATTTCTTTATTTTATGATGCCTAATTTGATTTTTAAATTTGTTAATGTATAAAACTTTTAAAGTTTATAATTAAGCTCACAGAGTAAAATTGCTTTTTTTTTATTTTGGCTTTAAATATTGTATATTGATTTTACATGCCATGCGCTCGTTCAAATGAAAAGTTTTCGGTTTATTCAAACGCAAATATAATTAGCGACACATTATTATTTGAATAATGTCTTAATAATGCTGAAAGAATTATTTTAAAATTTGGCGGACTTATTAAATTTGTATTGTTCGTACATCGAAGTGAAAAACGGAATTATTATAAATGCACTCACACGCATCCGTTTGATTATCCGCTACAGTCGTTTTTCTAGAACAGATTTAATGTAGAAACCTAATATCCAACATGGTGACTTTAAATATTTTTGATTATATGAGTTATGATATGGAGTTTTACTTTACACTATAGCAAATTGTAAAATATACCTAAGACGGCTCTGGCTGAGCAATATACGGACACGTGGGTTATCAAATAAAGGATCGTTTTTTTGTTTTGAGGTATGGAACCACAAACAATTTAAAGATAATGGGTTTAAACTTTCTTTTAATATTTTACAGTATAAAATAAAATAATGTATCATCATAAAAATAATAAAGATTAAATGTAAAGTCTAGAAGTACATTTTCATTGAAAATATCTAGTTTTGGAAATAAATTAGTTTATAGCCAAAACTCTGCTCAACAATTGTTAGAAACTTATCAATGATATTTTTTTTTAAATTGTTTATGATCTTAAATTATAGTAAATATTTAAATTATAGTAATAAATCATAGTAAATATAAAAATTTAGAGAGCCAAGTAAGTAATAAATAATTTATTTTTTAATACTTTTATTATATATATATATATATATATATATATATATATATATATATAAATATATATGTGTGTGTGTGTGTGTGTGTGTGTATTGTATCTAGTTATAAAATATGAAAAGTCACAGCCATAACATTTTCTATGGAATGTAAAGAATTAAAAAAACTCTCACAAAAGAATAAAACTTAATTATCAGACGAACTACTCAAACATTGTACAAACTTACTTTATGCCATGTTATACATCAGGTAATTAACGGTTTAACATTAATATACGTGAAGAATTGAGCACACCACATTTTTTGAAAGTTAGTTGCTGCTTTACTGATGGGAAAACGGTGCTGTAGATCGATTCTGATAAATATTGTAGGGTTAGACGAAGTACAATATATGGAGTCATAAAGAGTGAAGCTAGTTCTATAGAAATGGACATTTAGAATATGGTTTGTTTTCGTAAGACCAGATCCATAAGTTGGGTAATTACACATCACAAAAAATAATAACAATAAGTTACTTGACAATCCTTTTAAATATATGATGAAATTATGGAGGAAGATATGTTGATAAGAAAACCAGTACTGGGTACTGAGAGGGTTTTATAATTTATATTTTTCTAAGAGAAATGTATCGGATTAGAATATAGATAGGTGTATGTATTAAAAAACTCCCTGAAAGTTACATGAGAAGGAAAGGAAATATATAGATTAGCATCGATAATACATTTATTAACACTTCACAGTTACAGTGATGTGTTACACTTACATTCATGTGACTCACTTTGTAGGTAAGGAAAAAGGTTCTGGGCTAATATCCATATTACTAAATATAAGCTAGGATCTAAAGTGTGGATATCTTTCTTAACCGCTAATTTGTGTTTATCGCTATGTTTCAACGTAAGTATGTTACCGTTAATGTCGAAAGTTGTAGTATGCTAATTAATAACTTTAATATCAACTTTATATTTGCGGTATCTAACTTAAATTTAGACCTTATTAATGTTTACATTTTCATTAAATAAATAACTTATTGAAGGCACAACAAACCTTCATTTTATATCATTCATCGGTATAAGAACAATGTCATTGGGAAAAATATAAAATGTTTTCGGCCATTCGTCAGCAAGCTTGGTAATTCATAACGTAAAATAATGTATCTTAAGATATACTTAAACTACTTAAAGCAGTCTTTAGTAATACTCAAAGTAACGTATACGTACATACGTATCTGAGTCAGTGGTACCTTTTTTGTATGTGAATGTCAAATATAATTACACTATATGTGTAATGGTAATATATTAAAATCTGAATTTTACTACGTTACAGTAGATATGAGAAAAGGTTTTTTCATGCAAATATTATTGGCCCCGTTCAATTATTATTAGGTAGAAAAGAGAAGTGATTTATGTAAAATTATGCATATTTTAAAGCGTTGTTTTTTTAATTGGTGATGTCTAAAAAATGACCAAATAATAAAAAATCTATATAACTATTAATGTTAAATACTATAATTTAGACTTAGCCATTATACGTTATTTATAGAACATCTCAACTAAAAATATAATCATTTAGAAAATACGAAAAAATAAGAAAATGCCACGAAGGCCCAAGTATTAAATGGCTATTATGAAGAAAACCGTTTAATAATAATATATGGTCTAAAATAAGATTGGTAAATGAATATAATAAAATAATGCACAGAAAACGATATACCGCAACATCATGTGGTAAAAACGCATAGACTTTTATATACTAGCACAGTTTCAGTTTAATTATAATATAACTTTTACTTATTAGCACAGCTAAAAATTTGTCGATCTATTTGTGAAAAGTCCGTAAAAATATTGTCTCGACCTCGACCTAACTTTAAAGTGTATGCTTTGATTTATACGAGAGTAGGTTTCACACAGGTCGTAATGCAGGTACGCCCTAAGTTCTACATAAAACCGTATCGGATGAGGTATCTTAGTGAGAATTTCCGATCGCGTTATGGCAAATAGAAGGTAGGTGGGTACTTATTGGCAAACAGGTTTAGTGTCGCAGCGGGGCTTACTTTGTTTTGCTGCTGCGAAGCTATACAAGGAAGTACTTTCGGTTGTATTATTTTACTGAAAGCAGTAGCGTATTTTGTTAGTGGGAACTGGTAAACGGGTAAGCGTTAGCTATTTTGTCAGCAATGGTGTAAATATTTCACTATCTGATGTAAATTACTTCGGAATCGAAAGTTTGTTATTCGCACTTTTATTTACAACAGTACCTTCACTACTTTTGCAAACTATTGAGATTGAGTCCCATATATTTCTAATAAAATCAACGGTATAGGTATTTAAGTTAAAATTTCTCTTTGATTATAAAGTCATTAATTAATTGTAACAACTATTTAAGTAACATCTATTTAATTGAAAAATAAAGCGATGTCCAAAAACATTAGAATAATTAAATAACTGAGATATTAATTATCGTATTAACCAAATATTCTAGGTAACAGCTTAGTTTACCATATCAATTTAAGTCTTTTTGAATTGTTTTTAGGTTGCCGTAGCCAAACAGCAATGAGAGAACCCCATTAATTTGATCAAGTCCATTTGTATTTTTATACGTTCGTATATCAGAACCCCTCAATTATTTAAATTTAAGACAGTTTATGATGAAATTTTACAGGAGGCGTAAATTAATTAATGTGAACTATTTGTTTACGTAATTATATCCGTTGCGCTAACATAATAATATGAACATGTGGTGTCATGATATTAGACGTAGATGTAGTTAAATTAATTGGACAATATGTTTACGTAAATATATACGTTGGGCTCATATACATATGTGGACATATAGTTTTGCGATTTTACACGCAAGCATAGCTGAATTAAGTGAACTATGTGTCCAAGAAATTATGTGCGTTGTGTGATGTGAAAATATTGTATTGTAATTTTATACAGTTAAATTAAATTAATTATTCTTCAAGTACGTAATTACGTGACACATAGTGTTGGGTTTTGCATGTAGACGTAGTTGAATTAACTGTTTATGTAATTAAATGTAAAAAAATATTGCAAGAAAGCATGGTGCAAACGTCGTGAAATAGAGACCGTGGGGCGAAAAGCGCCCACAAGCAAGGCCAAAAATGCGTTGGTAGGTTGATGTAAAAAAAACAGTTGGAGTAAAATGGGTAGACATAAGTGGTAGAACATGGCTAAAGATGACGGTGTTGTGATTTAACTTGTAGATATAATGGAATCATGTAAACTGCGTATTCACGTAATTATATGTATAGTGCCCACATTATGTAACTATGTACTCGCATCCACAGGAAACAATTGTAAACTTTCAAAAGAATATGCAGCGTAAATGAAAATTATTTTGTCAATTTGTTTTAATAAACTTTTTGTTGGAATTACTTGTTGGAAAGTATGTCATTTTCACTGACATAATCTGCATTTATTTATATTTTTTTGAGCTTTTACTCCTGAGGTTATTTATAGTTACAAGTTTATAAAGAGAAACTAAAACACGTAGTGCCATCTAGAACTATGAAGTAAAATGAAATAGTAAATCTGTATTTTCGTGAATTTACAATAGAAATTATAATGAAATCAAAAACATTCTCTTCTAAATTTGTTATTAAATGCAGTGATTCTGCTGCTTCTTTATATTGCGTATGTATGTGCCGTTCCTTTGCTCTGTCGCAATTTTCTAAAAGAAAATAACGATATTTTATGATAAAAAATAACTTGTATAATGTCTTAATCCCTCGACTATCGCTGGACAAAAATGACATTGATTTGTTTCTCTTTGTGACTTGAAACAAGAGCAAACAAACCCATTTTCACATTTGCAATTTTGTGTCAGGATTAACCAAATATTTCTATACAGTCTAACATCTTGATATTGAGTTCGATTACAATTAGTTTTTAATTGTTACGGACTCTTGACACAAGCTGGTATTTTATCTGAAAAATTATATTGAGAGAGTTTCTCATAATTATTGTCGAAATTTGGATGTTTTATTTACAGAAAAATGGTCTTACATTTTTTTTTCATTTTTGATGAATCTTACTTACTTAACTATTGAAAAAGGTAAACTAATTAAATTATCATAATTTTAATATAACACTGAAATCGAAAATTTGTACATATACCAAAGAACAACGAATTTTAACGTTTTCTTTGGGTCAGCGGAAAATTATGAAATAATTAAATTTATAGCGTCCACTCTCTTTACGGACTCCTGTTCTAATCAGTATTACTAGACAAAATGCAACGTCAACTCATTCCCAGTTTCTCATTACTCACCGAGCTGCGTTTTGAGTATTCGTGTAGCAGGGTGTTACCCAATACTTAAATTTTAATTTCTTCTCTTTCATATCTTACGACTCCTCGGTAAGATTGGTGTTTCGCCGCACTGATAAGTCCTGCGCATCATGAATTTCTGCCAGTCTTGCGAATACTCTCCAGTTTCGCGCAGCACAGCCTGCATCCAGATCTTTTTCGGACGGTCACGTTTTCTTTTCCCTTGAGATTTCCAATCCAAAACCTATTTGGGGATATTGAACTGTTTCCTTCTGAGCGTATGACCAATCGAATTCTATGCGCGACGCCTTACTTGGAGCTCAAGGAGACACCATTCTAGCAAATGTTCGCAGATATTTTCTCAGGATATTTCTAGAAATATATCTAAGGCAACGGTTAAGTAAGGTTTAGAGTCATCTTATATTTCTGTACCTTCTATGTCTCGTACTTATATATCAGAAATGTTTTGATACTGGACTGGACTATTTTGGGTTTTACATCTAATGATTATATGAGTACATAAAAATTGAAATTTTTAATATTTTCTTCACTACACACCAATTTTCAGATGAACATGTATGTGGGGGTGGGCGCTCTGTGTAATAAAACTATTGAACTCATTAAGTGGTTAAACGTAAATTTTAATAATAGTGTATTTAATATAGTTTGCATAATTTTCGAAATTGTATATTGAGCAAATAGCGGTAACGTAATGTCTTGTGAAACAAGTTAATTGAAAATATATAGTAATTTTTTATTCATCAAGAATAAAAGTGGGCATGTAAATTATATTTTAAGTAATTTATATACCTCTTTATATATAAGAGTGATCGATGCCTCACGAGTTTCTAGGAAATGATCAAAGTAGAGGTCATCATGAAATAAGATAAATATTTACTGTGTGGTATTCATAAAATAATTTGATATAGCTCAGGTTGAAAAGTGTTTTATACAAGTGTTGTACACGGACGGATATTATCTTCAGGTAGTAGTCCCAGAAGACTAGTAGCGTAAATAATATGTCGGTACCTAAATAGCAAACCGATTTATTTAGTAGTTCTGACGCGAAATAAATTACTAATTATTTTGTACATAACAATTAGGATAAAGTTAAAGTATATTCTTCATTTCGATAAAAATATGCAGATAGGAAAATTTAATTTTACAAAATTATCTATCTTTTCATTTTTATTTAATGCCATGTTTAATGAGCAGCTAATAACAGAGAAATATATGAACCGATTTCGTTGTGTAATGAGATTTTTACCAAAATTTTTGAAATTTTTGGAAATGCAGTTATTTGTTTATTACGGGTGAATGTGTCTCGATCACTGCAGTTTCCTCTTTCTGAACCCGTCAGACTATGATAAAATTGTAAAGTCAAACCAATTACTTTACACGTCTTACAGTTCCAGTTAGTCGTATCAAAAATACACATCTTCTGCTTATATTTAGTTGGTTAGGTACTGTAGTATGAACTTCGTATATAAAAGAAGAGAACTATTAATATATATATGTTTACATTACACATGTATATCACATCATTCATTTCACAACCTATGATCATTATCGTTAGTTAACAATATTGAAATATTGTTAATTTAAACGAACAAGAATATGAAAACAGAAATAGTTTTATTAATATTTCATGTATATATAGAAAAAATTTTGGTTGAACATTTTTGAAAAATTGAAACTACATGTCTAAGTATGCAATATTTACTATGAAATTTGTTCATCATATTGTAATTTTTTTTTAAAAATTCATTACGAAGAAAAGATTATAAATTTTCGTAGTATTTTGTTCAATGGTTTTGAGATATTAGTTTTAAATGTAGATACTATTTTTTTATTGCAACTTTAGTTCTACGGGCACATCGTTAAATACAGTAAAATAGATTATAATATTGAAATCATTCTGGACTCGTTCGGTATGAAGTTTGGTCAATTTCAAAGTTCTTTTTTTTAATTGATCACAAGTTAAATTAAATCCCCTATCATACCTGAAAAAATATTATCAAAATAAGGAATCCATTCCATGTTTAATATAATTGTTTTATTATATATTCTTCTTCTTAGTCGTGCACTCTTGACATAGTGGTCGTGATCATGATTCGGCCGGTTCCTTCGCCACTGTCGCCCTCGCGATGTGACGCCATGTAGTTCGGTGTTTTGCGGAGTGAGAGCAGTCATTTATACTGGAGTGTGTCGCAGATTTTATTAGGTCTGTCCACCGTGTCGGAGAACGTCCGCGGTATCGTTTGCCTTCGACTTTGCCTTGCACCACCAGTCGTTCCATGGAGTCCTCGTTACGGGTGACATGTCCAACGAATTTGAGGATTCGCAATTGCACAGTCGACGATAATCTCTCTTTGATGTTAAGTTCCTTGAGGATCGAAACGTTGGTTCGATGCGCGGTCCATGGGATCCTAAGCAAACGCCTCCAGCACCACATTTCCAGCGCGTCAATTTTGTGGCGGTCTTGCATCCTCAGCAGCTATATATATATAAATATATATATATATATATATATGTATATATATATATATATATATATGTATGTATGTATGTATGTATGTATAAATATTATATATAGACAACGCTTATTCATGGATTAATTATAATGTTTACAAGATAAAACCCGCAGAGACCGATGTTTTGTTGACTTTTTCGAATTTTTGAAAAGAAATTCTAAAAATTGAAATTATTCTCAGTAATATAAAAAATTGTACGTTGCGGAAGATTCACTGGGTATGTGTATAATCTGCATTTTTTAATATGTTTTATTAGCGCCTTACAGTAAAATTGTTTTCTCAATAAAAACAATTGAACAAACAAAATTAACTGATTTTAAATAACTACCGAATAAGAAGCGCGCTCAAAAGTTTAATAAGAATACTTAGTTGGAACTTTTGCAGTTCAATATCGTTTGTGAACATAAATCAATTTACAGAATACTGCTAAAGTTAGAATTTACTTAAGACAAATTGACGTCTTACATACAGAAGTTTGTTTTTTTATTGAAAAAATCCAGTCAAACGCAAGGAACTTCAGTATATATGGTAAAATTCTAATCGCGGGGTTCTTTTTGAGGATATACTTCCCCAAGTAAAAAATAATCCTCCAAATCCGTTGATAACTGCCGGAGATACGTGGTAAGCTAAAAACATACAGTCGAATTGAGAATAGCCCCCATTTTTGAAGCCGGTTAAGAAAGTAAATATAAAAAATGGAAAAAATTCTCTTAGAGCGAAAAAAGTTGAAATGAAAGTAACCGTAATTTCTAAGGAGAGTATTTGGGTACATTATTTATATAAAACTAGCTTTTCCTCCGTGGCTTGGCTTGCATATACGATTCGTTTTTTAAACTTCAGTCAAAATTTTAATTAACGTCGAAAAGGAGGTTATAAATTCGACAAAATGTATTTAATATTATTAAATAAATTAGTCTTTGAAAGCTTCTAAACAAATGGACAAAATTTTAAAAATTTATAAATATTTATCTGTACGTTTTTCAGTTATTCTATTTTTATCAGCTTTAGTATTTTTAAATTTAGACAATAGTGAAAATTTTATAAGAATTGGTTTTGTAGTTTAAAATATAAAATGAACAGTCGGTTTTATTTTTATTAATTTACTATACAATTAAATGAAACTACGTGATTTAGTATTATTTCTACTTTCTTGAAGTTTTGAATATATTTGGCGTTAATTTTGTAGAAATTCATTACTCATAATTAAATGAAACTACGTGATGTAGTGTTATTTCTACTATCTTTAAGTTCTTTACCACGACTTAGGTTTTGTTGTATTACAACATCTTCAGGTGGGCTATTAGCAAAATAGCCCACCTGAAGATGTTGATTCAGTCTCGTACAATTCTTAAATATTTTCACCCTCCTAGGGGTAAAATCCTAAAGCAAATGTTACATTATTTCTATTGAAGGGAATTAGTACCAAGTTTCAAATAAAAATTACCTTAAAAATGTTTTTCCTATAAAATTTAACCATCCCTTTTCACCTCCTTAGGGGTTCTACCTCGGGAAATTCTGAAACACGGATAACATTATATTTGTTATAGAGCATTAACACCCAGTTTGAAATAAAAATTACCATAAAAATATTTTTCCTATACAAATTTAATCAACTCTTTTCACCCCCTTAGCGGTTGTAACTCGAAAAATCCTGAAACATGGCGAACATTATTTTTATTAAGGAGCATAAACACCCAGTTTTAAATAAAATTTCCATAAAAATATTTTTCCCAATTATATTTTATTAAATATATATATATATATATATATATATATATATATATATATATATATATATATATACATTAGAACAAAGTTTGAATTTAAAAGGTGAACATTTTTAAGTATTTAACATAACTTATATGCTTGAGTTGATATGTTTGATTTCTTCAATATGTTTTATGTTATTTTCAAAACTTTTCTAGTTCAACTCTTTATAATTTCTTTGCATAAATAAAAACCTGGTAAAGTTAAAATCACATTTGATTAAATTACTTCTTTACGTGGTATCAATCGTATCGTGTTTCAATTTTTCCGCATTTAAAATTTTCCACTATTTTCATCATAAGTTCTTAGAGCGATTGAGTAAGAAATCAAAAGAATTATATTGATATACTAAAAACATTTAATCGCTTCCTTCAAGTATTAACTTTTATGTAATACTATATTATATTTGTAATTTACTATAATCTATAAGAGTATTACGTATATACCTCTTACTATTTTATCACGAAAAGATGGTGATTTGAGTGCTTTATTCAAAGTAAAATAAATTTTGATGGATTCTTTATTTTGCTATTATAGAAGTTCTGCCCAAATATAAAAACTAGTAACTTCATTTAAACCACTCAATATGTCAGGAGCAAAATATAAATTCCAATAAAACTTGGTCTTTCTTTACTAAATTATAAGTTTTTCTGAATTTACCTTGTCGAAGAAAATATATGGTATAAAATGAGTGCAGCCTTGAACATAAAAAATTGTTGAATTATTTATTAGATATTCACCGAACATAAAATCGTATGAATTATTTATATTTCATACTGCCTAGAAAACAAAAAGTGAATTCTAGGAAAGGTGCTCTTTATAAGATTAGGCTTTTCTCTATATATAAATGGTCAGAGATTCGAATCCAACAGTGCTTGGAAAAGCATCTAAAATGTCAGCGCTATAGGTAGTGCGTTGTAGAAAAATTACCTTAAATCAGTAAAGCGCCGACGAGTTCTTTATCTTGGGATACCCAAAATGTTATACTTCTGATAATTTATTTATTTATTTAGCACTTTTGGAGACAAATCACAGTACATAGTTTTAGGTACAAATCATAGTATAATATAATAATTAAGATTCTTAAATTTATAATTTTGTGTAAAGGTCACCAAAAATATTTAAGAAAAAATTACAAACAATACATGCAACGTGTCCTCAATTAAGTTGTAGATAATATAATATTGAAAACACAAACACTACATACGATTCAAACATAATTATATACTGTATCAGGTCTATTAGGTGAATATTGAGACTTAGAAAATTTTAGACTGAATTTTTAGGTTAGTTCAAATTTTGAGACTACAGGACCCTAAAATAATCTTTAGTCTTATATACTTTATTTTGCTTTAGATGTAATAAATGTAATTTTAGTCAATGTCTCTTACGACTGGCTTTATATTTTGTAAATATATGTACAAATGTTAGAAAAGAATTTTTAAATTTTACAATATACTTATGTTAATAGTTTCATTATTATTCATTATGATTTTTGGATGGAATTTTTGCGGCATTTAAATACATTATTTTTCAGTAAATCACAACAGGAAGGTTTTTAAAGAAAATTAAATGATCACGATGAGTTTATACCGTCTTCAAAGACAAAAGTAACAGGTAAATTCTCACGTTGTTCTCTTTGTTCAGTGAGCAATTTTGTATTAATTTTAATTAAATATAATATTTCCTTTATTACAAATCTTTCCGCGAAAGACGGTTAATGAAAAAAGAAAGAAGCGTAAAATAAATTTCCCGTGAAGATTTTTAATTTGAAAATTACTTTATTGCTTTTGCATTTGTGTATTTAAATATTTTTTATTAAATTGTTTAAAGCCGGATCCCGTGTTCCTGTCAGATTGAAAATGTTCAAGTTTTGAATGAATTTATATTATTGTTTTATATACTTGTATTGATATAACATAAACAGCTTAAAAACTATAACTCAGTTATGGGTAAACTATCTGGTGACTAAAAACTTACAACAAGCATATATTAACGTTCCGTATTGAAATTAAAATTTGATACGTAAAGCCATCAACACACTTGAATTTTAATATTTTGTATTTGACTGCATATGCGGCGTGACAATATTTTTTTGTATATTAGAATGAGAGAAAAATTAGAAATATTAAGGTAATCGTGCAATAAACAAAATGTAATGACAGAAAATACATAGATATTATTATTATTACTATTACTACGAAATGTCCATATATCGCACCGCTACTAATGAAACTTTATACTAATTGGGTATTTAACTAAATTTTTTTTATTTCATTAATCATAATTTCAAGGTACAAGCTGATGAAGGTTTTTTTTTAATTATCTTAAATATTGACCGAGTTATAAAAGTTTAAATTTAATTTTTATACAAGGACAGGAATACTGTGTTGTGAGGTCATTTTTAATATTGCACATTATATTTTACAAGAGGAAAAGAGACAGGAATATACTCAACCTTATCCGTATCTTCAAATTTAGAGGTCTACAACTGGCTTATTTTTCATAAAATTTTTGAATTTTTTTCAAGACTGGTTTTTAATTAACTTATATTTCACAATATTGTACGAAAAATATCAAAATTTAGAATGAGTCATGTCGGTTTGTGTCAATATTGTCCCCATTACTACAATAAAAGTGAAACGTTGTCTTTTTGTTTGTTTTACTTTCACGCTTAAATAGCCCAACAAGTCTAAATGAATACAGGTAATATACATTCCAAGCTAAAATAGAGGTTCAATATAATTACGCTATCTTTTACAGGAGCAGTGAATACTAACATCAGAAAAATTACGTTAATAATACCACAAGGGTGAAACTGCGAGCAAAATATATTTTGTATGTAAAGTTGAATACTGGCTATATTAGGATTTCAACTATAAGAATATACTGCAGCAAGGTGTAGTAAAAATAGCACCATATTGAAAAAGACATATCTATTTTTGGACTTATTTATTGCGGTCTGTTTTTCACCTAGGCGCTGAGTGATTGCCCTATGGGAAAACTCTGTTCAATGGCTATAAATAATTACTGACATTGTTTAATATTAATTGTCTCTTTTTTAAAGTATATATTTTACTCATTTTTATTTATAGTTGTGATGGAAATGCAAATAGAAATGTTTTGTCAAGAGCTTTTTCGATAAATACATTGATAGAAAATTCATAACATTTGATTTTTCGTTCTTTCTTTGTCTCTATGTCTGTACATCGATTTGTTTCTCAACATTACCCCCTCGGCCTTCTAGCTTTTTCCACCTTTCTTGTCTCCCTTTATCTCTTCTTCGTTTAACCTTAGTCATTCCTTTCCCCAGTAAGCTCGATTCGTGGTTCTCTCTTTCTATTTTCGATGTGTTTCTCTTTTTGTTACCATTCTCGACATATGAACTTAAAAAGCTGTGGCAAAAAAATTAATAAACTACAATTAAACACTGTAGTTTTAACTAATTTTTCAAATTCAGTTGAAATTTAATCATTAGTTTGTGTAAACAATTGGGGTCGACGATAAATAGATTATGATGGATAATACAATTTTATTATAGAAATCTGAAGATGCGGTACATATACTTTCATAACTTTGGCTCACGATCGGAAATATTTTTTTTTTCAATCTGGCCTGTAAACGCAAGTATAAAGTATTAGGTTCTGTAATCTCGTCGGATTAAACTTTTACCATTTTTTTGTACTCATACAAAGCTATGAAGAAATATACAATAATGACATAATACATTATTATTTGTAGTAATATGCCATAATATCATTTCACTGGAGACCTGTTATTGCGATATAAATTATGGGGATATTATCTAGAGCGTTTTTAGATCGTATTAATTTCTCGCTTGTATTATCGAGATTACTTTCTTGCTTGTATTACTTTCTCACTTGTAGTATTGAGAGAAATTTCTTGCTTGTGTTTTTTTTTTTCTTTTACTATTGAGAGGACTTTCTTCCTTGTATTTTTTGCTCACTTGTACTATCGAGAGAACTTATTTGTCTGTATTTTTTCTCGCTTGTATTATTGAGAAGACTTTCTTGTTTGTATTTTTTCCCGCTTTTAGTATTGAGAGAAATTTCTTTTTTTTTTTTTTGGCGTCTGTTTTTTTTCCATTATCTATTGCATCAACTCGAAACTGAAACAATTGATTAATCACTTTGAATAAGTATAATATGAATATTTTTTGTCGATATATGTAGAAGTACGTCGTATTTTTATCAAATATAAATATCAAAAATAATTAAAATATAATCTTGCTCCACACAAAATCTAATTGTAAAATGACTGGTTGATTAGGTGATGCGCTTGATCAAACATTGATTAGATTGTAGATCAAACATTGATCAAACATTGATTAGTTTTTAGTTTTTAGATTGATAGCGAGAGTTCTTTTATTCAAATTATCTATCAAGGTTCAAGTTCTGATACGATGAACGGTCTTTCAACTTTGTTGGAATTGATTCTTAATTATTCTGAGATATTTATCCTAACACATTTTAGATTTTGCAATCTGCATGCTCCTCCAATATTTATGTTGATTTATATTTGTGTTAGTATCTAAATAGACGAGCGTTAGTGACAAACTAAAAGTTGCGAAGTGTGAAAATGTTGTAAGTTAGTGAGGTTTTTTTCAAATTATCCAGAATGAAAAAATTTCATAGAAACTTAAATATTACATTAGTTCATTCATGCCGAGGACTTCTTCAGTATTGCTTTTTTTCAAAACGCCAAGTTCAAGTACAACCAGAAAAATATTTTACTTGCAAAATTTATTTCCTAGTTCCGTGTCTAAAGTTTTGTGGACTTGATTGAGTTTTTTCGTAAAACGTATTTCAATCAAAATTTTAATTCGGCATAATTGTTCACCTTCTGGGAGGCTTCTACTTTTATGAAGTATAAGTTTTTAGCTGCTACTTCACTTGCTTGGTTATAGTTACAAACTTACAAAGACAAATTAAAACATTTAGAATGATTAAGAGAAATTAAATGCTACGTCTTTATTTTCGTGATTTTATATTTCAAATGATAATAAATTAGCATTTTATTAACGTAGCGTTTTAAAAATTGCGTCGATCCGTTGTTTTGTTATTCTCTTTGTGTACATTTTTATTATTCTGTTTGTATTTAGCTAGGAGGCTAATAAGGAATAATGTCAAATCCATAAAGAACAATATTCTATTTTATTGTGTTTTTAGTGTAGTACTGTGAATGCGTATGATGGAAACTCGTCTAGCGTAATCTTGTTTAGGCGTTAACAATAATGGATGTTTTTAGTGTAACTACAATTTTAAAGAAAAGGAGAAGATACGGCACTGTATATAAATTATTATGTACCGTGCCGTATCTTTCTCATCATCATTTAAACAACAGATTCCGTTCAATTACTTCGTTTATTTCTTAAAATATGTTGTTATTGAACTTACAATTTTTTGGCAGTTAACCAATTACGGGTCTCAACTACTGCATTGTTATATACAACAGCAACATTATGATTTCATTTGTAATAATAATAATAACATAGCTTTCTATATCATCCGACATATTTTTATTTAGTCAGCAATAGGTCTTTTGAATTTTGGTATCTATTTTGTTACACCAATAAAAATAATTTTGATAATTAAAAATTAAATGATCAAGTTTTATACTATACATAAATTTATACATAAATACTTTTTAGAAACATCCCTCCTAAAATAATTTCTCAAAGTAAAATTGTTATAAAACCTATGTCTTAAAATTGTAAAGTACTTTGATCTCAATCACTAGATAATTATTGAATTGCCTCCACCCGATTCTGCATGATATTTTTATATAATTTTCGAATTTATTCATAAATATCTCTTATTTTATTAGCGTAAAGTTTGGTTGAAATTATTAATAAGTTTTTTGCTCTAAAATATATTTTCGAGACACTGTGACTTACGTATTTCGTCCTAAGAAATCGGGGCTGGTATTTTTGTTATTATATTGTGATATTAAGATTTAGTGCAAATATAATTATATTGTCTATAAAATATGGTGTAAATATATTGTCCACGGGTAGTAATTAGAAAATAAATGAATGAATCGTTTCAAAAGATATTTATTTCTTGTAATTTCTTTATAAATTTGTAGACATTCATTGTAATAACAGACATAGACCAGTAACAATTATTAATCAGTGCAAAGAACTAAGACATTAAAATATTAATTTTAAATTATTTTGTATAATTGCATGGGTTAATTATTATTAACTTTATCATATACTAGCTATGACCAGGACTTTGTTCGCGTGGAATACGAAGTGAGGAAAGTTATTAGGATGTTTTTGTGTTTTTATTTTTTTCTATTAAAACTCCATGAGTATACTAAAACTCTTATAGACGACGGAAGCCAAATCGTTTCTGTCGGTTCTGATATTAGCGAGAATAAACGAAGGTAAACTAAAATAATGTTTACCTCCGTTTATCCTCTCTATCTTATGTAACTTTTTTGTTTTTGAATCGATTGAAATGATACCAAAATGTTAGCCTAAACTAATCTTAAAATTTTACTGTAAACCGCAATCAAATAGATTCAAGCGTTGCTGAGGTTATCGTGCATAACGAAGGTGCGCACAGACAACGATAAAAAAGGCAAATAAAACAAACCGACAAACAGACAGAAATTCTGAAAATTATTAATTCAGGCTTAGTAGTGCTGTGTAATTTCTCTGCTAATAAATATCCTGCTATATAATATTTAATAAAAATTTTAATAGTCGAAAATATATTATTGGTAGCTGCCAAAAATAGTATTAACCTTAAAAATGCATCAAATTGAAATAAGTGTGACAAATACTGGGAATTAAGATAGCAAAAATGACTTCAGGAGGAAATAGTCTGGTAATAAATGAGTACAAGAAGTACTTTTATTTGTAAAAAGATTTAATATGTGGAAAGTAGGGGAAAACATGAAAAGATCTTACAAAAATACTTGACAAAGTAGTAAAAATTCATAGCACAAAGTGCATAAATTTGAATATTTTTCTTTTATGTTTAATTTCTTTAATTTACCGTCTATAGTTTTGAATTTTTTGCTTCAGAAGTCTACTCCCCAGTTTTCCATCAGCTCGTTTTACCATGAATACTCCTTTAAATTATGTGCTGCCAAATTTTGAAATAAATAAATTCCTCCTGTTTTAATAAAATAAGCTTTTGAAAACCACCGTATATCGTACGTCGTAAGATATTTTTAATTTTGATTTCCCTCTCTGCTTTTCCTCTAATATATTATTGTTAAGAATGTCTTCACATTTTAAAATTTATGCATGCATATTATGGAATTTTTCACTTTTCAAATTGTTTATAGTCAATTAAAATGTAATTGGATAGACATGTACTCATATTTTCTATGTATATATTTATATTTGTGTTAAATTAAAATTGCATTCACTCTGAATTATTGTTTTTTTAAGGAAGAACGCATAACACAACATTTTGTAAAAGCATATAATGTTTTTGGTTTCATACATAAAATCTCGAATATTTATCTCAAAATCTTCGACGTAAATTTATTATTATTTCAATTGAACGAATAACTTAAATATTTATCTTGCATTATAGTACTTATGTGGGGTCGTGTCCATACTCGCGTCATGCAATAATCACTAACGATATTCAAGAAATTTTACAGTTTTATATCTTAGAAGCTTGATTAATATTTGCAATATAGAAATGTCACGCCGTTTTTCAAGCAGGTTTGTCAGTTAATTAACATATTAATTAATACTTAATTATTTAACAACGATATTAGTTTTTTTCTAAGCAACCATAAAAATTACAGTATCATGTTTCTTTATCAGCAAGTGACATTGATTTTATTTTTATTAAATATATTTAATTTTATAATTTGTATTTATAATTAGCTTTTGGCTTTTCAATGGAATTCGAGCTTTTTTTTTTATTTTTTTTATTGCAATCTGTCATTTGAGATATTCAGCAATTGGTGCGTATGTTAGCATGTCTTGTACTGAGTTCGTCCTTTTGAACTCATTTCATTTTGTCCCTATATAAGGTCTTGGGGAAGTTTTTTCTTAAGCCTTCTGGGTGCCGTTATTGGGTTCATCAGGTTTATAGCCAGTGGATTGGGATGATTAGCGATTCGGTCTCTGCATGTCTGTATCATCTCTGAGATTTCTTCTTGGACCGATTTTATGCCAAGCTCCAAATGGAGTCTGTTGTTTGTGACATACCAGGGTGCACCAGCTATCATTCTTAGCGTTTTTGATTGAAACCTTTGTAGTATTTCAATATTTGATTTTGCTGCGGTTCCCCACAGTTTTAGGCCATAAGTCCATATAGGCTTGATCGTTCATTTATAAATTAATAGTTTATTTTCGAGCGACAATTGAGAGTTTTTGTTAAGGAGCCAGTACATGTTTCACACTTTTTGGCCCGCTGCACACCGTTTGGTCAGGATGTGTTTGGATCATGTCAAACGTCTGTCGAGATACACGCCAAGGTATTTCGCGTAATCGGCTTGCAGTAACTGTACTCCATTTAGATTTACTGCCGGACACGTATCTCGTTTAGTAGTAAAAGTAACTTGTATTGATTTGGTTTCGTTAACTTTGATTCGCCAATTTTGCAGCCACTGTGATATTTGGTCAAGGCTTGTTTGGAGTTTTTGTGAGGCTATGTCTGGTCGGTGGTCAGCTGCAAGAATTGCTGTGTCATCAGCAAAAGTGCCCGTAACAACACCTTCTATGACTGGGAGGTCGGCTGTGAAAAGCAGGTACAGTATTGGGCCCATAACGCTTCCCTGGGGAACTCCTGCTTGGATCGGATAGAGAGACGTAGTTTCAGTTCCCTGTTTAACGTAGAAGTGTCTGTTGTGTAGATATGATCTGATGAAGTTGTAGTAATTTATGGGTAGGTTCTTTTTAATTTTAAACAGCAGTTCCTCGTGCCATACCCGATCAAATGCCTGGGATATGTCCAAGAAAGATGCAGAACTATATTGGTTTGACTCAAAGGCATTATGGATATTTTTGACCAATCGATGGACCTGCTCAATGGTTCCATGTCTCTGATGAAAGCCAAACTGGTGATCAGGCAGTAGATTATTATCATAGATATGTGGCATTAATCTTCGCAGAAATAAAATTTCCACAATCTTGGAAGTTATTGGTAGCAAGCTAATAGGTCTGTACGATTTCACATCAACAGCATTTTTGCCAGGCTTGAGGACCATTATTATTTGGGCCACTTTCCATTGGGGAGGAATCGAACACGTACGTACGATTGCATTGTACAGGATTGTGAGGAATGAAATTCCTTCCTCTGGGAGCTCTCTTAGAATTTTGGCAGTTATTAGGTCATAGCCAGGTGCCTTGTTGATATCAAGTGTATCAATAACAGCTTTAATTTCTCTCTTAGTGAAATTCGAAATAGGGGGATCGAGTTGGTGGCATTGATTCAGAAAAGTTGACACTTCTTGCGTTTTGGGGGAATTTATTTCGGGATTTGGTACAAAGACGGATTTTAAGTGTTCGGCGAATGTAACTGCTTTTTCCGCTTCACTGGCTGCCCATTCATTGTTCTCTTTGCATAGAGGGGGTGGGTTTGAGACTGGACGTTTCATATTTTTTGTGACTTTCCACAGTGAGTAATCAGTAGCCGATGTCACGTCTAGACTTTTTAAGAAGGATTGTATGCCTCCGTTCTTGTTATCGCTAAGTGCTGATTTTAGCTTAGATTGCAAGTAGTTTAGATGTTTTTTATCTGATGCATGTCGAGACTGTTGCCATTTTTTCCTAGCACTACGTTTTTTAGTCAGGAGTTCACGAATAGACGGAGGACACTCGAGTTTGCGGTTTGTGTCTGTAAGTGTTGGGGTAGCAGCCCAGGCAGATCTTTGTACACAATAGTTGAGGTGTTCAACAGCTTCCATTATGTTCTCTTCTGTTTTCATAGGTAGTGACTCGTCCAGGCATTGAGCCATTAATTGCCTAAAGAGATCCCAGTCAGTTTTGCGTGTGTGCAGCTTACATGGTTTTGGAGCTAATGTGATGGACCTTTTGAGGGTCATTTCTACAGGTGAATGATCAGAAGACAAATCTAGGCTATTTCTACTTGTGATAAAGCTGCTAGGGAATCCTTTGGTTATGAAGAAATCTATCACATCTGGTATTTTTCTTCTATCAGTGGGCCTGTAAGTGGGTTGCCCAGGCAAGACAAAACTAAGATTTTTAAGAAACTAAGAATTTACATTTTTAGTTGCCGTCCCTTTGTTGTTACTGTACGCAAGGGAGGAAGGTTGGAAGGAGGTTGGTGTAGGTCTCGGTGGTGCTTATCTTGCTGTAAGACACTCATCTATAAAGTGCTGAGCAATAACCGGAACATACACCCAAGTGTGCGGAGTTGGGTTTCATGTGTCACCAACAAGTTCATCATACACGTCCATGCTGCCCTCAGACCGCCGTGGTGGGCTGGGGGTAGGCTCACTACTATACCAGTGAGTCGTCCCTCCTGGGCAATGCTACAGTCCTTAGGACCCCGCACATTCCATCTACTCCTGGACTGCAGTAGCAGAGTATGATGGACGAAAGCGAGCCCTAGGCGCTTTAACCTAGTATACAGCTAGGGAAGACAACCCTGAATTAAAAACCAGTGTGTAGCTCAAACGAGCTGCCCCAGACCGTAATCCTGTGGTCATGTCTCGCAGGAACGGGGGTCTGAGCTTCGCCACTTGGACCGCGAGGAAGACCACCTCTATAAAAAAACCCCTAAATCCTAAGGTGTGGGAAGTGCCAACAGGACTCTTTGGCTGAAAGGACAGATCAGTCACTAGCGACCAAACTCAACGAAACAGGCGACTCGTCGATCTATGTAGCCCTCTATCGGGAATAGGCGTCACCCTAGGTAGCGACCGTATTATCGTCCTATACTCGTGATAACAAAAATGAGTGATCCAATCAATAATTAAAATAATGATAATAAAAATGAAAACCGCACCAAGATTAATAAAAACCAACCAGAGCAGATAAGCCATAATGTAATATTTGAAAGTCGACCTAGAACACATTCTCTGGGTAACTATCCAACCACAACCTACCCAAAAACAAAGTACTGACCAAGAACCATAAGGAAGATGACTGGAAGGAAGTCACCGGTAAGAAAAGACCGCACTCAAGCCCTGAAAATGTTGGAACACAAAAACAAACAAAACTGGATACATACTGGCTATCTCAAACTCAACCGATACCAACAACAAATAGTTTTACTTAACTAGCAGAAGAAGAAACCCAAGTAGACAACACCACTACTGTAGAAAAGACAACAAAACCACCTTCAATATTTGTTGACAAAGTGGGTAATGTCCGACCTCTACTTAACATGCTTAATGAACATGCTCCAAATATGTACGCTTTGAAGGTCCTCCACAATGATCAAGTCAAAATCCAGACCAAATCTGCCGATACATACAGAATTATCGTCAAACAATTAAAACAAAAACAAACTGAGTTTTTTACTTATAAGCCTAAACAGGATCGAGCGTTCAAAGCTCTGCTCAAAAATATGCATCCATCTACTAACCCTGATGACATCAAAGAAGCATTAAATGGTATGGACTACAGCTGCATAAACGTTTGGAATATCAAACAAAGAACCACAAAGAAGCCATTGCCCATGTTCATTATTGAATTATTACCGAATGACAACAATAAGCGGATATATGAAGTTAAAAGCCTAATGCAGTGTATAGTATCCTTTGAACCTCCTCGACCAAAACGGGAAATCCCACAATGTGCGAAATGCCAACAATATGGACATACCAAAACTTATTGTCGCCGACAACCTAAGTGTATCAAATGCGCTGGTGACCACCTCTCCATTGACTGCCAACTGAAGGATGGTTACCATCGCAGAGTATACATTTGACCAAGTCAAAGTATACTCTGCGATGGTAACCATCCTGCAAATTACAAAGGCTGTAAAATCTATCGAGAACTTCAAAATCTGAAATTCCCAAAAGCCCCAGATCGTAGATTCAGGAATAAAAATCAGTTTGATAAAACAGAAAGTCATGAACAAGACACACTAACGGCTCATAAAGAGAACTCTCAGAATACCATACGACAAATATATAGCGACGTATTAACCAAAGGACATCAACTTCCACAAAATAGCGACATACGTACAAATGATATGCATGAAATAATGGACTTATTGAAACAAGTGATGCAGCAATTGATTACATTGACAAACCTAATAATAGCACTCACGACGAATCTCTCAAAATAGATTGCTTAAAAATAGCTCTATGGAATGCCAATGGGCTGCCACAACATACCCTTGAGGTTCAATCGTATTTGCAGACACATAATTTTGATATCTTGCTAGTCTCTGAAACCCACTTTACAAAAAAGAGTTATTTCCAAATACAAAACTATTAGACTTACCATACAATGCACCCTGATGGAACTGCACGTGGGGGGAGTGCAATAATTTAAAAACATAATATTAAGCATTACGAAACAGTACAATATTGTACTGAAGAGATCCAAGCAGCAAATGTGTGAATCGAAGACTGGGTAGGATCTTTTGTAATATCGGCTGTCTACAGCCCACCGAAACATAAACTTAAGGAAGCAGATTATGTAAGGTTTCTCGCCACACTGGGCCACCGATTCGTTGCTGGTGGAGATTATAATGCGAAACATCATTACTGGGCGTTAATTATATTTTTTTTCATAATTGCAATTTTAATACAATTTTTGTTTTAATTCATTTAATAGAATACAAATAAATAAATCAACATGTAAATCTAAGTTTGCCATGAGCGAGTTTCAGCAAAATTATTGTTTTAGAGCCAAATATTATTTAACAAGAAATTAAAAAATGTTTGCAAATCTTACCACAAGGAAGTGAAATGGGAATGCATAATGTGTATTGACGTAAAATTGTTAATCGATTCTAGAAGTTTTAAGAATCTTTTATAAAGCAGGTAGTAACCAAGGAGAAATTTTTCAAAATTCTACCTTTCATATATATATATATATATATATATATATATATATATACATATATATATATATACATATATATGTACATATATATATATATATATATATATATATATATATATATGTGTGTGTGTAAATTAAATGGCCTAATTAACGAAAAACATATATAAATAATCAAATAATAATGAAGCATTTGTACATAGTTTTTGGATTTCAATACTTGAAGGATTTTTAAACGGTTCTTTTTAATTAAAAATATTTTTTTTTAAAAATGTAAGCAATAACTATGAAAATATTTTTTGAAATTGATCCTGAAGGCATGAAATGATCCTGAAGTCATGAAATGGGTTTTCTAAATTCGAGAAAATCGAAATAGGAAAATCTAACAGATGCGTGGCCCTTATGAAAGATTCAATTATAAGTGGCCATGCACGAAAGTTAATACTTACAGTAAAGGTTATCTAATATTTTAGCTCAGTGAAAACGATAAGATATACTTGAAAATTTGAAAATAGGTTTAGTTTTGTTATAGAGAATGAAAATTTTTCTTATAGTGAATTAAATGTATGAAGGTGAATGGATAAGAGTTTTAGAGATGGTATGGCTGATTCTTGGGTTTATTATCAATGATTGTTTTTCGACCATGTTTCACCCCGTAGTTTGATTAGAAAATGGTTAGTATAGTAATTTTCGAACTGTGCCATTTTTTTAAACTGTGCCATTTTTCAAAATATGCCATTTTTCGTGTTTGTCATTTTTTGAACAATGCAAAGTAGATAATTTTGCAAAATCCTTTCTTTATCCGGGCATAGTACGTTACTACAATAATGAATTCCATAGGAGGAAAAGAGGAGTCGATGAATGTGGATGGATAGTTAGGTGTCGAGAAAGAATATGCCATGGGCAGACTATGCACGGTACACATAAATAATACCTAGGGGTTGCGATTTTTGTGTACTTTACCTAGAAATACGTGATATGCGATTATTTGAAGTATCAAGAACTCTAAATAATGTACACAGCCCACCTTTCAATCTGTTTGCAAAGATTTAGTGTTAATAATACTAACATATAGCGAGGGAGAACATGTATTTCGCCCATTACGAAAATACATTTGGCATATCTGGGAAAGGAGATTTAAATTGTTTAGCTAAAACTGTAGTTCCGCCTCAAGTCATCTTCTGTAAACTTTGAGACAAATTCTCAAATTTACAGAGGTGAGAGTCATTCTCTCACGTTTAATTTTACTTGGCGTTCTCGCATGTAAACCCATACTTTAGCTTGGGTATTTTATTACCATGCGTCTTATATAGCAGAAAATATTATTTACAAGGAAGTATTTTAAAAAGATAAACTTACATACCATATTCATCAACTCAAAATATTACTGATTATTTCTTCCCCGTCGTCACACCAATACACGCGACCTAACCAATATAAAGCTGTACTTACCTATAATTGCTTATTAATCTACGGGTGTGCCCCTTGTTGGTGGGAAATAAATCGTCAGAAATTTACTCTTTTAAGGGTCGTATAAACAAATATGTTCTAATTATTAAATATATAGGTAGTTATATTTAGTAGGAAGTTGCGCTATTCAGGTCATGTTGATATTTCACAGCGTAGGTAAACTGCCATATTTCATTTCGTAGAATTTCTACAAGAATTGTTTGAACTACTTTATTATAATATTTCTATATAACTTATCCAAACTAATATAATAAATGAAAGTTTGTTTGTTTGTTCTACTTTCTGCTAATACTGCTATTACATAAATAATTTCGTGCTAACCATTTTCAAGAAATTTGGCGTACAAATGGCCAATGGCAGAGAGATAAACCTAGTAAAACTTTGATCAGGGGGAAAGTTAATACCGCGTAAACGAAACCGGCACTGGCATCAGCTAGTATATCAATATGACGATAAAAATCAATCGAAAACACTTATAAATTGATTAATAATTAAAATTGTTCTCAAACAAAATTTTTCGATTTACTTTCGTTCTTGATAATTGTCATTACGTGTGTTTTAAGTTTTCTATGTGTAAGACTCGAATATAATCACTTTTAATAAAAATAGTTTATAATTTTTTCTTTCTTTGCTTGTATAATTAATTTTTTGATTGGTAAAACGTTCACCGCTTGAAAATAAACGCTTTCTTCTTCTTCTTTTCGTTCCTTTTACAAATCAGTAACCTGAAAAATTTTTGAAATACAAATTTTTACAGGACCTCATTTATTATTTTAACTCATCTTTTTCAATTTGACTGAAAGCCAGTTTTTCGTGAAAGTAAATAAATTCGTGTACAAATATGAAAATGTCATACATAATATTCTTACTAGAATTATAATAAATTTCAAGTTATTTCAGCCGCATAAAAGGGGTGAAAGGGTTTAAAGATAGACATGTAATTACCAAATCCAGTGTTATAACCTCATTTTGTCGTCTCGTTCTTAAGTAAGTTCTTTACGGTCAGTACATGAGAAAAATAAATATGAATGATCATTTTTAATTTTAAAAGATTAAAACTTTATTCTTATTATTATGTCTGAGAAAGGCGATAATCGACTTAAAGTTTAGTTTATCAGGGAGCTGAGTTTTACATATGTTTCTTTGATAATACATTTTATATATATATGAATTTTTCTGATGTAATAATTTTAGTATAGTTTAGAATTTTCCAATTTATTAATGACCACTCGCCAGTGTTCTCACCCTAGCGCGATGATGTGGTTTGCGTGTGTCGTTGATCTCTAGAGCGAAGCTACCGTCGACATAGGCGGTAGCTTAGCTGCTGGAAGGGGCACCCAAGCCGGACAGGTTGAATTGGAGACACCAGACGAAGAGAAACACCCTGATCTTCCAGGTTGGGGGTTGTGCTTGGGGTTTACAACCCTGTTCATAAACCTCAATAAAATGCAGAAACTGGGCTCGCATTACCCAGACGACTCGGAAAGGAAAAGGACTTGAGAATTGGTACTTGGAATATTCGCACATTACTTAAAGCAGGCGCACTGGAAAACTTAATTTACGTTTTTGACAACCATGGTACGAATGTCGACAGGAACTGAGATGGCTAGCATACGGAATCATGGACAAAAAATAATGTAGAATATATTACAGCTGTCAAGATAAAATCCATCAATTCGGTGTGGGATTCATTGTGACTGAAAAGCTAGAAAACTTAATTTTGAACTTCCAAGCCATCAATATGATGCTTTGTAAAATTAGATTAAAAGAGAGACACTACAATACCACCTTGATCTGTGTCCATGCCCTACTGAAGAAACGGATGATGCAGAAAAAGACACATTTTACGACCTTCTTACAAAATGCTATAACGCCTGTCCTGTACAAGCCATGAAATTGGTTATTGGAAACTTTTACGCTAAGATTGAAGAAGAAAAAATTGTCAGATTCCATGCTGCTAGAGAAAGTCTTCATAACCCAGTGGAAATGGACAGAGTCTATTTGTGTTTGTTGTTTCAGAAGATCTGTTTATTGCCAGCACGGCATTTCCACACAGGAATATACGGAAGTATACTTGGCGATCACCAGATGGCTTAACTTTCAACCAAATAGATCAAGTAATCGTGGATAGAATATAACAGATAGATTATGAATCATGGTACCAGAAATGACTGGTTTGATGAGGAGTGCAAAAAAGCTACCAAACATAAAATCAATGGATATAGAATGACGATACAGAAACGCTTTACTACAGCTTCTAAACTAAAGTATAAAGAAATGAGGAAGGTGGAAAGAAGATAGATAAAAAGAAGAAGAAAGAGTTTTTTGAAGAAATGCTAGAAAACATGCAAACCTGAATGACCAGAAAGAATTCAGAAGATTCTATTAATAAGTTAACCACACAAGAAGGGAATTTAAGCCAGGAAACATCACATGTAGAAATGAGAATAGGGATCTGTTGGGCGAACTCCATGAGGTATTAGACCTATGGAAAATTATTTTCAAGATCTACTTGAAGGAAGAGATGAAACTGATGATCCACCTGATCCCACCCAAGGTACAAGTACATCCTTGGATGATCGTAACCACTCCACACCATCATTAGACCAAGTATAGGTGGATATTAAAAAACTCAAAGATAACAGACCGGCTGGTTCTGACTGTACACCATCAGAAGTACTGAAAGTAGATGAGTCCAACCTATTAAATATAATTCATTAAAATTATGGTAAAATTTTGGATTACGGAGAAAATACCCATTGAATGGGAAGAAGGCTCCATCCGCCTTATTTTTAAAAAGAGAGACCAACTTGAACGTTTTAATTATAGGGGCATTACACTTCTTAATATGGCATATAAAATATTATCAATCTAAAGAATACAATAATTTCATAGAATATGTAACAAATTTATAGATTTTAAGGCGGCATACGATGGCAAACGGAGGAATAAATTATTCGAAGCAATGGCTGAATTTGATCAATAAGCTTATAGCTTTAACTAGAGCAACACTTCATAGACGAGATGCAGGATTAAGATTCAAAACCGGCTATCACAATCTTTTATAACAGAAAGAGTTCTACACCAGGGAAATTCTCTTGCCTGTCTATTATTCAATTTAGCTCTAAAAAAGTGCATTCAAGATAGTGATTTAGATCGAAGAGGAACTCTGCGTAATAAATCTCTACAAATATTGGCCTACGCAGATGACATAGATATGGTTGGATTGTCAGAAAAGGCAGTTAAAGTAGCATTTTCCGCCTTTGAATACTCAGCAAGAGATATGGGCTTAATTGTCAACCAGGATAAAACTAAATACATGGATATCTCACATTCCATGGTAAACTATAATACCCCTTTGCGCATAAATGACGGAATCTTTGAAAAAGTTGATGAATTTAAATGCCTTGGCATAGTAATTAACAACAAAAATAAATTAAGGATAGAAATTGATAATTTAATTAAAAGTGCAAATAAATCCTTCTTTGGGCTGAGAAGACAACTGAGGTCTAAACTCGTCAGTCGAAAGATTAAACTAAAAATCTATAAAAATTTGAGCGAAAGGTCTTCAGAGCTATCTTTAGCACAGTGAAAGAAGTGGGTAGATAGAGAAGTAGATATAACTTTACGGACAACCACAAATTACCCAAGAAATCCGTAGTATCAGATTAAGATGGATCAGCCGCACGTGGAGAAGCCCAGAGGGGACTCCTATTAAAGTATTAATATTCAAAAAACCCCAGAGTACTCAACCGAGGGATAAGTCACCCTCTAGATGGATAGATGACATCGTAAATGACATAAAAACTTTGAACATAAATAATTGGAAAAGCATCGTGATAAGAGATGCTGGAATGAGGGCGTTGTAGAGGTAGACAAGACCTGCCAGGGGCTGTAGCGCTTGTAAAGAAAATGGTCGAGTTCTTTGCATTTTGCTTTCTCTTTGTTAAAGTAGTTCACAAACTACTAGACCGATTAACATGACACTTCCACTAAATCGAAGGTTGTCATTAATATTAATATTTAGACTACCTTTGGTTATTGTAGAATTTGTAGTTTCAAAAAATATACTTTAAGGTTCTTGGATTTCTACTCTTTATGTTAAAGTTATAAAAAACAATTGTGCAAGTTTAAAATATGATAGAGAGACATGTTTGGTACGACATAAATTTTATCCCAATGAAAGGGACTTGCAATCTAAACATAACTTACTTTGAAAAATAAAATATTGAATAATGACAATACGATTAAAGTTGCATGTAACAGCATGGTAACAATTAGTAGTAATTATAAGGAAAAATGGGAACATGAAGTAAATCGTACTTTATGACTTACGGAATATACGCAGGAAAAACCCTTTAATATTTTATGTAAAAAAAGAATGTTTGGAATCCTGTTATTTGAACATATACATACGTAAAAACATACACACACACACACACACATATATATATATTTATATATATATATATATATATACATATATATATATATATATATATATATATATATATATATATATATATATATATATATCTTGGTTTTCAATGAAAGAAAAAATTGAAAGATTTGACAGAACTATAATAGTCATTACAATGAACGATGTTTATTAATCGGCTCATCTATACTGTTACATGGATAAACATTTTATTACGACTTTAATTTTTCTTTTGATTACAAACTGTGTGAATTTGCATTTGCTATTAAGATTGGGTAGAACTGCAGTGCAGTATCGGTTTATAGATGAAAAAATGTGAAATATTGTTCTAAAGTGCCCATACATTAACTAACACACGCCATATGCCGTCTGGCACAGGAGTACTCGTATGCTAGTGATCCCTTAAGTCTTCTAATAGTTACGCATCCCTCATATGTGTAGCTTTCGTGAGATTTGCTTCCTCATGCAATTTCCCACAACATTTCTTGTCGAATCATGCTAAGGAAGATGTTGAATATTGTAAAGTGTGTCACATGAATACTGGTCGGGTTTTAGTAGTAGGCAGGGAAAGGTTTATATTCAATTCAAGATATTGATGGTTCTTCTTTCTTATCTACTATTTTTATTAGATTATTTTATATAATATAGCTACAGATTCAACGTTAGGTTTTCAAAAGGTTTATTTTCATTCAAAGTTGCATTTCTGTATAAAATTCTGATTTATTATTTATAATAATTACGTATAGGAAAACGTGATCTAGATAAAGTATGCTGAATTTTTGATGAAATACAAGATATTATTTCATTTTCATATTGAGGTTTGTTTTAAAACTTTGGGTAGATTGTAAATAAAGAAATGTGAGCCTGCATCGGATGCCTGTCCGATGAGAAATATTTAAATTTTTTTGTATGGAAATAATTTTATTTGCACGAGGTGAAAACGAAAAAAAAGGAAATATTCAGATACTTGTTAACAATAAAATACTAATTTAATTTTATTATTTTATTTTTAAGATATAATTTATCACACAAATATTTCTTAAGAATCTATATAGACGCTATTACTTTTTTTAACTCATATTTAACTTAATGATTTTAATATTTTAAGACAGTTTAACGCAATACACCGATATAAATGAGTAAAATTGTAAGCGTTTGTAAACAAGAAACAATGCTAATACACTATACACATGTAAAGTATACAAACACTACTGTATGTGTGTAGCAGAGAGTAAAACATTAAGTCGGAAAGAGCTGAGAGGACGTGACGCTGGCCGAATGACACGTCGCGATCTGCTATCAGAAGGTTTTAACTCCCATCCAAACGCAGTATTAGATGTTTCATTTCAAAATCTCTATAAATCGTATAAATCTTGGTTTTAATTAAATAATTTAATTTAATTGTTTCTTATGATTTACTATTTTCAAAACAGCGGAGTTCCGAGTTGGATTAGAGTGACATTTCCCTTGTCAGGGTTTATACAGTATATTATTATGGAACTCATTTTAGAATTTCATTAAGATATATATAGTATGACGTTGACAAAAAGCGATAAATATCAGAATTTATAGGAAAGAAAATAATATTTCTATTCATGTTAGTAAATTGATTCTTTTAAATTTTTTATTTATATTAAAAACATACAATATTACATTTTTTAAAGTTGTTCCTTTACGTATTGACTAAAATCAAATTTGATTTGTACTAGTGTAAAAAAGAATAAAAGGCTACGAGTTTTTTAGACCAAGATAATTAAAAAAAAAACTACCCAATCAATTTTGAAAATTATACTGGCTAATATATAATTCTGACAAAGCTACATTTCACTCGGGATATGAGGGATGCTGTGGAAGCGATTGGAATGATAATAGTCGGAGAAAAACGTCTATATTTAGAAGAAGATTCATGGAATATGCCAAACAGTAAGTTAAAGATTGTAAAGTAATTTTAGAAGTAACTTGTATAATACATGGAATCATTGTTTATCGTGGAATTCGTGGGAGGTATCAAAAAATAATTTTTTGTGACGTAATTTTATGTGTGTTGTCTTTGTTGGCAGCTTTTTTCCATAAACTGTAATAATCTTCTGGTTATGTTATTCAAAAGTTATAAGGCCGCAGCCTGCATACCGCTCCGCTGTTTATGTACGGAGACTCGACCCACTTGCAGTCTGGGTGCCGCATCCGCTGGCACCATCGTCATTGGCCGTCACCGTCGTCAGGTGCAGTGCGATTGTGGAGAATGTCAGCAGGTCAGTGGACATTGCCAAATCATATGTTCTGAGTATCCCAATAATTCCGAACGATATTCTATTCGTTTTCAAGTGTTTTGTTGAATAACTTCAGTGGTAGTCCGTTTTTATGTGAGAGATATTTTCTTCAGAGGCCGTTTAACTAAGAGAGTAAAAATGTTGTATAGTTTTAAGTTGTTGGCCAAATTACTGACATAAAGTACGAAAACTTGAATATTTCTATTTTTAGGGCCATTTTTGGGTGGTAGTTGAAGAGGTGAAAAAATTCGTCTTATATTATGTGGGTTTTCAAATGACTAGCGTTTTTGTGTTTCCTCGCACTTTGTCCAAGTGAGAGTTCGAAAGTATATAATTTGGTTTAGTCAATCTAATTTATGCAAAAAACGAAAAAAAACTTTTTAAACATTTCCTGGTTGAAATAAATTTACTCTTAATCTCTTCTCTCATCCTCTCTCTAGAAATATCTCTGAAAAATTTGAAAAAAATCGAGAAGAATATTATAAAGAAAAAGTCAAGTGTAGATTGAAAAAAATATTAGCATAGTAAGAAATGTTTTTTTAGAAACAATAATTTCATTTTAATTTAAATTACAGCCAAAGTGTTGGCATTAACGAAAATAATAATTGACATCATTTAGTTACAATAAAATGCATAAAACATTAGAATTGTATTCTTCATGTTGTCATTATTTATCAAGTATTGCAGTGTTAACCGTGTTACAGTACTTGATATGTTTTCACAATTGTACGGAATGATAATTTCGCAAGTTTAACTTGCACTTGGCCGGGTTTTTGTTTAAACCTTTCTAACAAATGCCTTATAAGATTTAACCGCTTTAAAATTATCTTTGAAAAATATATTTTAGGCTTTGGTTTCCATTTAATTTTTATTTGAACCTTTCAAACAAATACCTTATAACCTTTAATCGCTTTAAAATAACCTTTGAAAAGAATATTTTAAGCTTTGGTTTCCAGTTAAAATGAATAAGTTAGCATTGACATTTGGAAGATATTATTACGTACTAAGTACAAAGAATTTTGTAGGTGGCATCTTTGTTTACCTTAAAAACAATTTGCAAAGTTCATTGTTAGCACCAATACTAAAAAAATACTGACTTGCACCCGTTATTGATGAACCCACATCCATAAAAACTTACTCGTTCGTCGGATGCTTGTTTTTTGCGTAGTTTTTCATGCTCTCAGAGATCGTAAGGTAGTGACGTAATAAAGTCTTCAAATTGTATTAAGAAAAAAAAGCGTTGGTCTCAACATATTAGGTTCAATAGCTTTCAAATCCTATTGTACAAAAAAATATGATCCTTTTTTATCATGTGGTAAATTAAGAAGTTGACTGGAAAATGAAATTAAACGAGCATTTACTTACTTTTGAATTAAGTTCTAGCTTTCACTCTGATTTAGACTAGACTCACATTATGATTTGGCTGTCAAAATATTCTTTAACCGGCAAAAAACATAAAAGCTGTAAAATTCGAGTTAAATTTATACTGCGGAACTTTCGTATATATTTATCTATATTTATAAATTTTAATATTGAAGGAATGCAAACGTAGTATTTATACATTTACAAATATTTGTATTCTTTTTCTCCACGTATACTTAATATTACGAAAAAAAACTTTTAAAATCCAAATTTTAAATCACACGATGTATGAAATACCAAAAATTGAGTACTTAATTTATCCCCTCTAAAATTTTCCGAGAAATATTTTTTCAGTTTTACCTCTTATGCCAGTTTATTTACTTCAGTTTCATAAGTTATTTACTTATATGCGGGTTAGGTCAGTTTACGCGGGTTAATATGCTTTACAACTCCAACGTCCAAAGTTTCTAAGAAAAAAGGCTGTCATAAATGGACAAACGAACGTACACGTTAATGTTCTTATAATAGTTCCTTTTTGTTTAAATTTGTCGGATTCTAATCAGATGAATTTCAATTTTTATTTTGGTGCGCAGACAGTGACTTTCGTTTTTGGTTAAAATTAGTAGAGCACACAGATTCAGAGCAACGGATATCTTTCCCTAAACCAGAAAATCACTGGCAACGAGCGAGTTTAAGAGAGAGAGATGACAGTTACGTTGATACCATTTTTATTTATTTATATTAAAATAATTTAGCATGACTCATGGTTTTAAGTTTTGATAGCTACCCGATATTAAACATTTTTATATGTAAAAATTAAACACGGCTGGCTGGCTAACATATCAACGCTCAGTCTAAATCATAGTCCTACTACTGAAAATTACTTTTTAAAACTCCATCCTTAGGGGATAAGGACTAAGCATGTATTCTTTTTAATATTTTAATTATTCAGGCTATATTTATATTGTTCTAGCACGAGGGTATACAAGTGTCTAAGCACTTGGAAAGTCTTTTGGGCGCAGTAGGCGATAAAACTTCTAACCATCAAGACTTTCATCATCGAAACAGCATTCTTACGGAACGGAAAAGTGCAGGGAATCGCAGAATATTATGGCGATGCTGACTTATTACAAAACTATATATTAACTTATGATTGTGTTAATTGTAATTTGATTATATGTTGTATGCAATGGGTTACTTGAGAAGTTTTTAGTTCATTAAAACGCTTATACAACTAGCCTCCCATATATGATAGAACAATAAACTCCAAATGCTGAAAAAATTATTTTGCAATCTTCAAATTTGACGGACCTATTATTATTAACGATTAAAAAATTAAAAACAAGTGTTATGATATTAAATATTTTGAGTATTGATTATTAAGATATATCTTATTGTCCAATGCCAAATTGTGAAATAAAAGACGGCTCTGCCTGACAGATAGATGGACGCGTAAGCGTATAAAGATTCCATTTTTTCCTTTCGAGATATGAAACCCCAAAAATAATTTTATGATTTATTATTGAACCGGTATCACGATTATTTTATAACTCTGTTAGTATAAAAATAGATAATCATGTCAAAATGAATGGGTTCGCTTCATTTTTGAAAGAATAGAAATTAAATATGAACGCTAGTAGAATATTTTTAAATAAAAATGTCTTACCTACTGGAATTTTAATTATTTTTGCAAATAAATGAGTTTACAGCGAAAATGCTACCCAACGACTGTCACATTTACTTGCCACTAAATTATTTTTTACATTTCTTGTAATTTTGAATCATATGCTCAGCAAAATAATTTTCACAGTAATATAATTTTAAAGTAATGTAAATTTTATTAAGCGCGTTTATGAAGATAGCTTTTTTGAATAACATTTTTTGTTACTTCTTTTTTTTATTCTAAAAAATATCATCTTTTCCAAACTGAATTTTATTTATGTAACGCCTGATCTATTTTCATCTTTTATGAATTTAAAATGGCATAGTTTTGCTATTTTTAAATATAGTTATGTAATAATTTTCATAATTACTTTCAAATTGTAATCTAAGTGGAAAGTACGTTTTGAAAGAATCCAGAACAGGAGAAAGGAGATAGAAGACAGGCATTGCCAGTGAATTAACAATACTAAATATAAAGAGGAAATAGGAGTAGAATAAATAAATAGAAGAGAGAATAGGAAGAGGAAATAGGAAAGAGGAGAGGAAAGAGGAAATATAAAGAAGTCAGTCTAAAATTGTATTCGTGAAGATGCCTTCAAAAGAAAATGTCACCTATGACATTTTGATTAAATATTTTTAAACGGTTGCGGAAACAATTAGCACCTCTCATTTTTTGAAAGTTGGATGATGATGCTGGAGAGTGATTCTGATAAACATTGTGGGATTAGACGAAGTACAATATTTGGAGCTACAAAAAGTGAAGCTAAGTTTTTTTACAGAAATGAACGTTTAGAAGATGGTCTGCTTCCCAAGTTGTAAAATTAAATCCATAAGTTTAGTAATTACACATCACGAAAAATAATAAATTAAATGAATATCCTTTTAAAGTCTGAATACGCAATAAACAGAAATATAATAGCTATGTTGAATGCATGTTTTTCACTTAAATTAAATAACTAAACATCCAAATAATTAATGCCCCAATAATTTTTGCTAAGTATATGATTAAATTATGGAGATAGTTATATTGAAAAGTATATAGTATAGGATACTGAGACGGTCTTATCATTTCTATTTTCGTACCAGATACGTATCAAATTAAAGTACAGAGCTGGTTTGATCACATATATAGGTAAGTGAATTTAAAAAATATTCTAGAAAAGTACATGAGAAGGACGGAAAATATGTAGATTAGTATCGATATTACATTTATGAACATTTCCGTTTGGTGGTCGAACGCTTCCATTAATTTTAAATATTTTGAAATTTTTATGCCAGTCGTTATAGATTAATGTAATATGAGTCACTTTGCAGATAAGAAAATAATGTCCTGGGCTAAATCCACATTACTAAAGATAATTTTTGCTAGCATATAAAGCGTGGATCTCTTTTTTAACCATTCATTTGTATTTATCGCCACATTTAGACGTGAGTATCTTACCTTTAATGTCCAAAATTGTCGTTTGTTAATTATTATGTACCATATTTATTTTAAGATAAATTGAAAAGTCGGTAATTTTAAAAATATACTGGTCTAAACTACTGTATCTTAACTAATACAATTTTAGATCTTATTATTGTGTACATTTTCATTCGATAAATAACGTTTTGAAGATACACCAAGCATTTGTTCATCAGTATGACTAATGTCACTATAAAAAAACAAAAAATAATTTCGGCCATTCGTCAGCAAGTTCAGTAATTCGTAATGTACACAACTGTATTTTAAGGTATATTTCTTGAGGTATATTCAATGTAGTATCTAATGGTAATACATTAAAACCTAAATTTCACTAGGTTACAGTAGATATAATAAAAGGCTTTTTTATACAAATATTACTAGGTCTGTTCAATTATTATAAGGCAGAAAAAGGAACTGAGTGATATCAAATTATACACATTTAGAAACGTCGTTTTTTAACTTGGTGATGCCAAGAAAATTATAAAATAATAAAAAATAATCTATGAAGCTATTACTGTTAAATACTAAACTTTAGATTCAATCATTGCGTGTTATTTATAAAAAATCTGAACTGAAAATATAATAATTTAGAAAATGTTATGAAAATAAGAAAATACCATGAAAGCTTAAGTAAATTATTAACTGTCTATTATGAAGAAAACCGTTTAATAATAAGACATGGTCTAAAATAAATTGTTAAACGCATTATTTGAATATACTATTCAAATAATGCACAGAAAACGATACACCACAATACCATGTGATAAAAACGGATATAATTTTTTGTACTAGCACAGTTTCAGTTTAATTATAAAACTATTTACCTATTAGCACAGCTAAAACTTTGTCGATCTATTTGTGGAAAATTCGCTAAAACATTGTCTCGACCTCAGCCTAACTTTAAAGTGTATGCCTTGATTTATACGAGAGTAGATTTCACACAGGTCGTAATGCAGGTACGCCCTAAGTTCTACATAAAACCGTATCGGATGAGCTATCTTAGTGAGAATTTCCGATCGCGTTATGGCAAATAGAAGGCAGGTCCGTAGTTATTGGCAAACAGGTTTAGGGTCGCAGAGGGGCTTACTTTGTTTTGCTGTTGCGAAGCTAAACAAGGAACTATTTTGAATTGTATTATTTTATGAAAGCAGTAGCATGTTTTGTTAGTGGGAACTGGTAAAGGAGTAAGCGTTGGCTATTTTGTTGTCACTGGTGTAAATCTTTAACAACCTGATGTAAATTACTTCGGAATCGAAAATTTCTTATTCGAAATGTTATGTACAACAGTACCTTCACTATTATTACATACTATTGAAATTGAGATGAATATGTTTTCAAATTAAATCGACGGTATGGGTATTTATTTCAACATTTCTCTTTGATTATAAAAAACACAAAATAATATTAAAGCTATTTAATTGAAAAAATAAGTGATTTTAAAAAACATTAGAATAATTAAATAACTGACATCTTAATAATCCTAGTAACCATTTACTCTGGGTAATAGCTCAGTATACTTATGTTTATCATATATAATTTAAAACGCAACTGTTGAAAGAGTTTGTCATTTTTACGTCTTTTTCAATTGTTTTTAGGGCGTTTAATTTGATCAAGTCCGTCAGTATTTTTGCACGTCTGTATATCATAGCTTCTCAATTATTTCAGTTTAAGACAGTTTATGAGGCAATTTTACGGAAGACCTAAATTAATTAACGTAGACTATTCGTTTACATAATTATATCTGGTAAGCTCAAATACTAACGTGAACATGTAGTGTTGTGATGTTAGACGCAGATGTAGTTAAATCAAATGAACAATCTGTTTACATAAATATATGTGTTGTGCTCATATAAATACGTGAACAAATAGACATAGCCGAATTGTAATTTTACACGTAGATGTAGAGAAACTTAATTGTCATTTTACACGTAGACATAGCCCAATTAATTGAACTATGTATCCAAAAACTGTGTTCACATATTATATCGCAATTTTACACATATACCTAGTTATATTAAACGAATTATGTTTTAGGTCTTATGTGGGTAGTGCTCACATAATTACCTGAGACATAGTGTTGGGGTTTTACATGTAGCCGTAGTTGAATTAAGTGAACTAAGTATATAATTATATGCGTTGTGCTCATGTGGTTAAGTGAAAACATAGTTCTGGGCCACGTTGCCAGAAATCACGATTCGTGGTGCAAAGCGCTCGTAGAGTAGAACTTCAAAACTTTTCAAAACAATGTAAAGCGTAAATGAAAATTATTTTGTCAATTTGTGTTAATAAATTAAAGAGATATATACAACCTTTTTTGTCATATGCATCTGAAAGATATATAAGGAAATATATTTCCATAGTGCAAAAATAATATTTTTCACTATGGAAACGTATAATTTAATAAAAGTGTTCTGAAATGTTTAAACTTCTGTGTGTATCAGAATGTAGGAAACGCATATACTGTGTGTTCCACACGTAGTTAACAGTTTTTTTTAATATGTAGCTAGAATGATTAACGTTCACTCAATATCAAATTCTTAATCCAAAGGCTATTGTGATTTGAGCTTTTAGTTATGGTGACTATGAATTGATGTGCAATTTAAATTACAGTGCCGTTTTCATTCGTATAGTTACCGAATTGAATAAAGTAGTAAACGAGTCCAAAAAGCTATACAATAAATCTTTTATTTTATTTATTGATTGTGCTTTCAATGTTTATTTCTTGGAAGAAAATATGAGGAACTGACAGTTTTGAAATTAATGTGTGATTTTTTATTGTTAAATTAAATAATAAAAGTAAATCAATCACATACGGAGTTCCAATTTAAAAATAAAATATCATTTAGAATCTTTAACTAAAATCGGTGTGGCTAATTGGCTTTAAAATTATATTCGTTAAAAATACTCTTTCACCGAGAAAATATCAGTTCAGCGGATCACCGGTCAGACACCTAACAATAGTTTTAAGACTCGGATTTCGGTCGCCCAACTTGACCGCTCGGGTGTCTCCCGCTACGTTAATTTTACGGCGTGGACCACGTAAACCAATCACATAAGTACGCTGCTGGGCTTTGCATACAAAGCAGGGCTTATGGACCCGTTCGATACTAAACCAAACTTTTCTACGGCGCTACGATAAAACAGTGACCATGCAAATTATAGCGGTCGTAGGCGAACTGCACAGCGAGTTGAGTGGAAAGTTGCTATGTGAGTAATGTGTGTTAAATTTAAAGTATTCTGTTAAATTACAAGTTTTTTTGTATTAAAACCCATTTTATTCTCCTAAAAATAGCATGTGGCATTGTTTAAGTTACCATTTTGTTCAAATATGCATACAAACATCTTTTATTTTCTTATTTTTTATTCCTCTTTTCCAAAATGGATACATATATGTACTAAATTTTACTGCAGTTTCTTCAGTAATTTTTGAGTTATGACTGATAGGAAGTTGGTCAGCAGATTCTATTTTTTTCTAAATCTACTACTTGTAGTCTCATGTCATTGTTAAATATTTTAAAAAATTAATATTAATTATATTTATGTTAATATCTAAATTTTTTCTGTAATTAATTATTTGATAAAATAATTTTATTTGGACGTTTGTGCAATTGTAATATGTATTACTACGACAAATCCAAAAAAAGGCCCATAAAATTTTAAAAAGTAAAGCGGAACACTTTAATATTTTTTTTATTCTTAAAATAAATTTGAATATGAAAAATGAATGAATATGAAAAATTTAACAACCCCTTGTGTTTTTATAATGGCTATGTCGCGATTTAAATGAGTATTGAAATTTTATTTTTGGCACAAAAAGGGTTTCAAAAATAGTTTCGTTCATAATTTATCCTAAAAAAGTTATTGCTATTTATGTTATAATTCTATTGTAACATATTGGTAGATAAATTGATTTTTTTCATAAGTTCAATTCCAAGGGGAAATTAAAATTTAAACATTTGAGAAGGCTTTGAAACGACGTTTTGTTTGTTGTCTATGCGTTTAAATATAATGTACTTATACGAGCATTACTAGGCTATAGTGGATATTGGTATATTAGTTTTTAAACACAACCGTTTTCACCCAAATCACTCTCATCAATGCACTTGCATTTGTATCTTTCGTTGTGAAAATAAAATTATGTTAAATTATGGATGACGTGAATGACATGCGAATAGCATAACATTATTGTGATAAATGACAACGTATACAAACAATTTTTCATGTGAAAATTCCGTAGCATTCATAACATTTATATGTATTTCAAGAACCAAATTATATTGACAATTTTACAAATTGAAAAAACAATAAAGCATTTAAATAAAGAGATTTATTTGTTATTTTCCGATCGATGAAATATATTTTTTCCCATTACTTGTTTCAGTATTTTTTATGAAAATAATTTAAAAAGAAAAAGAAAGTATTTCCCTCCTGCATTTAATTCATGAAATAAATACTTCCCCTGACCAGCGTTACCTTATTGAAAGAAATATTCCACAAAACAGTATTATTTAAAAATATCTAAATTAATAAATTTACTTTCGCATTGAAATGCGCGAAAAACTATTTTGTTTTCAACTTTTACCTATATGTGGCCTTCTTTATTTTCAATTGTTCCTAAATCAAATAACTGGATTTGCGACACCGTTTTCCTTGGGTTAAATAAAAAATATTTGCAAAATTCGTAATTTGTAGATTAAAAACCTGTTACTTAACAAAATATTACGCAAAGTTGACACCAGCACAGATAAGGTTATGCGTTTACTATTAAGACCTTCAAAACAGCTTCAGTTTGTTGTTAAAAATATGGTATGTTGTTGTAGTATGTAACAGAAAACTGAGCAGAGAGGTATTATGTTTGGAAAGTTAATGAGGAAAATCTCATGTATCGAAAGGATGTCATGTTTAATGAAATCAGGTTTTATTTATTGAATATTCATACCCCGAAATTATAAAATGCAAATGAGAATACTGAATATTTAGTTAAAATTACAAATCGTATAATTAATATAATTATTAATGTGGAGTTAATAAAAACGACTGAAGTCGCGGATGAAATCTGCGAATATATTGTACTGTGTTTAAGTCATCAATAAGTAGTGACTTGATTTACTGAAGCGGGAGATGTACAGCCCGGTCTTATTATCATTATATTGGAGAGAAAATGGCGATGACTTACATTTGCACTTTGTTATCTTAGCTTAGTTTTCCCGTTTTGAGCATGTACGGGAAAGAAAAACAAAACTGGAAAAAATAAAAGAAATGAAAGAAATTCATTCCTATTACTCTCTTTCATAGTGTGTATAAATTCAGTTCATTTAAACTATACTTGTTTTAAGAGAATTAAAAATGTAGAAGAAGTTTGTGTACTTTGTAATTATGTTCGTTACAACTATTACAAGATACATAAACACTTTTAAAAATCCTGTTAAAATTAGTGGGCATGTGATTCCAGAATTCTGGTTTTCCCTATAAGTGAATGTAAAGGCAGGTAAATTTTTTCAAGTAAAGAAATAATTATTAAATTAGCAATAAAGTGTCATAAGACATATTTAAAAATAATACTGCTATTAAAACTATACACTTCTTTGAAAAAAGTGACAAACAGTTACATTCATACACGAGAGTTTAAATCTATTCTCTGTTACAAGGCAAATGCTCTCTTCACTTAGGCAATTTTAACTTCAGGGATTTTAGTAAATTATGATGCATTATTCATATTGTTATTTAATAAAATATTACATATGATTATTGACTTGTTTCGCTACCCAAATTACGGATGCAAGCTGTAACATAATTTACAAATCATCAAACGTATTTTACTACTTTTTCGGAACATAAATGAAAATAGGGGAAGCTATAAAATGTCTTTTGATTCTTCTTTAAGCCTGAATATCAATTTTTAGGCTAAAATATCTTGAACTTTGAAATTTAAAGCAATTAATTTAATTGCTTTATATTAAAATATCTGATGATACGTACGCCAGCAAAAAACAAGAATAAGGTTTATCATGACTGAGTTATTTGGAAATATATTATCATTGTTTACCCAGTTGAACTTGGAGACGATACGATAAATAGGATAGAATAGTTTTATACTGGCGAGGAGGTGTAAAAATATGAATCCGTTTTCCTATTATAAATAAGGTAAGACAAATATAAATACAATTAATTAAATTCTTAAAATCGCATGAATACCATCATTGAGCATGCATTTATTGAATGCATATATCGAGGAAAGCATATTTGAGGTTAATATCCTTAAGTTCAAATTTCTCATTGTTTGCATACTTATTCAATAATATATTTTTATATTCTCAAGAATTTTACATACGACCATCACATTACTTCGCCACGGTACTTCACCATTAATGTACGTTCGCCCTCTGCTTCCATTCACCGACCTAAACAACATCGTGACTACAAGTTGACTCGAAACACAAAGTACTTAATCTTCTCAGCGAAACTCGAACAACAACCATCGCCGAGCGATTCCCAGCGAAGGCAAATAAAAAAATAAACCTGCTTCGATTGCCGGCGTCGAAGTTCGGAGCCGGGCGACAACTGTTTGTTGGTATTTTTAATTATAAAACTTGCAAAGAGTTACAGTCGACCTCAGTTTGCCGTTTAATGAAACCTAATAAATTTGGAGCGTGATTGGCGTGGTTTGTTCTTTTTCAGTTGACCAAATTGCATTGTTGTGTTAATGGCGAAGTATGCACGCCAGCAACGAAAGGCAGATATGCGGCGTTTTTATTAAAATAAATATCTACTGTTTATAACTGCAGCGATTTCATAGCTATTATAGCAAATAATATTGATCCAAACAAAACGAACTATGAACCAGGTTAGTTAATAAAAAGATATTAAACGAATTCTAACTATTAACGACTTTTACTGTTAGAATAAATAATTTTTAACTTAAGCAAAAAAGCAATTTCCACTCTCCATGTGTTCTCCCTTTTATTATATAAATTAACTATTAAATATAAATATAAAAATTAAATAGACATTATATTTAATAGACAAGTTATAATAATTTAAAACGTACAAAAATATGGCCAATATAGACGAATTATGGAGAGAGAGGTAGAGAATGAAAGAAAGGTGTATAAAAGAGATGGTTGTTATTTTTCAAGGGGAATTTAGACAGTTAGCAAAATATTTACAAAATCTTTGACTATAAAATATTAAAAAAAAAAGAACAAACGATCGGGATGTGCTTCAGTAACCGCCATATCTGCAAGAATAGTAGATTAGATGCAATACAAATAATTGGTTTTATCGTGAAAAATATTATACGTAAATAATGTTATTAAACCCTAAATTAATGCAATTTCAGGAATATTAAAGAAATTTGAGATTGGAGATTTACCGTGTAGCTAGGAACAATATTATCATCATGATGTGAATATCGTATGTGACCTATATGGAAAGCCACCAGTTATGCAAGTACAAAATATTACCTGTATAACTGGTGACTTACCATATGCATCATATGTGAAATTCGCATCATGATGATAAACAGTACTAAAACCCACCATCCGGGTTATCTATGATCCCTCATAGGCCATATAAGTATGCAGGGTCCTTGAAAGTCACCAATAGTGACCCATATCTATTAGATTGGAGGCCTTCGAAGCGGTCAAAATTGGAGGCCTTTGAAGGGATGCTTTTTCAAATAACAGATCTAAAGACTGCTTGTATCAATTGGAACTTTCATTTCTTCTAAATAATGGAATTAAAGACTGTCGCTACTCTACAAACCACTTTGCACAACCACCTTCTTCTTTCAAACTGACTCAAGAATCGGTCCACTTTCAACAAAGTCACTGTGATTAACGAAATCATGTCTTTAAAGTTCCCGTGCTTTCACTTGGATTGTCAGTGAGGGCAGATGATATAAAAAATATACCACTTTCTTATGCAGAGAAGTTCTTACACTAAACAATTGAAGCGCAACGGACAGGGCTAGAGTTTTGTTAAACATTATAAAAATTGAAAGAATCATATTTTCCTTAGCCCCATATTTTTTGATTTTAGTTATTTTTTGTTGTAGAAGTATTGTAGTTTTATTTTAAGACATCGGCCTCGAATGTGTTTAATTGAAAATACAAGGGAAAACATTTAAGGGAAAATGTTGCACTCTCTGTTTTCACATATATATTACATTTATGTAAGCATCATAACATTAAATATGTACGGTATAATGTAATAACATAAAAATAAAATTAAATCAGTAAAATTCTTTAAAAACAAATGTCAATTTCATTACTAGAACTTTATAAAATGTCATTAATAAATATTAATCGGCTTCTGAACGATCGAACTTGATTAAAATTTATAATAAGCTGTTAAGAGTGTTATATACGGCAGCAGGAGAAGGGCAGAATGAAAATAAATCGTAATCGCATTATTGAAGCTGTCTCAATATATCCCTGACACGCCCATGCCTCGCCAACATTCCCATACGTAGCGCGATAACTTTACTCAAAGAATTAATGTGTGAACAGATAGATAGATAACATGACATATCTTACTGCAATACTATATTGAGTCTCGCGAATGTCCGGCGGAAGGAAGCATTTAATCTTGGCCAGGGACGGCGCGTTCGGGTAGAGCGGCGTTTTATCAATTTGTCACCCGGGCGGCAGCTACCGAGCAGAAGAAATATCAGTTTGGAAATTCATCAAAATACCTTATTTGAGTTTTGAAGGTTTCTAATGGTGCGCTGATGGACACAAATATGTGCATACAAAAATTTACATTTCGTTTGAAACTTCAGTGTGATTTTATTATGAAAGTTAGATTTAATTGAACGATATATAATTATTTTTATTATATTAATCTATGCAAATATGTTGTACTATCGTTTTTTAAATGTTCTCTGTCTTACGAGTTTAAAAATGCTGTATTATATATATTGTCTGCGCAATGTGTTTATTTGTTACTAGCCATAACTTCTGAGTTTTTCATCATTAAGTTTAATGAGTTTTGTTAAACCAATAACGAATTTGTGGTAATAATCTAAATAAATAAATAGACAAATCTAAATAAATAAATAAAAAGTTAAAAATTTTATTAAGTGAAGAAAGCTTAACCCACATACCAACTCGACATATATGAATTTTTGTACCATCTTAGTTTTTGATGAACAGTTCATATTTTAATATTTGTTATCTTAACATTTGTGACTAAATAAATATTAATCCGATATATCAGCGTAGCTTATAAGGCCTAACAGCTAAGAGGGATCTGTAATGCTGGTATGGATGTAATTATTCGGAGTAGTAAGATTGTCTGATTGGAGTAGTAAGATTATCTGATTCACCAAATGGGAATATATGTTTTTAATTATGATTCCGAAACTTGCAAATGAGTTTTATTATAACTTTGCGTAAAAATTTATATCGACATTTTTTTTGAGTTTCAAATAGGAATGTTTTTTGGGATCAGACTAAATTTGTTTAATGTACTGCATCAAAACATAAAAATTATTGAGTTCCTCTCCTTATTACACATACCGCTTACAATCTCTTGACGTCAGCTTTATGGGCTCATTATGTACCTATTTGGGGTTACCTATTATAACAGCCAGGAAGTGGATATGTGGTTGCGTAATAATCTAGCGCGTATTGTAAATTTAATCTAACTAGATAAGTTATATGGAATTGCCTCTGGGAACTTAGCCACGTTATAAAATGCAATGACTTCAGAAAACTGGAATATGGGAACTACTCTAGTTTTCTGAATCTGGGCAACGAAAATATATTTTCTGCAATTGATTTTGCTGCACCTTTCCAAACTGATACAAATGAAACTACTGAGTTGTTTACTTCTCCAGCTAGTACTCAGACCGATTCTACTTCTTCACTTAGTTCGAGCAACTCCCGGGAATTATCAATTCTTCGATCCAAAAATCAACAAGTTCGAAAATCAAGTTCCAAATCGAATCAATCGAAGTTCGAAAATCAACAAAACAAGAATCTGAAAAACAAAATTAAGCTTTAAGTCTACAAAAATTAAGAAAAATAAAACTACTACAAATTATTCAATATCAGGAAATGAAATTGATGAAGAAATTATAAAAATTATTGTGTTTATTGCCGTGAGCCATACGGAATATCCAGGGTAAACGAGGATTGAATACAATGTACAAAATGTAAAACGTGTTTTTTCCTTCCGAAAAACACGAGGGTTTTTTCCTTCTTAACAATGCATTGAAAAAAAAATGTGAAAAAAATGCGAAACTAGTGAGAAAAAAATTATGTGAAAGACTAGGTCTTCAAAATCTGATTAGAAGTTTGCATGAAAACCATTCCGATTATCTTAGATCTTATAATTTTTTAAGTATGTACCATGTTTTTAGGCCTGCAAAAGATGTAGTACGCAATATATATACGTTATGAAAAATTAATATTTATAAATCATTTGATACAAAAAAAATATATATAATTTAATATTTTTAAGTGTAATTATTTTGGATTTCACGAATAGTAGACGGAAAGTCGTTGTATTCGTTCATATTTTTTGTAGATTCCGTATTTAAAAAAATGGGTAAATCGTGGTGAAATCGAATAAATTTAGTTTCATGTAGTTTGACTTTGCCAAAAAATTGACGACTCCAAAAAATTATTTGACATGTAGAAAATAAATCCAAATGATTTAATTTTAATTTACAATATATAAGGTCAACTTCAATAAATTTTTATACACAAAAGGCCACTAGTTACTACTTTAACGGGACGGGGTGCCTTTACTATTTTAGTGAAAAGGTTAAGATGTATGTAATAATGATGGGTAACAAAAACGATTCTCTTATTTATATCAATTTAATACTTTCAATTTATATATTAGGCGCAAAACGTCTCGTATTTTCGATTTAGTGGACTCAAAGTATGACACTTACTCTGAAGAGCTATAAAAATTAAGTCAAGCGGACAGATTTTAATGTCTTTTTCACCATTATAATAAAACCATATATCCGATACTGGGAAACGATTTTGATATTAATATTACTAAGAAATAAGGGCTTTTGGAAACGTGATTATTTCCACGTAAATATATTAAAATCTAGATAATTTCAAAAACGCAAGTATTCGATCTACATCACCTCTTTAAAATATCGATGTTTTATTAGTCTATATAGGGAAGGAATAACTTTCTTATATTACGAGATTGTAATAAAACTTTGGTAACGTATGTTCGGTTTCCTTCAAAACGCAAGTACAAAAACTCGTTTAAACAACGAAATCATTGCTTACGTAACGTGATTATTGCATCTCCATAAAATATATTAAACGCTTTACGCTTTTTTTTAAATTTTTGTAAGTAGAAAAGGAAGTAGTCTAGAGGTTAAAGAAATTCAGTAAACTCTTATGAAAGAATAATAACTTTTACCTGCGGTTTTGTTGACATAGTTGTACTTATAAACTCAATTTGAGAGATTAAAGCATTTAACATGATTTACAATAATAAAAAAAAATTAAAATGTTTACCACACAAATTAAACAAGTTGAGCAAGCAAAACCGTGGGTACTAGTTTATTATTTTAATAAGGACTAGGAATGATATTTTACTTGCAAAACGTGATGCATAAGTAATTATTGATAGATAATTGTTTCAATACGTGTTAAAGTGCGTGCATCACTTCCATCGACATAAGCTGCATTTATATGTATATTTCCAGCTTTTGTCCGCGGCTTCGCTTGTGAGATTATAGCTACAAGTTAATAGAGAGAAATTGAAACATATAGCGCCACATGGGAAATGAAATACCAAATCTCGATTTCTGTGATTTTATAATGGAAATTATAAAATAAAAAATCTCTAAATTAGTAATTAAATGGAGCGATTTTTCTGATTTTTATTTTACGCATATTTGCGCCATTCCATTGCCCTGTTACGACCTTGTTTCATTTTTCCGTTTGTTTAGTTTTTCGGTAAGACTTTTCGAAAACAAATAAACCATTATTCATTATAAACAATTTTACTACTTTTTGATCCATTGACTATCTCTGGACAAAAAAATCATGCCGATTTGTCGCTCTGTTGCAACGTGCAACAAGAGCAAACAAACATACTTTTATATTCGTAATATTTCTTCAAGATTAACCAAATATTTATACATAGTCTAGTATATTGACCTTGAAATTTATTATTTAATTAAAAATTATATTGAAACTATCTCAAAACGATTGCCGAGTTCGGACGTTTCATTTAAAGAAAATTTGAAAAACGAATGAGATTCGTTTTTTTGTTTTTGCTGAATTGTACCTACGTAACTATTAAAAGAAGCTAGCTAATTAAATTATCATAATTTTAATATAACACTGAAATCGAAAATTTCTACATGTACTAAAAGGACAACGAATTCTAGCGTATTTTGGTGTCAGCGCAGAATTATGAATAATTGAGTACCAAACGTCAAATTTTTGCCACGTCAATTTGTTCCCAGTTTCTCATCACTGACCAATTTGCAATTTGAGTATTCGTGTAGCAGGGTCTCTTTGTTATATGTTATTTAATTTTTGGGGTAATTGATTCCCTCCTTCATAATCTTCTATTCCATGTAGTATGACCCTTCGGTAAGGTAAAAAGTATCCATGTTGGTTTGCCACGGTGACCAATCCTGGGTATAATGAATTTTTTCGCTCCACTCTCGCGAATGTTCTTCAGTTTCGCCAGCATAATCCTCTGCAAGGTCTTTTTCGGGCAGCCACGTTTCCTCTTCCCTTGAGGGTTCCAATCCAAAGCCTATTTTGGGATATGGAACTAATTCCTTCTGAGCGTATGACCAACTCAGTTCTATTTGCCACACTGTATTTGGAACTTAAGGGAACATCCTTATACCGTTTCAGCAAGTCTTTGTAGATATTTTCTCAGGCTACTCTTAGAAATGTATCTGAGGTAACGGTTAAGAAAGATTGAGAGTCGTCTTATGTCTTTATGCCTTTCATATCTCGCATTTATATAGCAGAGCAGTTTTGACATTAGACTGGACTATTTTGAGTGTTTATTTTTGATATATTTAATTTTAATAAATTTGCTAAGTTAGTATGTAGATAATTTCCTTTTTGTCTAAAGTTGGTTATCAAAACTACACAGAAACGAAGCTACAGTAGTAGCCGCCAGTGGTTAGCTGTTAGCTGTTAAGAAGGAGTATTGATATACTACCCTCCGATAAGAAGTTCCATTGTTCATCTCCAGAACGCATCATCAGACACTAACATGGTCGATGGTCTAGTTATTTTGCAAATTAACAACTGCTAGTAGCAAATATCTTGAATCACGTTTAATTTACTACAATCCACAATTAAATGAAACTACGTGATGTAGTATTATTTCTACTTTAAGAAGAAATAATACTACATCATGTAGTTTTATTTAATTGTGAATAATGAATTTCTACAAAATTAACGCCAAATATATTCAATATTACTACAATCCGTTAAGGAGTTTCGTTGTTTATCTTCAGAACTTATTATCAGATCCTGACCTGGCAAATGGTATTGTTATTTTCAAAGCAACTACTTGTTTTATTGCCATTCATTAAATATTTATATCGTTCATTTCTGGTCTTCATTATCAGATTATCGTCATATTAATATGGGTCAACCCCGATCCTTTTAAAAAAAAGTATCGTAAAAATCAGTCTACTCAGTAAACAATTATCGCTTTACATACGTTAATAAAGATTCCTACGAATTGAGAACCTCTTCCTTTTTGGACGTCGATTAAAAAGTTAAATTGAAAGTAACCGTAGTATCCAAGTGTAGCAAAGTCAAGCCAAAAGCTTTCCGAGTTCCAGTGTAATGTGGTCTTAATCATCCCTTGCATAAATAAAAACCTTGTTTTAGATTGGTAAATTACAAAAGCACATTTGATTACATTAGATTGATTACATTTTGTGTTATCAATCATACTGTGGTTAAATTTTTCCGCATGTAAAATTGTCGACTATTTTCATCATTAGTTCTTACAGCGATTGAGTACGAAATTAAAAGATTTTGTATTAATATACTATCAATGTTTCATCGCTTCCTTCAAGTATTAATTTTTTATATAACACTCTATTTTATTTCAAATTTAGTACAGTTGATAAAAGTATTCCGTATGTAACTCGTACTATTTTATCAGAAAAAAAAAATGTGATGTGAGGATCGAAATTTATTTATTCAAAACAAAATACATTTCGATGCAATTCTTTTTCAAAGGAAAAACTTAATAGAGTTTTACCCTATTATAAAAACCAGTAGCTTCATACAAAGCATTCAATATGTCGGGAGCAAAATATAAATTCCGATAAAACTCGGCCTTCTTTCACTAAATTTTAAATTGTCCTGCATTTACCTTGTTGAAGAAAATATATGATATAAAATGAGTACAGCCTTGAAAATAATATATTTTTGAATTATTTATATGATATTTATTGAACATAAAGTTGTATGAATTATTTATATTTCATATTAGCCTAAGAAATAAAAAGTTTTGGGAAAGGTGCTCTTTATAAGATTAGGCTTTTCCCTAAATATAAGTGGTCAGAGACTTGATCCAACTGTGCTTGGATAAAAACATCTAAAAAGAGCATCATAGGTAGTGCGTTTATGATATAGGAAAATTACTGTAAATCAGTACAGCACCGACGAATTCTTTATCTTGGGATACCCAAAATATTATACCTTTGATATTTTTTTTTATTTACCTAGCAGTTGTGGGGAATAGGTACAAGTCACAGTAAAACAAAATAACTGAGTTTTCTAGGTATTTGGTATATTTATAGTTTAACATTTTTACTTAAAAATAATATATTAAATACGTAAATATATAATTTTGTATAAGCGCCCCGAAAAATACTTGAAAGAAAACTACAAACAATACACGTAGTGGGAATTCAATTAAGTTATAGATAGTATAATATCGAAAATAATTGTTAACTGCAAATAACGAATAGAACAAAATGAAGAGAAAAAAAGAAAGTTTTATTGCACAAATAAAAAAAAAAAATTTATTGTATCAAAAAAAAAATAATTGTATCATATACCTGGAACCTAAATACTATACCAGGTGAATGTTGAGACTTAAAAAATTTAAACTGTTTTTTTACCTTAGTTTTAGATTTTGATACTACAGGACGCTAAAATAATATTCATTGTTTTATACTTCATCTAGCTTTATAAATAATACAAGTAATTTTAGTTAACGGCTTTTGCCGGTGACTTTTGTTTTGTAAACATATGCACAAAAAATAGGAAAGTATTTTTAAATTTTACAATTAATTTACAGCAATCGTAATTTTGGTATGAATTTTGGATGGCATTTTTAATGCATTTAAATATCTTATAACATTATTTTTTAGTAAATCGTAACAGGAAGGTTTTTAAAGAGAATTAAATCATCACGATGAGTTCGTACCGACTTCAAAGACAAAAGTAACAGGTAAATTCTCGCGTCATTCTGTTTGTTCAGTGAGCAATTTTGTATTAATTAAAATTAAACGTAATATTACCTTTATTACAAATCTTTCCGTGGAAGATGGTTAATGAAAAAGAAGGAAACATAAAACATATTTCCTGTAAAGATCTTTTATTTGGAAATTATTTTATTATCTTTTCATTTGTGTATTTAAAAATTCATTATTATATTTTCTGAAGCCGGATGCCAGGGTCGTGCCAGATTGAAATATGTTCAAGTTTTGAATGAATTTATGTTTTTATTTAATCAACTTATTATTGATATAAAATAAACAGCTTAAAAACCATAACTCGATTATGGGTAAACAATCTGCTGATTAAAAATTTACAAGTATCTATTTTCGTTCTATATTGAAATTAAAATTTGATAAGTAAAGCCGCCATCAACACACTTGAATTTAAATTTTTAGTAATGCGTATGCGGTGTGAACATTTTTTTATATCATGTTAGAATGAAAAGAAAATTTAGAAATATTAAAGTATAATAAAAAAATAATTTCGATTACAGAAAATATATAGATATTATTGTTATTATTTTGAGGTGTCCATGCAACGCACCGATACTAACGAAACTTTGTGCTAATTGTCAATATTATTCCCATTCATATAATAAACGTGAAATCGTAAGTTTGTTTTTCTTACACGCTTAAATAACCCAACAGATTTAAATGATATTTTGTACATATAATACATATTTCAAACTAAAACATAATTCTCTCAAAAATATTTTTGGACTATTTTAGTGCGGTCTGTTTTTCACGAAGGCGCTGAGAGATTGGGCCTATGCGGAAACTATCCATTGCTTATAAATAATTACTGAAATTGTTTAATATTAATGAATTGTCTCTTTTTAAAGTTTATTTGATACTAATTTTTTTTTGTACTTTTGATGGAAATGCAGATTTGATTGAATTAGATTTGTCGTTTCAAGTGTTTCTTTCGATGAACATCATCGAAAAAACACTTGAAACGACAGCGCAATAGCAAATTCATAACGTTTGCGTTTTCGTTTTCTTTTTATCTCTCTGTTTGTCCATAGACCTCTTTTTCAACATTATCTCCTCCGCCTTCTGAATTTTTTCTTTTTTCTTCTCTCCTTCGTCTAAGCTTAGTCATTTCTTTCCCCAGCAAACTCGATTCATGGCTCGCTCTTTCTATTTTCGGTGTGTTTCGCTTTTTATTACAATCTCATTTCTCAACATATAAATTATAGTTTTGACTAACCTATCAAATTCAGTTGAAATTTATTCATTAGATTGTATAGACACAATTATAGTCGACGTTAAACCGATAGATAGATAGTTATAGATTTTTTTCTATGCCACTAATAGAAATCTGCACATGTAGCACACAACTTTGGTTTATGATCGGAAATAGTGTTTCAATCTGGCCTGCCAACATTCGCATAAAGTACTAGGTGATTCTGTAATCTCGTTGGATTAAACTTTATTATTTTATTGTACTTCACATAAAAATCTAAATAAATTCACAACAATGACATAATAAATTACTATTTGTTGTAATATGCCACAATATCTTTTCACTGGTGACCTGTTATCGTAATATAAAGCATGGGGTAAGGGGTATTGTCGCGAGGATTTTCTTGCTTGTATTTCTTTCTCGCTTGTACTATTGAGAGAAATTTCTCGTTTATGTCACTGTTATTTTTGGCATCTATTTTTTTATATCATATCTATTTGAAATTGAAATAGGTAACTATCTCTCCTTCTTCAACTGCTTAACCACTTGGAACTAATAAAATTTGAATATTTTTTCATTAATATATTTGTATGAATGTCGTATTTTCTAATTGTATGCCAAAATATAAAGAAAAATAATAGTAAAAAATACAATTTTGCGGTACACATAAATTAATTGTAAGACGACTGGTTGATTAGGTGAGGTGCTTGATCAAACATAAGATTAGTCGTTGATAGCAAGAGTTTTATATTCAAGTTACACTGATTCAAAGAACGGTCTTTTAACTTTGCTGGAATACACACTTCTAATTAATCGCAGATATTTGTCCCAATGAATTTTATTTTTCATTATTTATATTGATTTAAATTTCTGTTGATATCGAAATAGATGAGCGTTAGTGACAAGCTAAAAGCTGCAAAGTGTGAACATGGTGCAAGTTACAGAGTTTATTTTGAAATTCTGTAGAAAGAAACAATTTCATATAAACTTAAATATCACATTATTATTTAGTATTTGTAATTGGATTTTGGTAAAACGTATTTCAATTAAAATTTTAATTTGGCATAGTTGTTTACTATTTGGAAGACTTGTACTTTCATGAAGTACGAGCTTTTACCCGCGGCTTCACTTGCTTGGTTTTAGTTACAAACTTATAAGGAGAAGTTAAAATATTTAGATTGATTAAGAGAAGTTAAGTACTAAGTCTTTATTTTCGTGATTTTATATTTCAAATGACAATTAAAATAAAAACATTTTCCTCTAAATTAGTGATTAAAGGGAGTGGTTTTGTTGCTTCTTTGTTTTGCGTATGTAGCGTTTCAACGCGTCGATCCGTTATTTCGTTATTCTCTTTGTGTACATTTTTATTATTCAGTTTGTATTTAATTAGGATGCTCAAAAGGAATAATTCCGAATTAATAAAAGAACAATATCCTCATTATATTATTGTATTTTCGGTTTAGTACTGTGAATGCGTGTAATGGAAACTGTAATCTTGTTTAAGCGTTAATAAAAACTTTCGTTTTTGTTAACGCCTAAACAAGATTACGCTAGACCAGTTTCCATTACACGCGGCTTGATATTTTTTTCATCCGCATGTGCAACTAAAAATTTAAAGAAAAGGGGAACTAATTTCTATACCGTACCGTAATTTCTTCAGCATTACTTTAACAACAGATTCCGTTCAATTACTTCGTCCGTACCTTGAAATATGTTATTCTCGAGCTCACAATTTTTGATAATTATACGATTGAGGGTCTCAACTTCTGGACTATAATATACAATAGCAACATTAAGATTTCATTTATAATAATAATAATAACATAGCTTTCTACATGATCCGACATATTTTTATTTAGTCGGTAATTGGCCTATTGAATTTTTTTATTTAATTTCTTATATAAAGATATTTTTTGTAATTAAATATTAAATTATTAAGTTTTACGTTTAAATATATACATAAATATTTTTAGAAACATCCCTTCTAGAATAACTTCTCTAAGTAAATTGTTAAAAAAACAATGTCTGAAAATTGTAAAGTACTTTGATCTCAATTACTAGATAATTAATGAATTGCATCCGTTTATTTCTGCATGGCATTTTTAAATAATTTTGGAATTTATCTGTAAGTATTATTATTAAAGGTTAGTTTAAACCATTAATTTGATTAGATATATTTGTTTTTTGCTTTTAAATTAAAGTTTTGAGGCCTTGTATCTTATATATTTTGTCTTAAGAAATCGGGACTGGAATTTTTGTTATGCTACTGTGATATTAAGATAGAGTGAGTTCTATAAAATATAGTTTTAAATATATTGTCTACGCGTAGTAATTAAAAAATAAATGAATGAATGATTTGGAAAGATATTTTTCTCGTAATTTCTTTATTAATTTCTAGAATACTTTGTAATAAAAGATATAGATTAGCAACGACTAGAAATAAGTGCAAAACACTAAAACATTGCAATATTAATTTTAAATTCTGTTGGAGAATTCCATGGGATGATTATTATTAATTTTATCATATACTAGCTGTGTCTACGATTTCGTTCACATAGAATTCGAAGTAAGAAAAGTTATTAGGAATGTCTTTGTGTTTTTATTATTTTAGAAATTTATGAGCATAATTTTACGTTGGAAACCAAATCGGTTCCATCGGTTTTGATATTCGCGAGCACAACGAACGTAAACTAAACACTGGTGTATATTTTTTATTTGTGAATAGATTGAAATGAAATCAAAATATTAGTCCAAGCTAATCTAAATAAATCACTGAAAACTGGAAAAATATCGGTTCAGGCGTTACTGATATTAGTACTCATGACGAAGGTGCGTACAGGCAAAGAAGGAAAAACAAACAGACACACCGATGAACAGACAAAAAAATCTAAAAATTGTTATTTCAGTCATAGTAATGTGTCTCAAGATTTAGCGCTTAGTTTTACTTAAAAATATACATGTGCAGACTCAGTTTTTTATACAATTTCATTATATCTATAGATAACTGTTAGATTGTAATAAATAATTATTTTCAGCGTCGCTTAGCAGAATAAAAATAAGTTTTAAATTAATTATTTGAGGACTTCTATGTACTTTCCGTGGGCAATTCTTCATAATTTTTTAAAAAATTTTTTAACTAGTTTTACAACACTTTTTCAAAGTCTTTAATTTGGTAAATACAATTTTATTGACTTTTAGACGGATATTTAAGTACTAAGTAAGTTTACTGTTTAATGGTTCGCTGCTAAATACCCAGCAAAGTATTTTTGCCGAAGAACTGAAACTTTTTTTGGTAATAGGTAGGCCCACGAATGTGAGCAGAGTTAGAACGACATCTACTTTGTGTACTGATGGAGTCTGAGCAATAAAACGTAATATAATATCAATAAATTTGCAACAATATATATTCTCAGGCGAATTATTTCAATATTTTCAAATATTGGTACATGATTTCGAGTTAACGAATACTGTTTGACCTTGGATATTGGGTAGATAGGTGTCTCAAAAAAATATCAAGCAAAAGCACAGAGCTAGAATATCTCAAAAGCAATACAATACATTCCTAAGTATGTTCAGCGATTTTTAATAGTTTATGAGTTATCAAATCTTTTGTATTTTTGGTTTGGAAAACTCATGGATTGAAGACAAATTTCTCTTATGATTAATTGTGATAGGAACTCGATTTTTTTCTCTTAAGTAATTGATTTATTGGGGTATCTGAAAAAAAAAATTTACAAACGTTTTAACATGATGCTTAGAAATTAAAAGAAAAAGGAGACATTGGAACACCAGATTTTGACGTAATTTTTAAGAGAAATTTCACATAACTTTTTTCGGCAATTTTTTCAAAACCTCACTTCATGAGTCTTTAATGGAAAAAACTTTACATTTTTCTAATTTATGATCCTAAAACTATATCATAAATGACCTGATAGAAAAATACGATTGCAATCAGTTAGATTTCTCCATGAAAAAGCTGATGAAATAAGGAGGTTTTTGTAGTGGTTTCTGGAAAGAAATACTGTGAACTTTATTGTTAAATTTAAATTCAAATTATGGCGTTTGAAATGTCTTATTCTTCTGTTAATTTTTTGACACCATACTGTCATTCAGTTGTTACTCATTTTAGTAAGTAAATGTTTTTATTCCGTGTAAGTCAGTTAGCTAACTGATTAAGTTTTTTTTTAAAAAGTAAGTTTTTGTAATTATTAATATCGCAAAGAAAAAAAATTGTCTTCGGTCTATACGTTTGGAATAAAACTAAGTCCAAATACAACCATAAATATAATTTCTACACCTAAATTTTGGAGGACACAGGTTTCATGGTAAAACATATTTCAATCAAAATTTTAATTCAGTATATTTGTTTACCTTTTGGGAGACTTGTACTTTTATGAAATACAACTTTTTACCAGGGGATTTACTTGTTTGGTTATAGTTAAAAACTTATAAGGAGAAATTAAAATATTTAGAATTATTAAGATAAATTAAATGGTACGTCTTTAGTTTTGTGACTTTATATTTCAAATGGCAATTAAAAACGTTTCCCCCTAAATTAGGGATTAAAGAGAGTGATTCTCTTGCTTCTTTATTTTGCGTATGTAGCGTTTCAAAAAATGCCCCGATCCGTTGCTTGATTATTCCTTTTGTGTACTTTTTTTTATTCCGTTTGTATTTAGTTAGGATGCTGATAAGGAATATGAATGATGTTTTGCAAACAATTAAAAAACGTTCTTTAGCATTATTGCTAGGGGTAAACTAGAAATTACTTAGTCAATTGATCACCTTAGGAAGATAGGGATACATAAGAAAAATAAAAATAAACCGTATAATTTTAATATCTGAATATATATCTTTATTATCTTCTTCGATTTCTCATTATTTTCTTTCGAGGCGTGGTTAACTAAAACCTCTTCTTCGTGAGACGAGAGTTACAATTGATTACGTATTTTGTTAAATTGCCCAAATTATTGTATCCGCAATCCTACAGTGCTAGGATGGATTTCTTATTTACATCCTTTCATTTTATATTCGAGTCGAAAAAAAAATAATCTAACCTTTGGTGCTGTCTAACAGGGAACAATATTTTGTTGCGTACCCACGTCTCAATTTGGAGGGGAGTGACAAAAGAGATTTTGGTATGAGGAGTGATAAATGAAATTATAGGAGTTTTGTTTTCGCCATTAGACTTCGAATCCTAAAAAAAGACTGTAATATACAAACGGCCCAACGAACGTACATGACAAATTTATAAGAGTTCCTAGGTACTAGAAAACTCTCACATTTATATGGGTATTTTAAACATTTAGAACATTACATTAGATACATTAGAGTATTTAAAATTTGATTTGATAATGAATATTTGTAGAATATTCCCTGATATGTATTTACTTTGCTAATAAATGTCCTTCTATATAATATATAATAAAATATTTAATATTCAAAAATATATTATTGATAGTTGACAAAAATAGAATTAATTTTATGAAAGTGGATCAGATTCAAAAAAGTGTAACAAATACTGGCAATTACGAGAAAAAAAAATAACTTCATTGTAAATACGTATATTACCTTTATTCGCAAAAGACGTAATACGCGAAAGTAGGGAAAAATATGGAAAGATCTTACAAAAAATACTTGACAAAGCAGTAAAAATTCAAAGCACAAAGTGAATAAATTTGAATACTTTTCATTTATATTAACAATTTCTTTAGTTTACTGTACTTTATATTTGAATTTATTGCCTCAAAAGACTACTCCCCAGTTTTTCGTAAGTCTTTTTTTCCATGAATACTCATTTAAAGTATATACTGCAAAGTTATGAAATAAATTAACTCCTCCTGTTTTTATAAAATGAGCTTTTGAGCACCGCCTCTAAAAGATATATCGTACTTCGTAAGTTATTTTTATACTTTATTTGTCTTTCTTCTTTCTCCCTAATATTCTATGAAGAGATTATCGAAATTCGTCTCTTTAAGACATGAAATGGGTTTTCTAAATTAGAGCAAATCGAAACAAGGAAACTAAAATGATACGTAACCCTTATGGAAGTTGCAGTATAAGGCGTCATTCATAAAATTAACACTTAGGGTAAAGCATTTTTAACATTTCAACTCAGTGCAAATGGTAAAATATATTTGAAAACATGAGTTTTGACGAAGTCTAGTTATGTTAAAAAAAATTCTTATAGTGAATTAAATATATGAAAGAGAACGAATAAGAGTTTTAGAGGTGGCATGAATTATTTTTGGGTTTACTATTTACGATTGTTTATCGACCATATTTCATCCCGTAGTTTATTTAGAAAATTGTTAGTATAGTTATTTTTCTAACTATTAAAAATAGATAATTTTGCTACCCGGGCATAGCACTACAATAATGGAATCGATAGGAGGAAAAGAGAGTCGATAGCTGTCGATGCATAGCTAGGAGTCGAGAAAGAATATACCAATGGCAGAGTATGCACGGTATATAAAAGTAATACCGAAGGCTGCGATTTTCGTGTCCTTTTCTTAGAAATCAATGACATACATTAACTTGAAGCATCATGAACAGTAAATAATATACATAACCCGCTTTTCAATCTGCTCGCAAGAATTTAGAATTAATTAGTACTAAAATATAGTGAGGGAATACCCATATTTCGTCCACTACGAAAAGACAATTGGCAATCCTATATGCATATTTTAGAACTGGGGGAAAGAGATTTAAATTGGATAGCCAAACTCTAGTTCCACCTCAAGTCATCGTCTGTAAATTTTGAGAAAAATTCACAAATTCACAGAGGTGAAACTCATTCTCTCACGATAAATTTTCTATGCGTTCTTACATGTAAACCCACACCTTACCTTGGTTATTTTATTACCATGCTTCTTATATGGTGGAGAATATAATTTACAAAGAAGTATTGTGAAAAGACAAACTTACATACCATATTCATTAACTCAAAATATTACTCATTATTTATTCACCGTCGTCACTAACGACAGACGCAACCTAACCAAAAAAGCTATACTTACCTATAACTGCTTATTAATCTACCGATGTCGCCCGTTGTTGGTGGGGAATAAAAACGGGCGACGTCGTCGTAAATATACCCTCTTAAAGGTCCTATAAACAAATGTATTCTAATTATACATTGATAGGTAGTTGTAGTTGGTAGGAAGTTGTGCTATTCAGGTATTGTCGATATTTCACAGTGTAGGTAACTTGCCAAAGTTCTGTTTGTAGAATTTCTATAAGAGTTGTTTGTACTGCTTTATTATAACATTTCTTTATAACTTATCCTATTATAATAAATAAAAAAGTTAGTTTATTTGTTTGTTCTATTTTCTGCTACTACTGCTATCGCATAAATATTTTTGTTACCCATGTTCTAGAAATTTGGCGTACAAATGGCCAATGTCAAAGAGATAAACATAGTAAAACTTTGATCTGAGGGAAAGTGATGGCATCGGCTTGCATGTCAATATAACGATAAAAATTAATTGAAAACACTTATGTGTAAGACTCGAATATAATCACTTTTAATAAAAAATAGTTTTTAATTTTTTACTTCCTCTGACTGTATTTGTTATTCAAATATTTATACTTTACGATAATTAATATCATAACTGATAAAACTTCGTTTATTTAATTTATTAAACTTCGTTTCATTGCTTTTACAAGTCAGTAATCTGAAAAATTATTGAAATACAAACTTTTTATTTTAATTCATCTTTTGTTCCCTATATTACAGATCGTCAAAAGAAGCACATAATTGATTAGAAAAACAAAATTAGGCGATGAAAGGATTCGATAGATATATAAATATCATACATAATATTCTTACTAGAATGATAATAAATGTCAGGTTGTATCAGTTGCAAGAAAGGGGTAAAAAGGTTTGAAGGTAGAAATGTAATTACCAAATCCTGTGTTATAATATCATATTGTCGTCTCGTTGTTAAATAAGTTCGTTACTGTTAGTACATTGGAAAATTTAATATTTTAAATTTTTCGAGAACAAAACTTTAATCTTATGATTATATCTGAGAAAAGCGATAATCAACTGGAAGTTCAGTTATCATAGAGCTGAGTTTTACGGATATCTTTTCGATAATAAATGTGTTATACATATTTCGTTAAAATATCTTTTATATACAGAGCCAGATTAGTTAACAAATGAAAGCACTCTGAAAAACAATCGAATATACTTAAACACAATTCCATTTAAGGCAGGCATTCCAAGTAACACCTGAATTTTTCTGGTGTAACTAATTTAGTATAGACTAGAATCTGCCAATCTGTTAATGATAGAGTTCTATGTAAATTTTCTTTCTGTTTGTTCAAGTAGTTAGCGACTACTAGGCTAATAAAAATTACACTTTCACTGGGTCGACAAGTGTGATTTATTTTAATATTTAGACTAACTTTAGTTCCTGTAGAATTTGTTGTTTCGATAAAGTGCTTTTTAAGGTATTTGGATTTCTACTCTTGGTGCTAATGTAGTAAAAATGATTATGCGAGTTTCAAATATGGCAAAGAAAAATGGTAGGGACTGTAATGGTGATTCAGCTTACAGCTCTAACCATGTCATAAATTGTATCCCAATGAAAGGGATTTGCAATATAAATATAAATTATGACCTACTTTTTTATAATATAATATTTAATAATGGCAATACGACCACATCTGGAAGAAATAGCATGGTATCAACTAGTAGTAATTATAAGGGAAAATAGGACCATGAAAGTAATCGTACTTTACGATTTACGGGATTTACGTACTCGTATGCAAAATGGGAGAAAATGCACAGAAAACCCTTTAATATTTAATCCAAAAAAGAATGTTGGGAACCCTGCTATTTGAACATACATATCACACAAATACACACACACACGCACACACACAGACACACACACACACACACACACACATATATATATATATATATGTATATGTATATATATATATATATATATATATTTATATATGTATATATATATATATATATATATATATGTATATATATATATATATATATATATATATATATATATATATATATATCTTACTTGTCAATGAAAGAAAGATCGAAATTTGACAGAACTGGATAATAGTTTATTTCGATGAACGATGTCTTATCAGCGGCTTAGTTATACTGTTACATGGATAATATTTTCATTACCACTTTAGTTTTTCTTTTGATTACAAACAATGTAAATTTTCCATTGAGATTGGTCATATCTTATACATTATCGGTTCATAGATAACAAAATGTATCATATTTTTCTTAAGTGCCTACACATTAAGAAACATGAAGACTGGTCGCGTCATGGCATTTGCGGAGCAAGGTTTATGTTTAGTTTAAGGTGTGAGCCGTCATCGGACGCCTGGCAGAAATGAAATATCTAATTTTTTTGTATTGAAATATTTTTATTTCAAGGAAGTGAAAACGAAAAAAAAGAAATGTTCACATGGGTGTTAATAAAATACTAATTTAATTTATTATTTTATATTTAAGAAATAATTTGTCACATGAATATTTCTTGAGAATATATTTTTACTATTACCTTTACTATCAGTGTAACTTATATTTAACTTAATAAAAGCTTTAACTTAATTAACGCAATATACCAATAAAAATGAGTAAAGTTGTAAGGGTTTCTAAATAAAAAAAATACTGATACGTTACACACACGTAAAGTAGCGTGTGTGCAGTGTAGTAGACAGAAAAGAGGTAAGTCGAAAAAAGGCGACAAGATGCGAACTTTGCCAAATGGCACTTCGCAACGTGCTATCAGAACGCTTTAACTTCCATTCAAACGCGTCATTAGATGTTTCGCATAAAATCTCTATAAATCGTATAAATCATAGTTTCAATTTAATAATTTCATTTACATTTTTTTATAATTTACTATTTTAAAAAAAAGTGGAGTTCCGAGTTGAGTCCGAATGAAATTTTTTTGTCAGGATATAATTGTGGAACTCATTTTACGGTTTCATTAAGATGCATGTAGTATGTGATTAACAAAAAACGACAAATATAAAAATTTACAGAAAGTAAAGAATATTTCTATACATTGTGGAAATGGGTCGTTTTTAATTTATTTATTTACAACTTAAAAAAATACATTTTCTTCAAAATTTAATTGTTAGTTTATATATTGACTAAAATCAATTTAGATTTTTACTAATGTAATAAAGAATAAAAGTTTGTGAGTTTCCTAGACCAAGGTAATTTAAAAAAAATCTACCCAATCAATTTTGAAAATTATTTTACTGGTTGATATGCAATTCTAACAGAGGCTACATTTAACTCGATTACGCATACGGGGGATGCTACGGAAAGTATTGAAGAAAAAGTCGGAGAAAAACATCTATATTTCGAAAGAAAATTTATGGACTTTGCGGCACAGTAAGTTAAAGTTTGTACAGTAATTTTTAGAAGTAACTTATATGAAAAGATAAAACGTGGAATCATTGCTTAACTTGGAATCAATGGGACTTCTCAAAAAATAACTTTTTATGACTCACTTCTATCTGTGCACACTTTGAGTACAGCTTTATGGAGTAAACTAAAATAATCCTCTGGTTATATTATCTAAAAGTTTCTGGTTATATTGTTTAAAAGTCTGCCTGATTTACTCCTGTTTACATACATAGACTCTATCCACTTGGAATCTGGATGCCGCATCTTCTATCACCACCGTTACTGGCCGTCACCGTCATCGGGTACGATGCGATTGTCGAGAATGTTAGCAGAACGTTGCTGAAGCACATGTTCTGCGTATCCCAATGATTTTGAACCATATACCATTCGTTTTTAAGCGTTTATAATTCCTAGTAAAGTATTGTTTGCTTTCAAAACATTAAAATCTCAGGAAAAACTTTTAAAATGGTGTAAATAGATGTAGTAACAGTGTTCTCTTCTCATGAGCAACTACACGCTTTGTTGTCCGGGATGGGAACTCCAAAAAACCAATATGTTTTACTCTTAAAAAGCAATAAAACTGTTTATGTAGTTTATAAACAATATCTTACAAATTAAAAACAAAAAAAATCAGAAAAGTCAACAAAAAATATAGTCAGTGGACATAAACAAAAAGTAAAGGAAAAACAAGAAGGCAAAAGTGAAATTAATCTACTTTCGTGTACTATGCAAAAAAGTCGTGGTGAAAAACTGATAATAAATAAAACTACTTTCGAAGGTTGTGCGTCGTTAATCTCACTACATGATAACGTCATCTTAGTTATTGTCATTCTTAGTGTTCGGTACCAGAATTGTAAACATGGTAATGTTTTGGTTCTGTTGAATAACATCAGTAGTAGTTCGTTTTTATGTGAGAGATATTTTTCCCAAAGGCCCGATTTTTATAAATTTTTTTTTTTATAATTTATAAATTTAAATCTTATAAAATTGCAAACATAGTATTTATACATTTACGAGCATTCGTATTATTTTTCACCATGTACACTTAAAATTACGAATCAAATCTTTCAAATTTTTTTTAAATCACATGTAAATAAATGTATGAAAGAGAAATAAAATAAGTATTTAGTTTATCTCTTCTAAAATGTGCAGAGAAATATTTTTCAGTTTCATCTCTTATACTAGTTTTATCTTCTATTCAGTTTTACATATTATTTATCTATGTACAGGTTAGGTTAGGTTAGGCGGACTAATATACTATATAAAACTGATTCCCAAAATGGCCTATTTCGACCTCCAGTAATCGATTGCAACCTGCAAGGGGTTAATGTTAGCAATAAAAAGAAATTGTAGGATCCATAAGATGCAAATGAGAGTCCACGATAATGGATCTCATTTAATTTCCATAATGAAATAATCTTAGCAAATGTGAAAAGAAAAGAAAAGATCAGCGGTTTACCCAAAGGTTGGTTTGCCCAAAACCGAAATATATAATAAGTGGTCCACGAGACAAACATGTTACACCAATGCAATAAACTTATCAAAGAAGTCTTATGTCTAAAAAGAAAGTCAACTAAGTCTACACAAAACCGAAAAATATGTAAAACGATCTATGAGACAAAAAGTTTATTGAATGGAATAATCTCAGCAAAAACTTTTCATGTTTAAAAAAAAAGGTCAGCAGGGCATCTACCTGAAACTGGAAAATATAGCAAGCAGTCCACGAAACAAAAAAGGTTGGAGACTTCTGCTTCATGACTATACCAAATTTGAGTTTCTATTTCCAATGTTTCTGAGAAATAAGGCTGTGATAAACGAATACGAATGCACACGACACTGTTCTTATAAAAGTTTCTTTTTGCTTTTACTAAAAATATGAACGTATTGTGTATAATCCATGAAAACTAAGGAAAAAAGGGGTTTTTGGACAAAATGACAGTAGATAATCATGAGTCATATAGACGTTTGTGAAAATGTACGTGTATTTGTTTGTCAAAATTGAAAGGAGTGTTCGATAGCCTTTTAACTTTCTTATTTCATAGTGATTGATGGCAGGTACATAATGACATATTTCAGGATTAAGAAAACGTTACCGTTTTTTTGAGATATAAACCATTAAAATTTAAATTTTCGTCCTTCAAAAAATTGAGAAAAATTTGTCGGATCGTGATCAGATACATTTCATGCTCTTTATTTTGATGCGTAGATAGTAACTATTGTCTTTGATTAAAATTGATAATGCATTCACGAAGATCTAGCCAATGAGCGGACATTTTTCCGTAAACCAGAAAAGGACTGGCAGATAGGGAGTGTAGCATAAAAAAATAACAGTCTTGTTGATACTATTGTTATTTAAGTTATAATAACTTAAGTATACTCAGTGATTTTTTATTTTAATAGCTACCCGATATTAAAAATATGTTACTATGTAAAAATAAAACACGGTTGACTGGCTAACATATCAACTCTCAGTCTAAATTATTTGCCTTAGAAATATAAACTTAGGAGGATACATTATTTTTACAACAGTTACATTCAACAGGCGTACTACTTAAAAATACATTTTAAAATTTCGTCCTTGGAGAATAAGAGAGAAGTGTGTATTCTTTTTATATTTTAATTATTTTGTCTTTCATACATTAACTTAATACGAGAGTTAGGTCTTTGAAAAGTAATTTTATTAATGTGTATTCATTTTATCAATGCCATCAAGATCCTTATTATCAAAACAGCGATCAGGCTGGCACAAAAGGGGGGGTGGAACAGCCTGTTATACTAAAACTATGCTAAGATTAAAAACAATACGTTATTTTATCATGTCTCATTTAATTTTTAAATTGATTAATGTAAATAACTTCTAAAGTTTTTAATTAAAGTCACAGACTGAGATGCGATGCGCTCGGTCATTTGAGAAGTTTCAGTTCATTCAAACGCAAGTACAAATGGCAAGGCATAATAATTTGAAGGATGTCTTAAAAATGCTGAATGAATTACTGCGATTTTATTCAAATTTGGAGAACCTATTAAATTTTTATGATTCGTAGATCGAAGTAAGAAACGAAATTATTATAAAATCACTCATGCATTCGTTTTTTTTATCCACTACAGTCTATTTGATGTAAAAATTTGAAATCCAATATAGTGACATTAAATATTTTTGAAAATTTACAATTAAGATATACTTTATGCAACGCCAAATCGTGACAAATGGACTGACACGTAAGTAATCGAATAAGGGTTTATTGTTTCGAGGCATGGAACCACAAAAAAAAATTCAAGATAATGTGTTTAAACTTTCTAATTGATCGCTCAACAAGTGCTGTGATTATTTTAATATTTTGTTAGTATAGAATAAAATAAAGTGTCATCATTAAGAGAAAGGAGATTAAATGTAAAGTGTAGAAGAATATTTTTACCCAAAATATCCTACTATCTGCAATTATAATTAGTTTTGCAAATAAATAAGTTTATAGTGAATAGCCTATTAACGATTTTCATACGTACTTTCCACTGAGTTTTTTCCTTGCTTATGATTTTAAATTTATATAATTTGAAATCATCAAAATATCACAAAAAAATAATGAAGTTTTGTACAAAAGTGGGCATATATTAACAATGAACAATATAGTTTATGTAAATAGCTTTTTGTCTTTGACTAAAATTCATACAAATATTTTTATTCATATATTCATACTTTATTTTTTTTGCCCATTTCAGACACTTAATCTTTAGTGTGTTTGTTTTTTTTATATTCTAAAAAATACCACTGTTTTTCATATTGTGTTTTAATCTACAATACCCCTTTTCGCTCTAATCTCCTTTGTCTTTAAAGCGGCTTAATACTGCTATTTTTTTATTTGTATTTCTTCCAGTGTAATATATCGTAATAAACGTTTGCAATCTTCTGACGTATGCTTTTTTGCATCCTAACTAATCGAGCACATAGCGTTAATACATTTTTTAGTACTAATACAACCAAATTTAATTTTTGATTAGTGCTTTTGGCAATCTTCGAATCACACGTGGATATAGTCGCACAAAATAGAGTCTATATAACTTTAATAATAGTGTTAAAATACAATTTAATTACATAGTAAAGATTACAAACCTATTTCTCCGTGTGAAAAATAGATTGAAAATAAGAATAACGTGCACAATAGACACAATAGAAGTGATATTTTTGCATAACTTTTAATATATTGTGACATTTTGTATTCAGTCTGCTGGTTGAGGATGAATGGGGCTATTAACAGGAACATATTGATTAATGAAAATAATATTTTTAAAAACGGTCTTATGTATTTCATAAATGAGTCGAATTGAAGGTTTCTCACTGAAATTAGGGTCAATGACAAAAATACGCGAGAAATATTTTTTCCATAAGAGGCCTTGAGTAAAATGTTGTGTTTACCACTTTTCTGTTGCAATAATAGATATGTGTCGTAACACTTCTGGAATGAAACCAGCAAGTTCAGTCAAAACAAATTAAACGCCGAACTAATATGAAAAGATTGGCAAATGAATTCGCCATTCTTTAATTGTAATTCAAGTAAATCGTGGAAACACTAAACAATTTATTCTTTTATACTTGCAGGCTTTCATTTGATACATGTAAATTTAAATATTTTTTTTATTTACCACCAAAATAATAATAATATAATCTTTAAATTGTTTTTATACACACAGATAACTTAAGAAGAAAAGACTGTTAAAAAGATTATTTTCATTTTATTATAAAAGAACAAAAAAAACCGAGAGATAAATAATGCTGTATCAAAATATCTTGAGAGAAAAAATAAAATATTTTAATAGTTAATTTCGAATTTTTAACATACCTAGTTAACGATGACGGATACATGTGGCTAAAAATAAAGTGAAATAAAAAATAAGAAAACCTTTCCTTTTGAGGTCGGTCTAAAATCGTACTCATGAAAATGAATTTAACAGCAGATGCCATCTTTGACTCTTGATTGAACGTTTTTATACGTGTCAGAAAGAGTAAAGCAAATAATGCTTCTGTTTTTATCCAAAATATAAATATAGCTTTAATGTATCTAGTTATAAATATATGAAATAATAACAGTCATAAACTTTTCTATGAAATGTAAAGAATTAAACATTGCAGAAACTTATTTTGTACCATGTTACATCAAATAGTTAATGGTTTAAATAACGGAACATAAAAAAAGAGATAGAAGTGGTATATTCGCCGAACTGTATAAGAGCTAGTTCGAAACAAATTAATTTTAAACGTGCCAATCACAATACGGCGCACACAAATTTATTAAGACAATTTGAATTTATAATGACTGTCAATTACATGCTCGGAACGACATTAAGAAAGAAGTTTAAAACAAATCTCTTTCTTCAAGATACCAGGATACATAGAGACATTATAATTATTATACACACATACATTATAATTATTCATTAATTACAAGATTAGCAAAAATTACATGTGCCGAATTATCTACTTTCCATCTTAAAGCTTACAAAGTTTCGGTGGTGAAACTTGGATTGCCATCAATAGACTCCTATATTTTTTTATGGCATGAGAATCAGGAAATCAGAAATTAATTTTTTTCTAGTATATTCCTTTTAACTATTTTTTGGACAAGTAAGGCCTTCAAATTCTATATCGGAATTAAAAAAAAAATATTTGATCTCGTAGTAAATCTTTGTCCTGATATAATCTAAGGTGATATTTGACTCTTTAAATTTTTTTTTAATCACATATTTTGTTCTTGAAGTTTTTTAATTTGAAGCGTCTGCCTTCAATTTTTCATCGCGTGTAATTTTTATAATTTATCATCGCATGTAATTTTTGCTTACGTGGCGGCAATGAATCTTTGACGGTTTTTAGTGTCACATTACTCTGTGGTGATGGCTGATATAAACTTACTTCAGGCTGATGATAATTTTTTTTTTGCATAATACTATTACTATTGAAATTTTATACAAGGGATTTGGAAAAGGCGTACTTTAACCAAAAAGAGTGATTGTACTTATGTAGAGTAAATGCTTTAATATTATATCTTTTAAAAGCTAAAGTTGGCAGGAAAGTGTGACTTCTTATATAAATGCTCACCTAATCATCGAAATGTTTATGAAGGATAAATATTTTTTATGCGAATTCCTAAAAATATCCTCGAACTAATTTTTTTCAGTTCATAAGTATAGTTGCTCGTTTTTGGCTTAGCATTCTGTTTTCGCACTCACTCACCTTAATACACGCCAAGAAGTTTATTATTAGTATTACTACAGTATATAGACACCTCTTTTTCATTTTTAAAAAATTACTTCATCATCTTTAAAATGTTCCGAACACATTGTGCTTAATTTTTTTCGAAATTAAAATTGTTGCGACTCGTAGCTTCAATCCATTTTTGTTTAACAATATGTTCTTTGGGAAATCTAAAAAAATATTTTCATGAAATAAAATAAAAATGACCATTAAATCAAATAAACACAATTAAAGAATCACTAATATAAATTTTAAAAAGTAACTAGGTTTCCTCGAAATAATTTACAACACAGCGCATACATTTGAAAATTGGTAAACATTTCTTATATTTTCACATTGATGGCAAACTGTAAGAAATATACAAAATGTTTATACTGATATACATTCATCTGGTAAAAAAATATTGACAGTTGCAACTAAAATGCCATGGTGCCCTAGAATGCATCGTCGTTGCACTTTAGAGACAAAAATAAATGTTAGGTAGATTTTGTTATATCCATATAAATATGAAAAATCTTTACACTTATTATAACAAAATACTTCCTTTAGTAAAGTTTTGTGCACGGTTTTTAATTTTTACACGATGCAATTGCGCAGTAAGGCATATTTTAATTTAAAAAAAAATAACGGAGCACTTTCTGGCATCTTGGCAAACAACAAACTATTGTAAGGCGAGATGTACTCACTTTAAAATAAGCAGAGAACTGCTTATGTGTAGCGCGATCGTCACGCCCACTTTTAGTTTATTCTTTATTCTGTGGTTTACATAATATACGTGAAGAATTTAGCAAACTTTATTTTTTTAAAGTTAGTTTCTGCTTTGCTGATGGGAAAAGGTGGCTGCAGAGCGATTCTGATAAATATTCTGGGTTAGAAGAAATACAATAAATGCTCTTACATACTAAACTTAAGGTTCAATAATTGTGTGTTATTTGTGAAGAATTTGAACTTAAAGGAAAATAATTTAGAAAATGCTATGAAAATAAGAAAATGCCTTTATGTCATTTTCAAGCAAATTATTAAATGGCTATTATGAAGAAAATCGTTGAATAATAGGACATGGTCTAAAATAAGATTGTTAAACGCTCGTCACGCCCACTTTTAGTTTTTTCTTTATTCTGTGGTTTACATAATATACGTGAAGCATTTAGCAAACTTTATTTTTTTAAAGTTAGTTGCTGCTTTACTAATGGGAAAAGGTTGCTGCAGAGCGATTCTGATAAAGATTTTGGGTTAGAAGAAATACAATATTGCTCTTACATACTAAAATTAAGGTGCAATCATTGTGTGTTATTTTTGAAAAATCTGAACTGAAAGGAAAATCATTTAGAAAATGCTATGAAAATAAGAAAATGCCTTCATGGCATTTTCAAGCAAATTATTAAATGGCTATTATGAAGAAAATCGTTGAATAATAGGACATGGTCTAAAATAAGATTGTTAAACGAATGTAATGAAATGATGCACAGAAAACGTCACACCGCAATATCGTGTGATAAAAAGGGATATAATTTTTTATACTAGCACAGTTTCAGTTTAATTATAAAACTTTTTACCCATTAGTACAGCTAAATCTTTATTGATCTATTTGTAACAGGTACGCGCAAGGTTCTACATGAAACCATATCGGATGAGGTATCTTATAATTTCTGATCGAGTAATGGGAAATAGAAGGCAGGTTGGTACTTATTGGCAAACAGGTTTAGTGTCGCAGCGGGACTTACTTTGTTTTGCAGTTGCAAAGCTAAACATGAAACTACTTTGGGTTGTATTATTTTACTGAAAGTAGTAGCTTGTTTTGTTAGTGAGAACTAGTAAAGGAGTAAGCGTTGGCCATTTTGTCGTTACTGGTGTAAACCTTTAACTGCCCGATGTAAATTATTTTGGAATCAAAAATTTCTTATTCGAAATTTTATTTACAATAGCGTAGAGAAATTTGATTTACGATAGCGTACAAAATTTGTTTACAAGAATGTGTTTATTATGAAAGAGTAGTGAAGGTTCACTACTCTTTCATAGCAATGAAATTGAGAGTTATATGTTTTTAATATAAGAAATACCTAAGATACTAAAATAGACGGTTTATGTACTTAAGTTACAATTTCCCTTTGAATATACGATTAATCATCATTTAATTGTAAAAACTATTTAATGAAAAAACTAAGCGATTTTCCGAAAATAGTAGTGTAATAAAATAACTGAGATCTTAGTCATAACCAATCAGTAATCAGATCCTTTAGGTAACATTTTAGCATACCTATGCTTACCGTATTAATTTAAGCAGCAGCCGTTGAAAACGTTCGTCAGTTTTAAGCCTTCCTTGAATGGCTTTTAGGGTGCCGCAGCCAAAAAGCAAAAATAAAACCCTTGTAATTTCATTATGCTGCATAACAGATGAGAATGTTTATATAAGCACAACGCTCATAATTACATAAACAGATTTTTCACTTAATTTAAACATATCTACGTCTAAGATTTTTTTACGTTGTTATATCCGTTGCAAACATATAGTGTTGAAGGTAAACTATTAGTTTTCATAATTATATCCATTGTGAACATATGCTGTTGTGATATTATGCGTAGATATAGTTAAGTTAAATGAAAAATTTGTTTACGTAAATATGTGCGTTGTACTATGAGCACAACGCACAACTCCTTCAGAGGTCTACATATAAGAGGTAGAACATGGCTAAAGAAAACAGTGTTGTGATTTAACTTGTAGACTGGAATCATGTAAACCGCTAATTCACGTAATTATATGCATTGTGCCCACATTATGTAACTATGTGCTCGCGTCCAAAGGTAAACGCGAGATTGGAAATTTAAAAAAGAATATAGAGCGTAAATGAAAATAATTTTATATTAATCAATTAAAGAGATATAGACAATCTTTTTTGTCTACTGCATGTGAAAAGTATATTAAGAAATATATTCACAAAGTGAATAATAATATTAATTTACATAAATAATTTAATAAAAGCGTTCTGAAATGTTTAAACTTTTATATGTATCTAGGTATACGGAACGAGTACAATGTGAGTTCCATGCGTAATTAAGAGTTTTTTTTATTTTAAAATCTGTAGCTAGAATGACTAACTTTCCTCTCAATATTGAATTTTAGCTCAAATTTGGTCATTGTGGTATTGCCATTAGTGCCTTCAGACACCTAGTTATGGTGACTATGTAAACATATTGAAATAGCTGAACAATAAATTTTATATTAATTTTATTGATCGGCGTTTCATTATTTTATTTCTCAAAAGAAAATATGAGTAACTAACAGTTTTGAAATTACTGTGTAAGTGAAGTGTTTATTCTTAAATTACATTTAAAAAATAAACTAATCATGCAAATAGTTAGAACCTAAAAATAAAACTAAATTTTGTTTTACTATTACGATGTATTTACTCATTAATTTTACATCTCATTGACATTAACAATGTGGTTAACCGGGACGTAATTGTGGGTAAAAATATTATAAGCGTGCATTTTTAGAAGGTTTCTACTGATATTTATTCCTGCGTAATATATAGACATTTAGAATTATTCCTTGTCAAATTTAAATTTTGAATTTACATTGGGCAAGTCAACTGACTCTAAATTTACCTAAAATTATATTTGGCAAGCATACTCGTCCATCGAGAAAATACCAGTTCAACGCACCATCGGCCAGATACCTAACAAAAGTTTTATGACTCGGATTTCGGTCGCCCAACTTAACCGCCCGGGTGTCTCCCGCAACGTTAATTTTACGGGGTGCACCACGAAAACTAATGACATAAGTACGCTGCTAGGCTTTGCATACAAAGCGGGGCTTATGGACCCATTCGATACTAAACCAAACTTCTCTACGGCGCTATGATAAAACAGTGACCATGCAAATGATGGCGGTTGTGGGCGAACTGCACATGAGTTTGCTATGTGGGTAATGTATGTTATATTTAAAGTTGATACGTTAATTTTTTTATAAAATGCTTAGATTTTCGTAATATTGTTAAATAACAAGTTTTCCGTATTAAAAGCCATTTTATTCTCTTAAAAATCAGGAAGTGGCATTGTTCAAAATTCCACTTGTTGAAGTATACATAAACAAATTTTTTTTGTATTTTTTAACCCTCTTTTTCAGTTGCTTCATTAATTTTGGATTTATGACTAGTAGGAAGAAAGAAAGGAGATTAAATTTTTTTACCTGTATTACATGAAGTCTCATGTAATTGTAAAATATTATAAAGAATAAACGTTGATTATATATTTTTTATCTTCTCAATTCTTTCCGTAATTAATTATTTTATAAGATAATTTTATTTCGACCTTTGTGTAAATATAATGGTACTACAACAAAACAACCCGGAAAAGGTTAAAAAGGTTTTAGAAAGTAATGTAATTTTTTTTATTCTTAAAATAACAGTGTTTATCAGAATAAATATAAAAAATATGACAACGCTATATGTTTATATAACCGCTACGTTGCGGTTTAAATTCGTACTCAAATAATATTTTTGGCATAAAAAGGCGTCCAAAAATAGATTCATTTATCATGTGTCCTAAAGATATGTTGCTATTTATGTTCCAATTCTATAGTAATATATTGGTATATAAATTAAACATTTTTTGTAAGTTCAATTCCAAGTGGAAATTGTGTAACGCGCAATTTTAATATTTCGTAACGATTTGAACCGACATTTTGTTTGTTGCTTATGCATTACTAATATATTTATTTTCAAACACAACATGCCTTTTCACCCAAATCACTATCATCAACACACTTGCGCTTGAATCGTTTGCTGTGAATATAAAACTCTGTTAATTTGTGAATTACCTGAATGATATCCTAATACCGTGATGTTGGGATATTCTTGTTAGTTAAATCTTCAAGTTTATTGTATTGACTCTTGAAGTGAATTCTAGAGTTGGGCTGAAAAACAAATAAAGTGATGAACTGTTCAGATGCAAGAAGTAAGGCGAACAAAATGTTCAAATTCCTTTCCATCAACGCACTTGCATTTGCATCGTTCGCTGTGAACATAAAACTCTGTTAATTTGTGGTTGACGTGAATGACATCCAAATAGCGTGATGTTGGGATATTCTTGTTAGTTACATCTTTAAGTTTATTGTGTTGGCGCTTGATGTAAATTTTAGAGTTGCGCTTTAGATACTTGGCCACTTTCAGCAAATACTGACAAACAAATAAAGAGATGAACTGTTCAGATGAAAGAAGTAAGGGGTACAAAATGTTCAAATTTATTTCTAGTATCACATTGTTTTATTAGAATGACAACGTATTCAAATAATTTTTTATGTATAAATTCCGTAGCATTCGTAATAAATGTCTTTCAAGAACTAAATTATTTCGCCAATTATGCAACTTTAATAAATAGTAAAGAATATGAATTAAGGGATTTGTTTGTTATTTTTCGATCGAGCGAATACATTTCTTTCTCATTAATTGTTTGAGATTTTTTTTAATAAAAATAATTTAAAAAAGAAAAAACAAGGTATTGCATAACCCCTGCATTTGATCCCTGAGATAAACAAATATTCCTCACCAGTATCACCTATTTAAGAAAAATTGAAATTAATAAATATATTTTCAAATACACATAGACAATATGCATAAAACAATTTTGTTCCGAACTGTTCCCCACTTGTGTCCTTGTTAATTTTCAATATAATTCTAAAATAAAATAACTGAATTTGCATCACGGTTTTCCTTAAGTTACACAAAAAGTGTTTGCAAGATTCGTAACTTGCAGACTAAAAACTTCTTACAGAAGGACATATCAGGCAAAGTTGACATAAGTACAGATAAGGTATTTAAGATAAGGTTTGCAGATAAGATTTCGCGTTTACTTGCAAAACTTTCAAAATAGCTTCAATTTGTTGCGAGAAATATGCTTTTATGGTAGAAAAATATTCTTATACCATATTCATTGGGATTAGGCTAAGATTGCATGCTTCACTGATATGTTCATTGTAAATGCCTATTTGTCATTACTGCTTCTGATATTTCCCCCTATAGATGTCTTAATTTCTAATTAAGTTTCACGCATACTAGAAACGTATGAGCACCTCAGTCATATTTCTCTTATTTTTCTATAAAAAAACACTTTACTAACTATCACTTTACAATATTAGGAGCAAAATGGATATAGCTCTTGTACCACACGATATTAGCAATAATAACATGCTATCACTAATGCCGTTCAGTATTTAGTATGTTTAGTTATGTTTAGTTATCGATGCATTAAAATATTCATATGCATTTAATACACGGAGTCATATTACGACAACTTTAGGGTTTTATTCAGAATGTAGCAAAGTTCACAGCAGTAGAATATTTTTAGCAGTAGAACTTTTATTGATTATTTATTTTGAGTTCATGTTATTGTATGGAGTATATATTATAACTCTGTGTGTGACTTAGTACCAGTTTCTTATTATTATACGTAAACAATTGAATTAATTTTATTAAATCTGGAAAGTTAATGAGAAAAATGTCGTTATCGAAACGTTATCTTGTTTAACAAAGTCAGCTTTCATTTATTAAGTATTCATATGGTGAATTATTAAAAAGCACGAGAATGCTGAGTATTTAGCCAAAATAACCTTAAATTATATTACTGTGGATTGAATAAAAATAATCGAAATCTCGGATGAAATTTGAGAATATATTTTAACTGTGTTTAAGCATTTAATAAGTGGTGAATTGTCTAAATGGGATATATGCCGCCTGGTCTCATTAATATTATATTTGACATACAATGGCGACTACAGGTAGTGACTCATATTTTCACTTTTCAATACTGGCTTGAGGTTTTCTCTTTTTATCATGTACGTGAAAGAAAATATAAAAAAAATTAAGGAAACTCATTCCTTTTATTCTCTATCATAGTTTTCACAAAGACAGTTCCTTTGGACTGTAGTTGTTATAAGCATTTTAAAGGTGGGGAAGTTTATGTACTTTGTAATGATGTTTACCAGAACTATTACAAAATACATATAACATAATTAAAAATTATGGTAAAATTTGTAGGAATATGAGTCAGGAATTCTGGTATTTTTTGTAAGTGAATATAAAGGCAGGTAAAGTTAATAAATGTTTCAAGCAAATAACGAATAATTGTTAAATCAGGAACAAAGTATGATAAAAGATGTTTGAAAATAATACTGTTATTAAAACTGTAAAATTATTCGAAAAAAACGAGAAGAAATTACATTCAGACATAAGTGTTTAAATCTAATCTCCGTTTTATGTAAACGCCTTCTTCATTTTAACTTCAGGAATTTTAGTAAATGAAAATCGATTATTTATATTATTTTTAAGACAATTTTATGTATGAATATTTAGTTGCTTCGCTACCCAAAATACGAATGTAAACAGCATTATTCACAATCGATCGTTTTTTTGGTCGTAAATAAAAATAAAAGAAGGAATAAAATTTCTTTTAATTCTTCTTTAGGCTTAAGTATAAATTTTTAGGCAAACATGTCTTTAACTTTGAAGTATAAAGCAGTTAATTTAATTATTTTATATTTAAATACTTGCAGATACGTACGCCACTTGACGGGGTTACTTGGAAATATATTACCATTGGATTGGAATACGGTACCATAATACAGGATAAAATCGTGTTAGACTGGCAAGAAGATGTAAAAATATGAATATATTTTCCTATTAGAAATAAGGTGAGAAAAATATAATAACAGAAATAACGCCTTAAGATCGTCGAACAAATACCGCCATTGAGCATATATTTATTGAATGCATATATAGAGGAAGGCATATTTGAGGCTAATATTTTTAAGCTTCTTTCGAATTTCCCATTACTTGCATACTTTTTCAACACTATATTGTTATATTTTCAAAAGTTTCCTTACGAGATTCAAAATCGCACATACGACCATTATATTGCTTCGCCACGATACTTCACCATTAATACACGGTCGCTCTACTCATCTCTGTTTCCATCCACGGACCTAAACCACTATCGTGACAACAATTAACTTGAAACATAAAATACTTAATCTTCTCAGCAAACCTCGAATAAAAACCATTGCCGATCCGAAAAATAAACTCACTTCGGTTGCCAACGTTGATATTTGGAGCCGGGCGACAACTGTTTGTTGGTATTTTTAATTATAAAACTTGTAGAGAGTTACAGTCGACCTCAGTTTGCCGTTTAATAAAACACAATAAGTTTGGAGCGCGATTGGCGTGGGTTGTTCTTTTTCAGTCAACCGAATTGCATTGTTGTATTGATGGCGAAGTATGCACGCCAGCATCGAAAGGCAGATTTACGGCGTTTTTATAAAAAGAAATATCTACAATTTATAACTGTAGCGATTTCCACAGCTTTTGTAGCAAATAATATTTATCCGAACTAAACACACTATGAACAAGCTGATTAATAAAGACACATTCAAAAAATTCTATCTATTAATGACTTTGAATAGTAGAGTAAATAATTTTTAACTTACACATGACATTTGGTTTAAAAAAGGTAAAGCCACTCCTTATGTGTTTTCTTCTATACTCAATTACATTATATTTATTAGACAAGTTATATCTATTTAAAACGTACAAGAAATATAACCAATTATGGTGAGAGAGATAGAGAATGAAGGAAACATGTATAAAAAGGATAGTTGAATAGTCAACGAAATTATTTTTCAAGGATCATGTTAGAGAGTTAACAAAATATTTATCAAGTGTTTTACTATAGTAGTGGAGTAAAATATTTCCAAAAAAGAGACTATCGGAACATGCTTATGTAACAGCTAAATTTAAATGAAGAATAGATTGAATGCAATAGAAATAATAAATGTTGTGAAAAATGTGATGCGTACAATGCCTTTAAATAACTTATATTACTGAAATTTCAAGAATATCAAAAAATTCTAGATTGAAGATTTACTGTGTAGGTAGAAATAATGTTATCATCTTGATATGAATATCGTATTTTACTCATATGGGAAGTCACCAGCTATACAGGTACAAAATATTATTTGTGGTGACTTACCATATGCGCCATATACTATATTGAAGTTTTGATGATGACAGTATTCCCGACCACCACCCGAGTTGTTTCAGAGCCCTCCATTGGCCCATAACGATTGATCTAAGATCATATAAGTATATATGGCCCCTGCCCGTATCTGTTAGATTGGAAACATTTGAAGGGGTTAATATCGGGGATCATTGAAGGCATATTTTTCAAATAACAGTTTTAAATACTGTCTCTGCTTCATGAACCACTTAGCAGCTTCAATTCTTTTAAACTTACTGACTTAGACTCTAGCTGACTCGAAGATTGTTTTATTTTCGAATGTACTGCGACCAAGGAAGTCACATCTTAAAAGTCTCTGTACTTCTACTTGGACTGTCAGTGAGCGCTGAGGGGATATTTAAAAAAGACTTTTTTCTTGTTTTCTTTTATAGTGGATGGGGCAAGAGTATTAAACACTATAAAAACATTTTTTTTACCCCTATGTTTTTTGGTCTCAGTTATTATTATTAAATATAATATATACATATATATATATATATATATATATATATACATATATATATATATATATATATATATATATATATACATATATATATATATATATACATATATACACACATATATATATATATATATATATATATATATATACATACATACATATATATATATATATATATGTATATATATATATATCCGAGGGAGCGTTTTTAAATTCGCGGAATGGAAAGATAGGCCATTAGTAAAGGTGATTAACGGAATGATAGAATAGATGGAAGTAACTCATTGTTAGTATAAATACCAAGTTTTATCATACTCGGATCTTTGAACTATCATGTTGATCTTGATGTGAGTCTTTGAACTATCGGCGAACAAACAACTCAATCTGGTAGAAAGTCTGAACTACGGAACAAATCGAGTACCACGCTGTTATAAAATTCCTTACTAAGCAAGGAAAGTCGGTTCAAACCATATTGAAAGAGATGGCATCCGTTTACGGGGACTCTTGCCCGAGTAGAGACTCACTTGAAGATGACCCACGCCCCGATCGGCTGATCGAAATGACTACTCCGGAAATTATTGAAAAAGTTGAAAAATAAAGAGATAGTTGGAGTATCAGATATCATGATTATCTCGGCATGATAAAGGTGAGAGCAAAACGGGTGCCGAGAATGCTCACACCGCTTCAAAAACAATGCCGTGTGTAGTGTTCTCGCGTGTTTTTGGACCTCTGTAGTGAAGACAAGGATGGACTATTGAGTCGAATTGTTACTGAAGACGAAACGTGGATTCATCATTATGAACCTGAGTCCAAACAAGACTTAATGCAGTGGCACAAAAAAGGCACACCACCACCCAAGAAGTTTAAGGTGTCACAGTCGGCTGGAAAAATCATGGCGACAGTCTTTTGGTTTTCAGTAGAGATCCTGTTGATGAATTATAAAGATAAAAAATATGGTATTTCCATAACCAAAGAATACTATGCGTCAATTCTAGAGAGGTTGAACGAAGCAATCAAATAAAAAATAATGGGAAAATAAACTAAAGGTGTCCTGCATTTGCACGACAACGCGCCCGTTCACACGAACCGCGTTGCACTGGCCGCCCTGCCCAAGGTGGGCTTCGATATTTTGGAACACCCACCCTACAGTCCTTACCTGGCTTCCAGTGATTACTATTTGTTCCCGAACCTTAAAAAAGAACTTCGTGGAAAGAAGTTTTCAAGCGCTGAATTATTTTTCGGGCAAAGATGAAACTTTTTTTCATGAAGGTATACATAAGCTAAACAAAATATCTGAAAAATGTATTAGCAGGTGAATATATGGAAAAAGAAAAATAATTTTGTATTTTTATTCTCACTCCTTATCATCCATTTCGCGTACTTAAAAACGTCCCCCCAAACGTATACGCACATAATATTTAAATAAGCATGATAACATTAAAGGTGCACAATAAAATTCCTGAAAATCAAATTTCTGTTTCATTACGAGAACTTTATAAAATGTCATTACCATTGATGCTTACATTCCTATCGGCGATACGAATTTGATGAAAATTTACATAAATAATCTGTTGACAGTTTTGTATACAGCAATATATTGTTAATCTCTAATAATTGTCACACAACGGCAGTAAGAGAAGAGCACAATGAAAATAATTCGTAATCGTATCATTGAGGCTATCTCAACACATCCCCGACATACCTCGCCCGAATTCCCGCACGTAGGGCGCGTACGTGCGCGTGCGATAACTTTATATAAAGAATGAATGTGTGAATGATTGATAACATCACATATTTTACTGCAATACAATATTGAGTCGCGTGAATGTCCGGCGAAAGGAAGCGTTTAATCTTGGCCAGAGGTGGCGCTTTCGGGTAATGCGGCGTTTTTCAATTTGTCACCCGGGCGGCAACTATCGTGCAGAAGAAATATCAGTTTGGAAATGTCTGTTGATTTCTTTTGTACTGTTGTTTCTTTTTATGATAGTATTATTCATCAAAATATTTTATTTGTGTTATGTAGATTTATTGTGGTGCGTTGATAGATATATCCTTAGAGACATTTACATTTCGTCTGAAGCTTCAGTGTGATTTAATTGTGAATGTTACATTTAGTTCAATTATATATAATTAATTTTACTATATTAATCTACACAAATACGTTGAACTATCATTATTTAAGTATCCTTTGCCGCAAAAGTTTAAAAACGTTGCACTAAGGTTACTTGTCTGCGTGAGGTATATATCTGTCATCTAGTCACAACTTTTGAGATTTTCATTGTTGAATTTAATGAGTTTTGTTAAATCCATAACGAAGTTTCCATAATAAGTAAAATATTTTTTTATTAAATAAAGAAACTTAATCTATGTACCAAATCATCTTATATCGATTTTTTTGTACCTTCTTACTTTCTGATGAACTGTTTGTCATCTTAACATTGAAATTTCATGAGCATTTTTGACTAAATAAATATTAATCCATCATAGCTTAGCTAATAAGGCGATAAAATAATTTTTTTTTTATTGTGTAGCATCAAAATTTAAAAAAAATATTGAGTTTGCCTCCTCATTACACATACCGTTTAAAACCTCTTGAGGTCAGATTTATGGGCCCAATGTGTACCTATTAGGGGGTACCTATCATACCAGCCAGGAAGTGGATATGTGGTTTCGTAATAATCCAGTGCGTTTTGTAACTGTGTTCCATTTAGATACATTTTTTGGATTTGCTTATGGGAAATCAGCCACGTTACAAAATGCTGTCAGATTTTCGGTAAAGTGGAATATTTTGCTGCACTTTTCACAACTGAAACAGATGAAATTTCTAAATTTTTACTTCTCCAGCTAGCATTCAGACTTATTCGACTACTTCACTAATACCGAACTACTCTTTGGAAATATCAATTCTTCGATCCGGCCAGTCAATGGCAAGTAATTAAACTTTTTTCGTCCTGAAGAGTAATATTTTCGTAGGGACCTGGTTTTGGACAGTTTTCCCTTTGGGTGTATTCACATACTTATATGCAGATATATATGTTTACACGCATATACTTACGTGCACATATTTGAAGAAAAGGATGTACGGAAAAAGTTTTGGGAGGAAAATAAAGGAGGCAAAAGCCACATGGGGTTATGTAAGGCATAACATTTTAAGTCGACATTAGCGTACGTGTAAAAGCGCCATGTTACTAATTTCTTTTACATTTTAGTAGCTTATACCGCGAATTAACGCTCTTAAAATATTACATCATATTTAGGAATAAAGAGCGTAAGGAGGTTTTCAGACTGTAACCTGAGAACAGTAGGACTTAGAAACGCAAATTTGCAGGTAAGTTATGATGGACTGTTCATATTATTCAACAAGTTAAAGAGCAGAGAGTGAATATTAAGATCGCAACGACCGCATGTCTTCATCAAATTTTGTTTAGACCTTATACTCAGAAATTTGATAGGAATTTTGAAAAATTTATATAATGGAACATTTATAATGCTAGTTTAATTTATGTGTTACATAATCTCCTGAGATTGCTTTTTTTGTGTGTAATTATATTGAATTGTGTGTATTATATTGAAGGGTAATTATTTTCGATTTCGATACAATTGGAGTAGCAGGTGGAAAGCCGTCGTTTATATTTTCTGTAGATTCCCTATTCAGAAAAGTAAATAATTAGTGGTGAAATCAAATACATTTTTGTTGAATGTAGTCTGATTCCGTGATGCCAAAAAAATATTGTTGAGTAGAAAATAAGTCAAAATGATTTAAATTTAAATCATCTTTTGTGCGTCACATTAATTATTCTGAACCACAGCCAACAGTTACTAATTTAACAAGACGGAATATGCAATACTATTTTAATGGGATTAGCAAGATGTACATAATCATCATGCGCCTCAAAAGAAATTTCTCTGTTTATATCAATTTAATATTTTTAATACACCAGATCAGGTTCAAAACATATATTATTTTAGACTTGAGGGACTTAATGTGTGACATATATTCTGAAGAGTTGTAGAAATTAAGTCAAAAGGACAGATTTTGTCTTTTTCGCCATTACAATAAAAGCAAAATTCCAGTTACTGGAAATAGCAACCATTGGAAAACGTGATTATTTCTATGTAAATGTAATAAAATCTAGCTAAGTAAAAAAATGCGATTTTACGGTCAATATTAAGTGTTTAAAATATCGATGTTTTCTTTTGTCTATATGGTTAAGGAGTTTTTTTCTCTATATTGTTATCACGAGACTAATAATACTTTAGTAACAAATGTTCGGTTTCCTTCATAACACGAGTACAAAAACTCGCTTAAACAACCATTGTAACTCGAAAAGCCGACCAGCCTATAAAAGTTTGTGAAAGATACCAAGTAGTTAATGCAAGTGTCACTTGTTTTGCAGTATGCTACTGTGCTGCTGGGATAATTGTATCGGTAGCTGAAAACTGTGGTAGAACCGAAAAAATTGTGGTCGACCCTCATTGGACCAGGGCAGAAGGAGGAATTAGTTCAATAATATTCTTTTTAAATAGTAGTAGAAATGTAGAATCGATAGGGTCTTTATTTTTATTTCTTTTTAATTTAATGGTGGCTATGAAATTGCCATAACACATTTTTAAACATTTTTAACAATTATAATACTTTTTGATGGCTTTTTAATTTTTTTCTGAAGTAAGAGAAGGTATTTTTAACCGCCTTATATAATAATTATAACTGCCAAATAAATTTTTAGATATTTCATTAAGCCCTATTGGATACTTTGGGAGAATAAAGACATTTTTATAGTTTATTCCTCTTTTCAATATATATTATTCTTAGGAGAAAAATAACTAAAATTGAGTAGATTATTTGTATTTGTTATATAGTTTTATCAAAAAAGGAATTTCTTTTACGCTGTAGGAAAAATTCAGCGACCAGTGCATCAAAGTTTTATTATAAGTGACAATTTTGTTGAAACTTCAACTGCCGTTTCGCCCCCTTTTGGGATGATTATTAATTTTTAAATATATTTTCTTTTTAAGAGCGAGTTAAGTAAGAGCTTAATTTTCTTGGTTTTAGTGAAATATTTGTACGGTTCACGTGCGTACACTATTTTGAATTTACAATCTTTCGACATTTTTATTTACATCGTTTCTGTATACTTGTCTTTCGATTTAAGTTTTTTTCGTTTATTATAAACTTGTTTGTCATATAGGCATTAGACGGTAAGTTTATCAAAAAAATCTGGTCATGTGCATGTATTTCGTAAAGTAGGATCTGTTAATTTTAATTAAATAATATAGATTGTTGTAAAGTTAGGAAAGTTTTATTATTTTTATCAAATCGGTTTATTTCTCTTAAGATTTCTTCATTTCATTAAAAAAACTTCTTATATTTTTAAATCATACGAAAAAAATTATGTAAAAATAATTGTTTATTTCCACCGATAAACACAAATTAGTTCTATCGTCCAAAGTATATTTAATCTTATGTTTATTTATACAAGCTTTTTTTGTAAGGAAAGCTTTCAATTGTAAATATTTTTCAATTCTTTACCTATTTTTCAATTTATATTTTATTTTCTATTTAATAACCAGTCATGAATGGAACCGGATATGGAATAAATTATTTATTCTACTCACTAGTAGAAGGAAATTAAAAGTCGGCAAATATAATTAACTATAGCATTTTATTTACGCCACAATAGATTTTGAATAACTAATTCATCAAATCTCGTTCTTTAGAGTTTCGTATCCCAATAGGAAAAAAAATGGAAATACTATGTGATTACTCATATGTCCATCCATTCATTTTCTATCTCAGACATTTTTTAATAGCTGTTGGTCCTAGAAACTTGAAATCTTGTGTAAATATAAATTGCATTAATGTTCATTTCAAATGAAACGCTAAAATTATTTATTGGAAAATATAGTTTTTAATTTCATTTTTTCAACGATATTGACTAAGAATATAAAGTATTCTAGATAGATATACGTGTTAGTAAAGGTTTGTTGGCTTACTATGGGGTTAATATGCAGTTGAATGCGCAAATTTTAATGTTGGAAACGACAATGACGATGTTTGGAAAGATTATTTAGTCAATTTATTCGAGCGTTTCTAGTAGAGCTAATAATATGAAACTTAGTATTTCGATAGTAGATGGTATTTAGATGCAAAAATTAACACATAATTTATCAAGCAAAAATATCGACAGTTGTTAAGTAATTAACGCAAAATTAGAATAAATGGAAAATTACGTACAAGTATATCTTTATTATATCGCTTCTTAAAATTAATCATTTGGTGCACCCCAAAGTACTGGACCCTGAACTCAGATTAGTTTGGTTTCCAATCCTGGAAAAAATTTCTCCTTTCCTTTTACAGGATAAAATAAAATTAAACATTTCGTAGTTACTGATATCGCGAAAAAGAAGAAATCTATTTTCTAAAACCTATCTCGGAAACTGCAAACAATGAGTAAATTTTCAATTTAGTGCCTTTTTCACATTTGGCCATCGTTGCTTAATAATAATTTAATTTAGTGAGTTATTGACCCAGCGATAAAACGCTGGACACTAATTGCGGAAGTTCTGGGTTAGAATTTTTTAAATATTTTTTTCATTTTTGTGCTAAATTAAAAAAAAAATACTTCAGTAAACATTGTGATATTAAGAAAATAAAATATTGTCTTTCTTTACAACTATTTTCAAAAAATCAATCAAGACGTTAGAAAGTTTCGATTTTAGCACCACCTATAACATTTTCATCTATTACGTTAACCTATAAGTCCAAGGAACTGCCTTTGTACTGCCTTTTTCCTACCAAATTTACGTTAAATCATTTAAAGGGAGGAATTATGCATCTAGAACGTGGAAGCCATTAGCTTGGTCAAGATTTAGGACTTGAAATAATCGGGTTAATAAAATGAGAGAGGCACAGAAGCCGATTTGTTAGAGTATATTTTCATTCATACTATCCTATGCAAATAATGATACCTGTCACAATGAGATGCACATTTATTGTCCGCTCTTATTTATAGTGAAATAATTACATTTAGAGTCGGTTAAAATTTATTTGATGCTGGAATATCGAAAATATCTTGTTCTCTATATTAGAGAACGGTAAATAAAGAAGTTCTAAGATAAAATTGAATAAGGTATTTTACAATCAATCAACATTGAATGAAATAAGACATAGGTTCCTCAGAGACAACATCTTCATACAAGGATCTTATTCAATTCTTCAGCTATACTCGCAGCAAATGACAACCTTGTTTTATACTGCGAAAATTTATTTACGTCACATTTAACTAATACTACTAATACCAATTTTAGCACGATTTTAATCTCCAAACATTGCTTTATTATGTTGATTATTACCTTTTGCTAATTCGCATGAAATAATAAATCGACAGCTTTTAATAAAGCTTAGCGAACATTAGATCGGCTTCGGATCGGATTTCAGCCTATTGAAACGATTCAGATAGCTTTAGAGTGACTCGCCAAGAATAATGTAAAAGTTGAGCTGACAAGATTGAACGCGTGATGGCTAATTGGAAGTGGGCACGTGCCCGTCGCCCCAACAATTCACACCTGTCAATGGAACGTCCAATCGGAATTTCAATCGGGGGCCAATTTTAAACGGCGACATTAGATGAGTTGGGCCATAAATTCCCTCTGAAGACGGTGACTTTGTTTTATGCCCTTGTTCATGTAAAGGCGTGCAAGTTGTACAATTGCCAAGGGTTCTTAATATTGTCGAAGGCTTTGTTCTTATTCATCTGAAGGATTCTCTTATTCAAATAAGTTAGCAACGTGGTTTAAAGCTGCACAGCTTTCTATAAAATTAAGTTAATATTAGTTATAGTTTCGTTATTCGTTCTTGATCCATGAGCTCGTGGTCTAGACCAGTGGTGTCCAACATAATTGTGTGGAGGGCCTGGTTTATTACTTTTGAAATCGAAGCGGGCCAATAGCATTTTCATTTTTTAGAATTTTATTTAAAGCCCTTTGTTACTACAAGGTTACAGGGTATCTGACAGTTCAGTGTGACTTTTGGCATAAGCCTCCTCCAACATCTTCCACTGTGTTCTATTACGCGCCACCTTTTTCCGGTGATGTTCAACCGTAAGTTTTAAGCCATCTTTCCATCTCGTTAGTGGGTGCCCTCTAATTCTCTTACCATTTTTGGGGTACCAGTCTGATACAATTGTACTCCTGTATAGTGTGACCGGTCCACCTCCACTTTTGTTGGTCTGTTTGAGTAAGTATGTAAACTACTTTAGTTTTTTTCCCCATCGTGCTACTTTTCACTTTAACTCGTTTCCTTCTTTCTGTCATACTTCTTTTTTGTGATGTTTGGTGAGCGACCAAGTTTCACATCCATAGGTAATTACTGGCAGGATACAGGTGTCGAAGGCTTTCTTTTTTATTGACATACCTAGCACTTTTGAATTTAGAATTTCTTTCAAAGACTATTATTTCTTCCATCCGTTTGCTATATTTTTGTTGATTTCTTTTGTGGTTTGGTCTTCGTCAGAAATTATTTGTCCTAGGTAATAGTACTCTTGAATATATTCGAGAGGTTGGTGGTCGATTTTTATAGTTATTGGTTTGGAATTTGTAAGCAATTTTGTCTTGCCTTTGTTCATAGTTAGACCTACAGAAAGTAACTTTCGTCATTTAATATTTTAATCATTTCTTCGAAGTGTGTTGTATTTTCTGCAAACAGGACTATATCATCCGCGAATCTTAGGTAGTTTATTTTTGCGCCATATATGTTTAGGTCGAAGGCATTCCAGTCCAGTTTGCGGAAGATATTTTCCATTACGGCGGAGAATAATTTCGGTGATAGTCTCCCCTTTTCTGTTCCCCTTGTCTCACACCTTTGTTGATTTGAAACTTTGTTTCCAAGGTTTTTGGTTGTATCGTTCCTTCGTTATTTGAGTAGATCTTCCTGATAATTTCAATGTAATTTGAAGATATCCCTTGTTGTTCCAGGCTCTTCCATATGTCGTTATGGGTTATACTGTCGAAGGCTTTGGTATAGTCAATGAATGCTACATACAGGTTTTTGTTATATTCGTTGTATTTCTCTATTATTTATTTCACTGTATGTATATGGTCCAGGGTGGAAAATTTTTGTCTGAAGCCAGCTTGTTCTCTGGATTGGTTTTCATCGAGCTTTTTACATATTCTTTCCAGAATGACTTTGGAAAACATCTTGTAAGTGTTTGACATAAGACTTATAAGTCTATAGTTACTTAAGTTTTCTTTTTTCCTTTTTAAAATATAAGAATGATATGCAATGTTCTCCACTGTGTAGTGATTACGCCAGTGTGCATTATTACGTTGAGTATCGATATAAGTATGGGTAATATTTCTTCTAGGGTCCCTTTAAGAAGTTCGTTTGTAATTTTATCTGGGCCAGGAGCTTTATCTAATTTCTGACTAAGAAGAGCTTTTTATACTTCTCTGGGAAGTATTATTTGTTCTGATACCTCTCTGTGATGTCTTATTTTTAGGTCTCTTTTTAGTTCATGCTTTTTTGTTTAGGTTCGAGTACAGGTACTGGTAGAATTTAGTAGCTATTTCATTAATATCTTTTCTGATCGTGGAAGTATTCCCCGTATTATTAAGTTTGGGTATCCATTCTTTATTCACTTCTCTGAGTTCCTTTAGTTCCTTCTTTATGTCCCCTGTTCTTTTTACATGCCTTTCCAATGTTTGCAGACTCTCGGTTTTTCTATCTTTCCTGATATTCTCTCTGATGTCCTTACTTAGTTCGGTTATTAGTTTGATATTTCCTTTTTTAGGGGGATTTCAAAGCAGGTTTTTTTTCTTGCTATAAGTTATTTTGTTGTATACGTTAGTCTGTATTTATTTTCCCTTCCGTTACAGATTTTAGCAACGGTAAGTCGTTTTTCTAGCTTTCCATACATTTTAAGGATATTAGTGTCTTCCATATTTATTTGTTCCGTCGTTTCACTCAGGAACTTGGCAGTTTCCATTAAAATGTCTTTATCATAGTGATTTTTTTGGGGCTATATATTTTCTGTTTTTTTTTTGGTGGCTCAATACTTAAGAAGCTTTTTATCATATGGTGGTTTGTATTAAAGTTGAATTTCGTTAGTACTGATGTGTCCGTGAAGGCCTTTGGTTAGCTTGTTGTTATGTAGTCAATCTCGTTTTTGTATTTGTTGTTAGGGGATATCCAGGTCCACTTATTCTTCTTGTTTTTCTTAAACAAGCCGTTGAGAAGCATTAGGTTATGTTTTAGTAAGAAATATCGTTTTGTTTTGTTTTGATTTAGTAAAAGTTTCAAAATTAAGCACTTGCACTGAATAGAAATGGGGTAAATAATACATTTATATTTAATTTTACCCAGTTACTTTTAGTTGCAGAAACTGAAATATGAGAATAGGTTGTCAAAGCTATTAATGGTAGCTATAAATATCATTAGGATTAAGTCTAATGTATTATTAAAAATTAAATACGACAAATAGTAAGCTTTTAAATTATACATTGTCTTGTTTGAAAACTATATTTCACTGTGTAAAGTTGCGCCTAAAATGTAAATGCAGTATTATTGTTTGTGCAGGTAGTCGTTTTTTCTTTTCTAACCTCAACTTACGCTCAACAGTAAGTTAGAAGAATAAGAGCATATTTGAAATTTCTAAATATTGGTTTTAGTTCTGTGAAATTAATATTATGTATCGGCGTTTTTGTAACCATGATTTAAACATAAATTTATTTATGGCAGGTTCGTGAGTTATTACAAATATGGCCTTGTAGAATATTTATATTTGGTCGTAATATGAATATTTCTACCTAGTCATAAAACCAATGCTTTTAAATAATTACCCTTTTTTCTTATTCCCTTTCAATTCTTGACATTATTGTTATTTTTTGACAAAATTTTTATTCTGTAAAATTAATACCATGTATTGGCGTTTTTATTACCGTGAATTCAATATAAATTTCTTTATTGCGGATACGTCAATTAATATTAAATTTTTTATTTTATTAATATTTTAAAATGTGTTAAAAATAACCTTTGCAGACAAAAAAATGCAACCTGTAAAATTAAATTGTGATACTATGAAACTATGTATAGTAAACCGCTTTTGCAGTGCCCATCCTCCATAATCGCATATGTGGTAATATGGAATTTTTAAGCAGTCTCTTTATTATAAATGCAATTAAATTTATAATAAAGAGACTGCTTAAAACTTCCATAGAATTCCAAAAACATTATAATTTTTGAAGCATAATTTTCTTATTTTTATATTTTTGGGTTACAGTTATATTTTATTATAGAAAAACAGACGTTGTCAGCTCCCTTTTAAGTAGTTTTATTTTAAGATATTCGTCTGAAATGCATTTAGTCTATCAACTGTATTTATGCATATTGTCATTATATAAGCATGGTATACTTATATACGAACTACTAATAGTAGACAAATAAAATCACAAAAATTCCTGAATCGTCTTAATCGTTAGTTACAATTCCTAAAAAAAAATTTTTCGAAATGTCATTAATTTTGATGCTTATATTCCCAAAGGCTTTCAAACGAGCGAACGTGATAACATTTTAATACGATTTAATAATCAAGTAAGCTGTTAACGTTTTTGTACACAAAGAAATATCGTTCCTTAATAATTTTTCCATAACGACAATAAGAGCAGCGCCTAATGAAAACAAATTGTAATCGCATTATTGAGGCGGTTTCAACACTCCGCCTACGTGACTTGTCAACGTTCCGCCCGAAAGAACAGCAAACTTTTATTACTCGGTTCTTTAGTTTTCAATCAAACATTTTGTAGAGAAAGATTGGACGAACGATGGATATGATTTACTAAGATCAATATTTTCACATTAAGCTAAATGTTGTGCCAATGAGATGCCAACTCACATTTCATCAACGTACAAAATTCACACCCATATTGTATGAAATTACAAACATTTTTCGAATCAGAAATGGTTCATAGGAAATTAAAATTGATTACTTCGCATGAATGAAATTCGCTTCGAATGAAATTGATTAGGTCGCAGAAGCATATTTGATTATCGGCTATATTTAAACTGAAACAATGCCGTAATTATGATATTTGCATATAAACAATGAATCATTGTGTTGTTATACTGAGCTCTCTGTGAATTTGTCGCCTTCTTTTATAGTTGTCAGGTTTTTAAATACACGTATTATAGTTTGTCAGTAAAATATACTTTGCAGTGATGTTTTCTTTGTGCATTAAGTTAATATTTTATTAGTTTCTTTTTAAAGTGAATTTTCGCCGTGAAAGTAAACAATAGCGACTATCAAGTATTACTGTTTCTTAGGTGATTAAGGCAGGATTTTTCAATTCTTTTTTTAGTGAAAAAAAAGTATAAATTAGAATGGTAGATCAATGTCAATTTTGAAATTATACGTTCGTAGTAAATCTAGTGTACGGCATTTTCATAGTAATTTTTATGATTATTTTGGATGGGATAAGTTCAGTTAACCAAAAATGTGGATCTTTGTATTTATATTGTTTTAAATGAAAGAAAATATGACTCGGTCGCGATTATTTTATTAAAAAAAGTGATTTGAAAAAGTTCCCATACAAAACTGCACTATATCAAGAAGTTTTATGCATAGGTTTTCCGAATTATTTGCCATTTTAGTAACACCAGACAAATAACGTGCAAATACGAAGAGGAATTGATATTAAAAAAAGAAATAAAGAAGAAAATAAAAATATGAAATTGCGTAATGTAGATCGTATAAAGTGAGGTCATAAAATTTACACTGCCATTGGACAGCCAACTGACAACCGTTTCCTAATGGAAAATAATTTTTGAAAGAAAGTTTTATAATGATGACTCTTTTCAATACGTCGTTTTTTATGTGTACTTTCATTTAAGACAAAAACGCATTGGTAGTAATCAGAAGTTGCATTTTAAATAAACTGTTTCGTTAAATTAAATTGTATTTTTAGGTATTAAGAATTATCTTTCCATGATTACGATTAAGGTCATAGTTCGATAAGTCCGTGAATTATGTCGACAGTTTATTGATTTTGAGTGCCTACGATTCAATTATTGAGATACGTTTTCAATCTATTATACCTCAATGCCGTTTTCAGCGCTATCAGGGGCATTCGGCGAGCGCTTGCACGCGTTTGTGTACATCTATATAATTTTCTTATATATCTGTTCCTTAACCGCTTGTTGTTATATAAATATATATGTCTCTATAACTTATTTAATAAATACGTGCCTACTATCACTGTCTCTTTCTTTGACATATTTTTGTTGTTTTAATTTCGATATATTCGCACCAATTTTTCCGTCACTGAGGTATATTTATCGTTTTGTATCAAAGGCTGATTTTTGTTCAACAATTAACGTTTTAATCTTAATGATATTCATATGTAGTTCGTTCTGTGAAGAGAAATAAAGTTATGGGTCTAAAATAGGTTTTTAAAAGGGGATTCTGGAAATTACTGTTATTTATAATAAGGTAATATGTATTGAATCCTAAAACATTTGTCAATTGAGAATAGATAAATAGACAAAATTAATGAATCCAGTTTACTTATTTTACAATTTTTAAGTAAACGGAAATATGCTCCAAATATATTTTTCATAGTTGACCTAAATTCGAAGCGTGGATTCGCAATCTGGTTTTGAAAGTATTTGAAATAAATTAAAAACAAATACATTGATATACATTTGCACGTATTTTGTATAAATACATACACACACACACATACACACACACACACACACACATATATATATATATATATATATATATATATATATATATACGAACACTTACACATTATACATAAATGCAAATATTTGAGAAAAGGGTAAAAGAAAACTGTTCTGAGAGGGAAATAAAGGAGGCAAGTATGGTGTGGCGTTATATAATGTATGATTTCTTAAGACGACATGTGCTCACCTGTAAGATTGCTTTGTCACTTGAATCTAATTTCTTCCACACTTTAGTCTCACATACGGTGAATGAATGCTCGTAAAATGGTATATTACGTTTTTTACAAGGGCGTTAATAAGGTTTTCAGAGTGTAATCTGAGAATATTAGCTCTTAGGGACGTAAATCTGAAAGTAAGTAATGTTGGAATATTTATATTGTTCAACACGTTAAAGAGGAGGCACTGAAATTATAATCGCACCCATTACGTGTCTCCACCAAGTTTTGCCGTGGTCTATACTCAGAAATATGATCAGATTTTCTGAGGAAGAAAAAGAAGACTTATATTACGAAACATTTATTTTGTTATTTTAATTAATATATCATAAGATCTCCTTAGATAATTTTTTTCTCAATTAAAATTATATTTTGTTTGTGTGATTTACGTGAAATATGTGAATTTATGAAAAAAATTATAAAAAAGTTTAGAAAACTCGTGAAAACTTTTATTTAAATCGCCAAGCGATTTTATTTAACTTTTAGCCATTCTAATGATGAAACCTTTTCCATGATACGTGAAGGTATTTTTAAAATTTCTTTTGTGGAAATTATTTCTATGAAACTTTTTCAGCTATTAAGATTAAACAAAGTGCAGATTATATTCGACTGCATTCTGTGTATGTAATACACTAATATATGAAACGCAGCAAATCTATGACTCTATCAAGCATTGTAGGCTCAATAGGGTCATAGAAACTAGCAAAGTAAAATTGGAAAAGAGCTGAGAATACATTGATTTGCACAAAATATAGACCGACCGAATCTCATTGTCAGTTAACAATTTAATTTTAATTCATTTTATTCGCTTAATTATTTCGCTTTTTGTTTTCTAAGAAATATAAGTTTTTTTTTAATTCAAATTTATTTCTGTTACAAATTTTAAAAAAGGTCAAATTCAAAAATGGTAATAAATCGTGATGAACTTAAGTAAGTACAAATTAATTGTATATGTAGTTTCACTCTGTGAAGCTGAAAATTGAATCATACAGGAAAAAGAAATTCAAATTATTTACATTTGATTCATATTTTATGGGTCACGTTAATTATTCTATACTATAGTAACAAGTTTGTACCGTAATGGGACGGGATATACATTTAATATTGTTGGGGGACGGGAGGTATGTTTGTTGTAAATAATGTATTCCAAAGTATGTAATTATCAGTGTCATTCACCTCGAAAGCAATTTTCGTGTTTAAAAAGTGATTCTTTTTTTTTATTGATGTTCGTTATATTTTATTTTTTCTATTCTTTACAAAAATTGACTTTTCTTTCTTGTAACTATTTATTCGATTCGATCGAATGCATATTAATTCGATTTCGACGTTGATTTCATTTCGGAAATTTTTTTTGTTTCGCGTCAAACGACATTCATTGTAGTTGCTATGAGCAAAATAATTCGAAAATTGTGCGCATGTATTATTGAAACGATTCTCTTTCTTAGCACCTTATAACTTTGTCATTAGGTAGCAATAATTTTTTTTAAATATGTATTTGTACATTGTATTTGTACGTCACGTTTAATATTATTCAATATTTGGTGCCGTATTCGTACAGGACCAAATATTGAATAATATTAAATGTGACTTAAGTAAAATGAGAGTTTAATTTTTTTGGCATTTGAGTTATTGAAAGAGTTTTTCTGAAATTCTATTCATGACTTCTGTATCAAGACAGTGGAGTATCTATGTAGTTTACACGCTTACTACGTTAAGTTTACAATATAGCTATGTTTTTTTTATTTATTGTATTTCTTTTAAAAATTGTTTGTGTTTATTTTTGTCACTCTAAATATATTTTGTTTCTCATTAACTTGTTCAATGTTCATTAAACTGCAAATTTAGCAAAACGTAATAAAGAAGGATTTGTTAATTATTTAAAGAATAATTGATTGTTCTAAAGTTAATACTGTTGACAATTTTGATAATTAACTTTTTATATTTTGTAAATCACGCAAAAAAACGAATAACATTTTTTTTTAGTTTCACCGTTAAGCACAGAGATATTTTATTAACGTGTTTATTTATTTTGATTTCGCTTTGTATGGAAAAGTTTTTGTTTGCAAATATTTCGTCAATTCTCCAGTTAGTGGTGAACTTCTATGAAAATTTTAGAAGCTGCGGCGTTATATCGGACTAATGGCTGTTTACGATAAATATATTTATAACGCACCACATATAAATATTTATATATATATATATATATATATATATATATATATATATATATATATATATATATACATATATATATATATATACATATATATATATATATATATATATACATATATATATATATATATATATATATATATATATATATATATATATAAATATATTTATATACATATATATGATATTGGAAGGCAGGTATTAAATGTCGTGAACATGATGTTTAACTTGTTTTTATACATGTTATTATTTGTTAACTTATTACTTTACGTAAAAATATATTGCAAACTATTAAATATTTCATCAAAATTGGAAATTCTGTTAGTTAAGCGTATGAATCGAGATGATTACTCGAATATTATTATGCGAAAAGAATTGAATTTAAAGCATACGTTGAATTAAAATGTAACATTCACGAGATAGTAATTTTGAAATTGGGTTTTTAAAATATAGTGATGTGACAAAAATCAATTCTTAGATTTAATGGAACATTTAATAGCGTATAAATGAACTTTAGAAATGAAATCAAAAAAATTAGTATTTCAAAAAACTACGTCAAACTGTTACATCGCGCATATGCTATAAATTTTGGATGCGAGTGATGCGAGATCAAGTTTAGGACAAGTTATCGCAAAGTACTTTCATAGTTTTCGAGAATTTACACTTTACTTATTCTCATTTTAATTCTCAATATTTTGGTTGTATCCAGATATTGCATACTGAAAATTTTTTGAGGATTAATGTCAATAAAATTTAATAAATCTTGTCCATCGAAAAAAATTATAATTTCAGGAATATTAAACTTTAAATACCACAGTAAACTTTGATACATATTAAACATTAAATACCACAATATTTAATGCGGTGAATCATCTAAGCTATTAGGTTACATTGTCTTGTTTGTAAACTATATTTGCTGTGAAAAAATTGCACATAGATTGTTAATTCAGCTTGATTAATGTGTTTTGGGCACGACGGTTTTTTTCGCCGACATTAATTCACGCTTCATAGATAGGAAAGTAGCAATTGCGCATATTGGAACTTTCTAATTAGCGGTTTTAGTTCCGTAATATTACGGATATTGTATATTGGACTTTTTGTAAGCTTGATTTAAATGAAAACTGGCGAGTTTGCGGGTTATTATAAATGAGGTCTTATAGTATATTTATATGTGGTCATAATAAGAATTTTCATAATATACAAGTTTTTACTTTCACTTATTTGTTCTGTAGCTTTTAAGTCTTTAGTATTAGTTTGAATTCCGTTTCAATGTTTAATATTATTTTTCTTTTAAAATACATTTCTATGTGAATGTTAATGGGATAAAATATAATTAGATAAAGAACAAATTTCGGGCATGAATATCAAGTAGAAATAATAAATAATGGAAGCATAGTGGATTTAGATAGGAATTAATTTTTAGTGAAATATCTTTTATAAATTAAAACACTTATTTTTAAAATAATTTATCGTTATTATAAAACAGCTTTAAATATTTTTGTACATAAGTTTTACATTAAAATTTGTTCTTGTTTTTAATTAATTCTTATTAATTATTACATTTACACATAACTAATCACATGATCTTAACAGCTTGAAAATTAAAAATACATAATTTCATTTCCCGAAATAGGAAGTGTCAAGTAAACTTTACAATGAACATTGACGCATAAGAATTGACATTGTCTTGAGAAATTTTCAATATATTAGATGTCTTCAAAATACTGTAATATTCATTAGTAAGTATCCTTTAATACGGTGATACATTTAGATGTCCTCTTGAATTAATAACTTGAATTTCAAGTCAAAACATATAGTAGTTTTATGAGTCAGTAAAGCATTACATAGCCGTATGAAAAATGCCTACTTGATAATGAAACGTAATTAGTCACTCTGACTAAAGCTATTTATTTACATTAATATTGCTTTTAATTTTGACTATACAGCAATAATTTATTGATTAAAGAATTATTTTTGTTACGAGAAAATAAAAAAATTAAATGTTCATTTTACTTATACCTTAACACATTCCATATCCTCAATATGCTACCTAGTAATAAATATTTTTATTAAAGTGTATAGTTATTATAATACAGGTTAATTATTAACATTATACTGTATTTTTATTAATTTTCTATAAATTCGATATTATCCACAATTGAAACTGTCTTAATATTTTGCTACCCTAATCACTAGCTTCAATTATGCTATGAAACTGAAAAAGCGACCAAATTGTAAAGTAGCAATAATAAAAAACGACGAAATATTAGTAGTAAAGGAATTTTAAATAATATTATGACATAATTTTTCGCGCGTCAACTATTTTGCGAGTTGTCAGTGCGAATGAAGAAGTGAAATGGAGGGAGCATTTGTTGTCCTGGTGTCCTAGTGCTTCTATCCGCATCGATCTATTAAAGTCTTAGTGTGCAGCTTCAGGCACACGATGTCAGTTGACGACTTTTTGATAGAATTCACTATCCAACACTTATTGTCTTTGTAGAATTAATTGTCGACGGGGTCCACCGCACATCTTATTTGTCCTTGAATTAGAGTATTATTTCGTAGAAATAAAAATATGTATACTGGTAAATTAGAGTTTTTTTATCATTTTTCTTATATGGATGTTCTGTTTACACTATATTTGGAGTCAATTAGTTACATTTTTTGGAGATTTTAAAAGATTTTGTATCTTTTTTAGTTATTCACTTTTGAGATTAAAACAAGTACATCGTTGCATATAGTATATGGACATGCTTTGCACGTTCTTGTAAAATTATCTAAAGTAGAATAAAAAAGTAACTAGAGAAAATGGGATAATCGTTTGGGTATAAAATCAATGCTTACGGGCACTGCAAATTAAAAGGATCCATTATAAAAAACTCTTGTCAAAAGGAAACAATTAAGAATTCTCGAATAAGCGGCATTCGTCCCAAAATTTTATTTACTTCGAAGGTACACGAATGCAACTGAATCACTGTGTAATGAAAATGAACACTCTAAACATTTACGCAGTCCCAAACATCTCACCTTCATTCCGAAGAAATACTAGGAATGATCAATTAACACAAGAAATTCGGTTATTATTTGAGCGATCCAAGTATGTGAGTGTGTGGCTGTGGATTTTTTGACAATGAGGTATTGTTGGTTTCGCACTAGTGTTATAGGCTGCGTAAAAATATAATATGATACCCACTGGCCACCATATCGTCTCGGAATTTGCATTAAAATCACATCGAAGTGGTCGTCATGGTGTTAATAAACCAGTAACGCTTATTATATTTGCCTGGAAATTACTAGGCACTATAAATCTTAAATATTTTCTCGACGAAACCGCGGTACTCGGATTCGTGGGGGTAGCAATATATTATAAATTCACTAAAAAAGTGGAGGTAATAATATAATATTAATTCACTAAAAAAAAAGTTTATTATTAATTCACTAAAAAGTGCACCATATATATTAAAATTCGACCTTCGACTACGGAAAAAACTTTATTGTAAGACATATTTTGAAAATTATTGGTTTAATTTAAATTGCCTTTATTGTTTATTAAATCTCCCAAAGCTTTTTAGTAATTTATGTAGACATATTTCAGTTTTTTATACTTTCATTTTATTTTGTTTAATGGATTTTTTATAAGAAAAATTAGTGCAATGACGATAAAAACATTGAATGGAAAACGTATATTAAAATGCATTGAGATCTACCAGAAGGCAACAGAATGTTGAATGAAAATCAAGTACTGCAAAAATATTATTCTCTCATAACTCCCCGAGAATGACTTAAAACTTCGTATGTACATAGGAATTTTATAAATAGTGTATGATGTGTATTTTTTATTTGATATTAAAATAAATATCCCTGTCAAAATATATGTTTTTATTGACCAGTTATATATTTTTTAAATCCACTCTTTATTGAATAGTTAAGACGAATATAATTTATTACGAGTGATAGATAGAAATTATGACTTTAAATGCATGTGACTTTATATTATATTTATAGAGATATTGAGCATATTGGTTGAATTTATGGAATCTAAAACAAAGTATATAAAATTAATGTAAAAATAGTAAATAATTGTGCTTAAAGAAATGGTGTTTATCGGACTACATTATAAGTATCTCTGTTTATTAATATATTAATAAGTATATGATGCTATACTCTAGATCAAACAATATTTGTTTCTTCGCAACTCATCAATATTAAGTTTGGACTACGAGCGAAAGTGATGTATTGATAGATTTAATATATAACTATCTAGAAGTACGGAAAATGCGCAAGTTCTTATTGATGGATATGTCTGTCCTATCTGAAAGTTTAGTTTCATCGTGTAAGTCTCCATGTAGGATATCGACAATGCTTGGCAAGTGGTATATGCAGCGTACATTTTATAAGTAGTATACATTTTTATGGAAGGTAAGTAAATTAAGTGTAAATTTCGATTGTTCAGTTACTTTTTGAAAACTGAGAGTAAAAACTGATTTCGGTGTTGTAAAAAGAATATTGTTCTTTAATTCTATTAAAATATTTATATAAGCTTTAATTTTGTAAATTAGAAATAGTTTCTTGAATATTTATGTATGTTTATGATTGGCACACGTAATACAATAAATAAAATTATAAAAGTTCTATATTTCGGAATTATACCTTATTTATTTTTTAAAACTTTCTTTTGCTTTATTTTTCTAGGAACAAAACATTTAATAGAGCTTTAATTTAAATGAGTATAATTTAAATCAGAGAAATTTATTTACTACGAGACGTGTAAAAAAACTACATTATGTATTTTGTTTTACTTAAATATTTAATACAAGTAAAGGACACATATTTTAAGAAGCAATGATAGAGAATCCATAGGTCATAGTTGGACCAGATTCAAAAATAATATTAGGATAGAACTAAATAATGAAATTAAAATACAGGAGAGTATAGTTTTAAAAGTTGTTTCATTGGCAATATAAAAAAAACGGATATATGCCCGTATTCAGCGATTTGTTACATCTAATATGAACCTTTTTTTTATACGAAAATGATCGTATTAGGTGATGTATGGAAAATCCAAGTCTAAATAATCATTTCTATACAGACTTGATGCAATTTTATTTTCCCAATTTCTACGTTAAAGTGTCAAATGCTCATATCAAAAGAACTTTAAGATATCAGAATCTGTTCGTAACTGAAATCGTTGTGTATACGCAAATAAATGCCTATAAGATGGTAGATGAATAAATTTTTTGTATGCATAACTTTTTTAATCTGACCATTGATGATAGGACGATATATAGTTTCTTTTACTTAAATAAGATTATTCAATAAATGAAATGGCAATTATTGATTTTCTTAAATATTCATTGACCATTAAACGGTTCGAGTAACTGATTTTTGAAGGGAAAGTTTTTTGCAGCGGTGTGATTAAACTTAAATGTAATAAGCAATGTGAGCAAATATTTACGTTCGTAATCATTATATAATAAGCACTATATTTCCACCGGGAGCAAGCAAATTCTAACATGGTAGAGTAAAAGAGAAAGTAAAAATTACTGTAGAAATAAAGATGAAGTAAATGCGAGTAAACTGGGGCGCGTAGTCTCGAAATGTAAATGAAAATTCATTATCTTTATCGTTCGGTTTAATGACAATTCGATGGGTCGTACTTTTAGATTTTAGACACATAGCTATTTATAAATACAGTAATAAATGGAAAAAGGATATTGTAAGGGTGAAGCTTGCGTACATTTTTTCGGCGTGTACCTATCGGTGATAAATACAGATTCTATATATCTAAACATGTGTTTAAATCGAAATCATAGAAAAATATTTGGAACTTATCATTATTTCTTATATAATTTAACGACAAGATATAATATTGTTAAATATTGACGTTATATATTTGCTACCAAAGTGTAAACATGATCTTAAAAGTGCTTGCTTCCAGCCATTTTATCACATGTAACGCATTTGTTATCGTCACACAATATCGCTCCCGGTCGCATTTTTATTTTCGTGTTGACAGATATCTGTTGGTGAGATATCGATAAAAACTAAGTGTAACCTATACTGTAATAAAATATAAACAAAGTATAACCCATACTAACAGACGTGTTGAACGGCGTACGATTTTGTACTTTCATACACTCATGAAGTATAGACATGTTTAGTTTGCATTGTGATCGCTCAGTCGTTATGCATTTGGCAAACTGTACATACCACGGATCGCTATTGGTTTTAAGTATTGCTTATGTGGAATTGGAAGATATACGATTTCTCAACTATTGAGAATACAGACTAAGAAAGAAAAACTAATGAAATCATATTTGTTTAGTAAACTTAAATTTTGAAATAACAGTGGTTTATCAAATGTTCTGTTTTTTGTTTTTGATTTTTCTCGTTCATTTAATATACTAGGCCAGAAAAATTATAGAGTAGTTCTATTTTGTAACGTTTTGTGAAGTTGCTTTGCAACGAGAGTTTCAAAATATATTATGTAACAGCAAAATTTAAAATACATTTGAGGATTATTGAATCGCTGCCATAATGTAGTTGTCATATAGAAAATAAACAGGAAACTTGGATTGTCCAATAGCCTCATATTTGGGCTTGAGCTTTTGTGTGATAAAGACTAAAGTGAGCTTAAAACATAAACATTGGGCAGATGTAGACTCTAAACGTATTCAAGTAATTGGAGTAAAAGGAGAAAATGTATGATCAAGGCCGATATTCAGAAAAGTGTCATTCTGACTTTGTAAAATTAATTGTTAAGAAGGGTTATCCATTATGATATGGGGATATTTTTCTTACAATTGCTTGGAGAATCAGAAAGGAATCAAGGAAATTCTTTGAGGTTTCTTTGAAGAAAAGAAAGTTTGGTAGCATAATACAAAATTACTTGTTGTTGGTTTTGGAATACTTTTTTACAAAAAAAATCGAAACCAACTTTGTTATTTTCATCCGGAAAATTGTCCCCGATAGTGTACGAGGGTGGGTCAATAAGTTCACGGAATGGAGGGGATGGCGAAAGATGAGGGTAGCTTACATACGTAGTCACTAATGAATAACTCATTACGAGTATATATGTCAATTTTCAGCTTAATTGTGTTATTAAATTTGAGTTATTATCTATTACGATCGTTTTGAAAGAAATCATCGACAACGGAAAAAATTTCTAATTTCGAGTTATCGTCAATTTCCTGACAAAGTTAGGGAAAATACCTAATGTCATATTATATGAGATATTATCGGCTTACGGAGACTCATGTCCTTTTAAAACCTTAAATTTACGAGTGGTATAATCTCTTCAAACAAGGCTGAGATTTAACAAAAGATAACTCGCGCTCAGGACGATCGATCGTGGCCTCTACTTGGACATTGATGAGGAAGTTGAAAACTTGTTTGGATTATGCCCGGTGAAAGAAAAAGTAGTTGAGAGAAACAGTAAGAGGATAGAAGGGGGATGGGAGTATCTTCGACAATCATTCTGAATATGCTTCAGGAACCTTTTGGCATATTGGAAATCAGCGCAACGTAAGTACTAAAAATGCTGATGTCTCGCCGAAAGCAACAACATGTAGTCACGTTACTTTTTGAACCCCTGTGGAGAGGATATGTATAAAATTTTACAGGTGATGGAACTTTGGTTCATTATTTTGAACCTATAACCAAGCAGTAGTCTATGCAGTGGCATAAAATGTGTACCCCATCTCCTTAAGGAGTTCAAGATGTAGTAATCGGGCTAAGAGTAAGTATATTTATAAATAGAGTTAACATATTACCTAGCATATATCCGATAACCGTGAAATCATATTCCAATTTATATTTAGCTCCCTTTACTATTTCAGAAATACAGTCGAAACACAGTCGAACGGCACTGGCCATAATGATGTTTTTGCAATGGACTTGGCAACAAAATTGAAATGAAAATGATGGTTGATCACTAATAATTAATGGACCTAGATGGTCTTTTCTTAAGATAACCCGGTCGTTGTTTTTCAGTGAAAAATCAAATGGGTTTTTAAATTTACGGGAGCAATTTATGTCATTTTAAATATCATTCCAGTTCAAGAAACGACATATTATGTATTAATTTAAGGTCGCTGTCTTATTTCGATTAAAAATTAAATACCTCTGACAGATGGATGAACATGTGACGTTGTTACAACGATAGGGGATCCTCCAGGTAAGGTACCCTAAAAGCTGCGTAATACAATCGCCTTTTTCTATTTTGAATATTTACGATGTCGATTAGATTAATCTGACAGAAGTTTCACTTCTAACGTTCACTGCTAACGTATAAATATTCTTTTTTATAATTATCAACATTTCTGGAGCACTTTCATATACTATCGATGACGCTATCAGTACAAGACGTATTTTAAGTGTAGCTGTTTAAGGTGACACACGAATAACTTGAATTCATTTATTTAAGAATCGCTTGTTGGTGCGTGAACTAACTAGGGCCGTGGTGTAAACAATTGTGGATTTCTAATCAGTGAAATTATATAATAAAATTATACCGATCAGTTGGCTTGTATTTTTGTTAGGTTCTGCAATAAATAAGTTGTACGATTACGGGATTTTCGTTTATCCACACTCGCGCAAAAATATACTAAACAAAAGATAAAAATACCAAATTTGTAGTCAAGCAATAATACAAGTTATTGTTCTATATTAAAACTTTATATTTTAATTCGGAACGATGATTTAATTTTGGTGTTACTAATCTGTATAAGTATTCTATGGGCTGTCATTCAATCATCTAATAATAACTTCTATCTTAAATAATACGTGGTGGTATGCAATTAGATAAGGTTTACATATCTAAACGTGATATTAGCTGTTTCCTAATTATGTTCCTGGTGTCGTCACACGACGACAATAGGAATAGCGTACAATGAAAACAAATCGTAATCGCATTATTGAGACTGTCTCAATACTTTCCCGACGCACGTGCCGACGCTCGTTGGCATTCTCGCACGTAGCGTGGGCATATGAGAGTGCGATAACTTTATACAAAGAATGAATGCGTGAATGATAGATAAAATCACATATTTACAGCAATACAATATTGAGTCACATGAATGTCCGGCGGAGGGAAGCGTTTAATCTTGGCCGGGAGCGGTGCGTTCGTGTAGGGCGGCATTTTACAATTTGTGACTCGAGGGGCAGTTAACGAGCAGTATTTCTTTAGTATTGATGTTTTTTCTTTTATAATAGTATTATTTATCAAAATATGTTATTTGGGTTGTTAAGATTTAGGATAGTGAGTTGGTGGAAGGCAGATTTATGAGTTGGAACATTTATATTTTGTTTGAAGCTTCAGGTCGACTTCAACGTGGACATGAACGACGCATAATATTTTTGCTACATTAATATATTTAAACATATCGTAGTATTATTCTTTATGGAATCCTCTCTTAAAATATAAAAAATATCGTACATATACATGTCAGACTCAAATATAGATGATGACTGACACATTTAATAATTAGTTCGAACACAGACTTGTTAAAAAATATGAGTATCGTATTTTATTTCGTAATAAAATATTGCAGTGGACTTAACTTTAAAGTGAATTACTTACGAGTAACCATACAGTAATAGTGGCAGTGGCAGCTTGCTTATGAAAATATTAAAAATAAATTAGAAACAAACACGTATGCATATATATATATATATATATATATATATATATATATATATATATATATAAAATATTTGACGAAAGGTATAGTAAAGTGTTATGTAACATACGACTTGAGATGACCTTTCCACACGTGTGTGGAGCGCTCTGTTAAGAGTTCAACTGGTTCTACACTTTTGTAGTATATACTGCGGATGAATGTTCGTAAAATAATATATTGTATTTGGTAATAAGGAGGGTAAGGAAGTTTTCAAACTCTAATTTGAGAACATTAGCACCTATCGACCTAAATCCGGTGGTAAGTTATAATGGGCTGTTAGTATTATTCAACACGTTATACAGGAGAGAGAATACTAAGGTCGCGCTGGTCACGTGCGTCCATAAAATTTGTTGTGACCCATACTCAGAAATATAATCAGAATATTATCAGATTAGGAAGATTTGTGTAATTGAATTTCATTAATACGTTACATGATCTTCTTCGAAATAAATCATCTCAGAAATAAATTAAACCATGCATTTCAAAAGCAATTCTCCCGTTTTTACCAATTTAATATTTTTCATTTATCTACATCAAATCAGATTCCAAACGTGTAGTATTTTTAATTTAAGGATCCTAAATTGTTATAAATGATAATATAAAGGTGAAAAGAGACTAAAATCTATTCGAAGGACAGATTTTAGTCTGTTTTCACCACTATATAAAAACTGTAATTCGAGTTTGTCAGTAACAATTATAATATTTATATTATTAGGCAATGAGGGATTTTGGAAAACGTGCTTATTTTAAATTAAATTTATTCATATCTGATTGATTTCTAATACGAGTTTTCGGTCGATGGAAATTGTGCAAAATCTCGATGTTTTACTTTGCTAACACATGTTCTGTTTCTTTCACATCACATGTACATAAACTTGTTTAAACAACGACTGTAGCTTGAAAAGTGTACTTGGTCGTAGAAAGTTGTGAAAGTTACAAAGTTGTTAATGTAGGTACCACTCGTCTTGCAGCGGTATAAACTGCGCCACCAACATAATTATATCGGTTGCCAAAAACTGTAGTACAACTGGAAAATTAGCAGTCGAGTTGAATAGTGTTCTATTTATATATTAATAGAAAGCTAGAGTCGATAGCGTTTTTATTTTTGTCCCTTAGCGGAGTACACTGCACGGCCAAAATTATTATATCGGTTGCAGAAAACCGTAGTACAAATGGAAAATTAGCAGTCGAGTTGAATAGGGTTCTATTTATATATTAATAGAAAGATAGAATCGATGGCGTTTTTATTTTTGTCCTTTTTAATTCAATAGAAGCTATATAATTGCTATGACGTGTTTTAAAATATCTTTAAACAATCATAATGAGTACTTTTTAATGGTTGGAGTATTTTAAAATCTTTTCTAAAGAAGAAAAAAGTAATTTCAACTTCGTTATTTGCCAGATGTAAATACAAAACGTGATTTTAGATGTGTTCTTAAGTGCTATTGGATATTTATGACAGAGAAAGAAATTTTTAAATGTTCTTTTTTCTTTCCGTGGAGATTACTTATAAGATAAAAACAATTAATAATTGTGTCGGTTGAAACATGTTTTCTGAATTTATTTTAATTCTGGAACAGCAGATTATTTATAAATTAGATATCGTTATATATATTAAGGAATTTTGTTTACTTTGCAAACAAAATATAGAGCGACCAGTGTATAAAAAAAATCTGATTTTCTTCGAATGTTTTGTTCATGGTTAATGTTCGTTATATTTTATTTTATTTTTATTTTAGTTTTGTTAATTCTTGGAATTTGACTCCTATCTTATTTTTGTTATTTAAAGTGATTATAAATTCAACTGGAAGATAGATTTTATTCCGGAACATTTTTGCCTATTGATCGAAAAGTACATTCACGGCGGATGTTGTATAAATTTACGTCCTGGGAGTTCATTATTTTATGATATTTATGAGGATGCATATCGGCTGAACAGTTTAATTAAAATACTGCATACCCTAAAATGTAACGGAAGTATATAATTTAATTGTTTTTTCGATAATATTGGTTAAGTAGTTTGATTAGTACAATATTACTTATATACCGTAGATATATATCTTAGTAATATTTTTGGAAACTACTATCAGAACGTTTTGAACGATTATTTGATTAAGGTATTTGGGCAGTAGAGCTAAGAATCTGAAACTTGGCATTCGAATAGTATTTGGAGTGTTAAAATACTTAAAAAGTTAAACAGGTATTCACAGATTTTACCTAATTAACACAAATTATAATTAATGAAGAAAAACAAAAAAGTACGTAAATATAACTTTATTTTGTTGTTTCTTTAAACGATTCTTTGGCGCAGTTGTAAAGAACTGGACCTTGATTCAGAAATTTAAAGTTTCAATCACGAAAACGAATTTCCTTTTTAAGCTAAAATAAAATAAAACTTATTCAGTTACTAACGTCATTAAAACGAAAACTTTGATTTTTTCTCCAAAATCTTTTCCCCAAACTTTGCAAGTGATGAATACAATTTCGTATCAGTGCCACCTATGAGATACATGTTATTTTCATTGTTTTTTAATATCTTAATTTTGATGCTTATTTAAGTGAGTTATTGGCTCAGCAATAAAGCGCCAGACTTTTAATGGGAAAGTGCTGGGTTCCATTTTTTTAAAAATTTTTTCTTTTTTAGACTAAGCTAAAACAAAAATTCCTTCAGTCAAAATTGTAATGTTAGGAAAAAATGTACATAATATTTTGTGTCAAAATATTAAAAAAACATTAAAAATTATTTCATTTTGATTTTAGCAACATCTATAACATTTCTAAATATCATGTTTAGCTTTAAGTTCGTATTTGTAAAATTTACATGGAATCATCCAAAGGACGGGTATGTGCAACTAGTATGTGAAAACTATGGGCTACGGAATAATTATGTTAATAAGATGAGAGAGAGAGATGGAGGCCGATTTGTTTAAGAATATAGACTTGTATATATCCAAATTTGAAGATTTTTTAAAAATAATGATTTCTCTAACAATGGTATGCACATTTGTAGCAACCTATTATTTTAAATTATATTCAGAATCGGTTAAATTTAATTTGATGCTGAAATATAGAAAGTATTCTGTTCTACGTATTAGAGAATGATAAATAAAGAAGTACTTAGATATAATTGAATAAGGTACTTCACAATAAATCAAAATTCATGAAATAATAGATAGGTTTCTCGGCAAGAACAGTTTCACAGCAGGATCTTCTTCAATTCTTTAGCATGCTGGCAGGGAATGACAACCTATTCATAATATCGAAAATATTCCCAATAGAATAAGACTGCCTTTATACAGCAAAATATATTTACATCAAACTTACGTAATAGTTATTTTTCCAATTTTAGCACGGTTTTATTCAGTAAATACTTGCTTAAACTATTATCAAGTTTTGCCAATTTGCATAACATAATACAATCAAGAGCTTTTAGCAAAGCGTAACGAATATTCCGACGGCGAGGCGCTCCAAATTTCTGCCAGTTCAAGCGGTTCAAATAGCTTTCGAATAACTTTCTTAAGAACAATGTTAAAAATTTAGCAGCCAAGGTTGAACGCGCGGCAACTAATTGGAAGCTGCCATGCGCCCGTCACTCATCGTCCCAACAATTCACACCTGTCAATGAAAAGTCCAATCGGAATTTCAATCGGGGCCAATTTTAAAGGGCGAGATTTAGATGAGTTAGACAATAAATTCCCTCTTAAGATATTATGTTTTATGCACTGTGTCAATATGTGGGCATTCAAGTTGTACAATTATCGAGGGATCTGAATATTATCGACAACTTTGATCTTAACCACCTGGTGGTCAAACAAGTTACGCAACATTCCATTAAAGTTACGCAGCTCTCTATATTATTGAGTTAGTATTGACTAAATCTGGGTTATACAAACTTACCCCATGAGTGTGTGGTCGAGTAAGAATGTAGATGGATTCTCTATTTAGTTTGAACCCGTAAATAATTTTTATTCCCTTTAAATATTCTATTTTAATATTACACGTGGACTGTTTTTGTTTAATATTGATTCGTTTGAACGCGTGGTACACAACCTTAAAACTATATATTTACTGTAACAGTGAAGTGAGTTTAAATTTAACGTGTTTATATTAAAAAATTGGCTGTGTTCGTGTCAGAAAACGCTAGAAGCAGGAGTATATATATATATTAAAATGTTTGATTCAATATAATCTGCATTGTTTTACTTGAAATATTTAATCGATTTCTTCAGATTATTTAAACTTATGATTGAAAAACTGAAGCTATTAGAGACAGACACGCTGTACATCACATTTAAATTTAATATTTTTTATATGGGGGTCAAAAATGAAAAATAAAATAACTCAGAATTTATATTTTTGCTGCTACCCTTCTCTATGGAAAGGCTGAAAAATTGATCGATCTCACTTTGTGTCACACAGTCATCTATATATGAAGCATCTGCTTATAAAATTGACATGAATCACCCATAGTAAGTATAATAATATTGTGGCGTCATGTCGGATAGATGGCAAAATTATACAGATTCTTGATTTTACCGCATAATCCTAAAAACTGATTTTTTAGTAGAAGCTATTGACACAGATTTCATAACTGATTATTCATAATAAATATCCCTATTGCGAACCATACTTTTCACAGTTTGACGAGGATAGCAAGTAGGAATGCAACACCACAAATTTATTTTGTAATTTTTTAATGATTTACTACACGTCTTACTACATATGGCTTCCTTAGATATAATCACATAAATGAATTTACTGCAAATATTTCAATGTTTCATTGAAACTGGGAATTCTATTGGTAGTGTGTATAGCCGTGATAATTACTCAAATATTGTTATATAAAAAGAGAGCTTCCAAATGATTTGCATCGATCAAGGAACTTTAGAAATAAAACAAATTAAATGACTTTTCGTGCGAGAAAAACTGAACTGTTGCTATCCTGGAAATTCGCAACACGGGTGATGAAGATTAAGTATGAGAAAAACTGGTGCCGACTCTTACTCATACGATAAATTCTCATATAGTATATAAGTGCCAATAGTTAATAAAAATTGGTTAAAATATAATATTCGAAGAAACTAAAATTTGAAAATTGTATATTAAACTATCAAACATTTACCGTCAGGACAGGTTACTAATGCATTATTAAACATTAAATTTGTTAATAGTAATTTAAAGTTGAATGTCATTATAATTTAAGCTATTAGGTTATATTATCTTGTTTGAAAACTATATTTCACTGTGTAAAGTTGCGCATAGAATGTTAATGCAGTGTGAGTAAAGTCGTTTCTGCACAATGGTCGTTTTTTCTTCACTGACCTCAGCTTGTGTCCCATAGATAGTGGGTTGAAGCAATATTTGGAGTTTCTCGCTAGTGGTTTTTGTTCTGTGAAATTAGTACTATATATTAGATTTTTTGTCGCCGTGATTTAAATGTAAACTTCTCTATAGCTGGTTTGAGTTATTACAAAGGAGGTCTTGCAGAATATTTATATTCGGTCACAATGTAAATAATTATACTTGCTCATAAAACCAATGCTTTTAAATCGTTACCTTTAGTTTCGATTCCATTCTAACTTTAGATCTGGTTTTTGTTTTTCTGTAAAACTAATATTGTGTATTGATTATTTCCGATTATTTCCGCACTGTTAATTTAAATGTAAACTTCTCTATAGCGGGTTTGTGAACTATGCTTATTTTTGTTTCAAAATATTTTTATTTTTGAAAGTTAATGGAATAAAATTAATTTATCTGTAGCAGAGGGACGTAAGTACGTTTTGCTGCGTAAGTATCAAGGGAACGTAATTTTCTTCATATTTTTAATCCGTAATATAATAAAATTTATAGCATTGTTTTACATAATTGAGACAATCTGTTAGAAAAATACTTCAAAAAAGAAGACGACTAAAATTTCACGAATAACTGGAATTAGATTTATTTTAAAGGGGAAAAAATCGGCCTGCAATGAAAATAAACTTTAGCCATTTGAAAGGCTGTGTAAGATTTACCTTCAATTACAACCTGCAGAATTTCGAAATACAATTTCCGAAATCGCATAAAAATAAACGATAAAAGATTATTAAAGTGTTAAGTCAAACTAATCAACAACATTAACATTTTTACAAAAAGAGATGTATATCAGATGGATACAGATATCTTATTTTTACTTCCGTTTCATTCCATTCATTGTAACATAAGTTGAGTTTAAAATAATTTCCAATGTCGTATCCATTATATAGGTCCATATAATCGGATAATAAAAAAAATTTAGCCGCAAATACCATTAAAGATATGGCCAAATTGTTAAATTATGATATTATATAAAACGACGTAAAGTTTACTGTACGACATTTCAGTTATTATCGATCAAAAGTTCTGCGCTATTTGAAGTCCACGTTTTATTTAGTCTTAGGTTTTCTATAAATTTCTAAAAGCTCTGTGGAACGTAGAAATGAAATAAAATATTTTATGGCAAGTGTATAGAGCATTGTCCTGAAGTTTAGAAAAAACATTTATTTATTTCATTTTCTTTGGGGTCTTAGGAGAAATATAATTATTTAGGTTAAGAGTACACTCTACAATTGGGAAAGATTACGTAGGAAATTTATTTTAAAATACAGAAATCTGAACTAGATAAAACTCGATTCCGAAAATAGACCTATATACATGAAAATTGCAATTATTTTATGAAAGTTGAGGCACCGAATTAGTACGTAAATTAAATCTCAAGCACATAACCAAAAAATTGAAATTTTATGCTAAAGTGAAGATTTCAAGTTACATATTTTTTCGGTAAATTAAACATTTCTTACGTTAGTTACTTCTTTTTCAATGTAATTTTATAATACGTAATACTGAGACATTTTACTTATATGTACATGTTTATATTACTATTTATACATTGTCTTACATTCATCGAAGTGGAACAATATACTCATTTTCAGCATAAAGTCCCACTTCAAGGAATGTAAAACAATGCGCATGAAATTAATTTAAAACTAATAAATAATTCTATTTTAAAAAGATAATGTTTACCACAGTATTTTAAAAGCCTATTTTTCCATTTGAACTGTAATTTTCACACAGTGAAAATTGTCTGAATTAGGATATGATTATTATCTTGAATTTAGGATGTGATTATTATTGTTACATATTATATAATCAATAAAATTATAAATATTATTATCTAATTATAAATTATTTTTTGGATATTTCATAGGCTTTATTGTAGCGATATTTATCATCATCAGTAGATCTTTCATTTAATGGGAGTAAGTATGTTTTTTGAATTGTTTTTATTTGTAAAAAAACAATTAGATAAAGTCAGTTGGCCGAGTCTCAATTCTCATGAAAGTGACATGAAAAGAAATATTGTGAAAAGTTCCTATATTATTGAATAATCAACATTTTCACAGTATCTATTGGATTGATTACGACTACCGATATATTAACACGTATAGTTTTCTGTTCTTTATAAATGGACTATTAGAATGTATAGTGAATATTTTAATGTATGTAGTTATCACGTTTTAACAGACTTTATAAAATAGCAAGTTCTCTATTTGACCCACATATATTTTTTTAATATTCATACATTATGTACTCATAACTTTTTAATGGCTAGATCGATTTTGATTCCTTGTTTTAAATGATAGGATATACTTCTCAAATTGTATGATATATATGTGTATCGGATCAGGATCTGATGAAATATGAAGGTATTCTGAGGAATTTATCAACGAATGCGAATACAAAGCTTGTTTTGAAAATTTCAGACCGTGTGTGAACTGGTTTGCTCTATCTCTATAAGTACTTTAGTTACAGATGGTAGCCAGGGTTTAATGTTGACGGGAGGTCATCATTCGTGAATGGTTAACATATCGAGTTAAGATTCATTTAGGCTTATCTTGACATAAGAGGGAAAGTAACAAGTTGTGAAATATTGTACAAGTATATTTTAAATTATGAAGCATTCACTAGGGCGAAGCTAAAATATTAGAAGTAATGTTATTGATATGTTGATTTGTATGTATTTATACAGGTATATATATATATATATATATAGATATATATAGATATATCTAAAACTGGAAAAAAAAACACTGAATAAGTAACGCATTGAATAGTGTAAAATAAAATAAGTTTAAAAAAATCAGCTTCAAAAACGTAAAAAACAAAAATAACACTCGGTTACATTGAAAATATACCCTCTAATTGAAGGACTATAAACAAGATATAAATAGGTTATTATCTATCTATTTATATACATTCTTCTATTCAATATTCTTTTTAGTTCAGTTCCATACTAATCGACTAGCTGTCATCAATATGAATTAGACGAAAATATAAAAAATAAGAAAATAGAAAAACCCTACTAGGAAAAAACATTCACTCACAAAAAAACACAAGATAAATGCGATAACTAAGTTTAAAACATTTTCATTGGCATCGATTTTAAAAAGAATGTTAAATAGAAGGTTGTAATAAATTAGATAAACAGAACTAATTTATTTATACTTATTTTTAATATGTCATTCAGAGGACGCATTTGCAAGGTAGAAGGTATTATTTCTTTTATTGTTTTTCAAGTCTGTTTTTTTTTAAACAGCTATTTTAAGAAATTTTCTGTTAAAGGAAATCTCTGTTTACTGAGTCTTAATTTGTTTATATTTTTTATTACGACTGGTGTTGGTTAGTTTTATTGTTCACCTTTATAGATACTCTTCTTCACTTTTATAGACTTAGACGGTATGCAAAATAGAAATAAAAGATATGGTTGCAAAAAATTACGATCAGTTGCTGGTTATTACTAAAACGCGAGTTATGCAGTCGTTGAAGAACGGATTATGACCTATGGATTAATTTACTAAAGAGCTTTATTGATATTCAGAACAGTTTGAGCGATTTTTAATGAGTTGAGTACGGACGTTATTCATAAAATAAGCAATATAAGCAATTTAGTGTATGGCTCCTGCATTCACAATAATTTTAGAATCACAATAATTTCATAAAAGCTGCTAGACACAAGCAAATTCTAATAGAAAGACAATGGAAATTATAGTAGAAATAAGGATAAAGCAAAAGTAAGTGCGTTATGGCATGCCTGCTCGATATGTAAATGACGGTACTCTTTATTAGTGTTACGTTTGTAGGTATCCCAATGTGTCACACTTTTATATTATATATATATATATATATATATATACATATATATATATATATATATATATATATATATATATATGTATATATATATAGTTCTATAAATACTTTCATAAATAAAAAAAGAATGTCTGCTCGTGACACGTTTCTGTACATATTAAAGTCGAGGAACAATCGGTGGTTATTAAGTATTCAATATTTGTACATACATATTTAGACGGAAGTCACTGTAAAATATTGTTAAATTTGTCTTTTATTCTGTACATAATTTATAGAAAATATAAATGAGAAATAATATCAAACATTGTTAAAGAAAGGAAAGAAACACCTACGTGCTTCAAAGCGTGCTTTATCGCGTGTAATATAAACGTTACGATATCACTCATCACAGTACTTTTTTTGAATTTGTAGGTATCCCTCGGTGAGGTTCTAATATATGATAATAACGTATCAAGTATGAGTAGAACTCAAACTACGAGGATTCCATACACTATATATTAATATGTATATATAACCATACACTGCCATCAAAATCATTTATAATAAATAATATTTTAATAATAAGAATATAAACAAATTACGTGTATTGAAAAATGTACAGTAAGGTGTACGCTTTTGCATTTCCTCGACTCAATAAGTACGAAAATGTTAACTTTATACCGTGACCGCTCAATTTTTGTTAATGTTTGTGACAAATTATAAATGTCATGAATAAGCTCCTAGTATTATGTGTATAAACGTAATTGGTAGGCGTACGACATTCTTGCTATTTTTCATCTGTTTAAAACGAAGAAGTGAAAAGAGAAGTTAATCAAATCAAAGTGGTTTATTAAATTTACGTTTACGTTATATTTATGTAATATACTAGGCCACGAAACCTTTTTGAGCCTAGAACATTTTGTAGTAGTTCTACTTTGTTACGTATTGTGAAGCCTTCGCTTCATAACCAAAGAATCACAATATGTTACATAGCAGCAAAATTGAAAATACTACGCTCTATTGCCGGTGATATTATTCCACGTTTTCGGAATAAGGCTTCAAATTATAACAAAGCTCGTAGCGGGAGAGGTCACGGTACTTATAAATTTGAGGATTTTTCAATAGCCGTCAAATAAAAAAAAAATAAACAAAAAGTTTAGCATCCAAGAATTACACATGCAATTTCATGAAAGAAATAAAAAGTGAATATAAATCTATTTAATGACTATAGTTTTCTTAAAGCTATTTCTTGGGTTAGAGTTTTTGTGAAGAAACCACTTTTGAGGCATGGAAATCGACAAAAAAGACTATGGTGGGCTCAAAACATAAACATTCGATAGTTGAAGTCTGGTACCTATTGGAATTAAACTAATAGCACAAAAGTTTTACTTCCAACATAAGTGCTATGGCACGCATACTTTTTTGATGATTATTAAAATTTTTGGAACCTTCAATTTCATATATGATATGAAATTGAAGTTGTGGTATGGTGACGCTATCCAAACAAGATGTGCTTTATGTGGAGCCGTTTAAGGAGACGCACGAATAACTTGAATTGTTTTATTTATTAATTTTCTTGTTGGTATGTGCATACTGGGTAAAAGTACTTCTGGGTAAATAATTGTAGATTTGCGATCAGCTGAATTATTTAATAAAATTATTACGATTAGTTGGCTCGCATTTTTTGTAAAGCTCGGCAATAAATAAGTTTTAGTTTTATTGACATCTGGGAAAAAATATATGAAACTGAAATTGTATTAAAATAGATAAGGTTTTTAATTTAATATTCTAGACTTAATTCAGAACAGTTATTTTATTTTGGTATTACTAACCTGTAGGTTTTACTCACCCCTTCATAACTCGTATCTTTTATGATATGTGGAGGTATGTAGATAGGTAGATAATACATAATTACATTTCAAAACGTGTAGCTTTACAGATAATTCAACATGATGGTAGTTGCTTCATTATTATTATTTTATAGAAAGTAACGATAATTATAGTCTTAAGTACATTCTAGTGGGCAATTCAGTATGAAACGACATCCGGTCGCTGCAGATTACTTCTTTGTCCCGTGATGCGGTTCCGATATCTTTATCTTTTAAGTGAATGCCGAGTCGGATGCCGAATAGCCGTTTATTATAAGTTCCTTTTCACGAAATGATTGTGGACATAAATGTGGCCTTATTTTACATGATACTGATTATTCAATTATAGTGTTCGTATTTTTTATCTGGAAAAAGAAGGGATAGCTTGTTTTTTAAACGATCAGTTTTCACTTTATATTTTTTTCTGTTATACGCAAATACAATGTTACTTTGTCTTAAAGACTATAATATTTCCAAAGTGATTGACAAGATTACGTTTTGCAATTAATTTATTCAGAGAAATGTTAGGTTTGTAGCTAGAAAATGATGAAGACGGGAAGTTTTTTGACGTTTTTTGTGTAAATAATATGATAATCTTTTTTTATATCAGCCATGTAGCTAAAAATTGAATTACCAAGAGAAAAGTGTAGATTGATGTCTGAGAAGAGAGCAAAGGACTATGAATAATGAAAGATGAAGTAGATCAAAAGGTTTGCAAATATTCTATGAATTCTTATTCAATGAACATTTCTATTCTTATATTGACGTATCTGAAATGAGATTTCGGAGATAAACAATTGGCAAGACTAAGTATTTAAATAACGTAGAGGCTAGAAATGAACGAGGCATAAAAGACAAGTACATATAATTATTTTAGCTCCATTTTTTTTCAGACGAGATTGTCTAAGAACCGATGCTGAAATGCTATGAAGTTTTACATATCTGATATTATATTATTTTATCCTACGTGTTACACCTGATATTATATTGTGTAATTTTATGTTTTCGATGCTACTTTTTGACATCCGATTTTTTCTTTTTATTTTATACTTTTGCTTAGTATATTTTTTAATTGGCAACTCACTATATTATTTGTTGCTTACTATATTGTCAATTTGAATAGTGGTCCACATAATAAAAAAAAACATTTGTTTATAGTGAATATTCATGATAGAAATAGTGCTTATAAACTTTTTAAAATATATTTTAAGTGTATTTCTGTAAGTGAGGTTAAGTTACGGTATGTATTTATTTGCACTATGAATTATAAATAAATACTTTATCATTTACTAAACTCTAAAATATTAATAAATAACAATAAATTTTCGGAATATTCATTTCTTTTCATTGTTAATTAAACTTTATTTAGATTATTTAAGTAAATTTAACTATTCGTTATACATACGTGTTTATATTAAATTGAATGCTGACTGTTCATTTAAATTTTAAAGGTAATTAATTTAATTAATAAAAAACTAAAATGAAATAAAAAAATTAAAATATTAATATTATTCATTATTTGATTGAATTTACGCTTTACCAATCGTGTTTATAATCAAGCGTCATCCTTTTATTACCTTATTTCCATTAATTCTTTGCGTACTAAATAAAGTTATCCTTGTATTATGCCAAAGAAGTAAAACTTCTATCACACGTGTACATAAGTACACGCACAAAATTTTTAAGAGTTAAGATTTTAGAATAGTCAATATTCTGTTAGCATATCTGATTGCAATCAAAAAATATAACCAATAAATCATTTACAGTATCCATCTCACATTATTACAAGTAGGATGGAATGTATTTTTGTGTGAATTTTAATGTGAATGCAATTAAACGGGAAATCACCGCATTTTTCATCCCAATTAATTACTCCAATGAATCCTGCTTTACACGTACGATCTTTAGTATTTATATGAGTAAATGTTATAATTTTATATTTGGTACGTAAATAACAAAGCAACGCAATGTAAGAAACACTTGTCAGCCATTACTAACCGAGATTTCACCGCACTTCATTCCCACAGGATCACACGAACAAATGTCACATAATACTCGGTGCATTGCGGCACCTCTCGGGACTACACCGTACATTATTTTGATTTATGATTTTCCGGCTGCTAGTTTTTAATATTAACTATCCCTAATAATAAGTAATTTAGATTCCTTTTTAGAGCTCCGTGCTATAAAAAGGAAAAACGGAATCCTTAAACTAGAACTTAAACTTCGGCATAATATTAACCTATACATATCTAAACAGCCAAAAATGAAAAATATTTATATGGGAATTTTTGGGGCAGGATAAATTAATTTTTTGATTTTTTTTAAATTACATATCTTTAAATTTTTTTTTCGTAATTTTATGTATATTATATTGAAAGACAAGAAGACATTTATGAAAAAATTAGTTTTTAGATTAGCATGGAAATGTTTTAAGAAAACTTAAGAAATGATTCTAGATGTCAGAGTCAATGAAATATGCACCATGTTTTTACGCTTACAAAAATATAATATAAAATATATTTGTGTTTCTATGTTAACAGCCGATTTTCTAAGTAACCGTGCGATGTAGAAACTTGAAATTTGGCATGGTAGTAGTCGAATATCAGAGTTAGTGGCTGACATCATTAATGCACACATTTTCCATTAGCTATCTTTTCAAAAATATTCACAAATTAATTAAAGAGAGGATTAATAAAGGCCTTAATTCTTTCAATTTTATATACCATATGGGATATTATTTTAAAGGCTATTAGGAGGAATACAAAAATAATTTTTCACAATTTTAAGTTAGATTTAAAAAAAATATATCCAAAATATGATATATTTTTTTTTAAATCTAACTTAAAATTGTGAAAAATTCCCCTCCTTACGTCCCCCCTCCTTATGTCCAAAACTACTCGCTATTTGTAAATGGTTTAATAGAAATACTGTGTTACGTTAAACATGTAGAAGTGGAAGTAAAAGCTCAAATATATTTTTAATAATTAGAAGTATGAGAAAGAGTATTCAGGAAAAAATGTTTTTTTTATTATACCGTATTCAAATAGAAAACGATTGAGAAAAAAAGCATTTTATCACTACATGAGCATGGTATATTATGAAACACAGTATATGTAGTTCGATTTACTAACAGTAGAAATATGATGTCAGCAAAGTTATTTAAATACATATCATAATCCCATTACTATTTCTTTTCGAAATGTTATTATTGTTGATTCTAATATTGCCATTGGCTTCCGTACGAGTGAGAGTGATAAATGTTTATATACTATTTATCCCTCTGTGCGATGCGTCCACGACCCGCCCGCATTCCCGCACGCAGCGCGAGCACAAGAGCATACGATAACTTTAAAGAATGAATATGTGAATGATAGATAACATCAGATATCTTACAGCAATTCGAAATATTGAGTCACGTGAATGTCCGGCGGAAGGAATCGTTTAATCTTGGCCGGGAGCGGTGTGTTCGGGTTCATTTTTCAATTTGTCACCCGGGCGGCAGCTACCGAGTGGAAGAAATAACAATTTGGAAATGTATCTTGAATTCTTTTGTATTGATTTTCTTTTCTTTTATGATAGTACAAATCACCAAAATATTTTATTTGTAATGGTGCGTTGGTAGACAGCATATGTATGCGTTTTGATCGTTTACGTTATATCTGAAGCTTCAGCGTGATTTTGTTGTAAATATCAGTTGTAATTGAACAATATGTAAATATTTTTTACACTAATCTATACAAATGTCTCGAAATATTTCCAAACGTTCTCGGTCTCAAAATAATAAAAATGGGACACTTTCGGGATTACTTGTTTGTGTGATTTGTATATTTGTGATACAGTCATAATTTCCTAGTTATTATTGGCTGTCATTTTATATTGAGTTTCATCAAGGCAACAGCAAAATTAAAAAAAAGAATACCAAGTAAACAAATGTTTTCTATGTAATATGGTTCCACGGATATGGAATTACAATAAGAAAAAGTTAAAAAAATCATAGAAATATCCATGATTTACATAATTATTAAGTAATCTAGAATTTAGAGGTTCAGGTAAAGCATTAAAAAGAAGGACATCAAACTTTTATTATTTGGTTTTTTAGTTATAAGTTTCACATAAATAATATTATAATAATATTAAGAATATTTTCACAAAAAATTAAGTACACAAACTTTGGCTGACATGTCAACTTGTATTTCATCGAGTTTTTTGTCATTTTGAAATCAAAATTTCGAAAGTATTTACTATTTAATAAATATTAACTCGCCATATAAGCGTAATTAAAAATATTTTGTTATGCCGGTACATACGTAATTAGTCGGAATCCTCGTATACTCGTTAGCGATTGTGTGATGCTGACCTACCAACTTTATCTAGCTGTTATGCCCGGCCAACTTGGGAATTGAAATGCCCACTTGAGAAATATTAAGCTTCAAATTAATGTCTAATATATCCCAATGTCTAATATATCCCCCTCAACCTTTCGGAAAATTTACAGATATGGCTATGAAAAGTCAGAAAAATTCTAAATTTGACTGAAAACTTTTATTGAAGGGAAAACTTCTTTAGCCATTTTGCCATGTGCAGTTTTTTCTTTACCATGTGCAGTTTTTCTGCGCAATGAATGAAACTGAGCCGTCACGCTCGGATCGGTGATGCTGTATCGGGTAAACTCATGCATCGGTGATGCTGTATCGGGTAAACTCGGCTTCTTTCGGTATCGGGAGAGGTCACTATCTAATACAGGTTGCATCGTTTCAAGAATTAAGTTTTATTTTTTGTTAATATTTTATTTAAGTATTATTCATTTCCCAAGTTTTTATTTAACAATAGACTACGTTTATATTCGTTTTCTTCAATATCAGTTAATATTGTATGTTGCAATATTGCATTTTACATAGATATTTAGAATTATTATTTAGAAATAGTTCAATCTACCTAAATTTAAATATATTTTTAAGTAGTTTTTAAGTAAAATAAATTTACGAAAAAAAATAAATAAAAATGGGAACTTGTATTTGTTATGGTGGTACCTTGTACTTGGAAATAATCGGTAGTAGTGACAAATTTTGCTTTGTCATATTTAATAGATAATGCAAAATTACTATTTACTAGAAAAAATCGCAAAATTGTATTTATTGCGCCGTATCAATATTTCACGAATGAAACATTTATGGAGTCAGTTTGGTGCACGTCCATCCTACGTAGTTTTATGGAAATAGTTAGACGTGGAATTATATAATCGGGTACTATTATTTAATCTGATTATATAATCTTGGTGTATATGCAATTAGTTCGAATACAGACTACTGTCACAAAGATTTGAATATCGCATTTCGATTCGTAATGAAATATAGTTCCAAATGCGTTGTAAATTATTATGTATTTAGGGGTAATTTTCATATTATCTATTGCCACACAAATTTCTATGTATGCGGGGTAAAAAATATTATTTTATATATATATATATATATATATATATATATATATATATATATATAAACACACACATACACACTCACACGCATACACATACACACACACGTACATACATACATACAAACATATATACATAGAAAATGACGTAAAGATTGTTTATATTGATAAACGTGATTTTATTTTTGTCTTGTAGACTGTTTAATTTACTAATTCATATTGGCTATAAATATTAACACAACTTTAAGTACTATTACTTTTTCTTTCTTTGATGTAGTCTTGTTATTTAATATCAATATACAAAAATAAAAGTACCATTTGTTCCGAAAGTGATACATACGTGTAGTATATCAACGGCTGTATTTTCATTCTTCTACGATAAATCGTATAATAAAAAAAATTAATATTTGTTCTCTACCCACATTACCTATCTTTAATTGATATGATATTTTTATTATATGATATTTGATATATAATTTTACCTAAATTTTAAATTTTTGGTCAATGACCAACATTTTACACTTAAAGGTGTTCATCGTATTCCTTTCTCCAAAGAGAAATATTTTTGGGAGGAAATGAGTAACTAAAACTTGTTTTGATTCTATATCTAGCAAAAGTTATTGAAAGAGAATTTTGGAAATGACTGTTGCTTTTAATGATAAAACGTAGATATGCTAAAAACAGGTAAATATGCTAATTTAATAAATCCGGCTTTTCTTCATTTTACAATTTGAACATAAACACAGAAGCGTGTGAAAAGTAATTTCTTCAAAATAAATTTCTTGCAGTTGGCTTAACATTAAAGCAACATCAATCTGTTTCTAAAAGTGTTCGAAGTAAATTAAAAACAAAAAAAATATCCGCATATGCATATACGCATTTTGTTTACACATACTTATATTCAACTATATACAAACAGTTATATATTTAACCTACAAAATATATTTAAGGATGGGATAAAAGGTAAATTTTCTGTGAAGGAAGAAAAATAGGCAAGAATGGTATGGGGTTATGTAACGTATAGCTTTTTAAGACGATATTTGTACACGTGTATGGAGTTACTATGGAGCTACTAGTTACTAGGGTCCAACTTATTCCACACTTTAGCCGGATATACTGCCAATGAATGCTCTTAAAATAGTATGTTATGGTTGGTTGTAAAGATGGCAAGGAGGTTTTCAGAGCGCAACCTGAGAACATTAATATCTAGCGACATAAATCTGAAAGTAAGTTATGAAAGACTATTAGTATCATTTAACGCGTTAAAGAAGACAGTGAAATTATGATCGTACTGATTATGTGTCTCCACCAAGCTTCGCCGTGACTTATGCTCAGAAATATGATCACATTTTCTTAGGAAAATTCGAAGGTTTATTAAGTTAGTTTAATTAATATGTTATACGACCTTTTCAGGTTGACAATTTCTTATGCAGGAATAAAAATAACAACGAACCTTTTCTAGAAAATTTTTGAAAAATAATTCCGTGAGAACTTTTATCTAGATCACTAATCTATTTTACTTAATTTTTAATCGTTTTACTGATAAAGTTTGGAATATTTTCCTTGAAATGTGAAGTTAATTTCCATAATTTTTTGGTAAATTCCATTACTAGCGAATTCTTTCAACTAATAATATGAGCGCATATTATATTCCACTGTATCTTGTACATTCACATTGTGTCATATATATATATATATATATATATATATATATATATATATATATATATATATACATATATATACTATACATTTAAAACGTTTTATGGGGCCATTGAGTAAAATAAAACTCAAAAAGAGCGGAAAATACTTCGATGTACACCAAATATAGAACGAAGATCCTGTCATTTAACAATTTCTTTTTGATTCATTTAGGCTACCATATATTTAAAAAGCGGCCTGCATTGGTTATTTCTCAATCGTTCCTAAAAAAAGTTATTGTGTAATTATTCTTGATATATTTAAAATATATGTAACATTTATAAAGATAGTTTTTTTGTTATATATTATGAATAGTAATTTTATTTTCTTATTATTCTTTCCTGATTACAAATCGGTGATTTGCTTCGTCTTCCGTATTCTAAAGAACACCATTTTTAACAGGTACACTGACGGCTGCAGACTGAAAAGTCAAATCAGAAACCAATTTTTTGTTTTCTTTGGTTTGCATCTGTTAGAAAAAGCTAGTTATGTGTTTTAAAATTATATAAAGTACATAAGGGGGCCAAAAAATAGAACTCAACTGTACGCGTTCAGCACATAAGGTGGATTTTTCACCCTTAGTGCCAAATACGCACCGGTAAGTGTTTATAATTATTTACGAAAATATTTATTCAAAGTTATCTGTTACTGAATTCCATAGCACAAATAAATACGCTCTATTAAAACATTTCTTTAGTGAATTACCTGCAAAGAAAAAGAGGCTGCTTATTGAACATTGTAAAAATGGCGTAGACTTGCAATAAAAAACGTATGTTACGAGTTCATTGCATCCAGAGGCCATATCAGGCTATGTTGATTTACGTGTCTATATTATAAAAGTTTTCTAACAGCACTAATACAATACATACGTGTTATTCTTTAGTATATCCTATTACTGAATTCTCAAATATAGTAATAGTGTAGTAATAAAACAATATAGTAATAAAGTCAATAGAGCGTATTTACGCTCTATTAAAGGAGTAGTTCAGTGAATTGCCTGAAAAGAAAAACACTTTTCTTAATTAACATCGTAAAAATCTCGTACACATGCAATGAAAAATGTATGTAACGAGTTAACATATAGACTTATAGTACCCCAGGCCATGTCAGGCTATGTTGGTTCATGTGTTTTACGTTAGACTATACATACATCAACATGTAAAAATATTATTACAAGTGCTAAAAATTATAGGACCAAAATTATAAGAGAAATCAAAATTATGCATGTTTATTCGAAATTATAATTAAGCTTTCTAGCACTAAAATATTACAAACACTGCAAAATATTTAATATTAAAATAAATTAAATATTACAGTACATACCATGACTTTGTATTTCCATGTCATAAAAACACAAACAAATACCGGGAAATGTTATTGCAAAGACGAGTTAATAATAAGCGCGCGATAAAGGGTAAACAACCCGCAACCCTGCAATTCGTGTATGGACTGGGTTTTTTTCATCCCTTAGTTACATATATGGAGTGCCACCCCTAATATTATTTTTTCATACTTCAATTATTTTATTATAGAGCGGTTGCTAGAAAACACCTACCATATAAATTTCATCTATATAGTACAAATAGTCTCCGAGTAAAAAGACTGACATACGGACCGACAAACAGACCGACATGATGAAATTATAAGGAATGTGATTAATTTTGTATTTGGTTAAGGAAACCTGAAAATGAAATCTTGAGGGCGGATTTTAATGTCCATTTCGGAATCATTTCGAAACTAGAAATCCCTTTCTCCGTAATGATTTCAATACTTATTAGAAAATAGAGACTTTTTGTAAAAGGTAATTATTTCTGACAGACTTTAAATACGCAATCAAAGTTTTGCTTGTTGTAAATCGTTTAAAATCTCAACGTTTTATAGCGGAGGCATGTCCTATTTATTATAGGATAGTATTAATATTATACTAACGAATGTTCGGTTTCCTTCACAACACCAGTATATAAACTCGTTTAAAGAACGACCGCATTTCGAAAAGTCGACCGATTCACAAAACGTTGCAAAAGTTACCAAGTCATTAGTGCAGGTATCACTTCTCTTGCACAGGCACACTGCGCCGCCAAGATAATTGCATTCGTTGCCGAAAGTTTTGGTACAACTGGACATATTAGTGGTCGGTCGTATCGCCAGATTAAGGTGGAAGGAATCTATTGCTTATCTGAATAGTGGCCTTTTTATATTTTAACAGAAATATAGAATCGACTGTTTATTTGTTCTCATTCCTTTTTAATTCAATGGTGGCTATAAAATTGCTGTAACACATTTTTAAAAACCATTTAAACAATCATATTAATTTTTGATGGCTGGTGTGTTCTAAAATATTTTTTAAAGTAAAAACAAGGTATTTTTAATAATTCTTGTCTTTATTTGCCAATTGTGAATGTCATATATATTTTTGGATATTTCATTAACCGCTATTGGACATTTGGGGAAAAGAAAGAAATTTTAAAAAGGTTAGTTTTATATCCACTAATATTACTTTCAGAATATAAATAACTAATAATAGTATGCGGCAGTGTTAGAAGTAATTTATATCCAGTGGATTAGTTATATGTTTGATATAGTTTCATTTAATTAAACAAAGTTTTATTTAATGAATGAAGTCATTTTACATTCTGTATAAAATTTTCAGCGACTAATCCATTAAACAAATTGAACATTTTTAGTTGTTTGTTTTTGGTTATATTTTCTTTTTTTTTCTTTTAGTTATTTTCATTTTCAAAATTTATTATATTTAAAATTATTATCGATTCGACCGGAAGACAGATTTCATTCCGGTATATTTTGCGTATAGAATCAGAAGTACATTCATGATAGTTGTTACAACTAAAATTGATTCGAAAAAATGTTGTGCCTTGCAAGATGATTCACCTCTTTCTTATCTTATTTACTCTCTGACACCATTTTTTTATAAATGTCCTAATATGGAACTGGATTATGGAGAAAATCTCCATATTTTTATGCCACCCGGCAATCACAGCCACATCGTATTATGAGTTGTGTATGATGAGTAAGTGAGTACTTCGGAGATTAGTATGCCCTTGTGAGTATAATTTACAGGTTTTTGTTACATATGATATTTTTCTTTAAACTTTAGCTGCTGTTTTTACAACCATTGCGTTAATGGAGGTAATGTTTTTTTCAATATTTCCCTTTTTTAAATGTTTTGCGTCGAATTGTTCTGCTGCTTGATTCACTATTTTAGAATCAAGATAGAGGAGTATTTGGATAGTCCACGTATGTGTGCTATTTTAACTTACAATATCACGATATGCTTTATTAATGTAATTTGTTTAAATAATCGTCTCTGCGTATTTGTCCGTTACTTTAAATTCATTTCCTTTCTCATAAAGTAGTTAGCATATTGTAGTTACGTGTACGTATTCAGTAAAGTAAGATTTCATAATTATAGCTAACGAATATAAATTGTTCTAAAACGATTTAAAAAATTTTCATTTTGTTAAGAGATTTTGCATTTAATAAATCATGCGAATAAACCATGGAACAATAGTTTTTTAGTTTCATCACTAAAATACAAATAGTTTTAACATCCAAAATATATTTTAAATTTCTTGCTTATTTATAATCATATTTCTTTGCAAGGAAAAGTTTTAATTTGTGAAATCTTAAGGCGACGGTGAAGGCAATTTACGAAGGTATTTTACGTTTTTTTCTTTTACCTAATAACTTATTTAGCCTGCTCATTAGCAGGAGGAGATTGAAAGTAGGCAAATAAAATTAAGGACCATTTCAGTATTTTGCTTACACAACAAAAGAGTCTTAACATTTTTGAATTTCATATCTTCGTCTCATCCTTTTACGATTTTATATCTCAAAATGAATGTATTTGGAAATAAAATAGGTGTTAAATTAAGTTTTCAGTATTTGTTGTTTCTTGTATCACATAGAGTATTACTTAAAAGGGCGAGTAATAAGGATTACAAAATAGTTCAAAATTTTATTTAGGATAGTTTCAGAAACATTGCTGAAAATATTTACAAAAATATATGAATGACTCCTTCCTTATTTCTGATCCTGTTGAAGTCAAAATAATCGAAAAACAACATTAATAGAGGTTTATCATAAAGATTACGGGAGAACGCATGTGAGAAGTTCAAGATAAAAATTCGCCTACGAATAGGCAATATGTTTCCAATAACAATATTTTTTTCTTTAAAGCCTTTTTAAATTTTTTGAAGTAATGTATATGATTAATAGAATGAAACATGTGAAGCAAAAAGTACCACATATTTGTTTTAGCACCTTTGATAAATTTTGTGTGATTTTCGTAGTAGCATTTTCATAATGCCCTAATATCCATGATTATTTAAGTGAATTATTGACTCAGTGGTCAAGATATGAATTTGGAAGTGTTTAAACAAATTTTCAATGTTATGTTTTTTTTTGACTAAACTAAAACAGTTCTTCAGTCAAAATTGTAATGTTATGAGAAGTAACATATTATTCCTTCTTTCAAATTATTTAAAAAAAAATCAAGAAATTAATACTTTTTAATGTTAGCACGATCCATACCGTTTCCAACTAACACATTTAGTTATAGAGTTTAAGAAAGTTTTAGTTATAGAGTACAAAATATATTTGTTTATACGCATCTGGCATATGGAAGCTATTAGCTTGACCAAAAATTAGAATTTGAAATAATCAAGTCAATAACTGAGAGGTAGATAGTGGTCGATATGTTTAAGAATATAGGCTTGCAGAAATATATATATATATATGTATATATATATATATATATATATATATAAAGAAGGGTATAACCATCTAGCATATGAAAGATATTAGTTTGACTAAAAATTAGAATTTGAAATATTCATTTTATTACCTCGAGATGGGTAGGGTGGTCGATTTGTTCAAGAATATAGGCTTGCAGAAATACATGTGAATTATTCACATGGGACACCTATGTGAATACTTGTGCCTATTACAATGAAATTACTTTGAAGTAATTATATTCAGACCTGATTTCAATTTATGTTACACAGGAAAATGGAAAATATTTTCGTCACTGTAATAAAGAATGACAATAAAAAAGTGCTGAGATAATCAGTATTGTATGAAATAAGATGTAGATTCCTCAGAATTCTCGTACCAGGATCTTTTTCTAATCTTCAGCTATGACAACTTGTTCATGAAAACCTTATTCATAATATCAAAAATATCTACAAGAAAGTGAGACTGCTTTTATACGGAGAAAATCTATTTACATCGGACATAAGTAATAATTGCATTTTAAATTTCAGAACCAGTTTTAATCGATAAATACTTGCTTGAACTATTATTATATTTCACCCAATTGAGTCAAATAATAAAATCGAGCGCTTTTAAGAAAGCTTACGAACATTTCAATGGCGACGAGCTTCGAAGTTGAGTCAGGTCAAACGGCTCAGGTAGCTTTTGAATAACTTGCTGAGAACAATGTAATAGTTCAGCCGGTAAGATTGAATGCGCGACAGCTAATTGGAAACGGGCATGCGCCATCGTCTGTCCCAACAATTCACACCTGTGAATGGAACATCCAATCGGAATTTCAATCGAGGTCAACTTTAAATGGCGGGATTAAATGAGTCGGGCGACAAATTCCCCCAATGACGGTGACTTTGTTTTATACCCTGTGATTATGTGGAGGTGTAAAAGTTGTACAATTACCGAGGGATCTTAATGTTGTCAAGAGCTTATTCATCTAGAGGTAAAAAATGTTACACGACTTTTTTTAAAGCTACGCATTATTACTAAGTTAATATTAGCTAAATATGTCTTATAGGCACTTGATTCATGAGTGCCTGATCAACTAAGAATGTAAATGGTATCTATGTTTAATTTGAAGGCACATACAATTTTTATACAATTTAATGTTCTATTTCAATATTATTAATGGTATGTTATTGATTTATTGATTTATTTAGTCATTTTGTGGGTAGATACATATTTTTGATTTACAGCCTGAAACAATATATTTAATATCAAAGCCGATTATGAGCACTTAATGGAAAGCGTAAAAAAATTATCGCTCCCCTATATTATCTATGGGCAGGTATTAATGACTGAGTCAACTCGAACCCGTGTACAACACATCTGCATTGCCGTTGCATTTCTAATATTCGGAACAGTATGTGAGATGTTTGTGGGATGTTAGACCAAACGCACAACGTGAGCAACGTGTAGCGACAGACACGCCAGACCTCAGATGGCAAACAGGGCGAGAGAGTGCGGTAGCAGAATGACAACATCGTAAATACACCGCGCTGTGATGACCTCGTGTCATATGGTTTTATTGGATGTTGTGCAGCAGTTATGCAGAACACCAATTGAGAGTGGTGTTTGAAGAATTGTCTGCAGTACGTGAAGTTATTTCAAATATGGAGGCTACAATGAAGGATAATTGGATAGAAATATTTCGTAAATGCGATTGTATTTAAGAATATAGCAATAAAAATAACAAAAATTTAATATTTGAAATTTGTATTATATTATAGATTAAAGAAATAAAAATATTAATATATAATTGATTTTAACCTTAACTCGTTATGAAATAATGCGCTCATGTTGTAATACGTTCTTGACTTAGACGTATAAAAGGAAAACAATTATTTATAACTTTCCATTAAAGCTCATGCGGTAGTAATTTTTTAATACCTAACCCTACATCGCCCTATTTTTTTCTGCGTGAAAAAAATACGTAGGTTTTCTACAATGTTTAAATAACAGGATTTTTTAATTTTGATTTTTTTTTTATATTGGTTTTGCTGAAAATGAAGTTTTTCCGTTGTGCCACATGTGTTACACTATGCATTAAGCATCCTTTTTTATTATTGTATATAAGAATGGATTGTATTTTATTACAAATAATAAATTATATTTACAAGAGTTATATTTAATAGGGAAACAGACCATTTATATTCATTATTTACGAGTATGAAATGAAGAAAAAAAAACACTCGGGAGAAAATAAAAATAAGAAAACAAATATTTTGTTGAGTTTTAAAAATAGTCATTATTTGTGAAACTCAATAAAACAATTTGTATCGTTGACACAGTTCTACTTAACATTTACAGTAAGATATGTGGCTTTTTTCCTTTAAATTCAGGATACTTGTATTGCTGGTGTTTCGTATCCCATAAAGGATAGTGTTCAATCTCGTCAAATCGAACGTCTTTAGGAAGTAATACCGCTGCCTTAACTTTTTTCTTCACCTCAATAAGATCATCGCATGCACTTGGAAACCCCGTTTTATTATGGATTAGCCAACTTCAAACTTGAACTCTCCAAGTTTCAGAGATGTCCAACTCTGCCTTCCAACTCTTTTACAAATTAAAAACTCTTTTACAAAGTAATTTCCAGGCTATTTGTCATCATTACATCCAGAAGGTGATAAAACAATCTGATATACCACTTGTTTGTCCTGTTACTTATTTTATGTTTCCCTATATATGACTCAAGTAAATCAACACCTCCCACGTATTGATAGTAAATATCTATTGTTTTAGGACAATCTATTTCAGGTTATTTTTTTTGCTTCTTGCAATATCGACGAACTTTTAAAGTTGGTTCTTTTCCTAGGAAGGATGAGGAAAGTAAAACAGGTTTATTGTCATGTGTAACGTCGAAACATTATGGTCACTACATCATTACCATCCACGTCAGCAACCCATTCTTCGGAATATCTTCTACCCTACACGTTCAAGTTCTTCAAGTTATTGTATGCTGTCTTTGGTTAAATAAGAGATCAACTCTGGGGTGGTATAGTAATTACAAAAAAAATTCTGTAATTTTGATGCTTAAGTATACAACTTGCCAGGCGAACAACTATGTTTGCACATGCACCTAAATTGGGTTCATCTTCATACCTCAGTTCTGGATCATTTTTTGGACCAGAGTATATTTAAAAATCATATGCAAAGCTAATCATGTTAGGGTTATGATCTGGTCCACTTCTATTAGTTGTATCACGGTATAGTATTGTACCAGTCAACGAAAGCTGCTGATTTGATAGTGAATCATTTTCTTAGTCACTTGATGATTGACAGCATCGATTGTTGGTGGCTCGTAATCGTTCGACATCTTCATTACCATCACTTTCGCTTTTTTAAACCTCTTCTTCGTCCTCAATTTTAGATGGTATAAGCAACCATCTTTTTATTTGGTAGTCATTAGTTTTTTGGAAGACATTTTCTGTAAAAAAGATAAAATAAAAAAATATAATATTAAGACGGACTATCAACTAATAAACAAAAACTGTGATAAATTTTAAGTTAGACAGTATCTCAAGTTTGAAGAAAAACTATTGGTAATATGTTAGTCTCTGTAAAATAAGGAAGATCAATACACAACGTGACATATCTAGAACGTTTGTAAATATTCTGATCTCTATAGGTAAAATCGAATAAAAATATAAACTAAAACTATTACTTTAATTTTCATGTATTTTGCAACAAGACCATAATAGTTTTATGTATAGTACTGATTGATTATATAATTTTAAATATTTACGAAAGATTCAGCGGATGCGATTAATTATATTTTTGTTAAAGATGTCGATTATTGAACTAGTAACGCCATCTAACGAAGTTTGCTTGAACCAAGTACTGTCAAACACTATTGGTTGTCCTATTTTGTGGTAAAGATATCGCTACCTGTCATTATTAGATGATTGGGACGGATTTTATTGGTAGTCCCATATATGTCACTGGATGCGATGTAGAAAAATAAGGTAAAATTATATTTATATAAAATATATAGATTAAAATCAAAATAAGATAAAAATTTGATAATAATTCTTAACTCGCTCTAGAAAAGTTAACATTTAAATTACGGTTACAAAACACCAAACATGACATTGATTCTACAGAAAAACACCAATAAAATCAAAGATTGAAAGGGAATTCCAACTAGAACTAACAGTTTAAAAATCGCTCTTATGACCAAGTAACATCAACTAATTCGTGTAAAAAGGGCCGAGACGTATGAACTACCAGAAAAACCTGTTTTCGAATGACTACAGTTCTTGGTACATACTGCTTTTTATTTGTGTCGTGGTGCACGACAGAGATTTTTTTCTTTCTGATGATTCTCCGGTAGTTAGAAATATCATTTCTTTGTCAGATGAACTATTTTCCAACCAACTTTCATCAGAAAGATTATATTATTTTCCTCAAACATGACTGCCATGCAGGTCATAGCGTATACAGTGCAGTGCATTTCAGAAAAACATGACGCGTCACACAATCGATGTGACATTTTACGTAACGCTACGTGCTGCAGACATACGGTGCTCCACATGCAATGCACCTGGCGCGCTTCATCCTGAAATAATTGTCCAAAATAATTGTTTTTCATATTTTGTTGATAGCATGTTAATAGCTATTAATATGTAAATCATATACTTGTAAATTTATCATGAATAATCTATATTAAGTCTAAAACTCTAGAACTATGACGTTATGTTGGTTAGATGGCTATGACAAAATTGTGAGAGTTTCAGGTTTCACTGCAGAATCTTAAAAAGTGGTTTCTCAGTAGACGCTGTTATAGCTGATCATTTATAATATGTTTATTGCGATTAACATATTTCATAGTTCGACGAGGACAGCACGCCGGTACTTAATATCATGAAGTTATCTTATAATTTTTTTAATATTTTACTACACGTATTTCCAATTTGCGATATATATATATATATATATATATACATACATACATACATATATATATATATATATATATATATATATATATATATATATATATATATATGTATATATTCTACCGATATAAACACATATATGAATATATAAAAAAGATTGTAATGTTTCATTGAAACCGTACATTTTGTTAGTCGGGTGTATATGCCGGGGATGGCTTCCGAAAAAGATTATTCAAAAAGAGATTAATTTCGTGATGTTTTTAGGAAACAATCCTAAATTTAAACATTTACAATATAACAATTTTAAAATTGTGTTATTAAAATAAAATAATGTGATGAAATAAGAGTTCGCAGAATTCATACTAAATGAGGAGCAGCGATGAATCAACTTTAGAACCAAGAAAATTACTGTTTGTACAAAAAAAACACATAAAACTGTTACATCGTGTATATCTTAGAAATTTGGAATGCTGTGTTTTTAACTAAGTCGATAACGCTGCCCCGCCTCATGGACGACAGTTATCGACTACGAATAACTAATTAATTTTTAGAGTGGCGATAATACCGTCCGCACAAAGAACAACAATTATTAGCTCATAATAACTGATAAGCTTTGACCTTATCAGTGTGGCGGTGTTTTCATTAATAGATTTGTTTTTCTGTTGTGTAATGTTTTGTTCACTCACTGCATACATTTTAAGTTAAAGAAGAGAATATTTGGAATTTATAAATAGTGGATTTAGTTCTGTGAAATTAATATTATGTATCGGCGTTTTTCTTTAAAGGATAATTTGTATTCAAATTACTTTTAAGCGGGTTTGTGAATTAGCTTCGCTTGATATACGGCCGGGAATCGAGCTTGGATTCCCGCAGTGCATCTCAGCCCCAAAGGCCGTATGCCTTGTGATCAACGTAATATATCATGGCGATGATTTTAAGGAAAAGTAATAAGTAACTTTATGCGACTAAAACGAGAATATAGAATTACAATATTACTTCGTTGAATTAATTAGTACAATATAATTTGGGGGAGTTAATTTATAGCGAATTACGGGCTAAAATAAATTATGATTAGTTTTTATATTTATATTCCGTAATATAATATAATTTTAAATATTGTTAAATATAATTTTTTTCATTCTAATTATTTCTCGTTTCTAATTTGTCTATATTAATTTCTACACATAGGTGTAACTTATCAAACACAGTCTTATAATTGGTATGATAAGTAAGTGTACATAATTTAATTTAATGAAAAGACAAGAGATAATATAAAAAAAATTAATGTTACGATCAAAATTGACGCATAGTGACATGAATATCGAAGAGATGGAAAATTCTCAACGTCTGAGATAGTTAAAAGAAGTTGTAATGTTCATTACTATTTTTTATAGCCTTTTTGGTATATCTAGACGTTACCTTAAATCTTTATTCCGAATGCCAAAATTAGATATACAAAATGTTGCATATGGACTCGCTTTGATCGCTCCCAACAACGATGTTTATAAGCGTTACATAATCAAAAGAATAAATTTAAAAAATAATGCCTCAGAAAATAAAACCATTAAGAATCTTTGAATTGTGGCTCCGATGTTTTATTTACTTCAAAAGCATGAACACAACTGCATCGCTGTATAATAGAAATACTCTTTAGAAATTTATGGAGCCGCAAACGTCTGACGTTCTGCAGTTTACTTGGAACTTTATTACCATTATTGTTTATATCACTACTCTATTTTATTGCCACTATTTTTTACACAGTGGCCACTAAGTAGGACAAAAAACAACCATCATATTATTTTATTTACCCGTTAGTTACAAATACCGAAATCACATAAATAGGAAATGATAAAAGCTAATTAAAGTGAAAAATTAAATGAAATAAAAATTGTAATATTTTTGCGAAATGTGATTCAGCGTTTTGTTTAATTTTATATTTTGGAAGATATGAGGCAAAATATGAGATGAGTGTCGGATGATTGCATACCTTACTTTTAGTAAAAATATAAAAATAAGTGAAATTTAAATCAGTTATTGATATCGTATTCATTAAGACTTAAACGTTTATTTGCGGAATTAAAAATGGGAGGATAAGATGGAGCACTGCAATTGGAAATTCTAAAGAACTAGATGTGTCTCTAGGAAAAAAGGACATAAATATCAAGCTTGTTGGCTAAACATTTCTTAGCATTTCATATAGAGATGGTAACGATTAAAATTAGGTCCGATTGTGATTGAAACAAGATTAGGATGTAGAATATAAAACGTTTAGCCACAGACTTATAAATATAAAGAAACATGTAGGTTTACTTTTGTTACACTTCCAGTTATTATCGATTGAAATATCTATGTTATTGTATATTGTTGAACATTAAATGAAATACATATATTGAAAGGCATTGAGGTTCATAGAGAGAAAACATAATGTTGAATGACAATCAGGTCCGTTGAGGGCTTCATTCTGAAATTTAGAAAACGATTTATTGAATTACTTTTCTTCTGGAGAATAGCTTATATAAAATATAATATTTTAGATTAAATGAGTTAACGAATGGAAAAGATTGCGGAGAATAATTATTTTATATAAAAAGTTTCTGCAAAAATAGTGAAAACGCGGATTACTTATTAAAGGTGAGGTAAAAAGTTAATAAGTAAATTGATTTATTAATAATCAAAATGCAAAAATTGGAAAACAATAAATATTTACTGTTAAAATGTATCATTTTCTCGGCTGCTGTAATCAGCCGTTTATTACGTTACTTCTTTATTAACTGGTTCGGGAGAATGTAAATTTAATGTAAGCAGCAGAAACAAATTATACTTACAGGCACATATTTATACATTCTCTGTACGAAGATATTGAGCACATGTTACTTCAAGAAATTTAAAACACTTTAAATATGTGGAATTCATCGAAAATATGAAGTAATTATGCTTTTTTAATGCTGGCACGGAAAGGAATTTAGCACATGGCTCATACATTTGTAATAATTTCATAATAAGCGCTACACTGATGCTTGGATAAAGTGAATTTTAACATGCTACAGACAAAGAAAAAGCGGAAAAGATAGTAGAGATAAAGATGAAGCAAATGCGAGTGCGTTATCGCGTGTCGACCAGAAATGTACATAAAAATTCGTTTTCTCTAATATTGGTTTGTTGTTAATCCGATTTGTTGTACTTTTAACTAAATCTATATTACTGAGAAATATTTGAGCTAAGTGCATTTAACTGATACTGAGAAATATTTGAGCTAAGTGCATTTAACTGAATCTGTATTACTGAGAAATATTTGAGCTAAGTGCCAATATTCTACGTAACGAAGTTTTTAATCACAATTAAATGAAACAACGTGATGTAATATTATTCTTTCCTTAATTTAAAGAAATTAAAGAAAGTAGAAATAATACTACATCACATAGTTTCATTTAATTGTGAATAATGAATTTCTACAAAATTAACACCAAAAATATTCAATATTCGAAGTTTTTAATGTAAACTTAGGAACAATATTTGATTATCCAAGGCGGCACACGAAACAATTCGAATTGAATTATGTATGTAATAACATATTAGTGTGTGTATTAACTAGTGTTTTTGTATACACAATGAATTTATGATACAATTTAATAAAATTGAAACGATCAAGTAGATAATATTGTGCAATAATATTTTCGTTTATCGATACCCACAGAAGAATATTTAAATTGATAATAATAGGCAAGGCTCTTTTTCTATATTATTAAGATTTTAATTCCAAACCGTTTTTTGAATTCTAGTTACGGCAAACATTTTTAGGCTCAAATTGATTTGGCTGAAATGCAGGTGTTAAGACGAATAACTGGAACGATTTTAATAATAGAGTTATATAGAGAAGAGATTAGAAATGGACGCGGTGCAAATGTCGAATTCCTGTAATTATTTTAGTTACAATTTTATTTTACTTTACGATGAGCTTGGATAAGAAACGATGATGAATGCTGTTTTAAACTTTAATTTTGGCATATATATTTATATGGCAAAAAAGTTTAAAAAAAAGTTTTCCACGTATGATATATTTTTTTAATTACTTTTACTTTCACTTATTTTGGTTATTACTTAGAAGCCAATTATATTATTTATTACTTATAGTACATGTTTTATATATATTTTGTATAGTCGTAATTGCCTTATTTCTTGAATTTTTTTTTTTTTTTAAATTTTTTTTTATTTATCTCTTTTTGTAATACAGCATCATTTTCGTCACATTTACATCTTTTTCTTTGACAACTGTTGCATTCGTTTTCAAAATATTATATACCTATACCAAAGAGCTTTCTCAAAATTTGTAATTGGAAATTATTCTATTGTTAATATTGAATATTATATTTCTAATTAAGAAGTGATAATTGCCATCTAATTTATTTGTTAAATAGTAGACAAATTTATACATCCATAGGTTGGCGCACGTATGGGGGTTTTTTAATTTTTTGGAACTTTTTGGCATAATTTTTTCAATATTTGTGGTGGAGATATTTGTATCATTGTACTATATTGAAGGATAATCTTTTCTCATTTCAATGTTTAAATTAGGACAAAACAACGTTTGCTAATTAAATTTTTAAACAAAAAAGTCGAATCTCAGTACATTATAACGTGAAATATTAAATATCCGCGAATATTTAATATTTTGTATTATAAAAACTTGAGACGGGTTATTGAAAAAAGTAACACACAGACATTATTCATTACCTAATATCATCTAGATCTTAAACATATTTTCAAAATTTCTTGCTAGATGCTATCGGTAGCTAGAAATATACTTTAAATGAGTATGTAGTTCGACAAAAGCTATTAAGTGCTGAATTTTTACCTCCCAACGTGAGTAGAAAACCCCTTTGGATTAAACTTAAAACCTAGATTTAGACTATTCACCCTTCAACGTTGTATTTAAACAAATGAAGATAAGTCAAACGTGTGTGGTCCAATAAGTACAATTTTCCGGTTAGTTATTTAAACTGAAAAAAAATTGTTCCAACTGTGTTTACTTCAAAAATGAAAATTTATCGAGGTAAACATATCAACTTTTATATTTTCTCATGCGGTTCTTGAAATTTCTAACACTATTTATATTAAAAAGTACTCAGGTACGTGGTGCATTTTGTAAAATATTATTATTATTTTTATTGATCGAAGCAAATCAGAATGGCGAAGCAACCATTGGTGTTGGAAAATGTCATGTATTTAAAATGTAGAAAATATGTAGAAGGGAAATAGAATTATTTGGAGTTCGTAATTTATGACATTTTATTCTATGAATTTTACTTTTGAGACCTTGAAAAGGTCTCTCATATAATTTATTCATAATTATGTAATTTAGTCATATCTGTTGATATCAGAGATTCTCCGATTAAATCACAGATATTTAAATTACAAAGACTACTTTTGAGACCTCGAAAAGGTCTCTCACGTAATTTATATGTCTGTTAATATCTCCGATTGTAACCAAAAATAAAACCTATAAGATGCTATGAAAATAAGTAAAATAAACCTCTTTTGCAGCAATGTTATCTAAGGAGAAGTTCATTACATGCTGCTTCATATCATTTACACGTTCAAACTTTAGTATTTGTACGAATAACTTATTTCGATTCATAAACATAGAATCATAATAAAAATTGATTCATAAATATCGAAGCAACAAAATATAAGAAACATTTGTCAGCAAATGCTAACCGAGATTTCACTACATTGCTTCCCCACGGGAACATAAGAACCAATGTCAAATAATTCTCTATGCATCGCGGCATCTCCTGGCGCATTGTCTTGATTTGCAATTTCCCGGCTGCTGGTCTTTATTATTCACTATTATATTACGTAATTTATATTCCTTCTTTGATATAATAATTTTCAAAAATAAATTCCAGTGTGCGCTGGTCACTTTCAACAATATTATTAAATAATGCAGAAATTGTTTCATTAAATTTCAAACGTATGAAAATTCATAAATCCTTTGAGTACAGCTATTTTGTACTTTGAAGACCATTTTTAAAAGCTAATGACATGCTTATTTATTATAAGGCAATGACTATACTATTGAAGTAAAATACTTCAATATAATGGGACTATTGGTACATGCTTACGTAACAGGCAGCAATTACACGTAAGAGAGCAGCTAGACGGGTGCTCACCGTGTGTAATACAAAACTCATCTGTATATTTGATGATTTACCATATGGGACTTGTACTATATTCATCTCGTGATAATAACAGCATTCCCGGACACCATGTAGTTTATCTGAAAATTATCTAAAACCTGTATTTATTATTCTTATGTTTTTGGGTTACATTTATTTTTTATTACAGAAGTACAAACGTTGCTGGTTACCGTCTAAATGGTTTGATTTTAAAGCGTCGGTCTCGAATGTGTTTAGTTGAAAATACAAGAGAAAATATGAAAGGAAAAATTGTCTTTCTTTCAACCCTACTTACATGTATTTATCATTGTATAAGCACGGTATAGGTATTAAATGTGTATATATAGCACAACATACTAAAATAAAAATAATATTGTCAATAAAATCCCTTAAACAAATAACAATTACATTGCTTGATTTTTTAAAAATAATATAAAAATTTATGTTTAAAAATTCTTCAAAAGTCAATGTGAACATCCATTCGCTTTTGAACGAATGTGCATGAAAAGTGACATACTATTTAATAATATAATAAACTCTTAACATTTTTGTGTACAGCGACATATCGTTCCATAATAATTTTCACACAACGACTTCAAGGGCAGCGCACAATGAAAAAAAATCTTAATCCCATTATTGAGGCTGTCTCAACACTCCGTACACGTGAAGTGCCGACGCCCCGACCGCATTCCTGCACGTAGCGCGGGCACGTGAACGTGTGATAACTCTCCACAATGAATGAATGCGTGAATGATAGATAACATCAGATATCTTACAGCAATTTGAAATATTGAGTGGCGTGAATGTCCGGCAGAAGGAAGCGTTTAATCTTGCCTGCGAGCTCGGGTAGGGCGGCACTTTTCAATTTGTCACACGGGCGGTAGCTACAGAAGAAGCACCAGTTTGGAAAAGTGTGTTGCTTTCGTTTATATAGATGTTCCTTCTTTTATGTTAGTACTATTCATCAAAATATCTTATTTGTATTATGGTGACTTGTTATGGTGTGTTGATAGAAAGCAGATATGTGCTTGGGAACATTTACGTTATATCTGAAGCTTCACTTTATAAATATGACTTTATTGTGAAAGTCATATTTAGTTGAACCATATATAAATATTTTTTTACATTATTCTACAATGGCCATATATGTTAAAATATTAAAAATGCCACGCTTGTATTACTTTTTTGTGCGACATTTATTTATTACGGGTTTTATTAAGCTAATAACAAAGATAAAGTACAGTTAGAACAAAAAATCCATAATAAATTATTGTTTACTAAAAACAGAAACATCATCACGTGCTAATTCGCATTTATTGAAGTGCAAACTTTTATATGTCATATTAACATTTAAATTTCAAGTATATTTATATCTTATATTTATTTAGTCGTATATATTAGTTTAGCTAACAAGGGAACCCAGCTAATGCGGTCCTGGAATGCCGGTAAGTATGTAATTAGTCGTAAACCCAGTAAGCTGGTTAATGTGATGCTGGCTTACAAACTTTCTCATGCTATTATCCCGGTCAACCTATTTAACAAAACACTTCGTTAACGTTTTTACATTCGTTTTATATAATGACTGTTTATATATTAATATTATTTATGCCATAATGTATTTTTGGTGTTTGTAACAGTACATGTTATTTAGGAAAAGCCAATCTCTAAAAAGGAAAATATATTTTTAACTTCTCATTCCTTAGCTCATAATTGATTTTTTTCGTGATTTTGCGGGAGATTTCAACTAAAATTTTAAATAGGAATTATTCCTTGGGATGAAAGTAATTCGATATTGTCTTTAATTTGTTACATTAATATTATTTTATTTTAGTAGGTAAAATTATAAAATTTTTGTAACATTTTGTTTATACTGTACCAAAATTTGATACATGGCAAACTTACGGAATCAATTCGATGCTTGGGTATCTGTTGAAGTTTATTTAGTAACTGGTTATTTAGAAGCACGGATTTAATTATGTCGTGGTCGACCTGTACTTAAAATTTACTGCCAAATAAAATTACGGTATAAAATATGTATGTTGTACACGCGCATCCTTTTTCATAATCATTTATCTTTAACCATTTTATAAGTTAGTCCATTCATGCATATTCTTATTTACTTAAAAATATAATGAGTACTAATGTCGTTATAAAATTGCATACTATTACTCTTTCTTTCTTTGATATGTTTAACAATTTTACACTAGCTATATTTATTCGGTTTCGCATGCACGTGTTGCATCGTTTTATACTAGATAGTAATAACTATTGATTGAATGTATACAGGTATCTGGTAATAAATGGATAACTTTAAAATAACTTATAGTAAAACTAAAGGCCATTCCAGGAAAAATATAAAAAAAAATTTATCCCAAGTAGTGTCCAAGGTATGACTTTTTTAAGAAAAAAGGCCAAATTTTTTACGTGGTTTTAGATTCATGTACGCCACGACTACGTATGAAAGAATTTTATAGATTTTTTATAGTTATAATATTTTACGTTAACCTTTTCAATATATAGACTTTTAATAGTATGAATAATTTTAGTAATTTATAGAAAAAACAATGTTGAATAAATCGTTCAGTGTAAAATTTGCGTAAAATATTTTGTTTAAAGTATTTCCAATAAGATATAATTTATGTATGTACCATATGTAAATAGTCGGTTATTACTATAATATAACGTGCAAATGGAGACAATTGGGCTAAAGACTAAATGTGCAATATTTTAAAAAAAATTTTACATTAAATTATACATAGTTATTGGAGATCAATAAATAAAATTATCAGGCATAAATAGTTAACTAAATAAATAATGAAAGAAATTTTACTTAAAATTATTTACACCAAATACTCAGATGCCTACGCGCACATGCACCATACCAAGACATACCGCCTGTCTTTTGTTCTTTTTTGCAGAGAAAAGCTTTGAGTTGGCTGCATGTGTGATTATTGATAAAATTTTACCATAATAAAAATCTTTTAGTTTTCAGGATATGGTTACTTTTTAAAAATTTTTAAAAATCACTACTATGTGTCGATCTTTTGATTATCACGGCTATAAATTATGTCTGATTTTTTATATTTTGTAGTTAAGTATAGTTGAGTAATAAGCCTTTTAAATAAACTGAAACATTTTACGATGGCTAATAAGGTTCTTTCAACAAAAAAATAAAAAATGTACGTTTAGGGATATCGTGATATTCGCAGCTCAAATTTTACCGCTCGTGCATATAATGTAAAAATTACAGTGATAAAAATCTTACCGCTTTTAATTACGAAAAAAAGAATATTCATACTTAATAACAGAATCATATAAATGCATTTTTCGTGAATTTTTTTCATGGGTTCTATTGAATACTCCTTAAAAACAATAAAACTAAATTAAGGTCAAACAATTTTAACAATTTCTAAAAAAAAATTAAGTTTTTATTTTTCATTATAACAAATTTCCAAACTGCCTGCAATTGGCTCTAATGCACTTGCGATATCAAAGTAATACTTGTATAATACTTGTATTACTTTGATATCGCAAGTGCATTAGAGAAAGTTCCATTTAAGGTTAGGGAAAGTTCTAAATTATTTTTAAAAATATTCAAAGCAATGTAACTTCAAGAGCAACAATTTAGCAGAAGTTGCTGCCCTTTATATCTTATTTTTTTAATGTACCACGTCAGGAGCAAATGCACTCTAATACGAAGAACGATATATACATGTTATTCGTTTATATGAAGTTTAACAAATATTTTGGATTTTGTAATTTTTTTTAAAAAGCTGACTAGATAATTTTACTTTTTTTTTTAAATTATAAACTGTTTAGGTCAAAATTTAATTATGAAAAGTCGATGATGAAGTTATTTTATGACTCTTACGTCCATGGTTCATAATAAATATTTAAAACGCTCTCAGCCTTTCCTTAAAAGCAGAAGGCTGCAAGCATTGTTATTACTTTTAATCACATTTACTGAAGAATTTAATTTCTGAAGTAATTACTGTTTGCTTTCGATTTCTTTCAAATACACCATTTCTTTAAAATAACCCCATCGGGAAAAATCAACGAGGTTAAGATCTGGTAAAATGGTGATCACGGGATGATTCTTTTACGTCAGCGTCTTATTTTTAAACCTCCTAGTCAGCCTGGAGGTTGGTTCCTCTGTCGTTAGCCTGGTAAATGGAACCTCCTCTTCAGCCTCTACTCTTCATCAGCCTCATACTTTTAAAAACAAAAATTATCGCAAAAATTGTAACATTAACTATGAACTATGAAAACAAGAGCCATAAAACAATTTTGTGACAAACTTTGCATGACAGAATTTCGACTAAAACGATTTACAAATTAAGAAGAAATGTTAAATTACCTTTTCAGCTATTTTTTATTTTTTAATTATTTTTTATTAATTACCTATAAAATTCGAAATATTTTTGAAACTTCACATAATGGAATAACACTTATGTATAATTCCTCTTACACTTATATTTGCTCATGACGTGACAAAACCAAAAAAAATATGATAAAATAAACAATAGCTTTTGCTAAGTCTTTGAATATTTTTAACCGTAATTTAAATTGTTTTTAACATTAAATTACTTCTATCGCTTTGATGTTGTGCATAGAGCCAATTGCAGGCAGATTAAAGATTTGTTATGACAAAAAAATAAACTCAAATTTGAAGAAATTTTTAAAATTTTTTGACCTTAAAATATTTTTATTGTTCCTAGAAGAATTTAATCATTTTCATGAAACAAATTTAAGGAGAAATACATTTATATGAAAATTTAAACACAGGGTAATTAAAAATAAAATTTAAAAGCGGTAAGATTTTTCTCATTATAATTTTTACAGAACATGCGCTAATTTTTAAAAAAGTTTACCAGTTCTACGTAGTACATTTTTTTTCACCACAAATAGTCAAATTTTGTTTATGAAACGTACAAAATCCTAAAACGTACGTTTTTGAATTTGATCTTGGGCGGAACGTATTGTATATATATATATATATATACATACATATAGTATGTATATATATATATATATATGTATATATATGTATATATATATATATATATGTATATATATATATATATATATATACATATATATATATATATATATATATATATATATATATATATATATATATATATATATATTTGAAAATCGTATATATATATACGAAAAGACTAAAGTGAAATTTGGTAAGAGCAGAGAATATAAGACCACATTGATTTGCACAGAATAAAGAACGAACGTAATTCTTAGTTAAAAATTTAATTTTTATTCATTTAGGCAACGGCCACTTAATATCAAAAAATGATCGATATTTATTTTTGGCCGTTTCTAAAAAGTTATTTTGTATTTATTTTAGGTTTTCATATTTGTTAATAATAATTCGTAATATATTTAAAATATAATACGTCATATTTATAAGGACAGTTTTTATTTTTTTATTATGGTCATAAATTTTATTTTAGTTATTGTTCTTTCCTAATTGCAAATAATTGAATTGTTTCATCTTTTGTATTCTAAAAATCACATTTTTTTAACTTTAAGTCTTTTTCTACAACCTTAGATCTATTTTCGCCGATTTTCTCTAATAACATCTTATATTGCGCATATAGAATAGAGAATATTTCAATCTGGGAAAGTAAAAACATTCCAAAAGATAAAATACTTTAGCAAGGAAAAGTACAATTATTTTTTATCTTTTAATGCAATAGGAAATGCAGATGGAAAATCATAAGTTTATATTATGTGTAGATTCCAAATTCAAAAATAGAGATAATTCATGGTGAACTGAAACAGGTGTATATTAATAACTTAAATAACCGAAGGTGAACTTAAATAATGAATGAACTTAAAAACTGAATGGTGAACTTAAATAAGTATACAATAGATACGTGGACGTAAATCTAGATAATTTAAATCATATATTGTCGCGTCACTTTAACTATTCTATATCACAGCCACTAATTAATACTGTAATTTCTATCGAAAATCATGTATTTTGAAGTATTTAAGTATAGTACGTCTCGAAACCAATTCTCTCGATTATCCCAACTTCATATTATTAATGTCCCCACATCAGATCAGACTCAAAACGACTAGTATTTTATATTTGGGGGTTCTAAATAGTCAACAGCTGCAAAAATGAAGTAGACAGATTTAATTTTTTTCCTCTCATTATGTTACAAATAGAAATAAATTTTCTCAGTAACGGAAATAAAGTTCGTCGGAAAATATGTACAGATTTTGAACACGCAAGCTTTCGGTTGGGGCAAACCATTTAGTATCTTGACGTTTTATTTCCTTTATATAGTGAAGGAATTATCATTATATTACGAAATTGAATTAACACTTTACTGTCACATGTTCGGTTTCCTTCGCTACGATCAGAAAAACTTATTTAAACGACGACTACAGCTATGAAAGCCGACCGACTCCTAAAATGCTTTGAAAGTTACAAAGGGTTAATGCATGTATCACTTGCCTTGCAACGGAGCTTTCTGAGTGGCCTATATAATTGCATCGGTCGCCGAAAGCTGTGGTGCAACCGGCGAATTCGTGGTCGACCACCGTCGAACTAGGACGGAATGTATTAATTATTTTGTTTGAATAGTGTTCTTTAGTGCAGTATCATTAGTTTCTTTACATTCCTTTTTAATTCTAAGACGGCCATAAAATTGCTAAAACGAATTTTCAAATAACAATTACGATGTTTTTAAAAGTTGGCATATTTTTATTAAAGTATTATGTAGTATTTTATAACTACGTTATTTGTCAGTTATACCTGTCAAAGATATTATTAAATATTCCATTAATTGTATGTTTGGGCATGAGAAAGTAATTTTCAAAGGTTACTTTTTCTTTCGACAGCTATTGCTTTTAGGACAAAAGTCACTAATAATTATGTTATTTAAAAAGAAAATTCTCTATTTAGTTTAGCTCTGTGGCAGCAGATTATTTATATTTTCAATATTGTTTTTTCTAACAAGGAAATCTTCCTTTGCGGAAAAAATATTTATCGACTAGTGCATTAAAAAAGTAATTGTTTTATATTGTTTTCTTTTGATCAACTTTCATCATATGTTATTTTATTTTTCATTCAGATATTTTAATTTTCAAATGTTGAACTTGATTTTTCCAGTTAATATTTAAAATTATTCATAGAAAACATTTGAAAATATTATTGTGTATTGAATCAAAACGACATTCATTGTGATTTTCATAAACAAAATTAATTGCAAATTTTTTGTGATTTATGTTATTGAGATATCCTTTTTCTTCAAATTTTATAGCTTTCTGCACTTAAGTAGCCTCCATTTATTAAAATATCGTAATTTGGAAATATCCATATTTTTAAGGCAACCGATGGTCGCAAGCGCATGAAAGTGCGAATATGAGTGATGAATATATGAATAAGGGAGTGTCACGGAAATGAGTACGCTATTATAAGTTTAATAAATTTCACCGTTCAGAGTTTCCGTTAGATTCAACATTACTCTAAACCTCAATTTCAGTTTAAACTCCATAGGGATTTGTTAAAAAAAATCCTTCTTAAATGTGACTTAAGTTAAATAAGATCGTACTTTTTGTGTTTGGGTTACTGAAGGCGCTGCTTCATTTCGACTGGTTTTTTAGTTCTAGTCACGATTTCATAATCAGCATAGTGGAGTATTTTATTGTATGCTCGCTATTTTTAATTTACTATCTCACAACATTTTTAACCATCTTTAAAAAGGAGGAAGTTATCAATTCGACAATTTTTTTATTGTTTTGTGTATATATATCTCCGGCATTTATCAATAATTTTTTATGATTTTTTCTTCGTTGCAGCACCTCAGTTCTGATGCTGCAAGGGTATTGCCTGCCTAAACCGTGAGAATTGATGTTGAATAAGGTTACTTTTTTAAATCTCTCTCTACCACTGTCTCTAACCTTAAACTCCGTATTTCAATTTTTCAGAATTGATGCTGTGGGTACGCACACCTGGCTGCTTAAGGGATGCTGTGGGTACTACCTGCCTGCTTAAAGGGTGAGATCAGAGGATTTGCTGTTTTTAAATGACTTATGGGTCTCGAGCCAAGTCTCTATTATTGAACTCTGGGTTCCTTCTCCTTAATCCTTATGCCATGAGGATACTGTTTGCTTTCGTCGTGACACCTGAAAACCCAACTGTTGTTACATTAGGATTATAGGTCTCGAGCTAAGACTCTGCCTGGATTTTAATTCCTTAACCTATTATTCCTTAACCATACTGCAGTGGTACGGCTTGTTTCGTGTGTGTTGACTTAGATGCTAGCAATAATAAATCAGTTTAAATTATTTTTTTTATTTGAATAGCCTCAGTGTTTTATCTTAAAAATTTGGTTAAAATTTGAAAATAGAAATTGGAGGTGCACCATAGCATTCTTCAACACTGAATGAAACAGTATTTTGCGTATTTATTTTTTTGCTTTATTTTTTATTACACTTTTCTTTTTTATTGCATTTCCAATTAACGTAGTCAACGCATCACCATTAAGCTGAAGGATGAAGAAAAAAATATTTTTTGTTGTATGTTTTCACTAAAGGTCGATTTTCTAAATATGATTAAAGATTATTCTAAGTTAAAAATTATTTACAATCCTAAAAGAATAAATTTCTGTGTTAAAGAAAGACGCTTTGAATTTTTTGAAACTCAAGAAAAAACTATCCGAAAATAGTTTTTTTTAAGTTTTACCGCCCAACACAAATTAATTGCGAGGGTTCAAAAGATATTTTAAATTCATGTTATTTATTCACGTTCTCTTGGTAAGGAAAATAATTTTTGCTTTCTTAGCAAATATTTATCAATTCCTATGGCACAAAGAAAATTTCAGATACATTATTTTATGGCCTCTTTTTAAATTTTTCAACTCTTCGTAAATTAAATAAGACATGGAATAATTTATTTAGCCTACATAATAGCAGCAGAACTTCAGTACTATCATTATACTACTATAGCATTTTAATAATTATCAATTCGCTCGGGTATTCTTCCTTTTAATCTTCCGAGCCTCAACAAAAAGCGGAACTTTTATGAGATCACTCATATGTCCAAATATCCATATATTATAGACGTTCTCTCAGAAACCGTATAACATACAAACTTGAAATATATCATATTTATAAAATATCTTAATCCACTTATGTTTCGATAGACAAAGCCCAAATATATTTTTATATATATTATTGACAAAGACAAATTACCTTTTTTTATTTGATGCATCGCGCAAGATATTAATCGAAACGATGAGTTGTAGGGTTCCAAAACAATTCAGAATTTTATTTTGTGTAGTTTTATGAATATTATACACAAAGCCACATGTTACTCTTTCTCTGATATTGCTCAAGTCAACGTTAAAAACATAGTGAAAAACAGCATTATTGGAGGTTTACCTAGAGTTTACTGGAAACTTAAAGTGATGATTTTAAATGTCGTAGTTCTTGGGATATTCACGCTAACTTTACACCTGTAAAAGATAAACGAGGCAATATTAATATTTGTGAATAGTTTGATATAGATGCCATTTATCCTTAAAGTGTGTACGGGACCATTGTTTTGTGCACGGCACAAATAGAAAACATCTATTCGTTTCGCTAATAGTATTAGCAAAAAAATACAAAGTATCGTAGATAGATGCTAATACATTCATAAATATTTGTAAATATTTTAAAAGGTTTATGAACAAACAAACACGTGTAAACGTTGTAAGCCATCATGGGATGCTGTGCGCATTTTATATAACAAGTTATTTGGGTATATTTTGTTGATCTGAAAAATGTAAACTTAACATTTAAATAGTAAATGGTTTAGATACCGGATAAAATTAACAGATAATGCTAGTTTTTGCCTAATTAATACAAAATAAAAAGTACATATTAAGTATAACTTTAGTTCGCCGCCATAACAAATGAGTAATTGGCGCAGCGGTAAAGTATTGACATTGGAATTCAGAATTTACCGTATTTGTATCGTGGAAAGCAATTAGTTTATTTTTTTAGTTAAAAATAAAATAACACGTTTTTCAAAATATTAGTACCATGAACGAGAAGACATCGATTGTTTTCTTTAAAAAGTTTTTTTAACCATTCAAAAATTGATACATTTTTATTTCACCGTCTAGTCAGATGTGATTTCCATTATAATGTTTTTAAAATATCTTAATTTCGATGCTCGTTTAAATGAGTCATTGGCCTAGTGGTGAAACATTGGACCTTGAATTTGGAAGTACTTGTTGCTTTCGAAATTTTTAAAATAATTTTTTTTAGACTGAGACGAAATAAAAATCCCTCAATTAATTTACCATAGTTATATGGTAAATTAATTGAGGGATTTTTATTTCGTCTCACCATAAATTTTATCTTTCAATCTGTTCTTCATAACCAACGAATTAATGCATATAATAAATTTAATTTATGTATCATCTTATAATTGTTCTAAATATAACGTTTGTTGTCCATAGCAAAGGCATACACATGGGGAGATGTTACTAATTAATTGGAACACGGTGACTGCTATATATATATATGTATATACATATATATATATATATGTATATACATATGTATGTATATATGTATGTATATATATATATATATATATATATATATACATACACACACATATATATATATATATATATATATATATATATATATATATACTATACACACTAAATATATATCAATTCACAATTGTGTACATTAAAATACTTAAATAAATCAACATTTATATATCCAAATATTAAAATTTACGTGAATTATTCAGAGTATCCTATGTGAATTATGAGACCTGATATAATGGTACATCCGCTTTTATTCATAGTGAAATAATTATATTTAGAGTTGGTTAAAAGTTAAGTGATGCTGAATATCGAATATATTTTGTTCTCTGTACTAGAGAAAGATAGATATAGAAATATTGATATATAATTGAATAAAACACTTTACTGTAAATACATTTTTGAAAAAAAAATATTGATACATAATTCGATAAGGCTGTCAATAAAAATATAAGATAGGTTTCTAGAAGTGTGTTGCTTATTACCGAAATATTTATCAATACTTCAGTGCCGCTGGTCCATCCAATGACAAATTGTTCATAATGTCGAAATTATCTGCAATCGAGTGAGACTGCGTTTATATCATTTACAGCGTTTATACCATTTATATACATTTATATCCAATTTAAGTAATCATTTTCATTTCAAATTTTAGAACGATTTTAATCTTTAAATACTTGCTTAAACTATTATTACATTTTGCCAATTTGCGTCAAATTATAAAATCGAGCGCTTTTAACAAAACTTAACGAACATTCCGACGACGAGGCGCTTCGAAGTTCGGCCAGTTCAAACGGCTCAGATAGCTTTCGAATAACTTGCTAAGAACAAAGTAAAAGTTGAGCCGACAAGATTGAATGCGCGGCAGCTAATTGAAAGCGTGCGCGCGCTTGTCGCCCCAACAATTCACACCTGTCAATGGAACGTCCAATCGGAATTTCAATCGAGGGCCAACTTTAAACGGCGAGATTAAATGAGTCGGGCGATAAATTCCATCTGAAGACGGTGACTTTGTTTTATGCTCCCTGTCTATGTGAAGGCGTACAAGTTGTACAATTACCGAGGCATCTGAATGTTGTCGAGAGCTTCGATTTTAATCATTTGGAGGTCAAAAAGGTTACGCAACTTCCTTTAAATCTACGCCGTTCTCTATATAATTAATACTAGATAAAATTTTGTTACGTGTATTTGATTCGAGGATGTATGGTCGGGTATGAATGTAAATGGGTCCTATGTTTAATTTGATTGCAAAAATAATTTTTGTACTATTTAATATTTTATTTTAATATTACTAGTGTTTCGTTAAATATATTTTTACTATCGTTTTGTTTGGACGTGTGATATGTATATTTTTAAGTGCACAACCTAAATTTGGTTTATTGTAAAAGTTAAGGGAATTTAAATTTTTAATTTGTTACAAGCCGGTTATGTGCGTGTCGGTACATGCACAAATTAGGATATATTAAAATGTCTAATGCAATGTAACCTAAATAACTTTGAAAATCTCTTTATAATTAGGTAAAGTTATAAGTTTGATATGCTATTACAAAAATAATATACACTATCTGTACTTACACAAAACAACTGAGATATCCGGTTTAAAATAACGGATTGTTTGGGATTGATAAAAAAAAGTTAAATAGCAGGTTGTGGATAAACAGATAAATATTAGCCTTTTTGTATATACTTTTAATATATGAATCAGATGTGGCATTTTCGATGTAAATGTATGTATACCATTTATTTATTTTTTTTTCAATTCGATCTTTTGATGAACAGTTGTTTTATGAAATTTACTCTTCAAGAATATTACAATTATTGAGTTTGAAACACATTTTTTCACTCCATCGACATACGATTGATATAGCTTAGTTTTATTATTCAATATGTAAATGGCAATACAATGCCATACTTTTCACTTTACTGTCGTTCCTATGTATTGAACTGTTTTATTTTACTCATGCACTTCTATAAATATTAAAATAACTAAAGAAAAAATAATTTTTGTCCAGGACACGTTATAGGAGTGAAGCTTCCGTACATATTTATGCCAAGTAACCGTTGGTGTTATATACATATTCAGTAATTGTAAACACATATTTAAACGGATGGAAGTCACTGTAAAATAATAAATTATAAAACATTTTCATTACGTTTTTTGTACCAAAAAGTCAATTATTAACTAAAAAGTACTTGCTTTATTGTGCGTAACGCAAACGGTACAATGTCATTACAAAGTTTCATTGTAACGTATTATCTTTTTCTATTTAATAAACCACTTACTGTATTAAGCTATAACAATAACCAATTGATGAAGTAGCCATCTTAAGAAATGTGTAGTATAGCATATTTTCTTTATACGAACATATTTTCTTTATACCGTGACAGCTCAGTTTTTGTGCGCGCGACATAAGTAATGAATAGCTATTGGTATTATGATGGGTTTAAACAGAAAAAAAATTAAAGACGTACGATATTTTTTTCAATTAGTTAAAATGAAATTCAGTTTATAATAGCAGGTTTTTAATACTTCTTTTTTCTTTAAGACGATGGGTCAACAAAACGTTTTTAGCCTCAAAACAATTTCAGAATTTCTATATTATAGTCTTGTCTACGTTTTGTTTTTTTAGTTTATTCTATTTCTATTATGAAGCATTCAATTCATGACAAATCTTTAAAATATGTTACATAGCAATAAAATTAAAAACACCACCTGCTATGATCCTAATTGCGTAGCTGGAGGCTTTTGCCTCTAATTTTGAGTATTGTTCTATAGTTGTAATATCTGAAATAAACAAGTAGTTCTGCAGCCAAGAAATGTAAATGCATTTCATTGAAAGTAAATTTCACGAACTATATGTAAAGCTGATTTTTGGTCTAAATTTTCTATGCGGAAACCACTTTAAGGTATAGAAATCGATGAAAAATACTGAAGTGAGCTATAAACTAAAAAATAAGCTTGTGTTCCAAGATGTCTTTTATGGATATTCCATATAGCTATGCAGAAAAAATAAATACCTCTCTATACCGCACAAGAATTATCTTGAGGTATAATTTAAAATCTTTTCGAATGTAATTTTTAGTTTTGAGCCAAGAAAGTACATATTTTCATTTGTTTTAATTTAAAGTCTCTATATTATTTATTTTAAAAACTAAAAAATCTTGATACTAAAAAAGTCAGATGGGCGAACATATTATTTTGCTACAACAATAAGAGTTCCCTATTGTTCAGGTATGGAATTCTAAAACGGGTGATTATTTTGAATACATATGATTGTGATTAGTGCACAGAAGTTTTACTTCCAACCTCTATACTACGGAACAAAACTACATTTTTATGATTATTACTATTTTTGGGATATTTATTTTCATTTATTTAGATGACGCTTTCGGAACATGGCGTGCATTAAGTGTAACTCTTTAAAGTGGCAAATGAATCATTTCAATTGACTTATTAATGAATTAGCATGTTGGGGTGTCAATTAACTTTTTTTTTATGTAAAGAATAGTGAACATGTAATCAGTGAAATTATTTAATAACCTTGCAGCCATTAGTCAGGCTTGCTATGATGATCAGTTAGCTTGTGTTTTTATTAAGTTCTGCAATAAATAAGTTTTAGGGTTATAAGCTTCCCGTTTACATTAAATCAAATAAAAGTTGTGTGATAATAGATAAGACTTTGATTCTAATTAATGTACTTAAATTTTCTCGGATCAATTATTTTTTTTTGTGTCATTAACCTATAAGTAACAATCTACGGTGTTCCAACCACCCCAAAATCATTCCTATCTTATCTTATATGTGAAGGCAGATAAATGGGTAGATATTAATCACGTTTCTAAACTTGATATTTCAGTAATTTAATGTAGTAAGACGATGACTGCTTCGTCACTCTATTTTTATTTTATATAAAGCAACGATGGACACGGTCTTATGTGGTAGTACGCGATTTAGTATGAAATGATATCCGGTAGCTGCATACGACTACATTGCACGGCAATGCGGTTGCGAATTGTTAATATTTGAAATGAATGCTGAATCGGATACTAGGTCCATAGCATATATAGCAATATGGTTTCCATACATTTATTTTTAGTTCTCTTTTTCAAAATAACTGTGGGCAAATATATCGTTATATGTTACATACTTTTGCTTATTGATTCCTTGTACAACTGTTGGTCTTTTTTAAAATAACTTCGAAAAAGGAGGAAGGTCTTAATTCGATTGTATTTCTTTTTGTATGTTACCTCACGTTTTAGGTATTTCAAAATTAATTTGTATAATTATTTATATTTGGAAGAGTACGATTCCACATTCAGTATAGTCCCATAAAAAATTGATAATAATCAATGGAAATTGAAGCTATGTACTTCAATTCCCAAAACTGAACAGTATATGTGTCTTGATCAAGTTTAAATGATTTAGCCTTAATAAAAATCTAACAAGATACGATTAAGGGCAACACAAATTTGTATTTTAGAAAAATCAGGGCGCTATGATGAAGCTGAAAGGAGGTGACACAAACTCTTCGTTAATGAGGGGTAAACTCATTCTATTTGGACTCCTTTGATTGTGTTGACGTAACAAAAAAGTAGTAGGGTAAGTATGTTGACCAGTATATACTTACTTATCTATTTACCTACTTACTTACCTATCTATTTTTCCTCGCTTTCCGTTAACTGGGAAGGTTGAAAAAAAAATAAATAGAAATAATTTTGTACATAGGTAATACATCAAATATTCGAGTAAAACTAAAACGATATAAATTTGTGCTTTAGACGAGACAAATTTGCTGTTTAGCAAAATCAGGGTGCAGTTATGGAGCTGCAATATGGTGACAGGAAGTTTTTAATGATGAGGAACTCTTCAATGTTTAGACACGTTTGACTTGTTTAGACACAGTCAGAAAATCGTAGTGTAAACAAGTTGATAAGTATATATGAGTACCAGGTATATGAGCTGCAGAGGTTTTGCCAACCTAAAACGTACCACATGAGGATCTACTGTTTATAAATTAGTGTTTTGAGTCTCAAGTGGAGACTCTGTCATCAAATTTTGGGTTTCAACTCCTCAGTCCTGATATTGCAAGGTCATTACCTACCTAAACCGCGAGACTGCTATTTTAAAAATAGGGTTTTGTGTCTTAAGCAGAGACTCTGTCACTAGACTTCAGGTTCCAACCTCTCAGTTTTAATGCCGTAGATGTACTGCATCTTGAGACTTGAGGATCTTATCATTTTAAGTTATTATTGTGTTTCTTAAGCAGAGACTACAATAAACTCCGGTTTCTAAGTTCCTACTTTTGACGTTGTGGGGATACGGGCTACTTAAATCGTGAGACATAAGGGTTTTCTATTTTTAAATAATACTGTGGTTCTTGAGCAGAGTCTCTGTAGCTAAATTCCGAGTTCTAATTTTCTAGTCTTGACGCTGAGGGGTTATTGGTTGCTTTAAAGTAAGACTTGTATATTGGTGTTTTAAAATTAGTATTGCGGGATTAGATTATTACCTCCCGGTTCCACCTCTTTAGCATCTTTCTTCAAAAGTACTGCCTGCTTTAAATGTGATATTTCAGAATCTGTTGCTTTTAATTAGTATTTCGAGTCACAAGCAAAGACTCTGCCACTAAAATTTTGGTTTCCAATTTTTCAATTTTAATGCTGTGATTAGGGTAATCATGTTACAATTTAACATGATTACCCTAATCATGTTAAATTGTAACACTCAGCTGATCCTCGGCTGTTTTAAATTAGTATTGTAGGTCTCAAGTAGAAACTATGATATTCATTTCCGAGTCACACTGCTGCTGCAGAAATACTAACTGATTAAATCTTAAGACTTGATATGCTGTTTTTTAAATTAGAATTTATTTTGAGTCTCAAGAAGAGACTCTGTCACTGAAATCCAGGTTATTATTCCTTGGTTCTCACATTGGAGAGGAGTACTGCCTGCTTAATTAATGAGACTTTTTCGAAAGTTGGTTAAAATTGGCCATGAAAATTAAAGGTTTACCATAGAATTTGTCAACTATATGCAGCATAGGTACCGATACCAAGTTTAGATAACATAGGTCTAAAGAAAATTTATAATAAAGTGATTAAAGTTTGTCACAATTAAGGTCGGTATAAGTCGGCTATTTAGCAATATCAGTACAAATATGACAGCACAATATTACTCGTAATTTCATTATTCTATCGTTTTCAGTGGGCATCTTATCTGAAGGTTATTTGAAGTCGATTTAATTTTTTTGAAAAATATTTTGTTCTTGAAGAGGATGAGATAGTTTAAAGTCAAACAGTTAACTTTTGCTTATTTTGTATCTTCTTATCTTGTATTTTTATTGTCACATATGCGATTTTAATTACAATTTTACTTTATAAAATATATACCGTCGATTCAGAAATTCAACTTTCATTAAGAAATTAAAAATCTTTGAAAAGTTTTTAATGTAAACGAATGTAATACTTCCAATATGGTAGATAAAATAAGATCTTTGAACTAATTTCTTTACGGAATGTAGCTACAAAATGAAACAGACATGGATTTTTTTGTCATTTTTTGTATCAATAATATGATAATCCTACTTTATAATACGATATTTATCCACTTAATATAAAAAATAACAAGAAAGAAATGGTAGAATGATATCTGAAAAGAGGACAAAGGGACTTGTGATAAGAAAATTGACGTAGAAATTCTTTGGTCTTTACTACCTCCTTTGAAAATTCTTTGATCTTTCCTACTCACAACGAGCACTCATAGCCTCAAATTGATGTGGTTGACATAAGGTTGCCATGATTAATAACTGGAAAGTTAAGTTACGAATAGGCTAGAAAAGGACACAACTTAACAGGCATACTAACATTGGAGTTATAATTTTACTGTATATTCGGACAAGTTTGGGTAAGAAACGATGTTGAATGTTTTTTTAAAGTTTCATTTAGCCAAACGTTTTTGACGTTTTTTTTATTAGTTCCTTTTCCTTATTCTATTTTTTATTCTGTAGCTCATTATATTATTTAATATTTACAGTATAAGCTATATGAATATGTAAAATAATAGTAATAGTCTACATTTGCGATTTAATTTTTATCGTATTTTTACCTTTTTCTTTGACATCTATTGCATTCGTCCTCATAATATTCCTAGGTATACCAATAATAGAAAAAGAAAGAAACTCGTGCAAAAGTATTTGGAAATTTATTAAAAAGCGTTTTCCCCCAAACTAGTCCTTAGAATTTATTCTATTGATTATAACTTATTATTATCTATTTAATTATATGTTATATATTATACACATCTATAAATATGGGGGTTGGTATGGGGGTTATTTGAAAATTCACCAGAATAAATGTCACATAACCCTTGGTGTATTGCGGCATCTATTGAGACGTCATGGCACATTGTTCTGTTGCCGGTTTTTACTATTCACTATCATATAACTATCGAATTTACAATATTTTTCTGACTTGTGTAGCTTCCACTTTCTACTTAAATTATTTTCACATTATTTAATAATAATATTGGAAGTAGACTGCGTCTACTTTAATTAATGATGGAAATTATAATAATGGAATTGGAAATTATAAATGTAGTTTTTTCAGTCTTTGAGGCCTACGTGGATCACTGATCTTTTATATCAAATCATCAGGCTCCTTCATGATCCTTCAGTTTTTTCATATGATATTTTTCTTCTTTATAAATTTAAATTTGAATAATAAGTTACTCGATAATAAAGGATTTGCATTTACAGCTATAATAAAGGATTTACCACATGCTTCGATATCAAAAGAACGTTTCGGTCTTTAGAATGTAGCTCAAAGCCAATGAAGCCAATGAAAGCTCAAAGCAAATGATAAATATTGAAATCCGACAATTTCATTAAATAAAAGAAACAATATCATACTCCTTAGTATCAATCAGGACTCAAATTGAAAATTCGTAATCAATCCCATTTTCATACACATGTGTGTACTAAGGAGTCTGATATTGTTTCCCGAGGCCAAAATTAAATCGAATATATATATATATATATATATATATATATACATACATTATTTCTGAGTTTTTTTTTATGTGTGGAGTAATCGGGTGCGCAGGTCTAAATATTAATTCTACCAGTAATCTGAAATAAGTAAAAGCAAAATTAAATTAATTTGAATTTTAACAGGGTTGTATAATCTATTTTGTGTGTTTGTGCTAAATACTGAACCGCATTATATATAGTGAAATGCACGGTAGGTTTCCGATAAAACACTTAACAAATATATTCGTAGGATTGTTTCAAACTAATGCTGGTGTATCGAGTTTAAGCACAGTTAATTGCTTATAATGAGTGAAGTACAAATGTAAATATGAGAAATTTCTACTTCAAAATTTTAATATTTCTTATAACGTGATCACTCTTTATCAAGTGTATGTTGACATATAACACGAAATTAAATATTGAATTTAAAATTACATTTTTAGCTACTGTTTTTAACCGACTTCAAAAAAGGAGGAAGTTCTCAATTCAACGCACATTTATTCTTTTTTTCACGTATGTAAAACCAAAACTGGGAGATCACTTGACCAATTTTCATAATTTTTTTTTGTTTGAAAGAAAATGGTTTCAGGGGAGTCTCATATGGTTAGGATCTTGTAATGAACTCCGGAGATATCGGAAGAAACTATTAAACAAATGAGAATACAAGGCCCTGTTCAGAAAATTGATACAGTGTTTTAACTCATTTTATATGTATTAATCAGTGCTTTAGTCACAAATGGTATTCAGGACGTAATAATGAAACTAGAAAGTCATGACAGAACTCCTCAAGTAAGGAGTAGATTTTCCAAGTTTGGGCTCTTGTAACTTATCTTATAAGTCCGTTGGTCGCAAGTAGTGACAACAGCCTGACGATGGAGTTGTAAAACGGTGAGAAGAACTCCTCATTGGCGAAAAGTAGAATAGTCATGTTTGCATTTGCTTGTATTTTTTTGACGAGTTTTTTGGTAGCAAGTTGTAACCACGCTCTGATGATGAAGCCGAAAGATGATGACAGCAGTCCACTTTTATGAGGGATAGTCTCATCATGTTGCGAATGACGACCAGGGTCTGTTCGTAGAACTAGTAGGTGATGACAGAAACTCCTTAATAGTGAAAAGCGAAACTACTTCGAAACTACTTGACTTCACTCACGAGTCATTTGGTCACAAGCGAAAGCCAGGGTCTAATGATAGATCCGTCAGGTGATGACAGATTCTTCTTAATGGTGAAATGTAAGTTCATCATTTCTGACTCGCGTGACCAGTCCTTAGATTACAAGCAGTGTCTAGAGTTTGACGATGAAGCTGAGAGATAGTGATGGGAATTTCAAACTTTTTTACCCAAAAAGAATGACCCCAAAAGAGGGTGACGTATATGTCCTTATGTGCATGGTAGTATGTAGGTATATATATAAATATATTCAGGTTCATTAAACTTCGGAAATGCCTGTTTCGATTTCAGTAAAGCAGATATTATTACATTCTTAGTGATTATTGGGCTAACATAAGATATGATGAGCATTAAAAATGAAAAAAAAGCTTTTATGTAAAAATTGAACAGATTTGAATAATCACTGAACATGAAAGGCACTGAAAAGTATAAAACTAATGAAAATACGAGTATAAATTAGAAATTTTGCGGTAAAATATATTTCAGAACATGGATAAATATGGAAAACATTCTACTAATAGAGACTTTTGATCAATAATAGTACGAGTATTTGGTTAGAACTTCTGCATTAATAATCGTTTCCGAATATGAACCAATATATGTAAAATATTACTACTCTCAGAGATTTTTGGAGTCTACGCCAAGCCGAAAATTATATTTAGATAATTGTCAAGTATCGACGGCATGTAAATGCCCATTAATACACAGATATATTTGCATTAGCGCCGCCATATTTGTTTTGTTACCGACTTCAAAAATCTATAACAGCAGCAATATTTCATAATTTTTTACATATTTAAAAATAATGTTTTACTTCAAAAATTCTAAGTATATACGCGTATTTTTATTAATAATGTATCTCTAACGAAAGTAATATTATGCAAGTTTATTTAAGTTTGGACACGATATTTTACAGCAAAATTTCCAATACATAATCATATTGTAGTATTTTATACTTTTTATTCAATTTTCATTCGAAGTCGGTTCGATTCTTTTGTTAAATCGTTTTATTGTATGTCACATTACCTATTCTAATATAACTAAATGATATGATGGCCATATAATGAGGTTGTTAATTGTCAAATATCTCTGTGTTAATAAAATTAAATCAGTAAGAAGGCAAACGCATTATCTCAATTAATTTTCTGCCACGTTTGAAAGGATGTCGACATACAATTATGTTATATAATAATCGGGGCGTTGATCTCCATAAAAGGCTGCATATGCTCGAAGAATAATTAGTCTTAAATGTATTTTAGATCAAAGATTCAAAGATCTTTGATAATATCCCACCTGAAGATGTTGTAATACAACGAAACCTAGGTCGTGGTAAAGAACTTAAAGAAAGTAGAAATAATACTACATCACGTTGTTTCATTTAATTGTGAATAATGAATTTCTACAAAATTTACACCAAATATAATCAATAATATTTAAGTAAGGATTTTTCTTTTTGTATTCCACATTCCGAATAAACGCCACACAGAGGAATGAAATTATTTGTATTTGTGTTTTGCAAATTTTTTCATGAATGCAATTTACGTGTTATATAATTTTTTTTATAAATATAGATAACGGAACAAAATCTAATAATGAAAACGTGTATGAACACAAAAAGTCTTGTAAAAATAAGCCTGGAAGATTCGTAAAACATAATTCAATCAAATTCGCTTTAATATGATAGTCATAATGACAACCGAGTGAACCAAAGACCTATCCTAATTTTTAAGAATTGGAATTTAGGAAGAATATTACTGTCAGTTTGGTTAATAAGTAATGAGCGTTTAAAAAGGAATCCAGAATTTTCAAAAACTTCGAAGGTTTTTTGTAATTGAGTATACATATACAAATAAAGAACACGTTGCGTTCTTTAATGCCATTTACAGTTAGACTATTGACGAGTAAACGTTGAGAAAATTCATTCAAAAGAACGCCGATTTACGTTTCAAACGTCGTCTGAAAAATATATTCCGTTCTTTATTCCCTATCCTCATTACCCTGCTCCTTCTTCTTCTATTCTCTATTTATTCCTTTTATTGTTGTTAATAATATTATTTCGTAATTTAGTTCCTATTAGATACATTTTTATCATGTACTTATATTTTTAATATTTTTTTTTAAATAAATAGTAATAATTTATAGTATATAAATTATCAATATTATGACGACGATAAAAACGATAAAATCTATTTTGCTTGGTTTGGTTTGGTCTTTCTAAACAAATGTCGGAACGTAGCTCGCCGTTTTCTTCCTTAAATTACACCGAGACAGTAGTCACAGCAATTCCAGACTAGCATTATATGTTAAGGGACAAACTTAGGTCTGGTCTACCGAATGATTTGGATATTGATAAACTAAACTCTCTAATTTAAGAAGATCCCACTTTCGACGCAGATTTTGAATATTCCACTTGAGTGCTCTCATAGTATAGTAGAAAAACATTTACAATTTAAACAGAGTTCATATATATATGTATATATATATAGTTTGGATATCCCATGAACTGAACTAGGATTAATTCTCAATAAATTGAAATATTTTCAGAATTGTTAGGCTGTAGCTAGAAAATTATACTAACGTAAAGTTTTTTAACATGGGTTGTGACAATGTTCTTCTTTTATTACTTACCTGAGTTAAAAATCGGCTAAGTGCTTGCACAATTGGTGTACCTTATCATCATCCTCAACCTTAAATATAAATATTAATACATTCCGACTATGTGCATAGGTGTCCATCTACCGTGCGGCTCGTCGCCAACCGGATCAATGCCATGTTGTATTGTATACGCGCGGAGCTGAGTGGGAGCGTTTCTATTAAACCAAACAAACAAAATTAAAAAACGCGTAAGTAAAAAAGTTTTTTCTTAGATCGTGAAAAATACATTTCACTGAATTGTTTTTTTCTTCTAAATAAAATGGCTCAATAATTATAAGGAAGTAAATAATTAAATAGTTTATAATAGATAATCATGCTAGAATTTTTAAATTCAATTTTGGTTTAATCTACACTTAATTCTTAATGTCTATTATTTTTTAGATTTTTTGATCGTCTGTTTTGGTAAAAGGGGTGAGACGGCAATTTTTAAGCGTTTTTTGCCAAAAATATATAAATTAATTTTTAAAAAAATACCTTTATATTTATAAAAAAATACATCATTAATTATAAATGCAACATGAATTCAATAATCAATTTCATGTATTATTGAATACATGTTGCGATAAATTTTCATTTGACATCCTTGCCCGATAAGCTTGAAAGAGTTTTTTTTTATTTTCAAATTTATCTCCTGCAATTAACATTTACAATAAAAACTGAAGTGTTTATATTTTGTTTATGTAGTTAGGTTATCATACTCTATGTATTAATTTTAAATTTTGGCGCTGCGTAGTTTCTGAGAAAATTGAATGTGACCAACGGATGGACGGACACAAAAGTGTGTCCATTAGTGTCCCGTTTTGAGAATTTGGAACACTAATAAAATATAGTTGATTTTTTTGAAAGAGAAGTTTTATGATTAAAAAAATCAGAAGTTCACAGTGTACGAAATTCAGAGCTTAAAAAAGAATGGAATGAGCTAATTTCAGGACATCTTCAATTGATATATCGAATTATTTACTGACAGTTGTAAGTTTATTTTGGTTGATAGTATTGCGTTTAACAAAAGTAGTGAAATGAATATAAGGAAATATACGGGAACAGAAAAAAGGCTATTGTTGCATATATTTATTTCCTACAAAGATTTATTTGAAAATAAATGCACCGACGGGGCAAACGTGAAGATGAAAAAATGCCGAGATACCTATATAATGCTAGTGGTATTATTAATGAAAGGATAAGTATAGTAAGGTGTTTACATTTATAATGAAAATAAAGTTTATTTATTTTTTGAAAGGCTCGCAAAACAAGTTACTGTCATGTAGATGTATAATAAAAATAACAGAGTATAAAACTAGACTATAACTCCAATTATGTGTGCACAAAATGGTTGGAGTATCCATAAATACATTTTCAAGGATAATAATCCTTGAAATGTGTTATTAAATATATTATAAAAGGTATTGATCAATTATTAAAGTTAGTATTAGTTTATATTTATATAATTTTATAATGTACTAAACAAAACATTAATTCTATCGTAGCTGCTTTAATTTATAAATAATATATTTTCTCTCTCTTTTAAATGTTAATCATTTCGCTTCAAAAATATCCAAGGACGTAAATCGGCACATTAGAATTATGGGGTTATAAAAAGAGGTATTATTGTTATAAATTCGCAGTATGAATAATCTCTGTAATGGTAACGGGATCTGAGTCGAGTGTTGAGTAGAGAGAGGAAATATGGATAATCAACATGCGAATGTATGATTTTATATAAATAATTATATAAAATCATACATTCGCATTAGCGCTTTTTCTTTGTGCAGCTAGTTATGATAAATTAAACCTCTGTAGTTGGATTTCATAGGATCTCTACTCTCGTCCAAGATGAGGTCACAATTAATTTGTTCGATGAATACAGAATTAATTTGTTTTGGACGAATATAACTTATTTTTTATAAATATTGTGCTAAGAGACGTATACTTTATTTCTTTCTTTAGGCAAAAGGAAGTCAACTGTCCTGACTTTGGCTTAATATAAAAGCCAAGCAGAGAAAAGAGTCGGCAAGAGAAAAGCGGATGGCCACCAGCGTAGGAGAGGCCGTTTCCTTAGTAGCGCCAGGGCTAATTGTGGAAGCTCCATCAAACGATTCTGCCCAGCAATTCAATCGAGGTTAGAAACATGAATTTCGATAGGTATACAATCAATCTTTTATTTTTAGAAATTGATTAAAATAGTAAAGGGGCACCGAAAAGTTTTAGATTGATTCATTTGAAGTGAATTTTATTCAAATTCAAACTTAACTTTGAAGAAGGAGAATTACAAACGAAAAAATATTGTAATTTAATCACTTTGAAAATTACAAATTGTAAATGTCATTTAGGAACCTTTCAATTGGACTTTTATTTTATTTTCTTTATGGACTTTTATTTTATTTCTAAATTTGTTGAAATTTATAATTTGTGATATTTGTGAATTGATATTGAATTAATTAAAGTCAATTATATACAGATCTGTCTGAGTAGAAGTGAAGTTTTTAATGAAGCCGCGGAAACTTTGCCGACATCATCCGAGGCAACGAAAGATGTTCCTGCTGATCAGCCTAGGGGTGAGGTGCAGGAAACCATGTTGGACGTGGACACGAATGTACCAATACCGTAGGAGATACACCAGTAGCCAGTTTTAAAATATACGGCTCACTTTCAGTCAATATCAGTTACTTCAGACGGATGAATTAAAAAGAAATTGCATGAGGCATGAAATGAAGCAGAGAAATCGAAGAGAAGGCATGCTCCATAAAATCCGCAAGGAAATTTTGTTAAGTCAAGATCGAGAAGCAAAGGCTGCAAATGATGAAAATGTAGGTTGAATTGATCATAATTATTTACTTATTGGATACTTAGAATTATGATAAATTACCTGAAGATGTAATTAAATCAAATACATGTAAGATTTTTAGCTTTTTTGATTTGTCGAGAAACCAAGCACGCAGATCTAAATATTAGGTCTAATATGAGTGAAAATAAGTACAAGCAAAATTTGGATAAAATATATTTTAGTGGAGTCGCGCAAAATGTCTTTGTACTGAACATAACCGTAACAAGTTTATTGAAACGCATGGCACGTTTTTGATAAAACATTTTACGATTTTATAGGATGTATCCAGCTCAGTATCGCTGCAACAAGTTTGTGTGTTATTAAATTATTATTTACAACAAGTAAATGTAAGAAATTTTAAATTGGATATACTTTTCATAATACATGAAGGATCATGTCAATCCATGAAGAATGGTAAATTACCAAGTATTTCATTACGTACAAGTATTTCATTCAAACAATTTATCAAAGCGAAATTAATTTATTTTAATAGTTGTTACTACTTTTTATGTTTTGAATTAATATTTTTATTAGTAGGAAAAGTAATGTTATGAACATCGTAGGTTTGGGTTAGGTATGGAGTTGAACTATAATGAAGTTATGCTGTGTTAAGTAAATTGACTTATATCATGGAACGAAAATTTTAACCTAAAGTTAACTTTTTATACATTGTTTTGGTATATTATATTACTCTGGTGTGAAAAAAAACCGATGGCTATCCATAATTAGGTTGCTAATTATGAAATTCCTTTTTGTTAACAAAAAAAAAATAAGTCCACCTTGCCACTTGTATATTATGGTTTTACCAGGGCATTAATCTCCCTAAGGGCTGTATATACACAAAGAATTAATCTTAAATGTATTATAGGTAGCGGTTCAGCATGAAATGGAATCTGGTCACTGTAAACGAGTCCATTTTACCGCGTCATTATTTCTTGATTAGCTTTGAAATAAAAGCCGCGCCGGATGCTGCGTAGTCGGGTAGCTTTAATTTTGTTTTCTGGAACGATTATCAGAAGTGATATAGTTTTAATAGATTTTTTATGAAACATCATCGCATTTTGTATCACATAGCATTGTGACGACGTTCATCGTAATCATTTTATTATTGTTATTACTTTAATAATTTTCATATTTCCTAAGTCATTTACATATTTTATTTTATCACATATTACATTGTGATATTTTGCTTTAATTGTTCATATTAAAATATTCCGTAAACTAAGGCAAGATGGAAACATGGCACTTTAAATCTTTAATAGGCATGTAACGTGCTTAAAGTATTAAGGTAATGCATTTTTTTATCATATAATCTGAGCACACTGAGATTTAAAATGTGGGTTTAAAGAGCGAGATCAACTTATCAAATGTAAAATTTGTTTCCGTAAGGCCTTGAAATGGAGATTTCCATTACAGTAATAAAAACAGTAAATTCTTGTAATTGACACTTTGCTAGTAATCAAATTAATGGAAATTAAATGGTAAAGTAATGTCTAAGTAACAAGAAAAGTAAATTTCATAAGGTTCATACATTTCGCATAAATTTTCCTTTCTCATATTCAGTAAAAATGTAAGAAAGGAAGGACACAAGCACATATTGAAATAAGTTATATAAAATGAAAGCAAGATTGGAAATATCGGCGATTCGTTTCCATAATCACCATTCAGGATAAGAAGTTTTAAAAATGTAATGTTTTAATTTTAAATTATTTATGTTTTTTTTTAAATGCAATACAAAACAATGTGATTATTAAGATAATTATTTAAAACATTTTACAAAATATTTTTAGAAAAGATTTTTTTAAAGAAAGACTATGGAATAAAATTGAACCATGAAACATGTTTGACACGAAATGTCTGTAAGGATATACGCAGAAGGAATGGAAACAAATTTGCTTTAATGTGATATTGTTGGGAGCCGTAATGACAAACAGTAAACAAAAAGAACTACCCTCATATTTATGAGCTGGTCGTTAGGAAGTATATTTCTATCAGGATGGCTAATATGTAATAAGCGTTTTAAGAAAATATTAATAATTGAAAAAGGAAAATTGTGAGTCATAATGGACGTCTGGCAAATGTTGGAATATTCATATTGAAAGGAATTGAAAAGGAGAAAAGAAATACTCAAATAGATGTAAATAATGTAATATTAATTTTATTTTATTATCCCATATTTATGAAATAATTTTTACTTTTGTAATGCTGTTAGTCGACGAGACGGTCTGGTATACTTGTATATATACATATATATATATATATATATATATATATATATATATATATATGTATATGTATATGAATATATATGTATGTATATATGTGTGTGTGTGTGTAAAGACCACGCATACTCTAACGTCATTTTTAGTTTGACTATTGATGAGTCAATATCGAGAAAATTCATAAAAAACGATGTAGATTTATTTTTCAAAAGTCGTTTAAAATATATTCCTAGTTTGATTCCCTATCATTATACTCCTTCTTCAACTATTCAATCCATTTCCTCTATTCATGTCGATACCTAAATTCTTTTGTAATTTGGTTACCATTAGTGCAATTTTTATTACATACTTACATTTTCAATTGTTTTATTGTAATAGGTAATTTGGTTCATAATATCTCACTGATGGTCTTTTTACTATTCGATAGAGTAAGTTTTAAACTTTTGGTATTTTAGTTAACTGGAGATTATTACTCACGTCGAAGTGAGTTACCCACAGGTATTTTTACGTTGAAGACTAAATACATAAACAAATAACCATATGGCGGCTTTATAACCCATTTGCGTTACTGCTTGCCTTATAAATGTCAATTTTGTCTTTCTGCAGTAAAAGTTCTACACTTCGTAGGGTCTTATATGTCAGAAAGGAACTCTCAATTCCGTCTCTGAGACCACTGCGAGAGGATGGTATAAAGGCGAGAAACGTTACGCCAGCAATTCTGGAATGGCGATTATGTCTTAAGAGACCGGTTAACTTTGACAATTAAAAATTAAACTCAATAATTTCAAATATTCTATTATTTCTACGTAAGGTTTGGTTACTTAACTTGAGTGCTTTCACGGTGTAGTAGAATATACATAAATTAAGTAAAATTTATAAATATAGTATGGAATAATTGGATCAGTTCTTAAATTGACTCAGAATCAGCTCAATTGCCGTGCAGATATGTGTACATAACTTTTCAAGATTAACGCTTCTTAATTACGATTATACGACTTACAAAATAGGAATAAGAGCAATCTAATATTTTCACTTACCATTAGTCTTAAAGCGGATCGTCATGGCTTGGTGTAATCATTTTTAGAAAAAATAATTTAATTTAATTTCTATTCGTATTTACTCCTTTAGCTTTAACATTACATTTTTCGATAGCCCAACTATTCCTGTTTTATACCGGAAAGGAATAAGACCAACATAGTAAATATTTAATTCATACCAGACATTTTCACTAAAAAAGGCCATTGTTACAACTTACTCCATATTTGGGCCTAGATATGATAGCCATGGGACAAGTATATCAGTGATAAAAGAGTTAAATTTGATACGTGATAGACCTTTACTTTTGTTATTTTGGAAATCAGTATAATGCTTTACGCTATCTATATTATTTATAATCAAAGCGAAACATTAAATCATATTACTTTAGTTAATGATTATATAAATAGACGCTACATAACTACTGAACTCTGTCTTCGTCAGAGTAATAATTAATAAAACTATATAGTGTTACATATTTCGCGTGTGTTCATATTTTAGCCACAATATATTCTTCCCATTACTATTCATATGAATTGTAATAGGTTCCATGCAAACTAAATAGCACTGCTTTTCAGTTTCACATTCTGAATCAGAAATCAAAATAATTTATTATTTTTCTTTATCATCTTTCTTCTTTGTTGATTTGACCCTACCTTTCCCTTTCCCCTTTCCTTTTCCTTTTAATCCATCTTTACTATCTTCTTTCCAAATTTCCAAAAAATAAAAAAAGAGAGGTCTTTTTCTTCTTATTATTTTCTTAAACAGAACAGTGGAATTCTGTTTATGTTTGCCATGTCTTGTTTGTCTCGTTGGTGGAGCCTTTAGAAGAAGTCTGGCTTCGAAAGTAAAAAAAATGTTTTTGTAGATCATAGCAACTTGGAGTTGGCTTTCTTGCAGATTTATTGTCACTTATAATTTTAGAAGTGCGTTTATCAATTTTAAAAAAAGCGCTTACATTTATCCTATTAAGAAACTGCTGGATATTACATACTCGCTTCTAGTGTCCTAAGAGACAACAGGTAGTACGGAAAGTGCAGGTAGGACGTAAAATATTTGAACCATTCAGGTAAGCCATACTGTTTTTGTGTTAAGAAGGAGGGCTATTATCGCTTCAAGTAATGCAATGGTAAACTAATTTTCGCAGTGGTAAACTTCGATTATATAAATATGTCACGAAGTATCTATATTTTGGTATACTTAACAACATTAGTAGCTATTTTACATTCCTCCTCGGCTATGAAAACTAGCCAAGGTTTTATATATCCATATTTTGGACATTCGTTCGTTTTCTTAATATACTTGCAAATTTGTACATGGCATAGATCGAAGTCTTGATTCGCCTTTCGTTTATTACATTTATTTTCTAAAACTTGTATATCTCATACTTTTATTTTATTCAGTCCGACTTTCCCTTAAAATCTCTCCTTTTAAAACAAATAACATGATGTGTAGTTACAACTGGATACGAGATTTGAGGAATCCAAACTAGGATAAATTGTGATGTGTCATAATATGCGCCAAAACATTGTTATAACAAGTTCAGTAGAATAATTTGATACATTTAATAAAATTTTCCTAAAGTTCCATCGCTAAACATGTAACCTTTCAAAGAATATTGAATATATTTGGCGTTAATTTTGTAGAAATTCATTATTCACAATTAAATGAAACTACGTGATGTAGTATTATTTCTACTTTCTTTAATTTCTTTAACCAGGACCTAGGTTTCGTTGTATTACAACATCTTCAGGTGGGATAAAGAATATTGAAAAGATGAAAAGAAGAATATTGAAAATATTTAAAGAATGTTGAAAGAATATTGAAAATCTTTCAAAGAATATTGAAACTAAGTACATTTTTAAACTAAATGCAAAACTAAAATTTTTAACTTGAGTATGGCGACGAAAAATCAAATTTTACGAAAACAATATACGTGCATACATACAGTACCACTAGTCGAAACACTGACTATGAAGACGTGATTGCTCATGTTATAAGAAATAAAATGAAAAAAATATTAGTTTATAAAGTTCAATTTCCTAGTAAAAATTATGAATTCTACTTACCCCTGTCACAACAAGCCCCCAGCTCTTCACTTCTGTTAAGACTAAACTCATTCATTTTAACTAGTAAGAATGATATATGACATAAGTAAAGAACTTCGGAAGGAAGGAACGAATGAAGAAGAACATTTTTGTTGCTCTTTTACATTCTTTGCAGAATCTTAAATTACAAAAGCTTGAGATTCGTACCTTAGCTAATGCTCGAATGTATTAATCCTAAGTAGTAAATATTATTCTTTACTGATGAGATATTGTAAGAAACGCCTGAGCTGGAGTAAGTATCTTATTGAATTGGAAGCTTTTTAAAGCTTTGGAAGCAGTGGATGTAATCGAGACGTAACCGAGATGACAACTAATTAATATTTTATTTTCATTTTGAGTAGATGTTGCAACATAAGATGAAATCTAATAAATGAGTTATACCGAGAGAACTTCATTTATTTCTAACGGGGAACCATATCAGTAATTATATAATAATAATAATAAAGCCTTTATTTACTGACTTTAATATACAGTTTTAACTTACACTCTACACAAAATAAACAGTAATATTTCTGATCTTATAAGATAAAATGTTCGTCAACAGACAGTTTATTGGTCAGGTTGTCCCTCGTTTCCAAGTGTTGCTTATTCTTCTGTCTATTTCTTTTGAGTTTTGCTCTCTAATTGATATTAGCTGTCCTAGATATATTTATTCATCTACTTATTCGATAACCTGTTGTCCTACTTCCATTTTAATGTGTTCGTCGTTGCTTTAGTATTCGTTGGATTCATAGACTTGCTTTTCCGTTTTTTGGGGTCTAATTGTTGTAACATAGTTTGTAGTTTGTCTGGTTTCTCAGTAAATATCACAATGTTGTCTGCCAATCTTAGCTGATTTCGATTTACTCCATTTATATTTATTTCAAACTCTTACTAGTCTATATTTCTGAATATATTTTCTAATACTGTCGTAAAAAGTTTTGGAGAGAGTGGATCGCCCTTCCTAATGCTGTGCTGAATATTAAATTCTTCTTCTTTTGTTCAAGTTGACTCTTATAATTCTTATGTATTTACATATTTTTTATGTTTTTCAAATATAGTTGTGACTCAGGGAATCGAAAGCATTTTTGTAAGCTCCAATGCCATATAAAGTGTTGCCCATATTCATTGAGTTATGGCTTCTTTTAATTCTAGTAGTCTATTACCTGTGTTTAACTTTGCGAGGTATATTTTATTATTTCTTATTTGGCATAAAGAAATATTTCTGGGGGGTGGTGGTCCAATAATGCCACTGGGACCAGCTGGATTAGGGTTGTCCTGTCTCCGGTTACTGTTCTTTAGTTGCTACTTGGGTTGGATTGGAATGGTAGAAAGTGAGCTTGATTTAGATCTCATCAGCTTGAATTCATTTCTCCTAATCTCCTTTGTTGCTGAACTTTTGCTCTTTAGCTTCTTGATCTTGATTTGATTTTCCAGCGAAGTTGATTGATCTCTTTTCCTTCTTTTATTGTTTGAACTTCTCTTTCTTACGATTAGTTGATCGTATTTGATATAAGCAACATTTCCTTTCGCACATTTTTCAATTAGGTTTAGTTTCAATTCCCTTCTTTGTTTGAAAATGCAATAAGAACAAGTCTTATTTTGTTTTCTTTTTTGATACCAATGCGGTTAATCTTTGATACATCTTTTGCATCGAGGGTAATTTTCAGGTCTCTTTAAAAATTTCCTGTGCCTGGAGTACAGGCTAAAAAATAGCTCTAATGAAGATTTCTCCTTCTCTCTCAAACCAAAAAAATAAAATATTGTTTCTTCTCCAAACTATCAATCTTCTTTTTCAACATTTCAATTTTATTTTTCATAATTGTATTATCTTCTATCAGTGGTTCTAATTTTTCATTCACTTTTTCAAATATAATATTTGTATATTTTTCCGTTTCTATTTTCATTTGGTCGAAAAGTGTTTTAAATTATCCCTCTATATTTGGTACTTTTTCAGTTGTATAGTACATAGACGCGTATTTGAAGTGGGCGATTGATGATTGGGTGGCGGTCAATGTCACTCAATCCAAAAATAAAGAAGAAAAAAGAAAGGAAAAAAAAATGTGTGAGTGTTCTGATCTCGAACTCGATGCGCCTCTGCCGCGGGTGTGTGCACTATGATGCTGCCGTCTGTCTGTGCACTTGAGCCGCTATTTCGCGACATGAGAAGTCGCGAAATAGCGGCTGGCCAAGCGTCACATGAATATAGTTAAATAAAAGCGATGTCAGCAAGAGTTATTATTGAACTTACCTTGTTACAATTTTGAAAACACCCACTTTTTCGTTAATTTTTTATTGTCACTAAGCCATATTAAGATAAAATCCGTATTATATTTTGGATATCACTTCATTCCACATATTTAATTTTTTTGTATTAAAAGTAAGGTATCTTTGAAATAAAACTTGTTTTTTATTTATTCATAGATTTTGGCCATCACTTGATTTTGTACAATGTTTATAATTATGGTAATTAGCGCGCTTGTAAAAATGAATATAGTTTTTTTTTACTTTTACGGTATCGATTTAGAATCTGATAAATAAATTAAAACTCACATCAATGTTCGATAGTTATCCTTTTCCCGAGTTTTCTATTTAGCTAGAAATATAGTAGAATGACCACAATAACGAATATTTTTAACAGCTGAACTTTCACTGTAAGAAGTTTTATAATCACAAAACCACTGCAATAAGTATTTTGCACTCACTGTTGCCATTGTATTTTATAAGAAAACGCAGTAGTTATACATACTTTTCATTTCAATACTATAATTTGAATACTATTTTCTCTTTTCGAATCGGTTTATATCAAATATTTTTATAGAAAGAAGTAAATGCAACTTTACAACCGGACAAGATATAATCGATGCAAGCTTTATACTGTGTACTGTCAATCTTAAATAAGAAAACCCATCTTTCGTATATATGTAATCATGTAATAAATGGGAAAAATAATGGGCATTATCCAAAAGTGACTAACATAAGTTTCACGTTGTTTTTAATGTATGATAAAATTTTTGCTTTTTCGAAATACACCAAGTTTAAATCCTTGAGAGTATCCATATATGAATAGTTCATTCAATAAAAGTGTAGTAATTTAGCAGCAACTTATTATTAATGAAGATGTTAATCTTTTCCGAAAACTTATCTTCATTTTATAATATTACGTGTGGAATGTTAATTAATGGATCGCACTTAGTGCGGTAGTGGTCGGCGATCGTTACTTTAGTTAACGCTCACAGTTTACCAGCGTACACTGTATAAGTTAATTAAGTGCATACTTAGAGTTTTAAACTATCAGCTTTTGTGCTACGAAATGAAAATTCTGTTTTAGCATTTTTGAAACATTTGTTTAGCTGGACAATTCTGGTTCCGCTGTGTTGGATACAGTGGGAAGGGATGATGGTTTCATATTTATCGTGAAGTGCTTTCTTAATTTGAGATGAAATATAATGTATCAGGTTCAGTTTTGTTCTTTAATGTTATTTATACTTAATATATTTGCTTTTTAATGTTACTTATATTTTAATATTATTTGTGCTAAGGAAGAAATAGTTCTGAGCTATTCTAATGAGGTCAGAATGAATTTTATTTTGAAACTTCATGTTTACCACATAAACTAAAAGATTGACTAAAAAATTTAGTTACTAAACATTTAAAAAATAATTTTCAACGGTATCTACATATTTTAAACGTGCTCAGGATAATGACTGCGTGGCGGAAAAAACCAGTCTCGCTGGATGTCTCGCAGGACCTATTGGTTCTTTTCGCCGCGCATTCATTAAACTTATTTTTCCCTGTTGCTTTTTGCATTTAATTTTGTACTATTTTAGTATTTACTATTTAGCTCTTCCCATCGGCAATGGGTTTATCTAATATCAGAACTCTCTTTATAAATAATTTATGTTTTTTAAATATTAGCATCAAAACTATATTAAACATTTATTTTTAAACATGGCGTCGTTTTATAGCATGGATGTGATGTCAGCAGTGAGCCTGGGAGCTGGGGCCTGGGAGTCCTGAGGTCTGGTAACTTGAAGTTATTATTATTCATTAATTCTTTCATGATAATACAATTAATTTAGTTTCAATTCTTTTGTTTCTTGTTAGATGTTTGAATATTTTCTATTTTATATTAAAGTATGATAACAAGATTAACGCATTAAAAATGTTTTAGCTACGAGTGATACGGGCTATGCCGGTTACGTGGGCGTTTAGCGTTGTTTGCTTGGTATGTTTTTTATTGTATTATTTGTTACGTTATTTTGGAAAATACGCGGCTTAAAAGGTTGAAATGAAGCCTCCACGCTAGATAGAACCATGACAACCTTTTTATCTTGGGGTGTCTTGTGACCTCCCATTGAACGATTATGTTATTTTCGTCGGCCATTTTCCTGTTTTCCTATTACTATTTTTTGCATTTGTTTATTTGTTACTGTGTTTTACTATTTAGGTTTATTGGATGCACTTGTTATAATTTTCTTTCATAATTTTTATCATGTTAATACCAATTTTTGTATATGAAAATTAAACCTTGTATTTTTGGTTATTTGCAAAATTATTACCTTGATCTTATTTGGAAATTAAAAGTAAGTTAATAATTGTCAAATAGCCAGAACGGAACTCTGGAAAGACTAGTTTATGATTTTTGATTTGTGGGGCTGTTGGATTGGATTTTAAAAATGTCTTGAAATGTTTTCATAATATAATTTAATAATTACCTTTATTCTAAAGATAGGAACTGATAAATATATAGTGAAATTCAATATGGTTTATTCATATCTTTCTAATATTTTGAATCTGTTATTGATATTTTCAACGATTCAGAAATGGAATGCTATATCAGAATTAATCGTAGCGGGTTTTAGTTCAGTTTTATTTTTCAATATAATATCAACGAAGTTTAAAAAACTAAATTTCAATAAAAATTTATAGTACGTTAATATTTTAATGAAATTTAAAACAAATGAGATTTCTGTCTAATCTTATGCCTTCTGTCTATTCTTATGACTTTTCAGTCGACGATAAATTTGTAACTATTAATGGTAATGATGAATATGGTTCAACTTTATTTATTTTTTAATTGAATCTTCATCGTAATAATGTATAACGATACATTTTTGGAGTGGTCATATGAAGTGATTTACATATTTGTAGCGTATATTTATATTTCCAATATTTAATAAATTTTTTACGTGTTTTAGGAAAAAAATATTAATAGATGTGTAAATGGATTTTTAAAGTGTATAAACGAATCTAAAGAAAGATATTATCAAGTATGAATTAAATTTTTAAATGTTCATATTAAATGGACAAATTATGTTCAAAAGGAGGAAGAAAAATTGCATGAAAAAACTGCTTGAAAGAAAAATGGAAGAGAATGATTAATTTCAGAAATTGAAGGAATGGACGAGCAATTAAACGCAAACTAAAGAAAAAAGGAATTATAATGCACAAGTGCCAAATAAGGAACTAAAATAAACTAAAAAAAACTTACATTGATTTTTTTATCTTGCTTAATTTTCACTCCCATTCAGAATTATAAATTTTTAATACAATCTGTTTTCCCACGGAAGTTTTTTTTTCTATTGATATATACAGATTAGGATGCAAATAATGCGCATTATATCGATTCACTTAGCAATTTAACGCACATCACTTGTAATTTCGAACAACCTTAAACTAGAAAAAATATACCGATAGTGGCACCACACAAACAATATGTAACTTTGGGAAATATAATGCCTACTGGTAACATATGAAGAAACTGATTAAGAATGTAACAAGAAAAGGAGAAAGTAAATAAATTTTATTTAAACTAAGTTCAACTTAAGCCAACTGAAGCCACAGAATAAGACAAAAAAAAGTTCTTATTGTACATCATTCGAAAACTTGAAACTTTTTCAATATTCAGAACACTGTTACTTTTCAATAATGAATAAAGTTAGAAATGTAATGACGTCTAAATATTTAAGTGTACTTGTAATAATTAATTACAAATATTCATACATAATAATATTTTTCAACATCTAAATATATTGCCTGCTATTTTATAAACGTAAAGAGTATGGAATATTTAAAAAATGATAAAATCTATAGTTTTTCTTTATACTAAGCGGGTTGCTTTCATAACTTTCTGTTAAGTAGTTTTGGAATATATACATTTCATCTTATCTCGGGAGTAACGCTACTAATTGGTATTATTTTTGGTATCCTTTAAGTACTTATTATGAAACAATAATAACAATTCAATCACGAGATGGACATATTTATTGACGCTTTGCTGCCCGATCACACTTGAAGCCTTGATATATTGTTCGCTTTATTATATATATATATATATATATATATATATATATATATATATATATATATATATATCTATAATTAATACTTTGATAATAAGACAAAGGAGACCTACAAAAAGTCCGTATATTTTTCGGCCCAGATCTTAAAAGTATTAAAATGATACACTTAATAGAACGAAATATAAGACCCGTTCACTATGTATATGCTTTTCTGAAGAGAAATTATTTGTTGAACTTCACTTTCCTTAGAGATGATGAATATTGCCATTCCATAGATTTCTGCTTCGGTTCCTGTGTAACGTAGGCTACCCAGGTTTCAACGACTAACAATACGGTTTAAAAGTCATCTCCCTCTTTACTGCAGCACTAAAGAAAACTCAATGCCCTGGTGAAACATTTAGTTTTGTGCTCCTCAGTCAACACTTTCGGCAACTTCCGATAATTTAATCGTTCGATCATAATTTGATGGAGAAAACTTATTGATACTGCAGAAAACTCTTTAGATAAAGATGAAATCGTGAACTATCTGCTCTCTTTCACTTTACGGTCCACTGTTTGAGTCAAATCGTCGGTAATGACTGAAGGTCGCCCACTTCGTTCCCAATACTGAATGTTTGTGGAAACAAGCGGGCTCACAGATAAAGGGATAAATATTCCAATCATAATATTTTTGCATTCGGTTTCTTTTGTCCTAAGTAATTTTTTCGCAAATATTTTCAGGACACCGACACGTTAATTTAGTATTTTGTTGAAAGCATTGAAAATAAAGTACTTAGAAATCATATTTGTACAGTCTAACACTAGATTTAATTGTAATATTTAATTATAAACAACAGATTAACAAATTTAGAATGCAAAGTAATCTCATACTGAATAGATATAACGTTGAAAAATGTTATGTTATATGTCTGCTTTTATGCGTATTTAGTGTTTTATTATTTTTGTTATGTCCTTTTAAACAATTTTGTTATAAACAACTTTAATGTACACATAGGCGAATTCTCCAATTTTATTATATGTATAAGGCAAACTAAAAATCAAAATAAAGCCTTATACTAAATATGTAAAAGTAATTATATTGCAAGTATCGATAATGGGTAAAAAATACATCAAAAATACTTAATTCGAATAGACACAATATAGAAAAATTTGCAGAAGACAGTGAACAACGAAGTCTGTTCTCACGCGTCAGCTTGCATTCAAATTGTTTACACTATAAATTTGTGTAATTAATACACAAGTCAGGTGTTATTTGCATTGTATTAATGCAGGATAAATTGTTTTATATTTTAATATTAAATTCCGATATTCTCTGACTGAGTGAATCAATTTCAATGAAATTAAACCTAATGTTGCATCAAGTCAGTCCCTAAATTTAAGATAATAACGAACTATATTTGAATTAAGCCAGAAGTTTTTAAATTATACATGTCCAAATAAACACACAAGCAGGCAAAACTTCCCCAAAACGGCATTTTTTTGTCATATTTTATTTTCTGTTCCTAAAGAATTTTTCTAAATATTTCTAGTAGAATTTTTCTAAATCTTATTATTTTTGTAATCTCCTTTCTAACTCTTCCTTTTTTATATTGCATGTTAATTTTAAACAAGCTCTCTGTACTGAAAAAAGAATGGTGGTATGATTTAAAAACAATTTTCTTGTCGAAATATTGGACGTAAGGTTTGGTAATTGCTAAGTTGTTTAAGATTCACAGAATCTAACATGTGGCGCAAAAGGAAAAAGCCTGGCTCTTAGAGTAGGTGTTTTCAGATTAGCATACGGCTGTGAGATATCTTGCATATATAGAATGTAACTATCTGTTAGCGCGCCATTTCAACCACTCGTATAATAATCACGGGTAAGCTGGCAAATTGTTTCTTTGTTGTGTAAGTAGTTTAGATTATAAAATAATTAAAGCTTAAAATTGTTTTCTTAATCACAATTATAAAGCCTATAGAAATAGCGTAATTTACTAGTTTGGAAACATTTAATGTATTGTCAAATACCATGGTGACAGATGAATTGTTTTTTAACTATTAGAAAAAACATAAAATAAAGTCTAGGGTCTCATAAGGTTTACGAGAATTTAAGCAACCGAAAAAGTTTAAATGATAGTCCAATCAATTACGTACGATTAAAGACGTTTTAACTTCGTTGAAAGTTTAAAATCTAAGACTGTTTTTACCTGCGGGCATAAGTTATTTCAATTACTCTTGGTATATTAATCGTAGCAATTTGGTCGTCGTCATTATAACGAACTTTCATTTAGCAGTCACATTATTTCAAACAACGTACACAAAATTTTGTTCAGTATTAATAAATTGTAATATTAACGCAGTTATATTATTATTTAGTTTGTTTACACTACTATTCAATGAAAACAAAATGGAAAAAGCTAATAGTGATTTCAGTAAAAAAATTGCATTATTGTTAAATGGTTTTAATTAATTATTTCCAAACATAATAAAATATAATTCGCTGGTGGTTAAATACAATAAAAGTATTAATTTGTGTCAACGGTACAGAATATTATGGCAAACTTGAATGTATGTAATAATGGTCATAGGTATAAAATCGTATGAAGAATATACTAAAATTATTATGAGATATATAAGAAAACATATCGATCTCTATCAATTCATACCTATAATAAAAAAAATATTGCTGGAAACGAGAAATGTAAAGGGAAAACTGTACTTTTTTGCGTTATACAATTCTACAACAAAGATTCACTACATAGTGATATAAGTTATAATCAATAAAAATTTGATGTTTGACATTTGTTAGACGGAAAAAGTATATAATAATCGATATAATTTGCAGGCTATCTTCTTGCCCATATTTAACTAAACGCAATCGCTAAATAATTACAAATTACAAACTCGAAAAAATTCAAACAGCTACAAGCTAGGGAATAAAATTTATCGGCGATTGAAATACGGTCGGGCAGCGCGTCACGAACAAATATAACTGTGTCGTGAATGTGTTTGCGTTTTACTAATTCGTCGGAAGTCGATCCGTAATCGTGTTAAATAAAATCTTTCCCCGCGAGCTTTTCACGATAACATGCAATCGGCAGCTTTTCCGAATACTCGGTAGAACCCATAAGTTTTGTAATAGCTTTTTAATCGTGTCTCTTTCACAGCACTTTGTTGGAAAATTTATTGATTTTCATTGATATTTTATACTACTTTCTATGGCATTGTTTGATGTTATTAATATCTCTCTATGATATATATCTCCCTTATCGTATTTTTAGGTAACGCTTGGTAATGTATTATCAACAGAGTTAACGTTACTTTTGATAACGTTTATCTGGAAGCCAGTTTAATTTTTCCTAAGAACCCTGCTTGTTATTATTGTACAATAAGCCTGCACCCCTTATTCTTAATACATATGTCTTAGTAAGTTATCGAGAGGATACTTATTTGAGGTGTTATATTACGGACTATTTCTACAAAACGGACTTTAATTCTCCAAAAATTAGCGAATTAAATTTTGCTAAAGTTGGAGAAAACCGATAATGCAGTACATTGTGGATATTCGAATATTCTTCAAGGATATAATAATTTAATGTTTTATTGTATGTATTTTCGTGATAAAGACAGGTAAACTTTAAAAATAACGAAACATGAATACCTAAAAATATCCCTGTATAAAATAACGATATAAAAATTTAGCAGACGTGATATATTAATATTGTAGAGGAATAGAAATGGAAACGTGAACTTGTACTGCATGAATACCAATCAAATATTATGTGACATAATTAAAAAAAAGTTCCTATTTCTGGGTACATTTTCGATTTTTGTTGAAAATTTAGGAAAATTATTGAATCGTGAATTGCTTAACCAAATACAATAAAAACTGGAACGATATTAATACAATTCGATGGCTTCGCGTCTGTTGCGTTAAATTGAAAAAGATTCATATCTCAATTATTCATATTAAATTATATATATATATATATATATATATATATATATATATATATATATATATATATATATATATTTAAAGTATGTTCATATTGCTACTTTAAACACATTATTCTTCTTACGTTGATTATGTATTGAACCATATAGAGACGTAACTAAAAACCAACTTAACTTCCTATCAGTGAATTGTTAAGGAAACTCCAATAGCTATATTAACATTGTTACATCGTATATTAAAAACTTGTTAACAAACTATTATGAATAATATTTACATTTATATCTATAACTCTTCCAGCATGTCAAATTAATTTCATTTTGTCCTGTCCTTCATTCAGTGTGATTGCTGCTCAAAGTTATAAGTATAACTGCTAAAGGAGAGCACAGTAAGAGAGAATATATTCAAGTGATATATATGTGTAAGTTTAAGATAATTCGATTATTTATATTTCTTTCTCGTTTCACCCTTATTTACCTTCGTAAAATACTTAGTCAAAACACGGAGTTATAAATAAAAATATAACATTAAAATTACCTATCTACTGGAAAAATATAGTAATTTTTATGGAACCTAATGCATATTGAATAGAAATTGTTTATTCATCAGCGGTAGGAAAAATACCTATGATCATTTCCAATGTGGCGTGCCATGAAAGCGAGACAAAAAATTATTTTAAAATTGTTAGACAAATCTATCACAAAGCGTATTCGGAGCCCGAAAAATATATAAGGCAAATATATTTTCTGAATTTAAAAAAATAGAAATATAGTCAGGACATAAGAAATAATATGAAATAAAACTACAAAGTAATCATGGGATGCGTACGTCAGAGGAATATATAAGGATCACGTATTAAGTTAAGATCTCATGTAGAATGAATTTCTATAGAACCAGTCATCAATTATAATCACATTAGACTCTTAATTTTATTTTGCTTAACATAAAAATTCAAATATCTTTTAAACTGTTTGTACATTTTGGTCAGCTAATAATTTTTCTTTCTTATCGCCTTCGTATCGCAATTTTTTTGACCTTCACTGATTTTCTTTTTACCACATGCATAATTATTTTGGAAAAGATTTCCTTCATTCAAAATAGCTATGTTTCGTAATCATATTGATAAATGAGATTGAAGTGTCATCTCTGATTTTCGAATTTTAAGCTAAGCAAATACTTTTTCCGTTTACATATTCGATTACCAAAACAAATTTAAGGTCAAACAGATTATATATAGCATCGTGTGGCCCATACCGTGTACCTAACAGGTCAAATATGTATTCAGATACAGTGGAATCTTCTATATGGATCTGTACAATTATTTTACTTTTTTGATTAGTACCTAATATATATTTTTAAGTGATATCTATATTTCTTATTATGATTCCTAAGGTGCAATAACAAAACTAATTTCACAGAGTGCCATCTATGGTGCAGCAGAATTCTTGTTTGTCAAAATCTTTTGCGATGGAATAAAATATTAACAGTGCCAGACAATCAAAGTCGTTCTATTGACAACTTCGAACTTTCTGCTATTGAAATTTATTTTAGTTATTTTGTACCGCTATGTCAAACGTTGATGTAAATATCTTTAAAAATTGTATTACGCACAATGTGCTTCTATTATTTTCCATCTTTATAATTATTTTCAGTATATGAACAAAAATATTGACCATTTTCAATATATAGGTCACATTTTTTAACATGCAATTTCTGGTTAGGTTGCAAATATTAGTTTTATAATGGATCTCGCAAACTAAGTGATTAATGTACTAAGACAAATACCAACTAAAGTGGTAATTCAATGTAAGTCATCTATGTATTAAACAGGCAAATCATAATCCAATAATAATTTAATACTTGCGCAGATTTAAAACTTTTAATAAAATTGACCAAAAATATTGGGTGAAATAGGTTATAGATTATAGATTTATTAAGAATAGAACCAATTTCGGAAAGTCACGAAAAAAATTTATGAAATAATTGAAAATGGCATTTACTAGGTCACAACTTTTTGTAAGAGTTAAATAAAGAAAATAGACAACGAGAAATCAGGACCACGAATGTCCGGCGGAAACAGCAAAAAGGTCATGCGGGACAGCCGGAGGGAAATACGAGGTTTGTCGCTGCACTATCTGGTATGACGCTGCAACATGATCTCCTGGTTATTTATGGTCGACAAATATCTTTAATGTTCCGTAGCTCTTTTATGTATATATATATGTTTGCATGAACATGTACAATGAAGCTATTGTAGGAATTAGTAAAAGAGTAATATAAGTTGGTGTTAATGCAAGTCTAATAAATATGTACTACATAAATCTGACTTTAGATAAAATTTGTGAATAACAAATTTATTTACATAGAAATTTATTTAAATACTTAAGTATTCCCCAAAAATTACGGACTTCAGAAGACGATAGTTACATGTGTATTACCATAATATTTTTTTACGCGCTAATGCCAAGTAACGCTTAAATAGTTCCAATAGTAATACGATGTACTCTCGTATTAATGCAAGCAATAGCTTTGGAAAATGTTTATGATCAGCGGCTAAAGCTGGATTTTATACAAACTGTGATCTATTAGTGGCTATAAAAAAAGAAGTCATCAGTTCAGCCTGAAATAAAAACTCGATAATAGATTCTCCTTCGCAGTCACTAGGGCAGCGCACGGCATTATATATTACATATTTCTGAATAAAGAAGAAAATATCAACGCAAATAAATGCGTCGGCTAACTTTGCATATTGGGTTTCGAAAAATAAAAATGTGGATATTTAAGGAGAATTTAGCAATTATACCACCAGGTAAGGCTACAAATCACTTCCGCCATCCATTATTAAATAAAGAAGCTGGGCTAAGCTGTAGCTCCGTTAAATAAATCGAAAGCATTTAAATATCACGTATATTCAAAGCATCATCAACGATATTATTCATTCATTGTAGATACTTTTACTCAAAAAATGTATGTACTAAAATACTTTTAAATAAAATAAATTGTCAGTTATAACAGTAAAAAGGGATATTAAAAAGTTATGATGAAATTTAACCATATTTCGTTTCTGTGTAACAAAGCGCTCCACAATTAAAAACAACCGCAATTTAATACACAGTGATATTAAACATTTCTCTGTGAATCATAATTTCAAAAACGTTGAAAGGAATATTTGTTTTGCAGCACATACGTGATCACTGAAATTTATAGTGTGTTCCTAGTTAAAATTACCCTCGGTGGAGTAAGAAACTACGGCCGGTAACGGGAAAAAATATATATATAATAAAAATAAAAAAAGTAAGCTTTTGAATAAGACTGATTAATCTATCAATAGTTATTATTGGAAAATATTGATGGATCGTCGATCGTGGAGCAAGTTATTGCTCCACGATCGACGATCCATCAATATTTTAACATTATTTTTTGAGACTTACCCTAAATATTAAAATGTTATTTAGCTTAATAACAACAAAATTAATATGTAGTTTTAGCTTAATAACAACAAAATTTCGTGCTTAAATATCTTAAATATAATATCAACAATATAAACACAGTAAAGTCAAGAAAAATTCAACTGCCTAAAACAAACATTCTACAAACTTAAAAAATCAACCGTCCCCGATAAGAGTTGCAGTATAAATTTAAGGCTTATATTAATTTTTTCTCCTGTTTTGAAACGTATATCTAACGTCTAAATAAAATTTACGCTTATCCATTGCTATCTCCTATAAAAATCCTTTTTTCTTTTCCAGTTAAATTTTATCCAATTGTTCCGTTGTGGTACTGCCGCTGTTGTGGTACGGACATCGAGTGATTTTTTTATCTGATCTGATTGATTATTTTTTCCATTATCCGGATGTAAAAAGTTACATCTACTGAAAAAAAAACACTTTCACATTGTATTAAAATATTGAATCTTACGAACACTAAGATTCTGTACATAACGTCGCACCTTTCTTTTAGGTCTAACTAAATGTAAGAAATATAAAATAAGCCTCAAAATAATGAAAATTTTGCCAATCCTGTAAAAACCTGCATTTATAATTAATTACTTGTACTGAAACTGAACAAAATTAAAAAAATAATAATATAATACCAATAACTTCTGGAACAACAAAAAAAATGTGCATAAAGTTTAGGGCTACTAATTACATCTGATTACCAAAAGTAGAGAAATAACGTAAGGTATAAATCTTAAATGGAAAGACACTAAGTCCTGCAAGGTATTTAAGAAGATTCTGCATTGTGACCTCTAATTATTCACTAGTAAGTAAGACTGATTAATCTTGTATATGAAGCTTCATGTAAACATAGGTGTAACTAAAAGAAATAAAGGAAGTGACAGTGAACATTTAGGCACAAAATTTAATGAATACATTCAAAAATAAACGTGAATGGCGAAGTTATTTAAAGAATAATATTGTAAAAATACCATAATACTGTGAGTGATTGTATAAGAGTACATAAAGCACAATTTTTAAAAATGAAGTTTAAAATTGAACTTTTAGTAACCAGCAAAAATAAAGTGATGTTTGAGATCCTACCATCATAGTCTATAGGCTCCTTCTTTTTGATTAATACGTTTCACGAATATATAAATTTTTAAGCAAGACCGCTTTGTGGCAATCTAATTACTTCCTCAAACAGTACTGAGTTCACATACTACATGTAGTTATCGCTTAATTCATTTTCTGTCTTATCGAATCCAAACATAAAACATCCCCACGTTGAGTTTACTCCTGGGTCAGGTCGTTACCGTCATGATATATATATAGCAATATTAAAGTGTCTCCTATAGATAATTTTCTACCTTTTACTTCTATTTTCTGATTTAATCTATCGCACTATTCTTGAGCTGTTGCCCGCAAATTGTAATTTAAACAACAATAAAGAAGCAGGATCAATAAACGTCTTTTATTTGCGCCACAAAATGATGCCTATAAAGACACAACAACAAAATGTTTAACAAGAAACTGCATAGCGTTCGCACAACACCTGCATATATTAAAATATTTTATACATTTCGAAGTTTCAGTGTAGAAAAAGAAAGACTAGAAGAATATTGTCCTTATATTTTTTGTATCAGTACTGGCTATATATACTTTTAATTTAAAACATAATGGTATTGGTTGAACAAGAGATCATGACATGAAAACGCTGAAATCTCAAGCTTGGCAACAAATTACAGGTCACATAACACGTATTGACCTCTTTTGTTGGCAATATCGACCCAAAAATAGCTGTTCAAAGCGTTTACCATTTTGCAGCTTTAATTATTGGAGATATAGTTTCCAGTGAAAGTCAGAAAAACTAATCTAAAAGTTATGCAGTCAATCTATAATTTTTTTTTAATATGAGTGATATTAATTGTTAAACTTCAATGAAAATATAATGCAATATATTTTTCCTACTATTAAAAACCATTTACTATGGAGAAATATCGCCGGATGGCGAAAATTTAGAAAGGATAACTTTTAGTTCTTATTAGTGAAGAAACAGCTGACACTATTACCAGTTTTTAAGGGATACGCGATGAAAAATGTTAAATAAGAAATTAAACGAAAATAACATAAGTCTGAAATATTTTTCTTATCCAGAATTATGGCACTAAAGATAATGATAACATAATTACATGCTTCATGAAAATAATATTCTTATAAGAAACGTAATTATCGAGTAATTTATTTATAAATAAAAATAGCTTACTGAAAAAGAAAGATATAATTAAAAATGTATCTAAATGAAACTAGAAATGACTGTTTATTATGCTATAAATTACTGGAAAAAAACAAAAAAGCGCAAAAAACTACCCTTAAAAAAGCAAAGAGCGAGTGCTCCTAAATAGAGAGTAGGGATCCCGCGGGACATCCTAAAGCTTCGAAAGAAATATTGTTGTCTGCATTGTGACGGAATTTTTGCCGGCATAGAATACGTGGCGGAACACGAGAGTTATGGTTCTCGTATCTTTATGAACTATTCTGATACATGTATTTAAAACTAACTATCCAACAATGACATATTAGCTACGAATTATTTCCCAAACATTGATTTATAACTTCTTTTGTCGGCAATACTGCTTAGTCAAAATTAAACAAACACGTACTCCTTCGCAAAAAAAGACACGGTGTTACCGACTAGTTTAGGTAAAGAGTAAAGAAATTCGATTTTATGCGATAAAGTGAGTAGAAAATTTTAGGCTTATAAATTACTATTACTATATTATAAATTAACATAATTTACTAAGAGCAAAGAGTTTGGAAATTAGACTTTCGTAATTTTTTTTTGTTTTATATTACTGATTTTAATAAAATTTATTTAGTCAATTTTTCTTATTTTAAATTACTGATTTTAATAAAGTAGAAGGACAATACTCAACTGGCAATTTTTTTTATTTACCAGAAGTTACAAAAGGAAAAAAAGAAAAGTGGTGTCGGGTGTAATCTCTTTTTAGTAAAGTAACTATTGCATTTCTTTGTGGCATGCCCTGGATGAGGTTCTTAATAATTTCTTGGGAAATATTTGGATGTAATAAACACCCTTAGCTTTCAGAATACCGTGGAACTGGATGTATAACTCTAACGGCCGCCGCCGTCCTACAGATGCTCAATAGGAATGAGTTCGAAAATTTGTTCTGACCATTCTAAACGACGAATCCTGACCACTAGATGTGCTCGAGCGTTATAGTTCATGAAGACAGCAGCAGCTACTGTTACAGTTAGTGCTGATTGTGCATGAGGAATTAGGATTTTCGTGACGTATCGTTGTGCATTCAAAGAGCCATTTCTAGAAACCTTCTCTTTACTATTTATAGGTTGACACTTACACCTCTTACTTCTTCGAGATTGTTTCTGATGTTTGTGTATGACATTTTTAGGTAGATAACCCCACCTGAAGATATTGTCATACAGCGAAACCTAGATCGTGGTAAGGAATATAAATAAAGTAGAAATAATACTACATCACGTAGTTTTATTTAGTTGTCCATAATGCATTTTATAAAATTAACGCGAAATATATTCAAGGCAAAGTACACTTTCTTCGTGACAAAGCCCGACTTCATATCGTTTCAACGACCGGTAAAAAAATTGTAGAGCTAGGCTGAATCTTTTTAATACACTCTGCCTACTTGCCAGGTCCTTTTCCTTCCGATTACCACATGTTTAATCGCTACAGGATCGGATGGTTGAGAAATCCTTCGGTGAGTAAATGTCATCGGAACAGTGGTTGTCAAACTTCTTCATCTCTCGCGACGCCAAATTCTACTAAGATGGGATAAAGTCACAGTCACAGCGTTGGTAAGAAGTTGTAGGTAATAAGTAATATACATTTGTTAATAAAATATTATTTTTCTTTTTAAAATTGAGAAATAAAATATCGAAGAGTATTGTCAGATTATTATGTTTCAACCAAATATCATAAAATAATTTCATTATCAGCGTTCATATAATAAGAAAAAAATGAGTAAAATAGCTCAATTTAATTTATATTATTTTGTAAAAAATTTTACTTGGAAAAACATTAAAAATATTATTTTAACAAAATATGATGAATAATAATTTTCTCTGGCTAAGTAGAAATAATAACAAATACAGTGATTAAGTGTAGAAGTAATGACACCTTCCTATTCTCAGAGTTTCACTGCAAATTTAAATTCAATAAAATAATGAAATAACATGTTCATTTCAGGGCATGGGAGCTGGTAAAAAAAAACTTAGAATGTGCTCTTAATTAAATTCAGCTACAAAAAGAAATTTTTCGCTAAAGAAAAGTATTATATTTAATTTTATATGCAACATATGTTTAGGTAGAAATTAAATGTTTGATTAAGAACTAAGCATGTGTGTTTGACTAAATCGCATATGTATCTGATTTTTAATTAAAGTTAACGTTAAACGTTTAGTCAGATTTCGATTGCCTAGGTAGCAATATAAAATTACAGTTATCGTTATCGTTATCCATGGCGTTAAAATATCAATAAATTCTAAGTCGCAGTTACAATAAATGACGTCGTGCACTAAAAATTGTACACCTTTTGTTTCACTTCATTATAGTTTTAAGGTGATTACAAGCTGTGAATAATCTGAAGCATATTCAGAATTATACAATAAACAGTTTGCGAACTGAAATATGGTGACATATACCGCAAGCATCGTGTAACTACATAATTTTAACTTACATATAAAGCGTAATGCAAGCAGATGAGTAGAAATACAACAACTGTCAAATGTATCTTCGTACAGTTCAAATGTATCTTCGTTCAACAACTGTCAAATGAACCTTCGTACAGTTTGGAGTAAACGATAGATTAATTTTGTTGTAACTTAATTTAAAAAGACTTTTTCTGCTCATGTGACCGAAATACAGTAACAGCAATTTAAAAAACTTTGATTCATACTTGGTGATGTTATAAAATGATGACGTTTCAAAATAATAAACGTTAGAAATAAGAAGATAATTGGAATAAATACCAACTGCGAGGGGTACGCAAGAGTCAGAAATTACATTGAAATATCCTTTCTGTCCCAAATATTTTCTCGTAGAAATATTTAGTTCCTTGCACAATTTCGGGTTGTTATTATAACATTTAGACTTTTATTGGAACGTTTGTATTTTCTAAATGTTTAAATAGTTTTGTTTCCAACATATCGACTAAAAAAATACTGTTACCACATAATTCCACTACCGAGGACTGAATTTATTTCGCAGTTTTCCATTTTCCATTGGATTGAAATCGTTAAGTCCCTGACCCAACGAATGGACGAATTGTTAATATTAAATTTGAAATAAATTCATCGTGACGTATTTTTATAACCTGTTATTACAGAGCACGCCCATCTATCATTAACGAAACAAAATGTAATTTAAATATATTCAAGGTATACGTAACTATTTTTTCTAAATGTAATTTAAATACATTCAAGGTATACGTAAGTATACTTATTATATATACTACGTATATTTATTCTACCTGTATTTCTTTCTTTTTTTTTAAAGAGAGCCTAATTTATTTTCCATTACAAATGTTAACCACATTAACACACTATTACTTTCATTTATTTTACACTTTTATTTCTACGCGATTGAAGTAAAATTATTGAAATCTTAATAAAAATATCTGGGGTTCACAAATAGTATAACTAACATTTATAATTATTCTTGAGATTATTCGTAACATTTTAGTTCCACAACATTCTCATTTTTATATTAATTTAATGCATATTTACGAAAAATTAAATTCACAAGTGAGATGATATAGATTGCCAAATTATTTTTGAAAAGAGCGATTTGTATCCTTTTAATATGAAAGCTATATATGAATTTTATACGATTGAGAAAAAAATATAACGACGATGACATAATTTGTAACCTTTTGTAAATATTTTAGACTGAAAACATCTTCATATGATATGTGGTAAGGAGAGAGGTCATCCTAAATAATATTTATTATTATACATGGTGTATATACCCACAATACAACCAAAAAGATCAGGAAACCGAAATGCAAGCAAACTGTTAATATCTTTGACTACATATAATATGACTAACTAATCTTAAACCTAACCCAATTGTGTCTTATTAGGTTTTCTATTCATATTTTTACTTCGTGTTTAATAAATTTTTATGATTTGACCTCATTTGGTAATTTAATTATGTCCCTTTTTATTTCTATTGGTAACCTGAATATATATATATATATATATATATATATATATATATATGTATATATATGTATATATATATACGTTCAAAACCATTCAAAAATCAACAAATATTATTTATGTATTTATTCATTCGGATAATTATTAAATACCTTATTCATGAAAGTACGTACTTTAAGGATATTACATTGACCTTATATATCCCATAACGATGTTTGTTTCTTCGATTAGCGGTAAGTCCTTATTTGCCATATATTCCGGATAGTATAGTTTTATACTTTTCGATGAGTTATTAAAAAGGGAAATATGCAAGAATGGTACGATGATATTTCAAAATAAATATCTACTCTTACACTCTTAATAATAATCTACTCTTGTACCTGCGCACGTCTTAAATAAATCTTCAAGGCAACACGGCTTCTTTGTATAGAGCAAATAGGCACCTTGCTGCATCGTTTAAAACTAGTAGTTGCTGTACCCATCGTAGTATATAATTGTCGCATTTATCACGAGGGCCTTTTCTCCATCACAACTATATATTGAAATATAAATTACCCATTGTTGCAATTAACCGGTATTTCAAGTGTGGTCGGGTAAACGATCGCCAAAAAATAAACTCATCCTTTAAAATTGTTTTCATTTTGCTAATTGGCAAAAGTGATCCGTGTTGGAGTTTTGTAAAAAACTTTTCCCAGAGCGTTTTCATGTTAACTTGCGACTAGGAGGTTTGAAAACTTTAAATTAACTGCGAACTTTGTAATCGAATCGGGGAAATTAATAAGTTTTATAATAGTTAGAGTTTAACTGAATTAATTCTAGAACACTCAAATGCACAGCTTCTGTTGACGTTTCCCCTTTTAACCTATTTACAATTATATTGTTTTACAATGCACGTATATTAAGAAGTTTTTTGAAAATATTACTACGATGAAACCGTATATTTAATGATGGTACCTTACAACATATATTTACTGCTCCTTTTATTTATCGTGTTTATAAGTATTATGGATAGTATATACCCGAAAATATCAATGTGATATTCAGCGTAAATTATTTATCTTACAATATTTTTTCTTATTATCTAATCAAAAAAATAGTCAATTACTTCAAAATATATTTTTTGTGGCTTTGTTCTTTTCACTGCAATACTGGCGGATATTAATTAAGAGTACAAATATTTAGATAACCAATTAATAAAATAATTTGCATTTAAAAATATTTTTTAACATATATTGTAGTGAACCCAAATAATGCAAAAAAGTATAATCGTAAATAGGTAAAAAAGGAAAACGACACCACAATCTATGCATTCGAGTATTCCAGAAATAATTTAAATAAAGTATACTATTACAAAACTGATTAATTTCAAATACCATTTTTGCATTTTATAAAAGATAAATCTAAAGTGGAAACATTCTCAAGACAAATGGAGCTGGAAACAAATTTCGAGCATATGAAACAGGATTTCAAAAAAAAAAATAAGAAATTATGTGGGTTTTCACAATATATTTACATATTTATTTATCCGTAATAAAGAAAATAAATGCTTTATCCGATGTAAAAACATTTTTAATAAAAATTTTAAATACTCCATTAACATCAAATGATTGCCGGTGTTACTAATTGATATAAATAAAAAAAATATTGTCTCATTAAACGCCCCTACCATCTAAGTCAGATTTGAAAATACGGCTTTTGTAATCTCTACACAACACGAAAAGTTTTATCACAAAAATCACAATTCGTTAGGATGTTAAATGTGTCCTAACGATCAGACTTAATGAACAAACCCGTCACGTTGTTCATTTTGATAATTTACGAAGAGTCGATATGAAATTGCACGAAAAGAGAATATTTTACTAAAACGATTTTCGTGCTGACGATAACCGATAGATTTCGCAATTTAAATTGATTACAAATTTTGAAATGGAATTGGTTAAACTAATCAGTTTTGCAGTAGTTTATATTATCTTTACTCGCTAGAGAACATGAGAAGATACTGTTTTAGTGTAATTAAAATTGCGATTCATAATTCATCCTTAATATTGGAACTCCCTTTTGATGGGATTATTCAAAATAATATATTTTTTAAATTTCTTTCTATTACATCTGTTATTGTTAGTATATTAAACATGAAATTACTTCCAAAAAAATATTTTATCTTCTGAAAAAATATTTTTGAACGGCTTCCTTTATAATTCAGGTTCTCATTTAGTCAATAATAATGAGCTGTTTGATAATAATATTATTACTGCGTAATTATTACTTATAGAAAACATTGATCTATATTTCACTTCAAATGCACGTTGCTTATGTTTTGTAATCCTTATAGCTATGTGCTTCTAGAAATCAAACCGTTGAGTTAATTCTTTAAAAAAATTTGATTTTAATCGGGAGGAAAATATTTTTAATATGTTACCAAATAACTTGTAATTGAAACATGTTACCGGAATTCAATTTAATGCATTCAAAAAAGTCGTGTTCAAACAATTCGCAATAGCTGGAGTGGCACGAAGAAAGCGCTAAGTTTGATATATTTCTAAAAAAATACGCACTCAATGTAACTGCTCGGGAAGTCAGATATGAGAGTGACGTGGACAAAAAAGGTATCAACGAATTTGAATCACAAATGGATGCTATTCATCACAAAGCACTTGGATCTACATTTGATCTATTCTGAGTCTTATAGAACTGAAAGGAAATCTTTCAGTTGGTACCGACGATATTGGACCACAGATAAACGCTATTCATCTTAGAGCACTTGCCTTTAAATTTAATCTATTCTGATTCTTATCGAGCTGAAAGGAATACTTCTCATAATATACCTGTTATCCGTATTTGTCTTCTTAAAATAAATAAAACAGTTTTTGCATTTGCAGAACTTTGTCGAATATAGTGGAATAATCGATTTTAAAGTTAATTTAAAGGCAAGGACAATAATAATTTTGTAAGTGGACGCGTTGCTTTAGGTCTGTATTCAAGAAGCTCAGATTCTGAAAGAAGACTGATCCAATCTGGTATATGCTTTCAACGATACAGTTCTATCTCACCGCGTCGGGTTGCTTATAGATCTGTATCTGATAACTTTTGCGGAATATTAGAATATATATGACTACATTAACATAATAAGGATAATGGTACAGAACTTCGAAATATCCAGTTTATAGTAGGCGATTATTAGTTTCAAATAATGATAGTCTCCGGTCTAACAGAATTGCCAAGTGAATCCCAGTAATCATAGCAATCGAGAGCTCGGGTACGAAAATAAATGTGGATCGGTCAAAGTAAAATTATACAAGGTGCTAGAACAACTGACAACGATAGCAAGGTATTCACGATAAATCAAAATTTTAAAATGATTACGGTGCTTCAATTGTAACAAATTCGGTCACACAATAATCAAATGTAGAACCGAGAATTTAAGTAACGAGAATACGACTCATGAAACATTCAGTGTCTCAATCAGTGTTATCGAGATACAGTAAATTGACTTGGGTGCCTTCATGCATATGACAAAGCATGCTATTTTTTACGTGGATGTGAATAGTCATTGGAATCCAGTGGCAGGGACAATGTTGTTTGTTAAGACGATAAATGTGGCGGATGACAAACCATTTTCGGTAAAGGATTCTGATTAAATGAGCCTTGAAGTTCGTAATTATGGAGACCATTATAATGAAATTGTAAAAAATAATATAATATACACGATGATTTAGCAACAGGTTTAGAGACTATGAGTCTAGTAGGAAATACACATCCCTGAATAAATTCTCATCATATCGGAGCTTATATTAACAAGATGTGAGGATGAAGAGTATAATATCTTTCAATATGACACTGAGATCAAGAAACAAACCGATAGGCTCAGTTTATAGGAAACAGTTAATGTGTAACCTAAGTGAGTTGAATTAAAGGGCTGTTTGTGTAAAAATCGTTAACAAAATGCTAAAACTGTGAAATAACGAGTTTCATAAATGATGCAAATATATAGACATCGTAAATAAATTTGTAAAAGATATATACATATATAATTAAAAATGTATACGTGTAAACATAGAATAAGAGTGACTGTGTAACTTCAATATAATTAAGGAGGAGTATTAAAATATTTAGTTTATAGTAATATCGTCCCTTCCTGCATAGCTTATGTTAATCCGCGAAATCTATGATGGAGGGTATATAGTTTATAATGGAGGCAAGAGTAGCTTCCTCGCCGTGCTTCATTTTTTACATATTCCGTTTAATGATGTCAAGAGTTGTACTAACTATTCGTTCGGATTCCTCATCAAGGAATATCTCATTAATGACCTGCACGGTTTCACCAGCTCAATAATAATTCAACACACTCCATTAACGGGAGACTTCATGTTCCACTATACGTGCGTGCCATTCATGTTCTGTATTCCGGAATAACTTAATAGAGAAAACATGATATCATATTACACCATTTGAAATACATTTGTAAAAATGTATTTCAAATGTAAAATAAATCAATTATATGTTGCAGAATTCTTAAAAATCTGAAGATTATATATAATGTTGGCATCCGACATTTCTTCAAGGGTAAATATTTTTGCATCTCACGTCACACAGAGTTATAGCTATTAAAAATGCAATGCAACGCAATGCAATTTTGTACTTGTTAAGTTAAAATAAAAAAAAGTTGGAGTGATCCCATTAAATAATTAGTATTTCGAATGTATTTTAAGGACATGATGACGTATCTTAAGGATATTCTTATGTTAATTATTTATTGGAATATCTTAGTAACGTAAAGAAAAATGAAATTGGCAACAAATCGATTAATTGAAATGAGTACCCCAATAGGTGTATTAACATTTTTACACCATACATTTAAAAAATTACAAATTACATTGTATTATTTTCATGTGGATAAGGGACTACTCCAGTATATCAAACTTCTTCTACTATGTATAAAATTTACAATAGTCATATAAATGTTATTCATTAGAGCGCTGAGAGTTGGTAACTGAATAAAGGTCGAAAGGTCTCCATCATAACCATGAAAGATGAAAAGACAGAAGAGCGCACCATTCATACTCCCGTCGTCGCACAACGCATCATAAAAAACAATACAGTCGCCCATAGTTTTGCGGCTATAAAATAAGAGCCTTCAAGTCTCTTGCAGTGGAAACGTAAGGGGAAACATATCATCCCATCTACTGTGCCATTTGACACAGTGTAGTTGTGCTCATCTGACAGGTGAAATTCCCTATCAGCAATATTATCGAGACTTAAAGTAATTTAAACTGAATTATCATAAATTAAAGACATTTAATATGTCGTATTTATTCATTATTCATCAAAAACAATTTTAAGTACTAGAATATAGGTAATACCAACTGTTTATACATATGTAGGCATTGCTTAATGCAAATAACGAGCATACATTTAAGTGATACGTAGTTTGCTGTTACCTAGATGTAATTTCTGTATGTTAGTAAACATAAGCTAGTTTAAAGAAGTGGTCCAACCCCACCCAACAGTATGTTTCCTGTTTCGACTCACTCTCGTTTTTTCGCGAACCAATTTTTGTTTGCAACAATGTTTTTTTGATGATTATATAATGTGTGCTATCTTTAAATATATACTTTAGATTATATTATTATGCTTTATGAGAAACGTGAGATTCTTGGGATTACAAGGACTTGGACTTTTAATCTCCAAAATACTTAGAATTTCCAGACAAATATTTCTTTTTTATTTAACGAAGATGTCATATCTTAATAATTTCGATACGGACAAAAACTCAGACAGAAGAAATGAAATTTGAGTATTTTGTTGAAGTTACTATGGATAGTTAATATTTAATATATTGAGTTTGTAGAAAATCATAAAAAAATAATTTTGAAGAAACATTTTAAAATATTTGATTTAATTGCAGCAAATCACAAGTTTATAATTGTAGTTTACTCTAATGTATTTTTATAAAAGCAAAAAAATATTACGCAAAGTAATTTCGAATTTTCGAGTGTGCATTTTAATTTATCTTTTACGACTAATTTGTACGCACACCCTATAGCTAATTTTGTCTTGGCGAGACCGAAAAAAATGGCGGTTTTATGAACACGGAATATAAAATTAAAACAATGGAAAATTAAAAAATGTCGATCAGTCTTTCTCCTGTAATGTAGCATTGAAAAATAAATCATTTTGACAGTTTAAAACTGTAAAATAAATTAAATGGCGATGATATTCACTTGGAGTTAACAAGTTTTAATTGATGTCTTAACCGCATGTATGATCTCGCGCGCGCTGAAGCACATATTGTAGTCGTCAAAGTGTGCCTTTTATTCGAATCCACCGTTTTCTTAGCTTCATGCCGTACAACGAGCTATCGTACACTAACGTTCAGCGCGCTCCGAGGTTGACATTTTGGAATGACGCTAAGAATGCAGTTATCTGTAAGAGTCCACGAGAAATTACTACAGTTTCATTTGTCTGTTCGCTCGCTGGGTCTGGGACTTGATTGGCTTTGATTATGTCGCTTATTTTGTTTATTATATGTTTACGTATTATACAACCTTTTCAGGCGTTTTTACGACCTGTTAATAATTTTTCAGATTTTAAATACTTTTTAAGTTTGCATACGCGATGATAAAAACGAATCTATTTAAAAAAATGCCTGTTTTTAGGAACAGATTTAGTTGGACATTAATTTTATAGTCAGAAATTCTGTGGATCAATTATGTTTTTATTTCATAGTGTTTAATTAAATGGTTCCGAAGCGACGATAATGTTAGTGTTGTATTCCGTAAAGCATGTCTCCACCCTTTCATGCTTTGTATCTGTATTACTTACACGTACAATTTACGGAGTCTACATTGTACACCTAATGCATGTCAAATATGCATTCAAATACAATGGAATCTTCTTGTATGGAACTGGAATCTTTTTGTAGGGGCTGATAAAGTTAAAGCCATGGATTCATTGAGTGTTCTACTACAGAAATTTATTTTAATTTTTTGTACTGCTTATTCAAATTCCATTTAAATATCTTCCAGTATTAAAATACCCGCTCTTTGCTTTCATTGCCATTGTTTAAAAAATTAAAAATTAATATATTAATTTACAATTTTTCGTACTTAAAATTTATGTCATATATTTTTAGCATACAATTCCTGGATGGTTAGGTAGCATATGTAAGAGGTATATCAATTTGTAATAACATTTTTTTCTAGTCTAAATCAGATCTCTCAAGTTAAATAATTAATAATTAAAGAAAATGAATGTTAATTTCGTTAACATTCAATATAATTCATTGATATATTCATTTGCCAAATCATAATCCCGTAATCATTTATATTTACATAAACACCTAATAAACTAAACATCTAACGAAATTTAATAAAAGTTTAGGACAAAATAAATTAATAATCCGTATTAAGAATAGAAACAATTTCAGTAATTTTAAGAAGAATTCTGAAATAATTAAAAATAACACGTATTAGATCACAATATATTGTAAAAAATTAATAATAAAAGTAAATAACCGGAAATCAGGTCAACGAGCGCATAGTGGAAACAGTGAAGGGGTCCCGCAGTACAGCCCGAAAGATTTATGAGATTGGTTGCTGCACTATCTGGTAGAGATGCTGCATCGTGATCTCTTGGTTATTTATGGTCGACAAATCTTTTTATGTTTCGTTGTTCCTTTATGTACATCTGTTTGCATGAAAATGTACAACGAAGCTATTACAGAAATAAGCAAGTCGGAGTAGTACACGTCGATGCATGCAAAAGTGCAGTAAATATATAATAATAACTTTGGCTTTAGTTACATTTCACGAATGGTTAAAATATTTATAATATTTATAATATGCAGTGGTTAAGTACCTACTCCTCGATTTTTTACATAAATCTATAGTGATGATGACGAAATTTCACGAAATAATGGCTTAAGTCAGATTAAAAGCATCATATTTTTAAATATCAATATACAAATGGGATTAAACTAATTCCCAGTGGAATACTTATGGATTTATGACACCCATAAGGCAGAAATACTCTATACTGAATTTCATTTTGGTGTTAGACCAACTAAAGAGTAATGAATATTCTATTTTCTTCTCTACATAACCTTGTTTCACATTAAGTAACAACTTTAGAGAATACTTGTGACAAGTAGCTGGAGCCCGATTTCATATGTAAACGGCAAACTGTTTTGTTACTGGTTGCAGAAAGAAAAAAAGTCACCAGATCTGCTCAAACTGTAGACTCAAGGATAAACTACTTATATTTGCTGCTAGTGGAATAGCGTAAGAGATAATACATTACGAACTTATAAATAAAGGAGAAAAAATCACTGTCGATAATTGCGTCGCTAACTTTGCAATTTGGGGAGCCAGTTCAAAAATGAGAAAGAGGATGTAGTTAATACACTATTCGCTTGGTAGCATATAGCTAGTGCCATATGTTATTAAATAAAGAAGTCGGGTTAGTTTATAGTTCCATATATGGTTATATTTCCCAGATCTTGCCACTGCACATTATCACTTGTTTCACCCTTTTAAGATTTTTTTTCGTAAGCAGTGTTTCTCTAGTTGTAATTATCTTGAACGCATTTTCAACCATTTGTTTGAATCGGCTGTATTCTGTGACTACAGAATACTATTATCGACCTATATGTGGTAGCAAGTGATAGATATTACATGGCTGAATATTTTTTTGTAAATAAAACAATTTATAAAATTTGAAACGATATAAGATAAGCTAGTATTCATTAACCAACACAGTATTCAGAAATAGCTGGAGTAAAGTTGCACATTACTTCGTAGAGCATAATGAAAGTCTTTCAATATTCAATAATTCACTTTTATCCGTACCTATATGGGCAAAATTATAGGTTTAATATTCGTTTTTGAGACCAGGGTTAAGATCTTCTATTGAAATTACTTTGCAGTTAAATCCCTTTATTCATCCCTCTATATCAAAATATTATGTCGCTAATGATAATTACAAATAACGAAACTCTCTCCAAAACATCTAAAATATGTAACATTTTAATATAATTTTAAATAAGTGAATATTTTCAAGAGAGCTTTTAGCTTAGATATATTTTTAAATCGAAAATATGTGCATAACCGTTGGAACACATAAACGGTGCCAAGAAAGATTTGAAGCAATAATTTCTAGGGTGTATTTTGCTTTTTTATTGCTAACATATTGTTCGCAGTTATGACGAGAATTTCTCAGGCAGGTAATATTTCTGATAATTGAATATTTAATTTGTGCGGGGGTTCATCACTGCGAACATGTATACATTATCTTTAATTTTTATGGGATATCGCAGATTCGTTCAATACCCTGCTTGTCCAGTTCTGCGAAATTTTGTCGCTGGTTACGAAATTTTGTCGCTGGTTACTGTATCAAAATAGCCGAACCACAGAGGCGACTGATCGCCCCCTGCATGGCTGTGATGAAATAGCGCGAATTGCGATACTAATTCCAGTGCACATAAACACAAATTAATTAATTTATTTGTGACTTTGATATTTATCTGCAAAAAAAATTATAAAATTCAAATTCGTTTACAGCGTAATGTTGTAAAAATATAACAATAAAATTATCACATGACATAGAAACATGTGAATTAGAAATTATAGAAATAAGTTAATTTTGAAAATCAAACTTCCAATAATTAGCTAAAAAGCAAATACTTAAAGTTTCTTATACACACTTTCATACCCTTTTTGCTTAGTACCTTTTGTACTTCTCTCATCGTTTAACTTAGATATTGTACTGGTCATTTTAGGCCAATGTTCCGATTTCCTTACGAACTAATTAGATGCCACGTCAGATCGTTACCATTCTTTTATATCCAGCGATACTAAAGTGTCCACTTTACTGCTTTTTCTTTTATCTAACGGCGTAATCGATTTTTCTTTCCATCCCTCATTTTGTAAATTGTAGTTCATGAGTTCTAATTTAAAATAGAACAAGTCAGTAGTACCAATAAAAAACCTTTACACGCCACAAATTCTCTATTGCCTACGATGGGTATAATAAACGATTTTACACAGGTTTTTTATACATTTCAAGATTTTAATAGAGAAAAGAGACTAAAAAAAGTCTTTATTTCTTATATAGTTATTATGAGTTATAAACGCCTTTTAATTTAAATCTTAACGGTACTTGGTGATAATATAATGACATAATCTTAACAGATTATGTCACATAAACACCCGTGCAAGTCAAGCAGGTCGGATGTGATGATTATATAGCAGTTCATGACTTCTATAGGTCATGTTAACTATTAGACCCAAAAACTTTTTTGAACTGTTCAAGAAATATCGTCAAGGGTCAAAAATTTAAGAGTTATAACCCTTCGCTTTTAATACCGAAGAAGCGATTGACAATATTATCTTATTTAAGTTATACATTAAGGGAAATTAAGTTTAATATCGTCAGTCTTAAATATTTTTATCAAAAAGAAATTTAGAAATCAATATTATGATAATAATTGCGTGCATAAGCAGTATAAAATTGTTAGATGAAATAAAATTTGTAATTCACAACGCTCAAATCACGGTGAACATTTTGAAATGAGAATTTTATTTCGTAATGAAAATATAGGCAACCCAAAGGAAAAAAAGGTAACTAAACATATTAGTAAATTTAATTGGGAAAAGCCGTAAATTACATGACATGGCATTGATTAAAACCAAAAAAAAGGCAGAAGATTACATTTAAGAAATAGCGGATAGCAATAGGGAGCGGCAATCCTGCTGGACATCCCAAAACTTCTAAAGAAATATGGTATTCTTCGTCGCATCGATAAATTTGCCGATGCAGAATAACTGATGGAAAATAAAAGTTATTTTTGGTATGCTTTTGTGAATGACCTGTTTATTGGTATTTCAAAGTGCCTGTCAATAACATATTGGACACAGATTGTTTCCTAAACATTGATTTATTATTACATTCGTCAGTAACATTGCTTATATTAAACGAGCTCATGCTATTCACCAAACCAATGTATGAAAGAGTTTAATTTCAATGCTTACAATAATGATAGTTTACGGCTTAATCATCTCGAAAGGCAATTTCAAAAAGCTGAAGCCGAATAATAATTTTACAACACAAAAGCAGGTAGGTGAATGGACTTAATTAAAGTGTACATTGTAGACCAGTGGGAAACGGGCGATGACGAGAAAAACAAACACCGTTAGCGCACTACTTATATTTCATTAACATATTGCGCGGATTATTGCCGAATGAAAGGAAATGTTCAGATACGAGAAAGTCTGTCAAATGTTTACGTTATTCAAAGTAGTGTATATATATATATATATATAATATATATGTATATATATATATATATATATATATATATATATATATATATAACATTAGAATAAATTTCGTTATTAAAATAGAATTGAAATTATATTCCCATACCTTGTTTAATTTTTTACATAAATTCAAAATATGAATCTGTCATCTTAGTATTTCTCATGTATACTTTAAGCGGTTTTCTGGTCGAATTTATTTCAATGCTAAAATTGATCGTGATCAAATAAAGAATGTAGCTTCCAAAGCGTTTTCGAATTTTATGTATGAAATTTCAAGATTACTTAATATTCGGGGTCTAGGTACCATGATTGATGAACATATACTGAAAAAAGCTAATATCCTTATCAGCTGGAAAGGTACACAGCGACAGTTAGACCAGTTTGTTAACTTTGCCAACTCCCTACACGACAATATCAAATTCAATTTAGAAATTCACTTTAGTATATTTAGAAAAGACCCATTTGCAGACTCCATAATTAATGGTCATTCTCAACACCCTTAGTCCATACGTTAGCAGCCTTCCATTTGATGATTCACAGAGCTTTAACCATCCTTCTAGAAAAATCTAATTTAGGTGAAGAAAAAAAAACTATAAAACAAATCGCAGTAAATAATAATTATAACCCATAAATTGTCATAAAACTATACCATAATAAATTAAGAAAAATACTAATACAAGAAATATCGGGTATATTTATTATTTGGTCGTACCAAATAATAATAATATTTACTATAAATCTATCCCACACATGGTAATGTATCATTCAAATTAAGAAAACTCTTAACAAATATTAAAAATATAAATAATACAACATGTGCTTATAGTACTTTAAATAACTTGGGTAAAACCCTAATTAAGAATAAAGAAAAAATAGATAAACATAAAAAGAGTGGCATCTATAAATTTCAATGTAACGACTGTAATAGTGTATAGAGATTTTACTACAAGATATAAAGAACACATTGCCAGCTCGCGAAATAACAAACCAGACACATATCACTTTGCTAAACATGTCATTTTAAAATAACCATCACCCTCATAGTGATAATGCCCCCTATATATTACAAATAAATACAAAAGGTAATAAACTTAATATCCTAGAAACATTAGAAATAAACAGACAGAAAAAAGACACCAAGGTTAATATATTAAATGAACAATTAAATTATAATATCAACGCCCATACTTAATATCTTCTAGACATAATATAATTAGACAACATTGATACTACAGTACTCTTCAAATTGTTTCAACCCAAATACACATAATAAGTATATGAAAAAATATTAAAATAAATAAACAAATAAATATAAAAAATTAAATAAAAAAATACGTATATGAATAAAGAAATAAACATATGAATAAATAAAACCGGAGATATGTAGAATTAGTGGTATAACCTTGTTCTTACTTTAAGATACCCTTGCTTTTGTATAAATATATTACCGAGAATAACTTCCATTTAATTTTATTACATACACCGGAACATTTGCATTGTACAACCTCATATAATAACAACAATTGAATTTATTACCCTCACCAAAATACTGGTATATCGTATAACTCTCGGAAATATAATAAAACCGCTCCACCGCTCCCCTACAATAAACTCACTAACATAAGCAGTGGGAAAACGCACACAAACACAGCTTCCGCTATTGTGATTGAAACATATAAATGCTGTTGGATGTTCCTAAGAGTTAAGCTTAGCTAATAGCCCTTATGTTGTAATACAACGAAACCTAGGTCGTGGTAAAGAACTTAAAGAAAGTAGAAATAATACTATATCACGTAGTTTCATTTAATTGTGAAAAATCAGTTTCTACAAAATTAACGCCAAATATATTCAATATTTTTATACTAATTTTTACTTAATACTTAGTATAAATGCTCGTCAACATTAATAATAAAATACGTATTGTAGCATTTTACGAGATTTAATCTCTAAGGAGGTGAAAAGGGATGGCCCATTCTGTATGAGAAAAAATAATTTATGGTAATTTTTACACAAAACTTGGTAATAATGCTCTTAAATACAAATATTGAAACAAGTATTTAAACATTTTTCGAGATTCAATACCCAAAGGGTGAAAACGAGTCGCTAAATTTTTGCGGGAAAGATATTTCTGTTATAATATTTGAACGTGAGTAATCGAGAATTATCTGAGATTCAATACCTAAGGGGGGGGGGGAGGTGGCAAAAATATTTTGATAGTAATTTTTTCTTAAAACTTAGTATTAATGCTCTTCAACACAAATAATGAAATATGTATTTAATAATTTTCCGAAATTAAACCACTAAGGGAGTGAAAAGAGATAGATATTTGGATGAGAAAAATATTTCATGAAAGAAATATGACAAGTTCAAGTTTTTCAAGTTTTCACTCCTAATACCAGGAGAAAATGAAAATATTAAATAAAATGATTTTGATATAATTTTCACTATTCCCTAAGTTGAAAGATAATTAAGCCAATAAAAATAGATTCATTGTAATCTGATTAGTAGTTTCTGAGAAGTACGTGGATAAATATATTGACAAATGTGTATACATTTTTAAAAGATTTTGCATTTGTTTAAAAATCTTGAGAGATAAACATTTAATAATATTAAAGACATTTAGGTCGAATTGAAAACCTCTTTTTTTAAGTGGGTCACGAATTCAACTGAAGTTTAAAAAACGAATTGTCACGGAGCCACCGAGTAACTAACGAATTGTCATGTAAACGGACATGCGGGCGAAAAGCTAGAAATAACAAAAATAAATCGACATATAAAATAAATTATTAAAGTCGATTTTGAAACTCAAAGGTCTTTTTATTCTCGTGAGCATTTCGAGACCATTGGAGGCTATAATTGCAAGAATCGTATTAAAGGTTAAATGAGTATACTACGCTGGTTAGCAGTTCCTACTAAAGATATCTGTGATCCAACATGAGTTAAAGATATGGTAAAAATTAATCTTCGAAATATCCAAACAAAATAATTTGTTTAGTTACCGTTGTCCTTTAAATTGAACACCATTTCATATACAATAAGTAACAAAAGTTAAGAATGAGTAAACCTAACAAATTATACGTTAGTAAAGCAATTCTTACCTTAAGAAAATTACAAATTAAATCTATGGCTTCCTATTCTCCAAGTTGAAGGGGAAATTTTAAATCCGGAAAATACTGAAACAATTATTTATTTTATAGCGCAGGAGCTAGTAATTAAAAACCTAAAATGTGTTTTAATTTTTATCTTTGTGAAACATTCTTGTAAAAAAATTACTTTATTTTATTTTAAAAATAAAATTTAATTAATGAAGGAATAAAATTTATGATTATGAATTGAAAATATTTGTTTGACTAAATTTTATAACTATTTGATTTTTGACTTCAAATCAGACATTTTTTGATTGCGTGAATTCAACCTTTCTTGTTGAAGGTACGTTACTCATATCGTTTGAATATCGTTCCTTATCAAAGTGAGTACCTGGGTGTGTTTCTTTTTAGAAAGTTGTGGTCTTGCTTATGGAGTGGCGTGCGAGTTCTTTCTACTTGTATGACTGAACATCACATGGATTAAGGCAGAGTTTGAGTACATTACTGTAGCGCAGAAACCCACCTCTAGGTTTCTATCATCCAGCTGGGAGTCAGACACAGGCAATCTAGACTTACTCACACAATGAACTATATTATCTCGGTCGGCCCGTTTTTACGTTATTAGATAGAATACAATTTTAATTCTATGTTAACACGCGAGTTATCCATAATATCAGACTTTTTGTCCTATCAATGGCTTCTAGTGGTTTTCTCGTCAAAATTTTTACTTTCTTATCCAATTTAGGGTTACTTTTATAAAATTTAACCTTTTGTTGGAGGGTTCTTATTTCTAAATTTTAAACAAAATTTCCGATATTTTGAGTAAAATAGACACAACCACCAAAAGTTCGGTTCCACTACCAAGAACTGCATTTATTTAGCAGTTTTTCTGACTGTCAATATGTTGTTAAAGATATTTTAAAAGGAATCGTTTTTACTACTCTTTTTTCAGAACCGAGTATAAATAAATAAAGATTACTTAATTGTTTATTCAATCGAAAAATTATTCAATATCTTATCAATGGAAGTACGTATTTAAGGCTAATTAATCTGCTCTGATATATTAAACTGCTCTGATAAGTCCTCATTTTACAGGTATTCAAAATTTTATTTAATTATTTTAATTCGTTGCTTCATCCAAAGTGGACGTTTGCAAGAGCAGTGTGAAGAAATTTTAAAATAAATTGCTCCTCTATTACGAGCTATATACGCCCTGGCTGTCGTAAACTGATACATATACTGGAAACATTACATACAATCCCAGTTACATTGTATATAGACTGGTAATTATGGGCAGATTGCACTATGCTGCATCAAATAGAACTGCCCACACTGTACCCGTCGTAGTATTTGATAGCAGCCTTCATTGTCAGTGCCATTTCCATATAATATCGCTGAAATTTCAAATGTAATTTATTCTTTCCTGCAACTTCATTCTTGAATTTACGACTAAAAGTTACAATTTAAATATCGCCACTAATCGTGACTACAAGTGCGCTTGAATAAATAATCACCAACAAATAAACCCATAATTTAAAAGTGTTTTCATTTTGCTAATTCGCAAAAGGTGATCCGTGTTTGTGTTTGGTGAAAAACTTTTCCCAGGGCGGTTTTCACAATAACTTGGAACTGGGACTTTTCAGAACTTTATATTGATTGCGAACTTTGTAATCGAATAGGGGAAATTAATCAGTTTCGTAATAGTTTACTTTAAGTAAATCCTTTCTGAGGTATGAGGTCGAGTTCGAGTTCAAGAAAAATCTGAGGTCGAGTTTAAAACTCATTTCGCAAGTTTTTATAAGTAATTTTTGTCACAGATAGTGTTTAGTGTCTAATAATGGAGCAAAAACTGGTGATAAAAGCTTTTAATTGTGATGAACAGCTTCATTTCTGCTCATTACGTTTGTTTTGACCCTGTAAGCTCTTTAATCATAAAGGATGGCTGGAGTTTGGGGATGAAGCCAGCAGGTGGCGATCTAATGAATGAATGGGATATATTTATCATGTTTGGGATTGTTTGACTTATCTTGAAGTAAGCAAGAAAGTAACAAAATAAATAGGTAGTACCGATACATGTAAATCCATGAAATACCACCTACGGTTAAATTTAAAAAAATAATGATTTCATTGATATATTGCTATAAATTTATATATATGTATATTTGCTTGTATGCATGCAGTTGTGTAAGACTATAATTAATAGAATAATGAGATATTATTTAATTCCCCGTTAATTCGTGACATTCTGGGTAACATCATAAAAACTAAAACGTAAAAATAAATTCTTTCCATGAAAATAAACTAATTTCAAATAGCTTCCAAAAAATGCATAAAAATTTTAGTATTATGTTGAAATTTGCTGTAAAAGGTAGTTTCAGAACATAAACAAATTATAGAATATTGATGTTAATTGAAAAGAGAGTAAGCACATTATATCGTATATAAATATGGAACTACTTTGAACACATCGAGTAATAGGGTTGACCTGAAATCACTCAAACATTGCGCAACATAAATCCAAGTTTTCTGAATAAATTTTTTGCTAAATCTGCCAAATAACGACGAGAAGTCAGGTCCAAATCTAATTAAACTTTTAGACCAACTATTTCAAAATATCGGCAAAAAACTGTAGCACATCACAGAACATTTACTTCAAATGAGTCACAGACTGCTCGCATCGATCCACTCGGGAACAGTATCGATGTCACACTGCAGTAATTTGTAATCTGCTATATTTTTTATAGCTGAAAAAATTATTAATTTTAATTACATTAGCGATATTAATTGCCAGCATAGTGAAAGGTAAGATTACTATTTGAATTCTGGTTGACTCCTGATCGCATGAAATAAGGATCTGATATAAATATACCTGTTTGTACGTATTATTTTCTGTCCATAAAATGAGGGAAAGCGTAAGAGTTTAAGAAAGAAACCAGGTCCGCCAAGGCTGTTTCATAGAACGACATTATTCATGCTTTATAAAACTTTCTTCTGGTAGTCGAAATACGTAACATCGACTTGAAAACCTAGATAAATTTGAGAATAGATAAAGTCAACGAAACGCATAAAACTCGTAACTGAGAAAAGTTGAATAGGAAATGTGCGTTACTCGTCATAAATCCCATTTCCATAGCTCAAATGAATGTCGTGATATAACGCGAAATCGAATAATTTAACCGGTGCAGAGAGGATCGCAATTGACCGAAAATTAGTTACTTCAGAAGCATTGCGTTTAATCTTAGGTACTAGCTTTACCCGAGTAATGTTTCATCGTGAGAGATATGTTTCATCGTGAGAGATTAAATATATGTTTTAAAGATTTAATAAATACATCAGTGCACGCTTTGAGAATGTGACCAGGTAAGCGATCAGGTCCTATTGATCTCTGCGGTTTGGAGAAAGTAAATGCTACGATAAATAAATGGTACAATATATACGTATACGTGTACACACACGCACACACGCAACACGCACGGACGTACGTATGCACGCACACACACATACGTACACACACACACACACATACTTATATTAACAAATTTTCGAGAATACTCCATCAGAATCACCACCAACCACTTTAGTAGCATTTTCTGCTAGCTTAAAATTGAATGATTTTACGATTAGTTTGTGTAAAAACGCCTAAAAAGGGAGGCCAGCGAGTATGATGTTATTCCATAAAACTATATGTGACCCGGAAATAATCGAAAAACTAAGAACTTCCATTGTAGCGATAGTTTGTGTGGTTTTCGATTCTATTCTGCAGCTCTAGGCTAATCTCACAGCAGCAGTTTAAGCATTGACATCGTATGAATTACAGATATAAAATTTTATTTCTTTCAATTGTAAATCGATATTAAATACTTGCAGTAACTCGAGCTTCAGAATATATTTGACATTATTCTGCCTCTATCTTGTCTGACCGAATGGACCTGAAAAATTTATTATTATGATCATGAAATATCTGCAATGAAACCAAAAACGTAAGAATTCAAAAGTTCTTCTAATCGAAGTCGAGTTTAACAATTAACTATAACGAGAAATATGATAAACTTATTGAAAGCAAAAATGCAGGTATTATATGCTCCACTGAAAAGTATCGGAATCCTGTGGAATGTTACTACGCAAAGAGTAAAGTAGTAGTATTGTTTTTGGTTTTTATTAATAACTCGTGCTTGATATTATTTTTGTATTCGTATTTCGACTGGATATCTACATTTATAATAAGTTTAAAGGAAAAATCTATTCAGCAATGCACATTTATCCTGGTATAAACAAAGGTATTATTAATGAAATTGTTATAAGTTTAATATTCATTTCTATACTTTCTTAGGTTCGAAATCGAGACTAATACTAAAATTATTTTATCGTCGAACTTTTGAAAGATAACTGTTATATGATAATTGAACAGATTTTCAATATTTTTATTAAATACAAATTTTGAATCATCAGAGTTATGAAAAAGTCATTGTCTGGATTTATTTCACTCTTTGTCATATGAACTATTGATGGAATATATACGACAAAGTTTTTAATTATAACTGAGGGTTCATGTTAATTATAGAAAATGCTTTAAAACGAAAGAAACACACAATTTAATCCCACTATTCGCAAAGACACCAAAAATTTCCAGTTAAATCATTATTACATGTATAGAAACTGAAACAAAATAACTGTATTATTATACAATACTGCAAAAAAAGAAAAGAAAAACATTCTTAAAGATTTTTTATGTATAAATATTCGAGGAATCGAATAATAGAGCTGAAATTATATTGTAATATTCATCTTTCGTTTTACATTTTCGTGTCTCACAGGAATTTAAAGTGTGAAATGTTAGTGGGCATACTGCAGAGTTTCCGGGTACAATGTGCTTGTTCTATGCACTTCATAAAATCTTCCTGTAAAATTACAGGATCTGCAATCTTTCATGCTTAGATTTAAATTAAAAAATTATTAGCTTTTTGAACATAATAAAATTAGTGGCATTTGAGACTTAGTACAAAACTTTCGAAAGAACTAACGTTAAATATACTATACTATGCATCAAATATACTATGCATCTAATTTTGCATTTTTAAGATTCACCGTAAATAGTCTAATGGTCACTGTGATCACAAAGAAAAATCAAAACAAATTAGTTGACATTGTCTTGCAGCGTATTTGATATGACATTAGAGAGACAAAGATACTATATTCAAACTACTACCTGTATAACTTTCATAACAATTTTTAAATATCATGCAAAAATAAATATAGTAAACTTTATGTCATTTAAACATAACATTACGGCTTAAAGGATATAAATTAGTAACTCCTAATTCAGTTGGTTTTGAGAATCAAATCGCCAATAAACAAACTAATATCGCAAATATATTTGTGGTCATATTTAGTCCAAAACTTTCCTAAAACCACATTTCACGTAAGCTTACGACCAGATGCTTCCATAATTTTGAATCGCTTCCAAACTTTGAGAGAAAGTTTCACCAATTTTATAATAGTTTATTTTAAATGTATCATGTTCGAAGTAATTTGGCGCATGAGCATCCCCAATTTATTGCCACTGTAATTATGTTATGTATTATTCACATTCACTCATATACCGAGAAGCTCTGTTAGAACCATTTCAATTATAAGACAAATTGTTTAATGAAATTATCCGCATGATGTGCCATCGATATTTATGTTATGCATTGGATTTTTTTAATTTAATTTCTTTTTTTAATTTTATGTGGCGTTACTCATTTATTTATTTAAATCTAGTCATCTGGCTACTTCAAAATCTATGTTCCGTACTACTGTTTTTCCCAATTTTTGAGCATCATGTAGCATTATTCATGCAAATGAACTTTTATCTTAAGATGTAAAGTTAGCAAATGAAAATAGTGTCCCTTTATACTTTCAGGTAACGATAATTGAGTGCTGTTTTCTTGACATATTGAAGCGGATACATATATATGTATATTTTTACATATTCAATACCAGCACTTTTGTTTATTCTTGGCGAAGATCGAGTTGTGTTACTTATTTCTATATCTTTAATTTTTTTCCGTTGGTCGTATGGATCCAAGATAGTGTCCTAAAGTCTAATTGATAATGAAGCTACTTTATATGTAAACATTAATGCGTACTTATATTAAACAATTCAGAGGATAATCATAATTTTTTTATTTGGGTAAAGTTGCGTACAGACTTTAATTATTTCTGCTGCATAAGTTGTTTAAGCCTAAAAGGTATAAACTACAAAATTTCTTTAAAATTAAGTAGTTTTTGTATAATGAACGCACGGACACAGTCTCGTTTGCACTTTATTATATATTTAGGTAATTTAAATTTCCACAATAAAACATAACGAGGAGGGGGTGGCTTGTTTTTATTACTGCCATTTTTAAGTTGAAAACGGATTCTAGCGCATATATATATATATATATATATATATATATATATATATATATATATATATATATATATATATATATAGGAAACAATTGTCAATATTATCAATTAATAAATAAAGGTGGATTGAAAAGCTTTTATGAGACGATTTTTTATAAGGCAACATGTAGGCATCAATCATACAACGAGCCATCTTCATGTATTTAATACGATCTTAAAAGACGTACTTCAACTAAACGTAAATATCAACAATAAAAAACCTGACATAAGAGAACGTTAAATATCGCACGAAGAGGTGTAGAAGTAAGCAGTCGATACTATGAATCGTCGAATAAAGGCGAGAAACCAACGAAACTATCACACTCTGTCGCCATCACGACGGCGAGGTCGCGAAAGAATCCTTTTGTCATCGCGATTGAATAATGCCTTCGTTTTAATGCTGTAAGAACATATATATATATATATATATATATATATATATACACATATGTATATACACATGTGTGTGTGTTTGTGTGTGTGTGTGTGCATGGGTGTGGGTGTGTGTGTGTGTCCGTGTATCTGTGTGTTGTGTACGTATTTACGCGTGAAAATTGTCTAATTTTACACTGCAAAATTACAAAAGAATTGCAAGTTTCGCTTTCTTTCTCAGATTTGCAAAATAATATTTCAAAATATAAAATCAGTTACCACCGACCCTACCTGGCTACGATTTGTGAACCGATTGCAATTATTAGGTAAAACGGTAACTAATATTAAGTTTCGTCTAATGACTTTAATACAAAAAAGTAGTGATTTTGATATAAAAAAACTTTTAAATTGATTTGAAGGATTTATGCTTTATATGATCGAATATATATTTCATTGAAAAAATTATTATGCAATCTTATTATTTATTCATCATCAAGTCTCACTAAAGAAGTATTCTGACGCTACAACCAATTTGGGATAGAGAAATATATTTTAAAATCTACAAAGAAAAGACTATCGACTCAACTGAAAACAAGTAAATGGAAAGATAAATTATTGCAAATATCCGTCGTATACCTTAATAAACTGCACAAATAATTTCGCATGTTTGCGGACGTATAGTAATTGAGAGAATACTAAAATGCCTATTTTTGTAGTCAGTGGTGTTCATTTCTAGGGTTCTGTACCTAAAAGAAAAACGGAGCGTTTATAAGGTTATCCACGTGTCTACTGCCCGTCAGTAACAGCCGTTTTTCTCAGAAATCATTTATGTGTTAAGAAGTTAAATCATGAATATAATTATATTTAAAAGAAACATATTGACCCGCACATTTTTCAGTAGTAAACAACACATTAATATAGAAATTTTAGAGGAAGCGAATGAAATTTTGAAATTTTTTAACAGACTTAAGCCGATTTTTTCTTTTGAATATGTGCCACATAAAATGTGACACTCTTACATATGCATATATTTATTTTTTTAAATATTCTAATGTAGGCAATTAATATATATGGCGGACTTATTGATATGAAAGAAATCTCTTACAGCCAACCAGAACACCAATCCAGCTCCTCGATGAGCAGTCGGGAATTGAACCCGCTAGTCCGTGATGCGCCGAACCATCGAAGGTCGTAAGCTCTTTGATCAACCCAACGAACCACTTTGAAAACATACATGAGAGAAAAATATAAGCAACGACATGGCATCGGTCCTCAAAACGTCTAGCAGTAGCGGCACTTTACAAATTGTTATATTCGGACACGATATTGTACCGCAAAAGTTCCAACCAAATACTCGTATTTTTATTATTTTATACATTTCAGAACGTTTCTATTCAGTGGTGATTCAACGGTGGTTAAATTTTTTGGCAAACAATTATTAAATTTTATACAGTATCCTTATAAATTGGTATCTTAATTGTATAGATAATCAATTAAAAGAACAAGTTACAAGGATTCTAACACTTTCTTTCTCAGAATTTTATATAGGATAGTTCCAGAGATATTGTTGAAATTTCCACGCCGATTTTTTATAGAAACATTTTGCATAAAAATTTTAAATATCTCTAAGTTCCTAAGCTTTTAAGAAATTCATAATATTTCCATGCCTTCAAAAGATGTATTAGGCAATATATTTACAGGGTGAAAAATAATATTAATATACGTAAACATAATTTTGATGGAAATGTTATGTATCCGGACTTATAACGCATGTTTTACTCATAGTAAATAACTTTGTTATAAACCATTTGGTTGCAGGTATTTACCATAATTAGGTATTGAAAAATCAGAGTTTAGATGCAAATGATATGTTAAGAAACATTTATTATTTTTATTGCATTTGTATATATTAATATAATACCATAGACCTTAAAATCCTAATCTTAACTTTTTAACTAAAATTATAAATATGAGTTTTTCTTGTTTTTAAGCGTTAACTTCATTCATGACATATATATATATATATAAATATATATATATATATATATATATATATATATATATATATATATATTTTATATATATATATATATATATTATATATATATATATATATATATATATATATATATATATATATATATAGTGTGTGAATATGTATGTGTATTTATATGTATATGCCTTTAGAAATAAACTTAGGATTCTTCCTGGCTCAAAGTAGAATTAACTTTTTCACTTCTAAACAAATTCCATTAACATATACGACATAAAATTAACCATAAGTGTGCGTAATGAACGCATAAATAATACATATTTTTAAGTTATTGTATGTCATTGTCATGGAAATGCATCAGTTTATATACTTCCATAATATTTTATAAATTTTCGGATTTTTAACCGTTAGATTGGTAAAAGCTTCAAATGCCCCCAAATTGTAATTCAATTTAGGGCAAGAAATTAAGCCCAGGTTACTGTATCAAATAATATAAGCAACCTATTTTTAATTTTATTGTAGTTCACCTTACACTCACGTTTTCTACTTAAACTTAATACTAATTTATAAGGATACCAGCATCTATGCGTAACTTAATTCGCGATTGGAGTAGCCTATTGAAATATTTATATAAAATAGATGCTATCCCTCCAGAAGTACTTCAGATTTTGGGATAAAATGTGTATTAAACTATTTGTATGACAAAATTCTTCGGAAATTACGAGCTACAGAGTAAAAAACATGCATCGCTTCACCGTTCATTCAAATTTAATATTTATAGTACTAGTTTAAGGGTACATTTAGAAAAATCTGATTAATCGATTATTTTTGAAAATTAATTCTAATAACAATTTTAGAATTACTATGACGACTCCGCTTAATATAAGTCTATTAAATAAACTGTCACTCGTCTTCGACTGGTTCTGCATATTGTTATGATGTAACGTCAATTAGTTTAGGTGGTGAATATATTTGTTTTGGTGATATTTCAATCATATGATATGTATCACTATTCATGTTATATACTGCTTTCTTCATATAAGCCGCGTAACAAACTTGAGATTTGGATATTCCGTCATGTGTCTTGATAGTTACAAATTGTTAGAATTGTGCTACAAGATAGATATAATCCTAATAATGGAAAGTAATGGTCAAGCGGCAATCTCATTGTTTACTTTCAGTCGTCAATTATCCCCAAGAATTACAGAAGAGAAAACGTTTGTTTTTCATTCTCATATATTGTTTGAATACAATAAATTAAGTTTTAATAGGATACGTGGCGTATACGTTCTTCTTTGGTCAGTAATTTATTAAAGTAAGTGCCAGGCAGATATTTCAGGATTTTCCGATTTTCTCTATGTTTTATCTGATTATGTACGCGGTACTTCGTTATCGTCTGCTGGAAAATTTATTCTTAGTTCAGCTTTGTGTAGTTGCGTACTTTCAAAGTTCCACTTGTTGCATTGTTTGTAAATTCAAATGGTACTTTTGTCGCTAGTATCTCATCACATTTTATTCGATTGTTTAGACGCAATCTATTTAGCAATAAAAAATATGACACCCTTGGTGGAAGACCTTGTAGGTATTCCGATAAAGATGTCATAATTTTAATTCGAATAAAGCAAGGGTTGTTACAAATTGTCACCCCTTTATTTCCATGGCGCATAACTGCAATGATTAATTTGAAATGACGGTTTAACACAAAATGGGCTGAATGTCACCAAAGACACGTGTAGCTGTGTTCTTCAGGAGGCCGATTATTTGATATTTAAACATTTTCAATAAAAATAACGCAAGGAAATTAAATCCTACGATCTTATTGAACAGCTTATATCATCAAAATATGATATAAAAGAGTTTTCCAAACTCTTTTTTAACAGGTTAATTTTTTGTAGCTACTATTGTATGTAGTGCCATTATGTTGGAACCATATGTTGCTGAGGTTTGCATTTTACAGTTAAAGCTAAAGTATATAATTTACATTATAATAATTCCAATTATTTCACTACCAACGGTCATAAGATCTTCTCCTTCACCTTACAAAATGTGATTGACTATTAGAAATGTTGTCCAGTTATTAAAAAAGTTCCTAAAAAATTACTTGAAGGCTATATTAATGTTTCGGGATATCAGATATTATAAGATATCCGCGATATTTTTCAAACACTTGCAAAATTATTACTTACACATTGAAGAATAATATTTATTATCAGTAAATAATTTAAAAGAAATTTTATATACCCTTCAATATTTAAATTTTTATTTACATCTTAAATTGTAAATCATCCACGTAGTATAAGTTCTACATCTACTTAAAAGTTTTTTTCATTGTTTATGGAAAATATGGTAAATATTTAAAGTTAATTTCTATGAACTTGCAATATGAATAATTGTACTTTAACTTCTTTAAAAAAATAATTAGAATAAATGTTAGCAAACCGTCACTTTCACCATGACTTTCGTGCCCACATTAGTTTTTATATATATGTTTGCTTGCAATCAAATTTTGAAATATTATTTTACGACAAAAATAGGAATAATGGTAATATATGAGAAACTATTTCCTTTCAATCCTATAAGAATCAGAATGGTACAAAAAATATAGAACGGAGTGCTTCAGGACGAATAGTGTCAATCTATGGTCCAAAATACCTGCTGATGCCCACATCACTATCGTATCTATTAGAGTTAGACATGTGGGTTTCTACATGACTAATAGCTATTATAATTTGCTATTTGTGAAACTAAATTGTGCCACAATATTTTCTTCATTATTGGCCTAAGCAAATATCATTATAGTAAACGGACAATAAACATTTTAAATATGAAATGAAAAAGGGCCGAAATTTAAAAAAGATATGACAAAGTTTGGGGTAAATGTTTTTTCAACTTTCAATATTGAATTATACATAACACTTTAAGAAATGTTCTATTTATGTTTAATTAACTTAACGGTCTGGTTCCTAGAAGCGCTTGGTTTTAATGATTACAAATCATTAGAGGAATGAAATTTAAGTCAACTAAATATAATTTAACTCAATATTTTTCGTAAATACAAATTACGTAATGGTAATATTGTTAGGGCGTTTTTATTGAGTAAATAGTAGAAACGCCACGAGAAAAAAATAATTCTCAACCTTTAAATGATATTGAAATCTGACAATATATTTTCGACTCGAATTAATTATAAAAGAAAAAAATATTTAACAAAACAACCGTTACTTATTAAAGGAAACAAAATATTTACTCTTCATCATTTCTCTCAACTAATAAAAATTTGCCATCTTTATAACAATTGCATTTACTGATCTTACTGATACAGAAAGTGGATTTCGTAGTCCTCTGTAGTTAAACCAGCAGATTGATCTGATGGAGCTATTAATGGTGCAGAATCTTGACTCGTAGCCAACTGCCATCGAGAGAAGTCATGACATGATGATCGATCGTTGTCCGCAGGATCATTCACATCCAGTAATTTTAATTGAAAGACTTCTTTGTTGTGATTTCTGAAATAAAAAGATCAGGTTCAGTGATCATTCTTTATTTTCTTCTTATTCACACAAATCTATTGCAACCTTATAAAACGGATCAGAGATTTTTCCAGAATCACTTACTAACTCTTGTTCAACATTATCTATAAATCACGAAAATCTTAAGTCAGAATGAATACTTCATATTCTGATCTTCAAATATTGATCAATTATTATTTAATCAGAGTTCACCAGAAATCACGGCAAGGATGTACAATTATAAATCATTATCCCTTAAAAGTATTAATTAAACTTCTATGGTGAGGATTTACAATTAAACATTCTTTCCACTTCTAGATATAATTCAGAACTTTACGACTAGGATGTACAATTAAAGATTCTCGCACTTTAAGAGTTTAATCAAGACTGATCACTGAATTTTCACTTATATTAAGTTAATATTTGTAAAGAAATAATCTAAAAAACGTGTACGATTATTGTTTGTAAAGAATTTCAAAAATATTAACAGAACAATTTGACGAGAGCAAAAGCGTGTGAATAACAGAAGGCAATTTATAATTTTATAACGAAATGAAACAGATAGGTTTTCGAGAACGTTCTATTAGAAAAATGATTTAGTATTGCATTTAAATTTAATGGGCACTGAAATGCTGCAAAAGTCACAAAAACATTAAAATTTTTAAATTCAAACGAAATAGACGCCCTATATGGGTTGCTTATTACAAATAACAAATCATATTAAATTAAGTAATCATTTGACAAATAAAAAAATAAATAAATTTTATTATTATTTTTAAATTATCATCATAAGTTTACAAATACCAATTTTGGTAATATTGAAAACAATTTTCGCGTGATTTCTCTAAAAGGCGAAGTTAAAGTAAATTATTGCAAAACTGATTAGTTCATTTAATAAATTTAAAGTTGCGAAAGAACTCATTCGGAAGCCGGGACGATAATCTTCTTAGAAAATTAACACGTCTTCGTATCAACGCCTGAAGAATTATTGAAATATATGCATTAACCGGATTGGTTTTCTAAATCTACTCGTTCGAAAATGTATTTCATCAGCAACAATTTATTAGAACTTTTCAATGAAATGTGCTTTTTGCGATAAGTAATAGACCATTTCGTGTTGCAAAGAGAGTACAAGAATTGAATTTATAAATCTGACATAGGGTCTAGACGTGTTCAATTTTTGGAAATTTTGAGGTCTTTATATTGAGGGGTTTTCAACCTTAAAAGACTATTTTAATTCCTTTTATTTAACTTCGTATTTAATGTTTTATTGTGCAAAAATAAATACGGGAATATCTGAAAAACACACATATTTAATTAATGCTTTTAACAGTTTTTAATATAATTTGTTATGAAAATGTGTTCACTATATTTAATATTATCTTCTACAAAATTACAATTTAATCACTTTTGTCTATTGCAATACACATGTATACATAACGTACATCTGTATGTGTATATAAGGAGATTATCTTTAAATATATACGGTTTTATTATAGAAAACTTTCAGAAAAAGCTACTTAATATACATTCGAGTGAATATAAATAATGTAAAAAAGCACAATCGTAGAATAAAATGGAAACGTGAACACAATTTATGCATTCAAGTTTTCCAGAAAGGATTTACTTAAAGCAAACTAGTACAGAAGTGATTTATTTCCCATGTTTTATTAGAAGTTCGCAATCAATTAAAGTTATAACTTTGGTTACTTGCAATTTAACGTGAATAGCACTCTGGCAAAGCGTTCAGTAAAAACGAACGCGGACAGCTTTCAACGAATTAGTGAATTGTAAATACATTTAAAAAGCAGGTTTATTTGTTGACGATCTTGACGTACTTGGAGTCGCATTTAGTGACGATATTTCATTTGTAATTTTTATGTATATATTTGGAATAAAGTTAAATAATTAATTAAAATATGTTTTAAAAATTATCTGCAATACGGAAGTGGTACTGGGGGTATATGTGACAATTAAACACTGCAAAGGAGACGGTCGCTTTAGTTAATACAACAAAAGTGCGAGTCTGCACAGAGTTACTGTTAATGGCAATTAATTTAAATATCATCACACTATTCTTACACAAGTTCATTTTGAATGAAACACCGAACTAAATAAAGTTTAATACACTTCTTAATGCATGAAAATCAAGGACTTATCACCAATACAATTCGTTTTCATCACTGTAAGACAAATAAGATCGAATTAATTACCTAAAACACATGCTGTCATGGATTAGGCATTCAATGATAAATTAATTGAACGAACACTTAATAATCCCCGTTGATTTTTTATATTTTATTCTTTACAAAAACTACATTAATTTCACCATCTTTATAACTTTTTCACAAGCGAATATATAAATAACTTAAAAAAGGCGTTCAATATTTTCAAAAATCGTTTTTTGTTTTGATCTCGTATTGATTTAAATCTCACTAGATTTAAATCAGTAAGAATAATGTTGTGATACTGATAAGTTAGAGACAAGTAAGTATCACAATTTGAAATTCAATTTTACCATTTGCTATTTGTGACTATAACAATTAGAATTGGGAGAGTAATTGGATTTTAATCCGTATATATTAATCGCAAAGAAAGGAAAGTGTAGAATAAATGAAGTTAATTTATAAACGTGCTAATATAGTTAATACTTCCAAGAGAAGAAAAATGCTATGTTTAAACAGCAAAAAAAACACAATACAACTAGTACACGACAAAGATATGTATATACCTTAAATCTATATACAAATTTATTCGTTTCAGCAATGATGAATACAGCAATGATAGATCATGGAATATTTTTAGTGTGTTGTAATAATACAATTCAATAAGTTAAATTTACTTTACATATAAACAATTCACGAATCCATGGCATGCAGGATTAGGTAGCTGATATTGCCAATTCTGCAGAAAAGGGTAAAATAATTGCAGTTCTTGGTTGTGAAATTGTGACTTTGTTTATTTTTGCCTAAATAACAAAAAAAACGTTCTTTAAAAATTTACAAAACAGGAATCTTGTAATAAAAGTATAAATTTTATAACGACCCTAAGTTGTATATAAACCTAAAAGCTCCGATTGAAAAATTTCTGGAACAGTTTTAGGTTTAAATTTTGATGTGAAAATCATTACGGTATTATTATTTTAATTTTTAGTTATTGAGGCTATTATTATTTCTACTTAGCCAAAGTATTGTATGTCATATTTTGTAAGGAATAATGTGTTTTTTATTTTTTTTATAATATTCTAAAATATGAGAGATATAATTGATTTACGCAATTTTTCTAATTATATTAACCCTGAAGACGAAATCATTTTTTTATGATTCATTGTTTTCCTTACTCATTATTTAAATGTCAGATTAAGAAACAGTAAAAGAAAAAGCAACATTTATGTGCTCTTAGAGGGTTTGAAATTACATCCGATTTATAATGTTTAATTATTAGAAATCCTGCTTCGATATTTAAATAAAAATAATACAAACAATTGAATACCTTTAATATTTGATATTATAAACCAATTTGTAATGCTTTTTGTTATTGCGTGATAGGAAAACGTTTTAATAATTTTGATAAGGTGTTATTTAATTGCGTCTCCGATAGCATGCGTGACGATAATGATTCGGTAGTAAATGCAAGACTTATTAAATGCGAGGTAATTTGGAGGAAAATGCTAATGCCACGGAAAACAATGGTTAAAATAGAATAATACTAGTAGAGAAGTAACTAACATTCTTATCTATCTTCTGGTATTGCAGCCAATACCAGAAGATATAGTACAATGATAGGATACGATGAAAAATTGAATTAATGAGTACAATGGACAATGGAACGAATGCAAGTTGATAGAGTGCACGGAGGTTGATAGTTTCAGACAATTTGTACTGAGAATTGCGTTTCTAAAAAATTAAAACTTTGTGGCAGGTTTGTTTGGCTACATTAAGACTGGGCTGCGGCTATGGCTGGTCCGGGATAAGTTCACGTGGTATCCACGCATCGTATTTAAAACTATTTCCCAAGCAATGTAAATGATCATCTATAGCTCCGTTTGGGCACCCGAGCTCAGTTCCTAGCAGCGTGTGATTTGTCGTCTATCTTCTCCAATTAACAATTTCAACCTATTGTGCTATTCAATTCCATTCGTACATAGCGCGGTTGATCACTCAGGGAATAATCCGGCTGCAAAACCGCTGGAAGCATCGTTTTGCAGTAGCTTTATTTTATCATGTTGCAAATGGTGGCCAGGGTCTGTTGGTAGAATTGGTAGGTGATGACAAGAACTCCTTAATAGTGAAAATTAGTCTCATCGACTTCGAAACTGTTTAACTTCTCTCACGAGTCATTTGGTCACAAGCAGAAACCAGGAGATAGATTCAGCTGGTGATGACAGATGCTTCTTAATGACGAAATGTAGGTTGACTTTTTGCTCTTTTAATTGGGGTGACGAGTTCTTACATTACAAGCAGTGTTCAGAGTTTGACGATGGTGCGGAAAATGGTGATAGCAATGGCATTGCAGTGAGAAGTAATGGTTCATATAATTAACAGTATATTTTTACTTAATTAGGCTGACCCCAAAACAGCGTGACGTATTTGTATAACCTTATGTATTTATTTATATATGCACGGGTGCGTGGAAGCGTGAAGGTAAATATAAATACTTTCACTTCATTAAACTTGCAAATACCTGTCTCGATTTCAGTAAATCGGATATTATTACACTCTTCGTAATTATATGCCTAAAATAGATTTGATGGGCTTTAAAAATGGAAAAATAAAAAAAAATTGAGTAAAAATTTTAAGAAAAAATACGAGTTTAATTAAAAATTTTGCGGTAAGATATTGTTTCAGAACGTAGGTAAATATGAAATATATTGTTACGGTTAGAGATTTTTTATCAATAAAAGTATGAGTATTTAGTTGAAACCTCCGTATTAAAATATCGTTTCCAAACATGAACAAATTTGTAAAATATTACTACACTCGAAGATTTTTGAAGCCGAAAATTATGTTTATACACAGATACATTCATACACAGATATATCAACGCCGCCACATTCGTCTTGGGTACCGACTTCAAAAATCTCTAACAGTAGCAATATTTTATATTTTTTTTCATATTTAGAAATAATGTTTTGCTTCAATAATTCTTACTAAATATCCATATCTAATAAAAGTAATATTTTGAAAATTTATTTAAGTTTGGACACGTGACTTCACCGCAAAATTACCAATTAATAATCATATTTTAGTATTTTGCACTTTTCGGTGCGTTTTTTATTAAATTTTTATTTGAAATCACATTACCTATGATTAAATGATAGCCACATAATGAGGTCGTTAATTGTCAAACATCTCTGCGTTAAAAAAAATTAATCTATAAGACGGCCAACGCATTACCTCAAATAATTTTCTACTACATTTGAAAAGATGTCCCCACACACAATTGTAGTATATAATAACCGGGGCATTGATATCCATAAAAGGCTGTATATTCTCAAAGAATAATTAGCTTTAAATCTAACAAAGTGGGTACAAGACAGATACGAGATTAGCGGAATCCAAACAAGGGCCAATTTTAACATGTCATATACGCCAAAATATTGTTATAATAAGCTTAGTAGCATAATTTGCTACATTTCCAAAATTTTCCCAAAGTTCCATCGCTAATCGTGAAACCTTTCAAAAAATATTAAAACTAATATTTTTTGAATAGTAAATTTTAAAATAAGTGTAAAACTAAAAGTTTTCAATTGATTGGTGGCCACGAAAAATCATTTTTTTTAAAAACAATGTGTCCCTAATAAAAATGAAGTACGAGCACACATCCACTGACTCTACCACCGTTTGAAACACTGAATATGTTGACGTGATTGCCCATATTATAAGAATTATAATGAGGAAAATTATGGGTCTATAAAGTTTAAATTCCCAGTAAAAATTATGTGTTTCCACTTGTCCCTGTTACAACAAACCCCTAGTTCCCCACTTCTGTTAAGATGTAAACTATTAATTTCAACGAGCAGAAATGTTGATATCACATAAAAGTAGAACGGCATAATTTCTGTCGTGCTTTCTTTACGGATAAGATAATATAAGAAAGGCAAAAGCTCGAGTAAGTATACTGTTGTATTGGAAGATTTTTCAAGTCAAACGTGGCAATTGACATAATCGAGACGTAACCGAGATGACACCACTAATTACAATTTTGATTTTCATCTAAAGTACATATTACGACGCAAGAAGAAATCTAAAAAATGGGTTATACCGATAGAACTTCGTTTTTTTCTAACGAGGAGCCATGTCAGTTATGGTGTTACTCAAATGTTTTTATAGCGAGAAGTAAATTTATGTTTATACCCGGATCTTAGATGAGAAGATGGACTATCTTTCATAAATATGTAATCGTAAAATAAATAAGCAAAATAATGGGCATTATCCAAAAGTGACTGACGTAAATATCTCGTTGTTTTTAATGTCGATATACCGAATTAGGTGATAAGCACAAGACAAAACTTTTGTTTTTTTTAAATATATCAAGTTCAAAACCTTGAGAATCCATACAGAATGGTTCACTCAATAAAAGTATAGTAATTCAAGAGCAACTTATTATTGATGAAGATATTAATCTTATCTAAAAGCTCAGATTAATTTTATAATATTACGTGTGGAATGCTAATGGATCGCACTTAGTACTGTGGTAGTGGTTGGCGATCGTTACTTTAGTCAACGCTCATAGTTCACTGCATAAGTTAATTAAGAGCATACTGGGAGTTTTAAACTATCAGCTTTTTTGCTATGAAATGAAAATTCTGTTTCAGCATTTTTGAAACTTTAGTTTAGCTGGAAAATCTTGGTTTCGCTTTGTTGAGCATAGTGGGAAGCGATCGAAATTTTATGTTTATCATGAAGAGCTCTCTTAATTTGAGATGAATTATGATGTGTCAGGTTCAGTTTTCTTCTTTAATATTATTTATACTTAATATATTTGATTTTTAATGTTACTTATATTTTAATATTATTTGTCGTAAGGAAGGAATAGTTCTGAGCTATTCTACTAAGGTCAAAGTGAATTCTATTTTATTTTAAGACATTATGTGTTACGACTATTTTAGGTGACTAAAAATTTAACAAATAATGCTAAGCTCTGCACCCATTTCAAACATGCTTAGTGTGATTTGCAACTACGAAGAAAATGTGGAAATTAAAAATTAATTAAAATCAATTACTTCCATAATGTGCATGCACATCATTGTCTATGTTATTATTCTTACATTGATTTATTTTTATTACAGCAATCTGTGTGTTTTATGTGAAGGTTATATTGATACCTTGATTGTAGGTAATAATCCAAAATTAACTTTTTAGTCTTAAATAATTTTTTATAAGATACCTCAACAAACGAATGCTCATTAGTGATCCCTGTCTATGAAGTAAGTGAAATTTGAAAATCTGTTTCTTATATTTATAAGTATTGGAAAACTTTGTTTGCTTTTTAAACCTATCTTTTGTGCAAATAGTTTTGCCACCTTACGTAAAAATTCCATTAGGTATCAACTTCTAGTAAAATTCAATCAGTTATAATGATAAGTATTGATAGCTTTGAATTCTATAGGTTATTATACTTAATACCTTTAGAACCCCACTTTGATGGCGAACTGCCTCCCGTTAGCATATCAATATCGAATATCTACGTTACGAGAGTTAGTTCGAGGGGTACATGACTTTTCAACTACTTCGAACGGAGCGACAAAAAGAATTGCAAAATCGTGGTTGTTTTGAAACGTCCTGAAACTAGTAATTATTATACGCAGATAAGTTCCTCTGCCCATTTGATTTTGCAAATAATACATGTGTTTGCAAAAGAGGAGAGTAACGACAAATATACCAGAATGTAAAAGCTGCAGTGGAAAATATCATATTTTTCTCCCGCATCGAGATATCCCAGAGGACAGTGTTGTTCTTGCTTCGTATTTTTATCGCATGCATTCACAAATTCTTTACTACCATTTTTTTCGTTATTGTCGTTTTTCACAATTTGCCGATAATGGGATTAATTTTTTTGTAAATATTTTTTTAATTTGTGAAATGGGTAATTCTGTGTACACTGCGGAACATCGGCAACGAATAGTAATTAAATTTGTGAATATGTTGACATGGTATGTTTTGTGGCTATCTTCTTTCTTAAATCTGCACAGGAAAGTGTATTTTGGATTTAATAATATTTTATGTGATCATTTTTATTTGCGTTCAATCTAAAATATTTGACTGTTAAAATAATTAGCCATCCCATCAGCCTAAAATGTTCTGGTTATTGCTAAGAGTTTTACAAGTTCATAGCGTACATTCCGTTCTATGTTTTAGGTCAGTAATCATAGTAAAGTATGCGAGTGAACTAGTAGCAGCTCATGTTAAAGTTAGATTTAAAATTATTAATTAATGGAATGACATACTTGTTATTGACTTTTTATTTCTGTGCATACTAGCATCATGTACATATGTACGTAAAATAGGAAAATTAGGAAAACAGATTTATTTGCCGTGAATAACTAAAAGGTCGCGATGCGAAATCGAGACCATAAAAGCGCACGACAAAACCTCATATTTCTCTTGGCGCATCGCGACGTCCTGCAGGACTCCCTGGCTCTTTCCGCCGCGCATTCATTATCTTCATTTTTCTTGTTGCTTTTTGCATTTAATTTTGTACTACTTTAATATTTACAGTATTCACATTTAATTATTACCGTTCCCTTTACGTATTTATGTTTTTTTTGGTTTTTCAGAGTAGTCTGCAAGAAATAAAATGAATTGAAATCAATTATTTTTCGACATTTAAATATTAGGTTTGTTATCATGGCACAACAAACAAAATATTTATTTTTATTTATGTAAACAGTGTTATATAATTTTTTTAAAATTTAATATATTTCTGTCTATTTAAACTCGATTATTGAAATTAGATATTTTTTGCAGAACCCCTATATTTATGTTGTATTTATGTTATTTTTACCTTTATATGTTATTTGAATTTATATCTGCAGCAGTTTCGACAGATACTATTTTTCCAATACCCATGATGCTGAGGCTAGGAATTAAAGTCGAATAACAGATACACTTCATTTTGTTATCCAGAAAGATTCTTTAGATATGTTTTTGTTATGGATGTACCTCTTTTTTCGAATAAATATTCATATGTTCTAATTTTATTATTGTATCTATTTTCCTATTACAAAAAGTAATTCCGTTTTCCAGTACGTATATTTGTCAACAAATACAATGAAAGTCAAAACTAGAAGAAATAAATTAATAAGGTTTTGTTCACTTTTGACCTATGTTTGGATTCATTCATAATTTTAAATACATTTTAAAACAGGTAATGTATATTTTCCATTATTGCGAGTCAATCTAATTATACAATTTTATTATAAAAAACTCGATTACTTCGAGGATATCCAAAACGAAGTTACTTTTACATACTGATGTGTGCTTGCATATTAATATGTTATATACAAGTTGTATGTAGAAATAAATTTACATAACTACTATAAATAAGCGATAAAACTTGCAAAATTATTTCAAATTTATTATTCGATAATAAATAAAGAGAACGGTACAGATTGGTAAGGTTTAGAGTTGATTGATAAATGTAATATTTAGATGTTAAATTATCCAAACAATTTATACATCTGAGGTTTTCGCAAAATATTTTACATTAAAGTGTACATAGTTTTATACAAAGCGAATTGTAGTTAAATAAAAAACAGGGCGTCAAGGTGGACAACATCAAGTTAGACTGCTGATTCAAGTGTCACAAAAACGAATAGTTTAACACTTCATTGATTAATTGCTTTAAGCTGATTATTAACTTTCCATTCGACTTAAATCAATAAAAGGTCTCGATTTCATGATAACATAAAAATGCATTTAGAAAAAGTTTTTACGAAATCTGATACAATTAAAAAGTAAAAAAGACTCAAAAAAAAAAGAGTGAAAAGAGTCTGACAATTGCTCTCGATGAGTTACATAATGCGAACAAATTCGTGAGACGAATTTATTTGTTGTCGATCTAATATTATTCAATCTTACTTGAAGTTTTAAGAGTTTGCTATATTTAAGTCCAAGTTGTACCAAGTTATTAATTTATTCCGTACAGTTATTAATTTTATTTCAAATTTGAAGAAATTTTTTTCGAATTCTTTTGATTCTATGTTCCTTGATATTTTCTTTTGTGGTCTTTCCATTCATTTGTTATTCGTTTTAAAATTTTTGCTACATTTTTATATTTGCCTGTTACGGTTTAAACTTTTTTCGTCGCATATTTCCGTTGTTATATTTCTCAACACTTAGGAATGAAGTTGTGGAGAAATTCTATTGAATATAAAATTAAGCTTATAAAATAAAGATATACTATTTAAGCACTGTGCGTGCAGTGGTGTAAATTCATATTAAGCATGCAGCAGTGTGCGGTTGGCCCGAAGGTCTATCTATGTATGCAGGGATGAATTGTAGCAAGATATCAGGTATTTATATACATACGAGTATGTAAACATAAAATTATTATATAAGGATCATATAATTGTTTAATACGTATATATTTACGTATATATATATATATATATATATATATATATATATATATATATATATTTATGTACATGTACAGATTTTTGTTATTTTTCATGGAAAAAGGGATTATTTACTTGTTAACACTATCTTAGTGACAATAGCAAGCGACAGCTTCTTTAATCGTTTGGAATTACTCAAAATTACTGGTACGTTTTTACTGTGAACACCCTTAAAGCATTAAATAAATCTTTTGCGTACGAGTGATGCATGGCATGCTGGTTACATGGGCGTTTAGCGTTATATCAAATTATATCTCTTGTTATGCTGGGCGTTGTTTGCTAGACATGTTCATTGTGTTAGTTGTCACGTTATTTTGGTGCATCCGCGCTAGACAGAATCATGACAAACTTTTTTTTCTTGCGATGTCTTGTGACCTACCATTGGACGAATATGTTATTTTTGTCGAACATTTTCCTGTTTTCCTATTTCTATTTCTTGTATTTGTTCATTACTGTGATTAACTATTTACTGTCGTTGAAAATCCCCGTTTATCACTGTGTACACGTTCATCGATATTGGGAATTCCGAAATCAACTTTACAGGTAATAGTGCGAAAAAAGCTCAAGTTCTATCCATATAAAATTCAAATTTTTCAAGATTTACACGATTCTGACTTTGAATTAAGAAAAACTTACGCGGAGGTGATGTTGTTGAGATTTCGTACTGCTACCCGGATGGGCAACATATTCTTTAGTGACGAAGCTCACTTTCACATTGGATGATATGTGAATAAGCAGAAATTTCGTTACTGGGATGTCCACAACCCAAGACAAATGCATCAAGAGCCTTTACGTAAGCCTAAAGTAATATTCTTGTGTGCCATGTCTGCATCTGCAATCATAGGGCCTTATTTCTTTGAAAATCAACGTGGCCAAACTGTAACTGTGAATTCGGAGAGACATGCCCAGATGTTAAATGACTTTTTCAGAGTAGAAAGACAGAATAGTCCATCCTTCAACCAAAACACATGGTTCCAGCAGGACGGGGTCACAGCTCACACTGCTAATGTGTTCATGAATGCAGTGCGGCAGTTATTTCCAGAAAAAAACATATCCCGAAAAGGTACCGTACCGTGGCCACCTAGGTCACCCGATTTAAACCCATGTAACTTTTTCTTATGGAGATACTTAAAATCCGTTGTTTACAAAACAAATCCGAGCACTGTGACACAACTTAAAGAAACTATTCGAGCCGAAGTCAGTAGGATACCCCAGTCGCTCTGCAAACGCGTTTTTGAAAACATGCGTGCTAGATTCGAAGAGTGTGTCAGACTCGATGGCCGCCATTTAAAAAACGTGGTTTTTAAAAAACAAAATCCGCATTTGTTGTTATGAAGTTAAAATAAACCTACTTTGTATTAGAGGTGTAGTTTTTTTTTACAATTTTTCAAACATTGAAATCTGCCACTGGACAGCCTGTATATAGGAGCCCGTAATAGGTTTCCGAAAATCTTTGCTCTATGTTACTCCATACATTCGGTATATCTTAATTTCTATACTTTTGTGATGCTGATCGTCATGAAATATGTAGAAGGCAATTCTTTTGAGTATACATTACAAAAATGACCGAGCGACTACAATAAGGATGTTAGTAATGCATAATAATATGATAACAATTTCGTGACGAGTGGCTTAGTCAAAGGTCTTGCTTACATTTAATTATATAAACAAACAAAACTATCGTAATTCCCACTCACCCTCTAACTACTTTCTATGTTCTTTGTAGAAAATAAATCAGGAGTGCCAACTAAAGAAGAAAGAAACTGTAATTTATAAGTGTCAAAATACAACTGTAATAAAGTTTTACTCCGATTCGGAATTATACATTTTTAACACAATCGGTTTTTCTACAGTAATTTTTTTTCAATTGATATGTACAGATTAGTATGCAAATTATGTGTATTATATTGATTCATTTAGTAACATAATGCACATCACTTTTAATTTCTAACAATCTTAAACTTTGAAAAATGTACCGATAGTAGCACCACACAAATAATCACATCATTCGAAAACTTCAAACTTTTAAATATTCGGAACACCTTTCATTAGTGAATAAAGTTAGATGTGTAATGATGTCTAAATATTTAAGTTTATTTGAATACATTTTTTTTCAATTACTTACAAGTATTTACAAATAATATTATTTTTCAACATCTAAATATATTGTCTGCTATATATTTTACAAACGTAAAAAGTTTGGAATATTTAGAAAATGACAAAATCTATAGTTTTTCTTTAAACTATAAGCGGGCTGCTGTTATTTTCATAATTTTACGTTAAGTAGTTTTGAAAATGATGCGTGGGAGGAGGGAGTGGTTACTGTATACATTTCAGCATATCTCTGGAATTACGCTATTTATTAATATTATTTTTGGGATTCTTATAACTACCGATTATTGGACAATTATAAAAACTCGAGAAATGCCACATGAAATGCGCTTGATAAATAAAAAAAAATATACAACAAAAATAAATAAAACATACAACACACACAATGAAACTCTTGAACTTATGAAGTCAGGAGTGACGTAATTAAAAGCGACATATGATAAGGAAAAACTGATTTTCACTCTGTTAATTACGTCTACGTCGAATATAAGTAACAATAAATGATTATTAATAATGAGTATCAAATTAAGCAAGATGAATACATAGTAAATCAAGTTATTTGATTTATACCTGTGAAATATATATTTGGTATTTATATAGCGGAAAATAATATAAATATTTTATTAATAGGTTAACAGAAATATAATGTAAATAGTACTCTCTTAATCGTTATTCTATGTGTACTTAGTAGGTTTATTTTCTAGCACGGATACTATTGCGATAGCGAATTTGGAAGTAAAGGTATTAGTGTTATTTTCTCTAAAATGGTTGTTGTCCATAAAGATGCGACCTAACTGGTAAAACCTCCAAAAACGTCCAAAAATTAAAAGGGATTTTGGCAATGATATTCATCCATTTGATCCATTTGCAATACAAAAATTAGAAAATATTTTTTTAAAATACTATATTAGTGTCATTAAACTTTTCAAATGAATATTTGTTAGTGTTAACTATTGATGTATAGGCAAGCTAATAAGATAACGTTATATGGCAACAGAAAATACCAAACTTTTTCTGAGAAAACACTATTTACCGATAAACTGATGGAGGGATACATCAGCGATCTCTGAAGAGTTCCGATTATTTGGTATCTTTTGAGGTACCCTAAAGCTATACAATAATAATTGAAATAATTAATTCTATCATCTCTTCAGCAATTATGGAATCAGTTCTAACAGAGCTTGATATAATAAACCACAGTGGACATGAATACTATTATGTACCACGATTGCACTTAGTGCAAATTACATGATATTTACATAAACCGTGATTTCTATTGCTTTGATAAGGCCATAGCAAAAATAGCTATTATAAAATTCATTGATTCCTTCAATTAGATCTTGTAGTTCACAATAAATTTATAGATAAAAAAGGTCCCGGTCGCATGTTAAAGGAACAGCATTATAGAAAAGATTTTTTATTAAATACTATTATAAATCCACTCCTAACGAATTACCAAAATAGAAATACAACCACGAGGTGGGTATGTGGGTATAAGAAGCGTATGTGAAGCTTTGGTATTTTGTTGGCTTTAATTTAGAAAGACGTGACCGTACCGGCTTGATATATATATATATATATATATATATATATATATATATATATATATATATATATATATATATATATATATATATATATATATATATATATATATATATATATGTATATATATATATATAATACGTTGATAATAAAACAACAGCGCTTGCAAAAAGTCCATTATTGTTCGGACCCTGTGTCAAAAGTTATTATAATTATACACTTAATAGATAAAACGGAAAGATAAGACCAATGGAAGTTTTATTTAAATCGTTAATCAGACAAATGAGCATTGTTGTATTTTTTTATTAAAGTCGGGTTATTTTACATAATAGTTTTTGAATTAGAAGGACGAAAGAGCAGACTGTGTCCCGCTACATTTTCTGTATACAGACATGTAGAACTCTTTAACCTGCCACAGTCAGCCAAAAAATTCACGTAAAACTTGAATAGTGTAAAAATTACTTTTCAAGTCCAATTAGCAAACCACCCATGATGAGGAATATTAACAATTTTCAAATGTAATGGTGTTTAGACTTGGACAAAACTACAATTTAAATGTAATAAGTTTTTGTTGAAAAAAATTTACATAGAAGGTAGGAAGGTGTTTAATATCACAGTATATATATATATATATATATATATATATATATATATATATATATGTATATATATATATATATATATATATATATATATATATATATATGTATATATATATATATATATATATATATATATATATATATATATATGTTACAACATACAGACTGAATGTAGATTGAAGAAATACCACATAAGAAACTTACCGCAAGATTTATCACACGATGTCTGTATCTTAAATATTTTTAAAATTTCGAAAACGCTTAAATTAGATTTATTGTTGCCACATATTTTAATATGAGATCCTCCAAAAACTTTTCTTTAGTAAAGCTAAGTGTTAATCAATTATGCCGGGTAAAAGAACCACTCGAGGTTGTTACTCCGATGGGTTGTAATACTTTCATCAATTTGTCTAATTTGTGTAAGTTGTAAACTAGCATCGCTAGGAATTATGTTAATCGGAGGCATTAAATACCAGTGCAATCATCTTTCTTTTTTTAAATTTTAGAAAAATGGTTTTAAATCTATGATACTGTGTTATTATCACTTTATATGGATCTGAACGGTCATATAGAAAAAATGCTTTGTCTCTAAGAGCAATGTAGTGAGTGGTAAAGAAATTTAAAAAAATCTTGGGGACATTGAAAAAAAAAATTGAAATATGTTCTTGTGAATTGTATAAATATTGTTTTATTCGGACACACTTAATTTGTATTAGATGCCCGTGGACTTCAAGTATTAGAGCTAGATTTTATATTAAAGATATCAATAGCAAAGTAGGTTTCATTGACAATACTTAATATCAAACTGACATTATATAATCAAAAGAGTCTGCCTTGAAATAAGTTTGACTAATAAATCAATAATGTTATAAAACGCCCAGAAGCGTTTTATTTACTGTATGTCGATATGTGTATGTGGTTAGTTGATCTATTCTGTTATGAGTTTAGTTATATTAAACTTTATGTAATTTGATGCTCTTCATGTGGTTATATAACGCACATATTGGTTATCAAACTTGCGAATTACGAAAATCCAAATTTTGCCTGTTAAGAGAGTTATTGCTTTACGTATGTAAGATTATACTAAAATCGAAAATTCAGCCCTTTGTATTCCGAACTTCCATGAAAAACGAAGTTTTAAGTCCTAGACGAAATAAGTTATAAGGTGTACGGTCGAGAAAGTAATTAATCCTACAATATGAATTCTTTCCGGATTCCTTTAAATATTATTTCACAAATATTCCTTCTAAATCAAACAGATATCAAGATGAAATCTGTTCAGCCGGGTTAAAAATATTATCGCATAGAACTAGTTATTTATAACGAGGGAGGGAGAGAGAGCTTGGGTATGTGTAGTTATTATATAAGTAATTTTTCATCGCGAGATATAGGTTGACGTTGAGATATTGAATGCGAGTTGCAAAAGGTCAAGTAAAAATAACAGTGTTAACTTTGAATATACTGGTAATTATAGCGGAGAAGATCGATCCCTTGAGTAGGGTTAAATAAATTTTAGGTCATAATTAGTAAATTAATCATAAATAATGTAGTAGTTTAGAAATAGACGTTGAAATCTGTTATTTTGGCAAAATATATATAATACGTAAATAAATATGATAAAGGGTAATACACTCACAGACTACTAATTCTCAAAAGTTTAATATAATACCCAAAGTAAAATAAAATAATATCCAATGTCAAACAAGTGAGACGGTGGTCGTTTTTCTTATCGTGTGCAACTTGCGATTCCAGGTTAATCAGGAGATTCCAGCAATCGTGAAATTGCTATTTACGTGGAAACTTTCGTTATCCATTTTATGGAAAACGGAAAAATTAAATTATGAGTATCTTTTATCAAGGGCTGATTTTGTCGTCACTGTGGTGTGTTGGGTTGATAGCAAGACATACGACCGTTGAGTGAGCACCGCACCGCGGGTTAGATTCCCGGTCGCTCATCAAGCGGAACTGGAGAAGTTCAAACTTTTGAGGCTCTGGGAACTATTTTGGATTATTATTACTGGGAACAACAACAACAAGGAGTAATTTTTTTAAAATTAAACTGTGATTTAATACATTGAAATTAGATTTATTTTCATTTTTTATTGTAGTGTATTATACCTTAAAGCGGTTACAAACAAATGAGTAATCTCATGGTTTTATTTTTTGGTTGATAAATATTGGTAAAATGATTCCCTAATGCAATACACTTTGTGGTAACACAATACACGGTTGTGGTAGTACATACACGGTTTGGTCTGAAAAATTAAGAAGAGATACCGGCTATTTCACTCTATATTCATAATTTCATGACATCAAATAATTGTTTATTGGTATATGTTAATATTGTAAACCTTGATAGGATATAATAGCGTCAGTTAAGCATATACATATGCATGGCAATAGAGTTCCTCCTTATACTTGGTGACTCCGTGTTGTCACATATATTTTTTACTAGATGTGTCCGCAATTTAGTTCACGTATGAACTTTTAAAATGTTATTAAATTAACTTTAAGATTATTACTTATAGCGCTATCTATTACAGTAATTGTAAAAGTAATTTTTTTATTATTTAAGTAAACTCTGTATAGTAATGTAAAATTAACATATATTTTTTGAAGGTGGATTTTAATAGCCATAGCCAACGTATTACCTAAGACTCAACAGCCAAAGTGTAAATATTCCAATCATAATATTTTTTGTATTCTGTTACTTTTGCTCTGAGTAATTTTTTCGTAAATTGAGAAGCCCTAAGTATTTTTTTCGTAATTAAACAAGACATAATTCGGTAACTTTGTTCAATACCTAGACAATAAACCATTTAAAAATCATATTTATGCAGCCTAATACTAAATTAACTATTTAATTATTATATAAATAACAGGTTAATAAATTGAGGAAGCAAAGTAATTTTATACCGAATAAATATAAAATGGAAAAATGTTATATTATATTTCTGCTTCTATGCATAGAATTTAGTGGCGATTGCGTAAACAAATAGACAAAAATTAAAAGAAAAACAATATTTTTGTGTTCTATTACTTTTGTTATGTCCTAGGAGGACAATTTTGTTCTAAACACCTTTAGTATGCAGACAGGCTAATTTTACAATTTCATTATATTTAAAAGCCACATAGCACCTAACAAACAAAATAAAGCCTGATACTAAATCTATAAAAGTAATTAAATTAGAAATATTGATAACGGGTAATAAATACATTGAAAAAGCTTATTTCGCATAGATACAATATTGAAAAATTTGTTTGCAAAACACGATCAACAACGAAGTCTCTCCTCATGTATCTACCCGCATTCAGATTGTTTACACTATACACTTGTGTAATTAATACGCGTCAGGTGTGGTTTTTACTGTATTAAAACATGGTAAACTGTTATTTTGAATATTGAAGTCGGATATCCTCTGATTGAGTGAATCGATTTCGATGAAATAAAAACTATATGTTACATGAAGTCAATCCCTCGGATTTAATAAGGAAACAAAATACATTTGAATTAAGCTAGTAGTTTTTAGTAGAATGTTCAACCAAACATACAAGTAGTTTTTAATAGTATGTTCAACATAACACGCAAGCAAATTTCCCAAAACAACGTTATTTGTTCTCATACTTTTATTTTCTGTTCCCAAAGGATTTTTCCAAATATTTTATTTTTTACATTGCAAGTTAGTTTTAATGTCAAAGAAACTTTGCGTACTGAGGAAAAATTGGTGGTATAATTTAAAAATAATTGTCATATCGAAATATTGGCGTAAGGTTTGGAAATTGTTAAGTTGTTTTAATATTCACAGAATCTAATATGTGGTGTAAAAAGAAAAAGCCTGTGTCTCACAGTAGGTGGTTTCGGATTGACATACGGCTGTGATATATTTTGCATACATAGAATGTAACTATCTGTTAGCGAGCCATTTCAACCATTTGTGCAATAATCATGCATACGCCAGGAAATTGTTCCTTTTTTTTGTAAGTAGTTTAGGTTATAAAATAATTAAAATTTAAAATTGTTTTTTTTAATCATAGTTACGCAGTCTATAGAAATAGCGTAATTTACCAGTTTGGTGTGACATACCGTCATATGTCGCTACATATTGTCAAATATCACGATGACAGATGAATTATTTTTAGAAACGTGTAACGTATTGTCAAATATCATGACAGCTGAATTATTTTTTAACTGTTGGGAAAAACGTAAAATAAAGTGTAGTGTTCCACAAGACTAATGAGAATTTTAGCAAAGGAAGAAATTTATGATAGTTCCGTCATAATTTTGCACGATCAATGACGATTTCACTTCGTTGAAAGTGTGAAATCTAAATTATTTTTACCTGCGGGACTAAGTTATTTCAACTGCTCTTGGCCGCAATATGGCCGCCCGGATATGAACTGTTTAGGTTTCCGTCATTTTACCGAACTTTCATTTAACAGTTATATTATTTCAATGATTGTTTATAAAATTCTATTCAGTATTAATAAATTGTCATATCAACGGAATTATGTCATTAGTTAGTTTCTTTATGTTATTATTCAATCAAAACAAAATGGAAAAGCCTGTAGTAATTTTAATAAACAAATTTCATTATTGTTGAATGGTTTTAATTAATAATTTTCAACCATAATAAAATATAATTCGCTGGTAGTTAAGTACAATAAAAGCATTAATTCGTGTCAACCTTATAGAATATTACCACTAACTTGAATGTACCTGATAATGATTTTAGGTATAAACTTTTATGAAGAATATACTAATATCATTATGAGTGTGTGAGAAATCATATCGATCTATATGAATGATGGCACATACCTGTATGATGGCACATACCTGTATGATGGCACATACCTATAATAAAAAATATATATTGCGGGAAACGAAAACTGGAAAGGGCGCATTGCACTTTTTTCAATTACACAATTCTACAATAAAGTTTCACTTTATAGTGTGAGGTAATACTATCACTATATACGGTATGGTAAATCTAATCAGTATATAGTGTATAGCAAATAAAAATTTGATGCTTGTCATCTATATTTATCTAAAACAATCATTGAATAATTACAAATTACGAATACGAAACAATTTCAAATAGCTACAGGCTAGAGAATAAAATTTATCAGCGATTCAAATACGGTCGAGCAGCGCGTCACCAATAAATATACTTCTGTCGGGAATGTGTTTGCGTTTTGCTAATTCGTCAAAAGTCACTCCGTAGTCGTGTTAAGTAAAATTTTTCTCCGCGAGCTTTTCACGGTAATATGGATCGGGAGCTTTCCAAACTTAAATTGATTGCAAATTTTAGATTCACTCGGTAGAACCCATAAGTTCTGCAATATTCAACTTTAACCGTGTCCCTTTCAGAGCAATTTGTTGGAAAACTTGTTCATGTCTTGATATCTTAACATTATTTGCAAAGGCTTTGTTTAATTCTACTAAAAGCTCTACTGTGTATATCTGCTATATCTATTTATTGCCTGTAGAGGGGAACATCAGAGTTAACGTTACTTCGGATAACGTTTTTTGCAAAATCAGTTTAATTTTTTTTAAGAACCCAACTTGCTATTACAAACGACTTAGACCAATAACGCGAGTTTTTATATTATATGATAAACATGTACTCCTTATTCTTAGTACATATGTCTTATTAAGTTATCGAGGGGATTCTTAATAACATATATGAGTCCTTAAATTACTCACTATTTTTATAGAATTGACATAAATTATCCAAAAATTAGGGAATTAAATATTGCTAAATTTGGAGAAAACCGATAATGCAGTAAATTGTGGACATCCAAAAATTCGTCAGGGACATAACATTTGTTTGCTTTATTGTATATATTTTCGTGATATAAACAGGTAAACTTTCAAAATGGGTTGTATATTTTACGAAGGTGCTGACGCAATAATGAAGCATGAATACAAAAAAAACATCCCTACATAAAATAATGTCATTAAAATTTAGCAGACTATATTAGACTTATATTAATATTGTAAAGGAATAGAAATGAAAAAATAAACTTGTACTGCACGAATACCAATAAAATATGAGATAGTTTTAAGAAAATGTTTTTATTTCTGTGCACATATTCAACTTTTTCTGAAAATTTAGGGAAATTACTGAATTATGAATTGCTTAACCAACGAAGTACAATAGTAACTGGAACGATATTAATACAATTCGATAGCTTTGCATCTGTTGCGTTAAAATATTAAAAAAAATATTTTAATCCTATTGAATAAATGGTATTTTGAATGTATTTAATGCACATTATTCTTCATACATTAATTATGTATTCAACCATATCAGTGATGTAATGAAAAAACAAGTTAGTTTACATATCAGTTAATTGCTAAAGATACTCCAACAGACATATTAACATTGTAATATCGTGTATTTAAAAACTTGTTAACAAACTATTGTGAATATTATATCTATAGCTCGTATCTTATGTCAAATTTATTTCATTTTATATTATCCTTCATCCAGTGTGATTGATTAACGCCTTCATTTTATTATTGCGAAAAGTTACGAGTAAAACTGCCAAAGGAGAGCAAAGTAAGCATATTTTCAAGTCGTACATATGTGTAAACTTAACATATTTAGGTAATTTATATTTCTGTCTCTATTCCTAATTATTTATCTTCACAAAATACTTAGTCAAAATAATGAGTTATAATTAAATATATAACATTAAAATTACCTATATACTAGCAAAAGGTAGCAGTATTATTTTCGTAGGTCCTAATATATATTGAATAGAAACTGTTTACTTATCAGCAGTAGGGAAAATCCCTTATAATCATTTCCAATGTGGTGTGCCATGAAAGTGAGGTGAAGAATTATTTTAACATTGCTGAGCAAATACTTTTTCCGTTTACATATTCGATTACCAAAACGAATTTAAGGTTAAACTATTTTTCTCTCTCTGTATTATTGTCTATACAGATTAAATTAAATGGATTAAACTCGAAAATCACTAAAGCTATGGACGTGTATTTTACATAGATTGTGCATTATACACTGTGTCCAACTTTGTTCCGTCGTAATAACCTCGAAGGATTTCCAAGTCAAGATAATGGTTTTATTGGATTTCGTGAGGCATATATACATCCTCTTACTTTTTGAGGTTGTGATAGATATACACAGGATTGTGTAGCACAAAATTGTGTACCTAACAGGTTAAATATATATTCAGATACAGTTGAATCTTCTGTATGGATCTGAACACTTACTTTACTTTTGTGATTAGTACTTAATATAGATTTTTACATGATATCTACATTTTTTATTATGTTCCGTAAGGTGCAATATCAACTGAAAAACTAATTCTAACCATCTATGGTGCAGTAGCAGAATCTTTGGTTGTCAAAATCTTTTGCGATGGAATTTCTTATGCGGAATCTATGGCGTAGTAACAAATCCCTTGATTAATTCCATATTTTGGAACTTTATTTTAATTTTTGTTAATAATCAGCCTAGTAAGCAAAAGTTCGCATGTAGTGCAAAAGTAAGGATATTGCTAGTTTTAAATAAAATATGAACCGTGCCAGACAATAAAAATCGTTCTATTGATGGATTTGAGCTTTTCACTACTGAAATTTATTTTAGTTATTTTGTACTGCTAAATAAAATGTTGATGTAAATATCCGTATCATTATTTCCAGTTAAAAAACTAATATATTGTTCACTTTAAAAATATAGATCACATTTTTAATACACAATAGCTGGTAAGATTATATTTATTAATTATATGCCAAAATGAATCTCGTAAACTAAGTGATTAATGTAACAAGACAAATATTAAAGTAGTAATTCAACGCCCATCATTAATGTTTTAAACAAGCAAATCATAATCCAATAATTATTTAATACTTACGTAGACTTAATACTTCTAAAACAATTGCCTAAAAATCTTGGGTGAGATAGATTATTGATTGTTATTAAGAATAGTACCAATTTCGGTAAGGTCAAAAAAAATTATGAAATAATTAAAAATAGTGTCTACTAGATCACAAAATTTTGCTAGAGATAAATAACAAAAAAATAGACAACGAGAAATCAGGACAACAAATTCACGGCGGAAAGAGCGAAAAGGTCATGCGGAATAGTCGGAGAGAAATATGAGGTTTGTCGCTGCACTGTCTGGCGGGGCGCTGCATCATGATCTCCTGGTTATTTATGGTCGACAAATATCTCTATTGTTCCGTTGCTTTTTTACGTATATGTGCTTGCATAAATATGTACAATGAAGCTATTTTAGGAATAAACAAAAGTATAGCATGAGTTGGTGTATGCAAGTCCAATAAATATGCACTGCATGCAATTATTGGATAATAAATTTATTTAAATAGAAAGGGCTTAAGTGTTCCTCGAAAATTGTGGAACTTAGAAGGCGATAGTTACAAGAAGTGTATTCCATAATATTTTTTTACGCGCTAATACCAAGTAAGGCTTAAATAATTACATTGTAAAACGATGTACTCTTGTATTAATTCAAGCAACAGCTTTGAAAAATATTTATGATCAGCGGCTAAAGCTGGATTTTATAGAAACTGTGATCTATTAGTAACTGTAAGAAAATGTGTCATCAGCTCAACCTGAAATGAAAACTCGATGATGGATTCTTTTCCGCTGTTAGTAGGTCAGCGCATGGCATGATATATTACATATTTTTAAATAAAAAGAACATATCAGCGCCAGTAAGTGTCGGCTAACTTTGCAAGTTAGATTCCGATAAATAAAAAATTGAATATCAAAGGAGAATGTTGCAATTATACCACAAGGTCACAGATTGCCTCCGCCATCCGTCAAAAGAGCTGGGCTAAGTTATAGTTCCACAGTTGGCGAACTTATCATATATTCCGTTCCTTCAAAAACTTTTTATGTAGGCTGTGTTTCTATTCAATATTAATTGCAATCACTGCACTGCAGCTCCGTTAAATAAATCGAAAGCATATGAACATCAACGACATTATTTATTGTAGATATTTTTACTCAAAAAATGTAGGTAATATAAATAAATTGTCATTTATGTGACTAATTGTCATAAATAAAATAAATTGTCATTTATAACGGTAAAAAAGATATTAAAAAGTTGTAATGAAACTTAACCATATTTCGTTGCGATGTAACGAAGCGCTCTGCAATTAAAGACAACCACAATTTAAATACACAGTGATAACAAGAATTTCTCTGCGAATCGTAATTTAAAAAATGTTAAAAGGAAAATTGTTTTTTTAGCACCTAAGTGATCACTGAAAATTCAGAGTTTGTTCTTAGTTAAAATGATCCTCAGTGGAGTAAGAGACTGCGGCCGATAACAGGAAAAAGGATATTTTTTCTCGTGACAAATCACTTTTCCACGTAGAAAAATAAAACTAAACTTTTGGATAAGATTGATTAATCCATCAATAATAACTTGCTTCACGATCAACGGCTCAAAGATCCGTCAATATTTTACCATTAGTTTTTCAAGCTTACCCTTAATATAGTAAATAAATATGTAATTTTATCGTAATGACCAAATAATTTCCTGCTTAAATATATTAAATATGAGTTCAAGAATGTAAACACAGTAAATTCAAGAAAAATTCAAATGCCTAAAATATACATTCAATAGACTTAAAACATGAATCATTCCCGATAAGATTCGTCTCCTATTTATAACCATATATCCAACTTCTAAATAAAAACTTACACTTATCCATTGCTATCTCCTATAAAAAGTCCCTTTTTATTTTTCAACAAAATTTTTCCAGTGCTTCAAAAATGAATTAACGACTATTCCACGTTATACTTGATACACATATGATATTTAGGTATATGTCATAAACTTCATATGTCCTCAACTTTGCTCTTGTAATAAAAGATGTAACATAAAAAAAGTAATCGATGAAAAATTGAAAAAAAATATGTTTAAAGTTAACATGTCTAAGGATAAAAGAAATATGTATTTTTCATATACCAAAAGACCAAAGTGCGCCTCAAAAATTTGGAATGAATTTTAACAATGCTATGATTCTTTTTAATTTAGGAACTACGTTAAGATACTGAAAAAATTACATGTTAAGGTTAAGATGTGTAAGGTTAATATGCTTAAGGGTAAAAGAAACAGTATTTTTCAAATATCAAAATATTTCAAAATACCAAAGTGAGTCATAAAAATGTATAATGAATTTTAACAATGCAATGAATTCCTTTTAATTTAGGAACTATATACACTTCGAGGAAATGTCACTTTATATTGTTAACAGTTTCGAAAAATTAGATTGAATAACTTCTCTATGATGGCTATTTAACTAAATAAAATCTTACACTGTAAGGCATCGAATGATGTCGTTTTTATCACAAAACGTCTTTATATCTCCTCTAAAGAGGCAGATAAAGACGTGAATTAAATGCAGTCTTTGAAAAAGCTGATGCAAAAGATACAACTAATTTAGGATGAAGACCGACGTGGTGTAGAAATAAGGCAACGATATTTTTTGGAATGTAAACAAGAAATTAGCGAGTCTGTCACACGCCGCCGTTGTCATGGTAACGTCATCGAGTGGCTTTTTTATCTGATTTGATTGATTAATTTTTTCGTTCTCCGATTTTAAAAAGTTACATCTAACTGAAAAAGCACTTTCGCATTATATTAAAATAATATATAACTTCGAAAATACTGAAATTTTACAAACAGTAAGTTTTTGTACATATCGTTGATCATTAATAGATTTTTCGCTACAGCTTTCTCCTAAGTTTATCTAATTGTAAGAAACATAAAATAAGCCTGAAAAAATAGAAATTTCGCCAAAACTGTGAAAACCTAAAATCACAATTAATTCATTGTGCTAAAATTGAATAAAATTCAAAATATAATAATATAAAACTCAATAGCTTCTGGAATAATGAAAAAGTTTGTATAAAGTTGAGTAGTACTAAATATACCTGATTACCAAAAATAGAGAAATAATGAAAGTTGTTAAAAGTTGCAACTAAGATATAGATTAGGACAATAAATCTCAAATAGAAAGAGGATAAGTTCTGCAAGATGTATAAGAAGATACTGCATTGTGACCTCTAATTATGCTTCATGTAAACGTAGGTGTAACTTAAAGAAATAAAAGAAGTGACAGTAAACATTTATGCACAAAATTTAATGAATACATTTAAAAATAAATACGAAACGCAATGTTATTTATAGAGTAATATAATAAAAATATCACAACACTATGAGTGATAATATAAGAATACATAAATTACCATTTTTAGAAATAAATTTAAGTTTAAAATTCAAATTTTGGTAACCAGCGACAATAAAGTGATGCCTTTAAACATACTTCCTTCTACAGAATCCTTCTTTTCGAGTAGTATGTTTTATGATTGTATAAATTTTTAAGCTAGACCGCTTTGTGCCAATGTACTTACTTCCTCACAAATAGTACCGAGATTCACATACTGTACGTAGCTATTTCTTAATTCATTTTGTCTTTTATCGAATCCAAACGTAAAACATAGCTTCGTTAGGTCACTCCTGGGTCAGGTCTTTACCATCATAATAAACCCAGTAATATTAAATTGTCACCTATAGAGAGTTTTGCACCTTTTATGTCTTTTTGTGATTTGTAAGTCTATACTTACGTACAGACTTACAAATCACAAAACAAAAGTGGTATTTGTTTTCACCGTAGTCACTGCTTCAAGCTTGTGTATACCTCTATATACTATTTATCTGCATACTAGTTACCGCATACTAGTTACCTCAGTTACTTCATGATTATATATATATATATATATATATATATATATATATATATATATATATATATATGTATATATTTGCTCTTCATTATTGGGGAATTTAATGGTATACCTTCATTGTCTATGGTCAGATCCCAAAATGAAAATAAGAATCATTTAAATTGGTTAATAAATGCCGGATATGTCAGGTAATATAAAGAAAAAAAGATAGAGCCGAATTGAGAAAGTCCTCCTTTTTGACCAAATGCAAATTGATAAAGTGCACGGATAAACAGCAGCAAGCTAACGAAAGTCCATCACGTTTAACATTGACGAGTTTTGTGTTAAAATTACCATATTTTTATGTTTAAGGTAGACTGAAGTAACCTTTTTCTTATGTGATGTCGCGATATGGTAGTTATATTGAGGACGCGGTAGTAATATTGGGGACAATAGCTATTTAGGTATAGTAAAATTGTCCAAAGAAATCATTACATAGCATGTACAGAAATTGTTACACTAATGGGCTCTGACCTAGTTACGTTGTGTTTTATTTAAAAAAAATATCTGTTCTTCTCGCAATAACAAGTACGCGATTATGTAATAAATTTTTCCTGTCTTGTTTACGGTTTGAAAACTGTATGTTTGATTCAGGTGGAACTTGGTATAAAAATAGCTTAGACCAAAACACTACCATTTTAAATTTGAAAGAAAAACAGACTGGTTTAAATGACTATTAGTCAAGAAAATCTAAATGTATAAACTTTTAGTTAACAGAACATCAAATCTGTTCTAATAATAAGTATATTATATTATTATATAAATACTTCATTTGTATTGTTAATGTCTTTATTAAATGCTAATAAGGTATAGTTTATAGAAAACAAAAGAAAATAAAATTAAATTTTAACGACACACAACTTTGAAATACTGATGATATATAAAATGCAGCAATCTAAAATTTGAGCGATCTTCTGTGATGTCTGAAATTTCCCTTTCATTCCACAATATTCCACGTAAATTTTGTTTTGATACCAATAGTGGGGTTATGGTGGTTGTATTTCTCTTCGTCGCCCATATCTCGCCTATCCATTTTGGACTCTTTAATTAAGCCTATTCAGCTATCTGCTTCTGTTTTGTGATATTATTAATCAATTTCAGCATTTTTGAAATTATATATGAAAGATTTTGTTTCGATGTATTGCGAGATGTTAGAATTAAATCGTGATTTAAAACTTTCCTTGATTTGCGTTTAAAATGAAGATAATATTATTTGGATTTTAAGGATTCCGCTCCTTTAATGGATAAAACCGAATACTTTCAAGATCACTCACGTGTCCGTGTGTCATTTCTTTCATAAATAGTGTGACGTGAAGATTTTAAATTTGACATAGTTATAAAGGATATTAACGCGCATATATCTTAGAACATATAAAAATATTCAATTGAAAATTTGGAGGGAGCAAATAAGGAACTCTGCAATTTCTTTTTTAAATTTCGTGTTTTTTACTGTATATTAATTGAAAGAAAAAATTATTAGGATTCAAAAACTATTTCTTTTTAATTTTTTTATATGATTGCTGAAGATATCCACCAACATTTTTTTCAAAAACTCTGCTATATAAACTTGAGTAATAAAGTTTATTTATCCACTTATATTTCAATATTTGAGGAGGTAAATAAACTATTCGAATTTGTTTTTTGTTAATTTTCTTATATTGCGTGGGATATTGTTTTGATAATTAATAAATTATTAATAGGGTTTTTAAGACGTCTTTTTATTAAAATGTTGGGTGACAAATAAGCGTGTCTTTCTGCTTCCGTAATTGACTTCTTCACCTTTGTTAGACTAATTTAATCACAAATATGGCAAAATTTGTTTCGGCTTTATTTACATTTTCCTAAAGACATTTCAAAACGAGTGCAATCTTTAACAATCAGTTAACGTAACAAAAATGATGTATAAACTTATCGCCACGAATAAGACAGTGTGAGTGTATTTCAAAAACTTTACGTGATAAAAATATATTACTTATAACTTGGGATAAGAGGGTATGAGAAATTAAATTCAATGTATACTTATTTTTTTAAAGTAGTAAATATTATTTTTTCATTAAATGTAAATAGACCCAGGCACGGTCGATGTCAAGGTTAGATCGAAGAACTGAGATGAGGTTGACATGATACTGATCTGCGGTTCGATGAATTTAGAGAAAAGACGTTCTGCGGACAATTCAAGACGAAAATACAAATTCCGGCACAAATGTGGCTATATTTTACTAAAATTTTCCATCTTGTTATAATTTATTTATAATCACTCGTTTACCTCTTCAAATGTACTGATAAGAATAAAATTTGATCCTTTAGAATCAACGGAATTCTGAAAATGAATTCCATATTTATATATGTTTATGAAAAAAATTATAAAAGCAAATAAATGGGCACCTAATTTTTTTTGCAACTACGGAAATTTTAGAAAAAAAGATATTATATATGCAAGGAAATGATCGGAAATATCTATTTGCTTAATAAAAATATTCGATTGGAATCGTAAGATTTGTTAACGTTATTTGGTTATATGTTGGGTTATTTATTTAAATATAAATATTTAAATAATATTAATTATTCATATTGCTGTTAAATTGTTCGAATTTGTTTTTTCTGACAAATTTTATAAAGTGCTGTGTCAAACATATCAATAACCGTTGGTAATATAGTGAATCTTCTCGAAAAGGCTACACGGTTTAGTGTTAGTCATTCTGCTGTTCAGAGGACCTGGCAAAGATTTCAAGAGAGCGAATAATTGAAAGAAATGATCAGGATCAGGAAGAAAATGGTGAACTGAGCATAAAGATGACCGATACATTAAAATTCTACTGTGTAGGTAGACTCTTGATCAAAAACATCAAAAACAATCGAAAAAGTAAGTAAGGTGTAAGTGTCAACCTATAAACAGTCAAGAGGAGATTTCTAGAAGTTGATACACGTAGTCGAAGATTGGGTAGGGTCTTAAATGACTCTGTGGGTACTGTTGTGCAAAGTCATGTTTTATCAACAATTGTGTGATATGGGCCAATGTATTTATCTTTACTTGGGGAAGAACGAAGTCACAATGCGCTCAGAAGACCTGAAAAACGTTAAGAAAACATAGGCTTCGAAGAGATTACACCTCACTGTGGTGGTATTGTCATGTTTTGGGCAGGCAGAACTTTGAAAATCGTGCAGTTAGTTTTTGTCTAAAATGGCTCTCTGAATGCCCATAGATACGTCAGGAAAATCCTAACTCCTCATTCACAATCAGCACTACCCGTAACTGGTGCTGCTGTTGTCTTCATGGACGATAACGCTTGAGCACATCGAGGGGTCAGGATTCATCGTTTAGATTGATCAGTACAAATTTTCGACCTCAATTCATTTGTAGGATGGCGGCGGCCGTTAGAGTTGTACGTCCAACTCCACGGTAAATCCATGAGCTAAAAGCATTTATCACATCCGAATGGGGGTATATTTCCAAAAAAATGATTAAAAACCTCATCCAGGGAATGCCGCAAAGAATCACAGTAGTCATTTAAACAAAAAAAGGTTACACCCGATACTAATATTCTTTTTTCCTTGTGTAACTTTTGGTAAATAGAGAATATTGCCAGTTAAAGGACCCTTTTCTACTTTCTTAAAACCAGTAATTTGAAAACAATAGAAAAAAAACAAATCACGAAAGTTTAATTTACAAGCTTAAAGTTTTTTATTCATTTTAGCGTATCAAATCTAATTTCTTTACGTTTTTACTTAAAATAATCGAAAATATCGTAAGTGCCTTTTTTGCAAAGGAGTATAATTTCATAAATAACATATGCTTGTTTAATTTTGACTTAGCAAAGTTACTAACATAAGTAGTTATAAACCAATGGCCAGGAGACAATTTGTATCCGATATATAATTTTCGGATAGTTAGTTTTAAATACATGTATCAGAATAGTTCATAAAGACATAAAAACAATAACTCTTGTATTTCCCCACTTATTATATATCGTCAAAAATTCCAACGCTAGGAAGACAATATTTCTTTCGAAGCTTTAGAATGTCCCGCGGGATTTCTGCTCTCTATTTATGAGTATTTGCTCGCTGTTATTTTGAGGATAATTTTCTGCGCTTTTTTACTTTTTACCAGTACCTTATAGAATAATAAATTGCTATTTCAAGTAAAATTTAGATACATTTTTATTATATCTTTTCTTTTAAGTAAGCTTTATTTTTATTTATAAGTAAAATACTCGATTATAATTAGACGTTACAAAATGAATGCGAATTCAATTTCTTGAAGAGCATATAAATATTATGTGCTACTCGTGAGTTTTTTTATGCTCTCGTGAACAAATGTGTTTGCGCAGTGTTTGTAAAAACATTTTTAAAATTAGGTTGGAACATAATAGTCTGACATTTTTTCAAGGACGCTTTAGAACTAGCAGTTAGTTGTAGAACACCCTATGAGCATGGATCTAAATAGAAGCACTCGCTTCTATTACACCTATGCTCTACACGTCAGTCTTTAATTCGTCCACGTAGTGAGTTGAAAAATGGATTTAAAAAGACGAAATATTCGTTTACTTCTGTTTGTTTTAAAGTATACGGCTATACAAATGACACAAAATATATATCAATGTACGGATGAAAATACGGTCTCTTAGAGGAAACCTACACGGCAGCCCAGAGAAGAACTTGGGTACTCTCGTATTACAGTTTATCGACATCTAAAATAGCTAGAGAAAGTGCACAGGCACAGTCAATGGGTATCGCATGAATAAAATGAAAACCAGCGTATGGCTCGACTCTCAGTATGCTCACAGTTTGCTTCGTAATTTGGTCACTTGGGATAAGAACTAGATTATCCGTGTTAACCACAACCATAAATGGCAAAGGCTGAGCAGCGGTCAAACAGGAGTACCGGTAGTCAAAAGCACAAAGACGACTGCGACTGTTGAGATTTGGGTGAAATATAAAAGGAGTTATCTACTGGCAATTGCTACCACCGAGTACTTTTATAAATGCTGCACACTATTGTACTGTGCTTGATAATGTGGTAAATAAACTGAAGGAATAACAAGACAAAGAATACTTTCTTCGTGAACGACCCGCCTCATATAATTTCAACGACCTCGATGTGCCCGACCTCATCTAATTTCAACGACCGGTAAAAAAATCGTAACTTGCGTACTCGTCAGATATTTTTCCTTCCGACTACCGTGTTTCGTCGATACAAGATCGGATCGCAGGAAAAATGAAATATTGAATAGTATTTTGAATATAATGTAAATAATATTTTTTTTATTGGTATTATATTTAAAAACACTTAGGAATAACAGTTAAAAGATATTTATGGGTAAAAGTTATTCTGCAATACTTATTTATTTACCTAGATAGGTGAGATAATTTGGCTGTAGGTATGCAATTGTCTATATTTGATATGGTAAGTCAATGCTGAATATATTTTAAATGGTTTGTCACTTTTTCATAGACGAATATTTGGGGCTCACTTATATAAAAAGATGCTGATTGAAACCATGTGGTAACATATTGTAATAACAATAAATATTCAAATGGACCATCGTTACATTTTACCATATGTTTATTTAAAAAGGAAAATTAAAAGTTTTTACTCGGATTTTTGGTTTTATAAACAAAAAATTCATTGACTTTAATAAACATCGATTTTTACCCACTTTTATTTGCATCAGCAATTGTACGCCATTAAACATGTAACTGCATTAACAATATTAAAAATAAAATGGATATGCTTTGTTTATTTTAAATTCTTGAGTTTAACTGCAAATTTTAATTCCAGAAAGTACTGAAATAACATAATAATTTCAGGCCACAAGAGCTGGTAATAAAAAAAACTGAAATGTGCTCTTAATTAATACAACAAAAAGATGCCTTTAAAAAATTCTCCGCTAAAGGAAATTATTATATTCCATCATATATGAAATATATATTTAAGGTTTTCTACCTTAAATATATATTGTTTGATTAAGAATTTAACATGCCTGTTTGACTAAATCTCATATATATCTGATTCTTAACTAAAGTTAACATTAAACATTTAGCCAGATTTCGACTACCTAGGTGGCGATATAAAATTACAGTTATCGTTATTCAAGGCGTTAGAATATCAATAAATTTCCAGTCATAGTTACAATAAATGACGTCGTATAGTAAAAATTATACTTTTTTTGTTACATTGAAACAACAATACAGCGAATTATTATTTTAATATGATAAATAAGTTGTGGATGATCTGAAGCGAATACACGTTTCCACGACAAAAAGTTTGCAAACTGTTACACAGCGACATATAATGCAAGCGTCCTGAGAGTTATTTAAACTCACATATAAAGAGTAATGCAAGCAGATGCGCTATAATAACAACCGTCAAATATATCTTCGTATAGTTTGGAGTAAGTGATAGATTCATTTTATTGAGAACTTAATTTATTATGACTTTTCCTGCTCATATGACCGAAATACAGTAACAGCAATTTAAAAAGCTTTGATTCATAATTCGTGATGGTATAATGAAATACAGATGTATAAAAATGTTGCGATGACGTTTCAAAATAATGTTAGAAATACGAAGATAATTGGAATTCAATACCAACTGCGGGTAGTCCGCGAGAGACAGAAATTATATCGAAAACTTGTCTCAAATATTTCCTCGTGCAAATATTTAGTTTCTTGTACAACTTCAGGTGGTTATTATATAATTTAGACTTTTATTGTAACGTTATATAACGTTTGTGTTTTCTAAATTTAGAAATATTTTTTTTCCGATATATGGACTGAAAAAAAAAGGTTACCTTACCAAGTTAAAATTCCACCACCAAGGACTGTATTTATTTCGCAGTTTTCCATTTTCCATTGAATTGGAATCGAAACTCCTTGATCCCATGAATGGGCAATTTGTTTACATTAAATTTGAAATAAATTCATTATGACGTATTTTTGTAACCTGTTAAGAATGTAATAGGGTATGCCTGCCCGTCATTATCGAAACAAATTATGCTTAGGTACATTCAAGTTATACGTAACCTTTGTTATAGTCTAGTTATACTGTGCTTTTTCTTTTTAAGTATAGTCTAATTTATCTCATATTGTAAATGTTATCCACATTCACACTTACACGATTACTTACATTTACTTTACACTTTTACTTCTATGCGATTGAAGTAAAATTATTGAAATCCTAATAATTATATCTAGGGTTGACAAATAATAAAATTGAAACCCATATTGTGAGATTTATCAATTTCTAATATTTTAGTTCCACAACATTCTCATTTTTACATTTACTTAATGCATATTTATGAAAAATTAAAATTACAAGTGAGATGAGATATATTGCTAAAAATATTTTCGAAAAGAGGGACTTGTATCTTTTTAGTATTAAAGCTTTTAGCTAAATTGTCGATTGGGAAAAAAATATAACGACGGTGAAATAATTTGTAACATTTTGTAAATATTTTAGATTGAAAACATCTTCAAATGATATGTGGTAAAGAGAGAGGTCATCATAAATAATACTTACTATTATATATGGTGTACATACCTTCAACCAAAAAGATCAGAAAATTATGCTCGCAGGCTATTAAGGTCCTTGACTACATATAAATAAATTTTAAGCCTAACCCAGTCATGTCTTATTAGGTTTTCTATTAATATTTTTTTACTTCCCGTTTTAATAATTTTTTGTGATTTGGCCTCATTTAGTCATTGAATTACATCCTTTCTTATTTCTATTTTTTGTGCCACATATTACTCGACATTTGTAATATGATTATCAATATCTTTATATATATATATACATATATATATATATATATATATATATGTATATATATGTATATATATATATATATATATATATATATATATATATATATATATATATATATATATATATAGAGATTATTTACTTGATCTGATATATCCCATAACGATGTTTGTTTCTTTTATTAGCGATAAGTTCTTATTTTCCATGTATTGAGAATAGTATTTAATTTTATATCATTCGGTGGTTTATTAAAACGGGAAATATAAAATATTTTGAAATATCATCGCACCATTCTTGCATATGCATCACGGCTTGTTTGTATAGAGCAAACATGCGCCTTGTTGCATCATATAAAATTGGCGGTGTACCCTTAGTTGTATTCAATTATCGCATCTATCATGCACGAGTGCCGTTTCTCCATCATAACTATATGTTAAAACATAATTTACTATTCTAATATTTTAGAAACTTCATTCAACTAAATATTCAACTAAATATTTGTATATTTCATTCAACTAAATATACGAGTGGTAGTTAGAAGATAAATATTACAACTGACTGGTACTTCAATTGCGGTCGGGTAAACCATCGCCAACAAATGAACTCGTCTTTTAAACGTGTTTTCTTTTTGTTAATTTGCAAAAGCGATCCGCATTTGCGTTTAGTGAAAAATTTTTCCCAGAGCTTTTTTATGTTAACTTGCTACTAGGAGGTTTCAAACTTTAAATTTAATGCAAACTTTGTAATCAAATTGGGGAAATTCATTAGTTTTATAAAAGTTAACTTTAACTGAATTCCTTCTGGAACACTCAAATGCACAGCTTATGTTGACATTTCCCCTTTTTTAATCTCTTTACCATTATACTATTTTACAATGCAAGTATATTAAGAAATTTTATAGAGAACTTTTTTTGAAAATATTCCAATGATGAAATCGTATATTTAATGATAGTATCTTCATAACATATATTTACTCATCCTTTTATACATGGATACCTTGTTGGTAAGCGGTTAACGTATTATCGATGGTGCATATCAGAAAATATAATTTTGATTTATCTTAAAATATTTTTTCGTATTATCTAATCACAAAATTAGTTCATTATTGTAAAATATACCTTTTGTGGCTTTGTTCTTTTCATAACAAAGTCAGCGGATATTACGGAAGAGTAGAAATATTTAAATAACGATTTAATAAAATAATTAATGTTTAAAATTGTTTCTTGACATACATTCGAGTAAATACAAATAAAGCGAAAAAGTACAGTCATCAATAGATAAAAATGGAAAACGACACCACAGTCTGTACATTCGAGTGTTCCAGAAAGAATTCAGATAAAGTAAACTATTACAAAAATGATTAGTCTCAAATACTATTTTTGCATTTTAAAAAAGGTAAATATAAAGTAGAAACATTTTCTACACAAATGGTACAGGAAACGAATTTTGAGCATATGAAACAGGATTAAAAAAAATAAAAAAATGTAATTAAATTGTAATTAAAACTCGGTATCCGAATTCAATTGAATACATTAAACAAATGTTGCTCAAAAAACTAGCAAAAACTGGAGTGATACAAAAAAGTGAATATATATAATAAGGGAGATATATCCCTCTTACAATATCCTCAAGAGAATAGGCTTAGAAAAACGCGCACTCAACTTAGAAATTGAAAATACCATTTGCAATCATTTTTTAAGGTTTGCGGTTGATACATCCTTAAACATTTTACACTTAAAATTTAGTATTTTGATTTTAGTTTCCTATGCTGAATTTCATTTAAGCCAAAAATAAAGTAAAAAGAAATTATTTTATTTTGAGTATGAAGTAAAATAAAAAGATTTCAGTTCGATTGTCAGAGACGAGAATGACGTGGAAAGTCACAGGTATCAACTAATTTGGACAATAAATAGATGCTATTCATCTCAAAGCACATAGCTCTAAATTTGTTCCATTCTGACCCTTGTTGAACTGATAGGAATTCGTCTCATAAAATACTTGTTATCCGTATTTTGTGTCTCAATTTAAATGAAAGACTCTCCGTAGTTATGGAATTTTGTCAAAAGTAGCGAAACAATCGATTTAAAAGATGATTTAAAGGCAAGGACCATAATCATTTGTCTATATTCAACAAGCTTATATTCCGAAAGAATAAAGCTCATTATCACCAGATGTGAGAATGAAGAGTACCACACTTTTTAATATGACACTAAGGCCAAAAAGACAAACCGAAAAACTCAGTTTACAGGAAATAGTTTCTCCGCAATCTAAGAGAATTTAATTAAAGGGCTGTTTGTGTAAAAGTTGATAACAAAGTGTGAAATGACGAGTCTTATAAAAGATACAAATATACATAAATTTGTAACGGAAAAATTTTATGAAAAAACCAAATAGTCATAAATGTAAATTATGTAAGTATAGGCAATCTATATGCAGATAAAATGACAAGAAACTTACCCAGAAAAAAAATCCATTAATGGAAGAAGAGACTGGAATGTCAGAGTCGAATTCAATTGTTTATATTTAAGCAGTCTCATTAAATTTAATCAGTCTGTAAATATGAAATACGTACTACATAGCTCTTTATTTGTATTCCGGTATAAATGCAAATCCAGTAAATATATCTTAGGGTTTTCAATTTTGCTGAATATGTAGAAACAAGGAATAATGTTTTAAATTAGAAGTGAATTCAGATACAGTCGGATAAAAATATCTACATGTACTCATGTTTAAAAAAAAAAATAATTAGCTACTATATAACTCTATTTTTGTATAAATCGACACTAGATACACAAACTATAAACTCATGCAAAATTAGAAATATATAATGAATAAAAGTGATTGCGTAATTTTAATACGAATTGTAAAATGAAAAATGAAAAGAAAATGTAAAATATTAAAAGTACTTGTAAAACATAAATGTAGATAGAATTATGTCGTATCTTTTCATCTTTGTAAAACTTGATGTAAGAGTTATTTATTGCATAATAAAAAAATTTGCTCTAATTGGCATAGCAAATAAATTCAATATGATTATGTCAATAGATGTTCAGTGACATGTAAAACATATAATGAGTAAATCATTAAAGTATCTGTAACTTTGAATCAGACTCACAATGTAGGTTTAACAATTATAGAAATTTTCATGTATCTGGATTTACAATTGAGGTGGAGTCCTTTCCTGTATAGTATATGGTAATCCACAAAGTCTATGGTGGAGGGTATATAAACAGTGGCTCCGTCGCCGCGCTTTATTTTTGCGTATTCTGCTTGATGATGTCAAGAGTTGCATTATCTATTCGTCCGGATTTCTCGTCAAGGAATATCTCATCAATGACTATACGCGCGTGCCATTCTTGTTCTATATTCCGGAATAACTTATTGAGGGAAAACGAGCTATCATATTACATTATACTTACAAATATATTTTAAATCTTGTTATGTACAAATTTATTTTAAATTATAGTACAAATGTATTTTAAATTATATATGACAGAATTCTTTGAAAGCTGATAATGCAATATAATGTTGGCTTTCTTCTTCAAGGACAATATTTTCACGTCTTACGTCACAGAGAGTTATAAATATTAAGGATGCAGTGTAATGCAATGCAATTTTTTACTTGTTAAGTTAAAATTGAAAGAAACTGATGTAATTCTGTTAAATAATTAGTATTATGAATGTATATTAAGGACATGATTATTATTATACTATTTATTGAACCACCTCAATGACGTAAAGAAAAATCAAATTAACAACGAATCGATTATTTGAAATGAGTACCCCAATAGGTGTATTAATATTTTTACATCCAAAATGTAAAAACTTACGAAGTAAAAAAAATCTGCATTATTTATATGCGGATCTGTGATTACTCTTGTATACTAAACTTCTTTTACTATGTATCAATTTACAATGGTCATAAAAAATGTTATTCGTTAAAGCGCTGAGAATTAGTAACTGAATAAAAATAGAAAAGTCTCAATCACCTTACTGAACTAAACCATGGCGACCGTAAACCTGAAAGATGACAAAGAGAGAAAAGCGCAGCATTCATTGCGCACTCTTGTCGCCACACGACACAGAACAAAGAAACAATACAAATAGGTTCGTGGCCATATAATAAGAGCCTTGAAATCTGCTACAGCAGAGATGTAAGGGGAAACATATCATCACCTCCACCGTGCCATTTCACACAGTGTAGTTGTGCTCCATCCGACAGATGAAATTTCATATCAATAATATGATCGAGACTTAATATAAAAATAGTTATTATAAATGAAAGCCATTTAATCTGTCGTATTTATTCATTATTCATCAAAATAATTATAAGTACGAGTATATAGGTTATATAAATTATTTATATATATTTATACATTGTTTAAAGCAAATAACATGGATACATTTATATGATACGTAATAAGATGTTAGATTAAATTTCTGTAGTAAAAAAAAAATACTTTAAAGAAGTGGTCCACCCGTACACAACTGTACATTTCCAATTTTGGCTCATTCTATTTTTTTCACGAAGCAATGTATTTTTATATTTATAATATGTGCGCTATCCTTACATATGTATATATCTCTGATATAAGTATTATTCTTTAAGTGAAACATGAGAGTCCTGGGACTGCATGGATTCGGACCTTTTTTAATTTCCAAATTAACTAAAATTTTCAGGCAAACATTTTTTTATTTTAACGGAGATGTCACATCCTAATAATGTGGTTATGAACAGAAACCCAGATATAAAGAATAAATGAAATAAGAACATTTTCTTGAAGTTACTATGGATAATTAATATAGAATATCTTTAGTTTGTAGAAATATATTAAAAATTCATTTTGAAAGAAAAATTTTGATGTATTTGATTTACCTTTTACTATAAACTAATAACATTTTGGCAATATTTACAATAAATTGCCAAGCTATTGTTCGTTCACAATTACAGTTTAATCTAACGTATTATTATAAAATCGAACAATATCAGATAAAGTAATTTCGAATGCAGTGTGCATTTTATTGTACCTGTAACGGCTAATTAATATATGCACTGTACTAGTAATTTTGTTTCGATGATACCGAAACAATTTGGCGTTTTCATGAACACGTAATGTGAAATTGAAACAAGGCTGTAGAATATTTATGTATGACGAGTAATCGCATATTTCTATGTTGGTCAGTATTTTGCCTATAATGTACTATTGAACAATAAATAATTTTCATAGTTTAAAATGGTTAAAAAAAATGAAATGGTGGAGATGTTTACTTGGCAATCTTGACTGATGTATCAACGGTATCTGTCATCTCGCGCGCGCTGAGGCAAATTATGTTGTTGTCAAAAGTGTGCCCTTTGTTAGTATATACCGTTTTCTTGGCTTCATGCTGTACAACGAGCAAATCGTACCGAATGTTCGAGGCGCTCCGAGTTGACATTCCCTACGAGTGCAGTCATTTGTAGTTAGAGAGCCCGCGGAAATTTACCACAATTTCATATATCTATTCACTCACTCACATATATCTATTTTATCTGGGACTTGATTGGAATCGATGATGTCGCGTGTTTTGTGTATTATATTTTAAAGTGTTAATAATTTTTGTGCGTTTTTTATACAGACAGTTAATAAATATTCATTCCGGTTCCGTTCGTATTGCAAATTCTTGTATTGTCCTTTTCAATTTTATATTCTTTAGCGTAAGTATTTTATAAAACATTGCTTAATTTAAAAAGAGGTATATTTCATAGCCATACTAATACAAAATTGAAGTGTCTGTGATTTTTGGATTTTCAGATTTTAAATACTCTACATTTACATACGCAAAGATGAAAATGAATCTAATATAAAAAAATAAGCTGCCTGGCTTCGCGTTCGTACAAAAGGATTTAACTCAAAAACTATTGAAGCTATGGACATGAATTTTATAGACAGTAATCCTGTAAATCAACTCTGTTTTCGTTTCATAATGATGTTGTTCCGAACTTACTGTAATGTTGGTATTGTGTTCCGGTATTTTATTCCACGTCTTCATCCTCTTACTTTTTGTGACTACAGTACCTAGACCTACATTTTGCGTAGTCCACATTATACACCTAATACAGATCTATAAATATCCTAATATATATTTATAGTTTCCATAGGTCGCATGGACTTGTAATAGAACCCTTGATTATTAAAAGTTCTTGCAATGGAATTTTATGGGACGCAATCTATGGCAGAGTATGAAAGTTATGATTAATTACATATGTCCCTATTATATTTAAATTTGTTCTGAACAACTTATTTAAGCTAATCTAAAAGTTTATGGGAACCAAGTCAAGAGCAAATAAAAATCGCCTATAAGCAGCTTCATTGAGCGTTCGCCCATAGCAATTTATTATAATTTATTGTACAGCTAAATTAAACTTTCATTGAAATATTTTCCAATATTAAATTACGCATTCTTTGCTTTCATAACTTTTGCCTTCAAAAACTGTTTCCAGCTAAAAAATAAAAATATTCATCATTTATAAGTCGTATCTAAAATATAGGTCATATATTTTTAATACACAGTCTCGGGATGATTAGGTCATGTATATGAGAAATATATCATCTTTAAAAAAAAATTGTCTCTTGTCTAAATTGGGCTTCCCAAATTAAGTGATTAATCAAAGAAGGAAATTTATGCTAATACCACTAAAATTGAAAACAAGACAATGATATATTAAACCGCGAAATCAAAATCCAAAAATAATTTAATACTCGCATAAACTTCTAATGAACTAAACATCTAAGGAAATTGTACAAAAATAGATTAAAAACCGGTATTGAAACATTCTGAAATAATAAAAAATAGTAAGTATTAGACCACAAAATAATGTAACAGTTAAATAATAAAAGTAAACAACATGCAATCAGGCCAATGAGGGCATAGCGGAAATAGTAAGAGTCCCGTGGTACAACATAAAAGATATACGAGGTTGGTCGCTGCACTATTTAGTGGAGATGTTGCATCATCATCTCTTGCTTATTTATGGTCGACAAATCTTTTTAGTGTTCCGTTTCTCTTTTATATACACGTATTTGCACAACGAAGTTATAGAAATAACCAAGTTAGGAGTACCCGTCAATACACGCAAAAGTCTAGTAAAAATAAAATACCTAACTTTTACTTTAGATACACTTCAGGAAAGATTCATTTATGTATAATATACAGTGGTTAAGTGCTCTCCAATTTTTTTATAAACCTAAAGTGACGATGACGGAATCCCAAAATCAGGGTTAAACAAATTTCCAGTACAGGTTAGTATTTACCTACATGTGATAGCCATAAAGCTGAAATACTTCATACAGAACTTTTTTTGGTAACATCAACTAAACAGTAGAGAATATTATATTTTCTTATCAATATAATCTTGTATCTATTCTAGCACCAATTTTAGAGAATATTTACGACAAGTAACTGAAGCTGGATTTTATATATAAATGGCAAATTGTTTTGCTACTGATCGTGGTAAGAAAAAGAGTTCATCAAGTCAGCTTAAAGCGAACATTTTAAGGCAGAATATTCTTCTTTGCTGCTACTATCAGCGAGTAGTGCGAGGTCATATTTAAGAAATAATATATTACGAACTTTAAATAAAGGAGATACTATCAATGCCGATAACTAATATTGCAATTTCGAGAACGAGTTCAAAAATTAGGAAGAGAATGTAGCAAGCACATCACATGTTTAGTTGTAAATCGCTTGCATAGTCATTAAATGAAGGATTCGCGTTAGGTTATAGCTCCACATTCGGTTATATATCCCCGATTTTGGTCCTGTATTTTTCCACCTCTCCAAACCTCCTCAATTATTCCACCATTTTAGAACCGTTTTGGTAGGCATTAGTTCTGTAGTAGTGATGATCTCGAAGATGTTCTCACTCATTCCTTCGAATCGGATTAATGCTGTGACTACGGCTTTCCACCACCTCCCGATGACGAGAACAAGTGACAGATATTGCATTATTGAATATTTTTTTTTTGTAAATAAAACAAATTATAGAATTGAAGCAATAATTGCAAATACTAAAAAATAATAGTTGATTTCAACACAAAAGTGACAGCTCAGAACTCAAACGGCGCTCTTAATTAAATTACCACAGGTAAACTTTTTCCAGCAACTGTAAAATAATACCAACAGCCCACTGTACTACTCGCGACAAATATTTTTTTTTCAGGTAGAGTAATAAAATTAAACTTTCAGATAAGACTGAAAAATATATCAATAATAGTTTTCTCCGTAGCTCAACGGTTCATCAATATCCTAATATTACTTTTCGACGTTTGGACTTGATATTAACGTATGGTAAAAAACAGTTAATTTATCGCCACAAAAACATAATGTCACATTTATAAATTTTCAACGGTATATCTAAAATTTAATGATAGTAAAGAAAAAAAAAGTACAATGTCCTAAAAATTTACTTTCTCCGAACTTGTAAAATCAATCGTCTCTCTTAGTATTTTTGGCTAGCATTAATATATTTATCCAAACCTCAAAATTTATAAAAACGGAAACTTCCACTAACTATGTGTTATCTAGAAATCAGAAGCAAATAACTTTAAATCTAAGTAAATTTTTCAATTTCTTCAAATTAAATTAACGTTTACATACAATTAGAAACTTTGTTCTTATCACAAAATAGGTGAAAATTGAAAAACATGTATGAGCTCATGTATTAAAATATTTCAGACGAATTGAATGTGTTTTGAATAAATATGTCTGGAATCCTGTCAATGCTATAAATTACTTTTAATTTTGAAATGACATAAAGATATATGAAATAAAGATTACTTCGTATTATAATTATGTATGTCTATAATTATTAATATTTATGTAAAATTACGTTAACTATTTTCCATATTATGGTTATCTCTCTCTCTTATTCCAATTATTCTTCCTACAAAAATAAGTCGATATCCTCTATAAAAAGGATATCGACTTATTTATTTTAGATACAGAAATAAATTTAATTTGGAATTATGGCTAAACTAAATGGAGGTTATTTACCAAGAGAAAAGTAATGCAATAGATACATAAAGTCCAGGATAGAGAGGCGTCAACAAAATGTAAATGTAGGGCATCGATACTTTCAGAATGAAGACGAGAAACCAACGAAACTATTAGACGCTTCCGCCGTTAGGTTAAGGAGGTCGAACGGATGCTTTATCCGACTTGATTGATTAATGCTTTTGATGTGAGTTCTAAGGCGAGTAGTTTGTATTTAAGTTAGATGTAGAATACTACGTACGATGACAGAAATCTACGTAATGAATACTGAATGAATTTGTTACGCAGTGACACGCCCTTTTATAACCAAAAATTGTGGTCGGTAATATACGAACCTTGAGCACCACGACAGGGACGGACGATCGATGAGCGGGATGAAGCCCGTGCCGAAGTCTGCAAATAGCATGTATTAAGTGCGCTCGCACCTTTCGCCTGCCGACTGTTGAAGGACGAGAAGTTTCACGCAGGTCGCACTTAATACTAACGTATTATACCACCACTGCTCGTACACTACAGTCCATTGATGTAATACAAATTTCAGGGGCAACCACTGTTCACCATAGCCGACCTCGTCCACAAGTTTCGGTATACAAGGTTGTCCTGTGTTTCATTATTTGGAATTATGCTCGCCGAAATAATCTGCGCTTTATCAATATGTGGGTATCGTCGTTTTGCAGGTGAGGTGAGTACAGGTACAGGGCTCCGCCTGCAACTGAATTGTATGTCCAAAACGCGTTGTCTTGAGCGCAGGGGAAGCAAGGCGATAGGTAATGTTTCTGGTAATTGAATATTTAATTTGTGCTGTGGATCATCACTGTGAATGTAGCTGCTAGCTGCTTGTTGTTCTCACCGATTGTATAGGCGGTTTTAGGTGGTCGATTGAGATGGATGCTTATCTATTTGTTGGCGGCTGAACCAATTGCGTGCGCTCAAGCAAATTGTCGGCGAGTAGTGCAAGGTCATATAGTGGTGTATTATTTCATATGTTGTCGCTTACGATGGGTAGGCTGCGAATATGAGCTCATAGATTGTTTAGCCATAGAATGCGTAATGTTTTATTGGGAAACAGATCGTCAGCAAGATCTCTCCAGTAGTTGGCCAGTTCTGTGCTGTGTAGTAATTTATTGAGTTGTCTTTCCCTGCTTTCTTCGTGAACTGAGTTAACGCGGCACTTGATGAGTATGAATGTATTATCTTTAATTTTTCTTCGGTGTCGCAGATTTGTTCATTATCCTGCCTTTTAAGTTATACGATAACCTTTTGAGCCAAAACAGCAAAGTTTTGTCGCTGGTTACTGTCTAAAAATAGTCAAACCATAGGCGCGGCTTATCTCTCCAGAATGTAGTAAGCGACGAATAGCAGTACTGTTTTTAGTGCACACAAACACTAATGAATTAAATTATTTGTGACTGACGATATCAATATTAATATAAAAAAATAATAAAATAATTTGTTTACTGCGTAATATAGTAAAAATATAACAACAAAATTATATTAGATAATATAAAATCATGTGAATTAGAAATTCTAGAAATAAGTTAATTTTGGACAATTAGCAAAAAAGTAAATGCTTAAAGTTCCTTATATATACTTTTACAACCTTCTTGCACAGTAACTTTTGTACTTGTCGCCTTGTTTAATTGAGATACTGTACTAGTCACTTTAGGGCAATTTACCTACTTCCTCACCAACAATGCTGATATTCACTAATTATACGTGGCTATTGCATAACTCATTCCATGTCACGTCAGATTGTTACCAATCTTGTATATGCAGCGATACTACAGTGTCCTATTTAGAGATTTTTTCTTTTATCTAATGGCATAATCAATTTTTCTTTACACCCCTCATCTCGTGAATTGCAGTTCATAAATTCCAGTTTAACATAGAATAAGTCAGTAGTATCAATAAATAACTTTTATACGTCACAAATTGCCACATGCCTACGATGGGTCCAATAAACAATTTTACATAGGGTTCTTATACATTTTAAGATTATAACACAGAAAAAAGACTAGGAGGAGAATGTCCTTATTTTTTATATTTTTATGGGTTATAAACGCTTTTTAATTAAGAATTTAATGTTACATTTCTACCAACTGATCATGACACATAAACACCCGTGTAGGGCGGACATGATAGTAATATAGGTAGTTCATAATATTTATACGTAATATTACCCATTAAACCTAAAAAAAATTGTCTCCCGTTGAAAAAAAATTAATGGAGATATATATCTTAAATTTAAAACACTGTACATAACCTTTAGTTTCTAATACTGAAGAAGCAGTGGATAATATTCAAAATAAACTTTAAGGGAAATTATGTGAAAAAATTAGTGTAATTTCATCGGTTTTAAATATTTTTATCACATGGAAATTTACTATAATAATATTCATTTCTAAATTTCCATGTGATAAGTGCATATAATTGTTATCATTATATATGAAATACAAGTTCTAGTTTCCTACCCAGAAAGCATGGTTAACTTTTTGGAATTGAGAATTTTATATAAATAATAAAATTCGAAATAAAAATATAGCTAATCCAAAGACCGAATTTAATTGGAAAAAGCCGTAAATTATGTAACAGGGCAAGAGTTAAAAGCAAAAAAGCGCAAGAAACTATTTTTGTGAAAAAGCGGAAAGCAATACCGAACAGGAATCCTGTTGGATGTCCCAAAACTTTGAAAGGAATATGGTTTTTTTCGTTGCATTGATAAATATGTGACGTATAATAAATGGTGGAAAATAAGACTTTTTGCTCTTATATCTTTGTGAATACTTTTGTTATTGGTATTTCAAAAAAACTATCCACCAATCATACATTGGATACAAACTGTTTACTAAATATTGATTTATTATTATATTCACCAGTAACATTGCTTATATTAAGCAATCTTATGCTATTCACGAAATTAATGCACTAAACCATTTTTCCCCCATTAAACGCTAACGTCCTGCGTTTTAAGTTATATAATAAACTAAAAATATGAATATTCCCTCTCAGTATCCCTTATACTTATATTTAACACTTTAAGCGATTTTCCGATCGACGTTATTTTAAAGCCAAAATTGATCATGATTGAATAAGGAATGTAACATTCAAAGCGTCTACGATATCATACCATACTATATATGTATAAACTTTCAAGATGACCTTGGATTAGGTTTCTGGGTGACATAATTGATGAAGATATATTGAAATTAGCCAAAGTTCAAGAGACGCTTGAAAATGTGCATCACTTTTTAATACTTCCGTCACGAAAAAATCCACAATTTATAAAAATCACGGTAAATTTAGCAGAACAAATTTTAAATCACAGTCACGTATATTTCATTGTTTCTTTACATATGGGTAATGTTTAAAAATTTTTGTTTAAAAATATGAGGAAATATATATTTACGAGTATGTAAAATACCATCAATGTATCATTTAATTCCTTGCTTGTAATTTGGGTTACACATATTACATAAAGATTTCCTTATAAACTCGTGTTAAGCCTGAATAGTAATTATTACTAATGTTACCGCACTGCTACTATAGCGAGACATCGTAAATTTGTCATAAAGATTACTTCAGACGCTGCCTAAATTATAACAACATATACATAGAGTAATTTTAAAACAAATAACTTCAGTATTAAACGTCATCACTTTCGTCAGCTTGTTGTGAATTGTAAATAGAAGGTCGCATTTCCATACTAGTTGTGTGCAACTGTCAATGTCGGCGCATTCTATCAAATTGTATTCGTCCATTTTCCACAAAATTTCAAATAGATCTCTATTGCCAATAGATTTATATTTTATAAGAACATTTTACGCTCCATTAATTATTTCATCACGATTTAACTTATATTTAACATTTCCACAATTTACTACCCAAAAATACTAAAATGGAAAAAAACAACCCTTTGTTTATACTTACTATGGCGTCATTATCGTTACTGTTCAAATAGTACGAAATGTAGTAAAACTACTATTTGTAAATCTTACTTAAACTCTTTTTTCTCACACGAAACCAATAAAAATTGAAAATGGGTTTAAACATCAACGTAGGTGATCAAACAATTAGATTTTAAATACAAATTCGTATTCCTACCCTGGAAGAGCATGTAAATTATATATATCTTCAGTGTTTTCTTTTACCCTTTCTTTAATCTAATCTGATATTTTAACTCAGCGTAAGAAATCTAATCTTATATTGTATACTAAAAAATGAAGAAATTAATTGTAAATAAACTTAATCATAAAGACGAGTTTATTGTCAGATTTCACAATGATAAACAAATTGAGGCAAGCAGAATATTTTGTGAAAAATTTTAATTGGAAATATGCGAAAACTGTTGTTTTTTACAAAATCTGATGTATAATGTTTAGTTAAATAGAAATTATGATGTCTCCGATAATAATGTTCTGAAATAATAATACCTTCTTTAATTCCTTGCTTGTAATTTTCATTTTTTTGCAGGTTGCTGTGATGAATTTAAGGGAATGTGGGGTTTTATGTGATTTGACAAATTATTTGTATTTTTCTTTATTTATTTTTGTTCTAATGCACCTTTTGAATACAGCTGCTTTCAAATTGCTGCTGGAAGGGATGTAATTCCGTAACATATACCCATACTATCGATTTCGGTAAGATTGTTTGACTGTATACAAATATTGATGTTTAATACCAGAAGTTAAAGTCGTATACATGTCACATTGTTTGTCTGATTTTCACAGATCTCTTTTTAACTATTTTTAGTAGGATATACTTGTTTTGTTCATTAATTACACTATTGTTGCTTAACCGTTTTGTTCTAAATGCGAATGTAATAATCTGAACATATAAAAGACAACGGCCCGATTGTGATTTCAACGCCGAGCCTAAACCACAAATGATAGAAAATTGAAATTTGTTGAGGTAAATTTATAGATTCATATTGAAGGTATCATTTCAAAAAGGATTTCTCGAAATGCGTCCTCTAATGGTAACCCTTTAATGGAAAGGGGGGGGGGGGGAGTTTGTACGGAAAAACTATTTCTATTATAAATTTTTAAGGATAAACCTGTTATTAACAATCTTCAGTACTTATATTAAAATGGGTACTTTAGAATTTTGTGAGATTCAACTACTAAGGATGGAAAAAGGGGTGGCTAAATTTGTATGGGAAAAATATTTTTGTAGTAATTTTTACTTCAAACTTCGGTAACTCTTCAACATAAATATTAAAACATGTATTTAAGTATTTTCCCAGATAAAACCTCTAAGGGGTGAAACGTGGTGGCTAAGTTGCATGGAAAATATTTGTATTGTAAATTTTTATGTGAAACTTGATATTGATTCTTTGCAATAGAAATCATGAAATACTTATTTCAGCATTTTCCGAGTTTCAACTCCTAATGGGGCGAAAGGAGGTAGCTACATATGTATGAGAAAAATAATTTTATTGTAATTTTTATTTAAAACTTGGGAATAATGCTCTTAAATATAAATAACCGAATAAATATTTAAACATTTATCGAGATTCAACACCTAAAGGATGAAAAGTGGTGGCTTAATTTGTGCGGGAAAGATATTTCTATTATAATATTTATAATATTTTTACATAAAACTTGGTACTAACGACCTTTTAACACAAATTATGAAACAAATATTTCAGTACTTTCTGAGACTCAACACCTAAGGGAGTGAAAAGGGCTGAATAAATTTACATAAGCAAAAATGTTTGTATGGTAATTTTTCACTTAAAACTTGGTATTAATGCTCTTCAACACAAATAATGAAACACGTACTTAAGCATTTTCCGAGATTAAACCCCTAAGGGAGTGAAAAGAGGTAGCTATATTTGTATGAAAAAAAATTTATAAAAGAAGTATTTTTTTCCATAGAGTTTTTCTCGAGATTTCACTCCTAAGAAGATGAAAAAATGAAAATATTAATTAAAACGATTTTGATAAAATTTTCACTATTCCCTAAGTTGAAAGATACTTAAACCCATAAAAATATAATCATTTAATCTAATTAGTAGTTTCTAAGAAATACGTAGACGAACTAATTAAATATTGAGAAATATACACGTATTTTTGAAAGATTGTGATTTTTTAAAAGCCTTAAGAGATAACACATTTAATAATATTAATGACATTTGAATGGAATTGGTAACCTCCTTTTTTTTTAAAGTTGGTTACAAATTCGACTGTGGTTTAAAAAATGCGAGCCAAAAGCTTGTAATAAAATAAATTGAAATCTGAAATACACTTATTAAAATCGATTTATGAAACTCACAAGGTTTTTATTTTTGCGTAAATAATATGCATCTACAGTGTTTTCTTGGCTGCTTTAATCATATTAAAGGTTAAATGAACGTACTGCGCCAACTAGGTGAACTCCTACTGAAGATATCTGTAATCCAACATGAGTTAAAAATATAGTAAAAAATAATCTTCGAAATATCTAAACAAAATTATTTTTTTTAGTTACCGTTGTCCAATAAATTGAACAACGTTTTACATACAATAAGTAATAAAATTTAAGAATGACTAAACCTAATACATTGTACATTAAGAAAGCACTCCGTGTTTTAAGAAAATTACAAATTAAATCTGTGGCTTCCTATTCTCTAAGTTGAAATGCAAATTTTAAACCCAGAAAATGCTAAAACAAATTATTTATTTTATAGCGTAGAAGCTGGTAATCAAAAACCTAAAATGTGTTTCAATTTTATTTTTGTAAAACACTTCTGTAAATTAAATGATGCAATTTTATTTTACAAGTAAAATTTATTTATGGTAGAAATAAAATTTATGAAAATTTGTTTACATAATTAATCGAAAAGTTTAATTACAATCTTTCAAAAATCTCAATCGATTGGTTTATAAATAACCAGTGAACCAAATAAGTTTATAAATAGATTCGTGGTTTTTATAGTGATTTGTCGTGTTCTAAGCTTACAAGCCATCAACATCCTTAACGTCACAATATATTAAGAATCCTTGAATTGAATCCAATCATCTTTTGTGAGGTTATTTATATATATTATTTTATGTGTTATTAAATTTGTATAATTTTGCCTTATTAGATAAATAAATTACATCCTTTTTTATTTTATATTTTTTATTGCTCAATATTTATACTCTGACTGTTAATATGTTTTTAAAGATATTTTACAGGAAATCATTTCTACTACTCTTTTTTCATAACCGTATATAAATCAATAAAGATTATTTAAGTGTTTATTTACTATAAAAATTATCGTATATTTTATCCATGAAAGTACGCTTTTTTGGGGTAAAAAATCTGCCCTGATATATCACAACTATGAAAGTTGATTTTATTATCAATATATCTATATTTGCAGGCATTAAGAATTGTATTTAATTTAGTTTCATTTAATGTTTCATTCAAAATAGACATATGCAAGCATAGTGCAATGATATTTTAAAATAAATTGCCTCTCCATTACGAGCTGTATACGCCCTCGCTGTCGCAAACTGACTACAAAGGTTTTCGCAGCAACTCTTCATGGTATATATACCACTGAAAATATTATATATAGTCCCAGATATATTGTATTTCGACTGGCAACCATGTGTTGCATCAAATAGAACAGCTCTTACTGTACCATATATTTGATTGCAGTGTCCATCGTCAGTACTATTTCCGAATAATATAGCTGCAATTTAAAATGAATTTACTTATTCCCGCATCTTTATTCCTAAATTTACAAGGAGTAGTTACAAGTTAAATATCGCCACTAACCGTAACTTCAATTGCGGTCGAGTAAACGATCATGAACAACAAATAAATCCGCCTTTTAAACGTGTTTGTATTTTGCTAATTCGCAAAAGGCGACCCGTGTTTGTGTTTAGTGAAAAACTTTACCAGAACGGTTCTCACGTTAACTTGCGACTGGGAGGTTTCAGAACTTTAAATTGATTGCGAACTTTGTAATCGAATAGGGAAAATTAATCAGTTTTGTATTAGTTTACTTTAAGTAAATTCTTTCGGAACATTCGAATGCACAGCTTATGTTGACGGTTCCCATTTCGTACTACGATTATATTTTTTTACATTTATTCGAATGTATGTTAAGAAGTTTTTTTATAAAGTATTCTAATGATGAAACAATATATGTTGTCATCATGATACATATTTTATGCCTTTACTATGATACTCATTTTGTGGTAAAGAGAGCTAATTCACAATTTTAAGTAAACGGTTAAAGCAATAATAGTGCATTAATGATGACAGGGTGTAATAAACAAATCTAATCAATATTCAGTGCATAATATCTTATATTATGACATTTTTTTTATCATATAATGACATATTTAGACAATTATGGAAAATACTTGCTTATTGTGGTACAGCATGTAGATAACATTACTAAGACAGCAAATATCATGTGAAAGCAGATATTTTTAAATAACGATTTATTAGAATAATCTGCTATCGATTTTTATAACACAATTGGTAGATGTATTCATAAAAGTTAATATTATTAAAAATTACATTTTAATAACCTAATGAAGTTAAATTAATTTATTATTCCCTTACTGTGAAACTCAGTTTCGAACGTATTTATGTTACTAACAGTTAAATTTCGTTCCACAGAAGGACTTGTTCTATGATTCATATTAACTTTGGCGTCATTCATACTAATTTACAAATATATTAGGTAAACATTATTAATTCAAGACCCGGCCCGATTTTGAAGATATTTTTTGTTTAAAACGGCATTCTTATCTGCTAGTCGTATACAAGTTTTGTAAGGATCTGATGGTGGGTTATGGAACGAACACGATAAAGTAATTTTGGGCACGGTTTTAGAAATATTACAACGGTACAAGTGGAGTCAGAGTCTGATTATGCAGCAAAAAATGTGCCATGGGCAATCACTGAGGGTTTACAGTGGACCCATTAAGTTCGGACTCGTTTTTAAACTACGTTAAAAATGGGGAAGTTTCTTAAATCGGTATTTTTTCCCATTTATTATTTACTCATTTACGTGAAGCCGTAATATATATACACGTTGACCGACAATGATGATTTTTTTTATTTGAAAGGAAGTTGTTGTCAATAGGTCCAATGTAAATATGATGAGAACTGATTACGAATTCCAGAGATGTCATGAGGAATTTAACGGATAAAAGTTTAAAACTCATTTCATTTGTTTTTATAAGTACTTTGTGTGTAATAGTTAGTATCTAGTGATGGAGCAAAAACTGGTGACAAAACTTCTCAATTATGAGGAGCAGCTTCAATGATTTTATGCTCTTTGGTTTATGCTTGTTTTGATTCTATGAGCTCTTTAGTAACAAATGTTAGCTGGAGTTTGATGACGAAGCCAGCAGGTGGTGATCTTATGAATATATAGGAATAAGTTTATTAAGTTTGAGATCGTTTGACTTGTCTTGATGTAAGCAAAAAATAATCAAAATAAATAGATAGTGGAGATAAATGTAAATCCATGAAGCAACGACTACGTGGAGTTGAAAAAGAATAATGTTATTCCTATGTTACTATAAATGTTTAGATTTATAGATATATGCTGGCATGTATGTATAAATATAGGTATGTACGAGTATAATTAATTTAATATTGAGACATTACTTAATTCCCCGTGGGTTCGTAAAATTCAGGGTAATATAGGATATTACAAACATTAAAAACTTAAAAATAAAGTTTTCACTAAAATCTAAACAAACTTCAAATAACCACTGAATAAAAAATGTAATGAAATGTACAAAATACAAAAAATAGAATTATTTAATTGAAGTTTGGGGTAAAATATAGCTTCCGAACAATAAATTTACAGGATATTGCTGTTAATTGAATGAAAAGTAAATAAGTCATTTCGTATACAAATATGGAACGTTTTTGGTCACGTTAAATAATAGAGCTGGCTTAACTAACTTGCTTCGTAATAAAGTCATTTATAACACTTGTCTGTAAATTTTAATTTATATTTTGCCTTTTTAGATTTGATAGCTGATTTTAGCGTATTTTGGTATACTGATTTCGGATATGTATTTAGATTTCCCCCGTCGCCTTCAGTTTTTTTTCGGAAAAGTCGCATATATTAAATCGCAAAAAAAGCCAACTTTACTAAGTAAACAATTTATATTACAATAAAAAATAACAATTGCATGACTTTAAAATATTATAAATACATTTCAATGACGTTAATAAATAAATTATAAATAAAAAGTATTTAATCTTTTGTGGTATATTGTTTTTTTTTTCACCGAAGCACTGATTGTGAGATTTTTACTTAAAAGTCTGACTTGGATCATCTCGCTTTAGCAACTAACAATAGTCTGCCATCATCTTTTTATTCCAACTTCCATGATTGCGACGTTCTATCTCTTTAAAATTCTGATGAAATTTTTGCCTTACTCTTCATTTACAGCTCCCAAATTATCAGGAAAATAGTTCAAGTGCGTATTAAAGAGTGAAGTTTAATGATCATCAAACATCCAATTTTTCCAAAATTGTCCATAATTTCCTTCACAATTTGGACTTTTACGTTTCTTTTAGAAAATTGTTCACTACTTTCTTAAAATATTTCTAGGCTTCTAATTCAATTTTACTTAATTTTCATCGAAAGTTGTGTCTTTCATAAATTTTCTTATGTTCAAGCAAACGAAAATATATTCTCTCACCTTAGCTTCAGACAGAGATAGAAAAATTTCATGTAAATATTTAAAAACTTCTCCTTCTTTATTTAGCACCTTTGCAAATTGTTTCATTATTCTTAGTTTTTTGTGTAAAGTGGGTAGTAAAATTTTTTCCCGGGGGACTAAATTTTATCTCACAACGTTTTTCGTTCCAGTTTTCGGTGGCCACTTTTTCTTCGTCCAATGTTGTCCTCTGTCTCGACTATCCCACTAGCAGAGAAAGGAAGGGTATTCTGTATAACCACCTTGTTGACTCCACAGACCACTGCTTTCAAACTTTCCTTTGGTGAGTCTATCCCTAATCGTTCCCTAATCCCTAATCGTTCGCGTCATATAAGGAATGTCTTTGCAATATACTATATCACGATTTTCAGCAAAATGTAGTACAAAAGTCTTTTTTTCTGTTGTGATACCAAGAAAATAAGGTACCAGAAGCAAGCGTATTTTTTTCTGAAAGGAGGAGTTCAGCTGCACCTTTTGGCAGGCTTAGATCTCTCGTTTAGTCGTTCAGTTCTGACTGTGAAAATAATTGTGTTCCTCTTGCACTTGGCTCAAATTGAGCTTCAAATTGAGACACGTTTTCGACATACTGCTCATATCTTCAGCTTGCACTGATTCCAAATATGGAGGTTACGGCAATTCAGCGTTTGCCCAGAAATATAACAAAAATTGACCGGTGTGTTTAAACACTTTCGCAATGATATGTTTTAAGTGAGCGTTAGGAATTCCACGGAAGTACTAATTTTGTAAGGACAATGATGTTGCTATTTATGAAAAATCTATTATTCGACCCTCATTAACCCTCTTTTAATGATTCAAGTTAGTTGCGGTTAAAGGAAGTCTTTAGCAAATGACCTAAAATCCATCTTTTTTTTTAAAATAAGGATATGTCACGTAATTAAGTACGTTATATTTAACTAACTATTCATGAGAACTTATTGTTTTCTACTACAACCAATTAGAGTGTTTTTTGTTCAAGAAGAAACAATTAAAATAAAATATCACTTCTAGACTAGGTAGGCCTAGGTATTTTGGTAAAAAATCACTATGCTAAATGACTAAAAATTCTGACATAACGGATTTTTTGCATTTTTTCCGTAATCAGCGTCCCAAAATCCATCAAAATAAGTCATCAAATCTGAAAGGGGAAAACTATTGTAGACCTGTAATAGGTTAAGGACGTACTTACAAAATTCCGCTGCTCGAAAACAAATATTAATTAGTCGTAAAATTACCAATACACGCATAACGATACCGCTTGTTGGTGTGTAATCAATTTATAGTCTGTTCGCAAAATTCTCTTATTAAAATTAAATTGATATACCAAACTTTATTTTAATAACACTTTGTTTTATATTTGTGTTTGTTAAATTAAAACCTTTATTTTGTACTCACTTTAATTAACTTGGCAACCATTAATATTTTTTTTATTTTAAAAAATATAAATTGTGAGAAGCAATGGCTATCTGTTTAACTAATGAAGTGCAATTCGTATTTACGTATCTCTTGCAGACATTAACAAATCAAGAAGTCGTTAATAACTTACCGCTACGATCTAAACAAAGTGGACTAACACTTTGTTGGTTTATATTGCGCTCTAGATCATGCTGCTATTAAGGGGTCTTCTAAAAAATGCCTTTAATTTCTTTATTTCAGAACAAGAGTCTGTTATGAAAGTAAATTTATGCACAAAAGATTGCGAGCAGCTTTTATTAAAATACACTACAGAAGCCCACTATGAGAATCTCGGGGAGAAATGTTAATTCTCTTTCCTCTTAATATTTGGCAACGAGCGAATTAAAGCTTTCTGTTGAATTATTCGTTTCGTTATGAATTAAACTATAAGAATGTAAAAATAATCGACAAGTGGTGTCAGTTATTTTATAGGTAACACGACAAATTGTTAATTCGTTAACTAAGTTCTCACTATTACGCATATTCGCGGTATAAAAATAAGACCAACACTTAGAATGATCGCCAAATATGTAATAGCGCCCATTAATGATATCTATTTTTTAAATATTCAATTAAAAAAGTAGGTACCTATTCTGACCATTCCAATGTTTCGTGAACGGATCTACACTCCAACGCAATCTTAAGAAATGATCCTTGATAATCTTTCGTCTTTCAATAAATTGGCTGTGTTTGATGCAATTAATAATAAGAATTCAGATGGTTTTTTTATTCTGTGGCTCATGAGGTCAAAAATTTCTTAGAGTGGAGTAAGTATTTAAGTCTCCGCTGGTAATTAATTGTGAATAAATTAGACCTTTTCTGCAGGAGATTTTTAAATCTACTCGCAATATTGGTTGTCTCTATTTTAAATGAAGGACCGGTATAATTTTTAAAACAGGTATGTGATGGACGCTTAATGACTTGGTTGGGAGACCGAGAACAAGTGAGACAGTACTTATTTTTACTTCTAATTTTTTTAAATATGGAGACCTATGATAGTTGCATCACTCACTGGAACTTTATAATTGGTGCCATATAACTGTTCAGAACAACAACCGTCCGCTACTACAGTGATCATTGATATGTCTTTTCATATGTACTGCCAATGGATTTTGCATAGTCTACTTCTTTTCATATAGTCACATATAATGAATTCTTTGCTGTTTGTTTCCACCATTTGCAAATGGTATTAATACAAGAGTTATACAATCTTAGAGACATCGGCGGAAAATCGACATGAACTAAAAATGTATTAAAATGTGTAAAACCATTACTAATAGAAACTACACCAGCAATAGTATTTTTATTTACGTTTATTTTCATCTGACATTTCCATGTCACTTCTAAATCCAGGGTCTACTGCACACATCGCAAATAAGTGTAAAATTTGAATATGAGGGTGTTCTCTTTTGCAATACGTATATGAGATATATTGCAATCGAAAAGAGAATTATGTCCATTAATAATTACAAATTTTTCTGATAAATAATTAATATCTTTTTTTCTTTCGCCTTGTATAATAATAATAATAATATTATCTCAATAGATTCTCCCTGTAAATTGAAAACAGGGCATATAAATATATGATAAATAATGGGAGTAAGAATTTAATAGATCTAACAAAGTGACTTCTTTAATATAATCTGCGGCGCTGAGGTGCTTGTTTCCACCATACCTATCCCTAATACGTGTACTCTGTAAATAACCAATTTAGAACATAGTTAATCGCAATAATTGAATTGAAAACTAATAATAAATATAAAAATTAAGGGTCCATCTATTCAGGAGCTAGACTGTTGTAAACTAATATGTCCTAAAATACAAATATGCCATGGAATAATAAATATGTTAATCTAACATACCGTGGCAATGTGTCTCAATAAGCCCAAATTGTAGGGTTAACAAATACACTTGTTGCTTTCATTCATGGATGTTATTTAATGACCACCTCTCACCTGTCTTTTGAATAATACAGCATCACATAACGAATGTTAGAAAATATAATTTTACTGTAGAAATTAGGCTCGAATATTAAAAAGATCCGTAATATATGTATGTGTGGGTGTATGTGCGTGTATGTATATATATATATATACATATATATATATATATATATATATATATATATATATATATATATTTATTAATTTTTTTTAATTTAAGGATCTGTAAAAAAAACCAAGTGGATAATCATTTATTTTCTAATAAAATAGGTTGTTCTTCCAGAGAAGAAAATGTCTCATCATGACCTTCCATTCGTTTGCATATACTCGTAATTATCGAATTAGTTATTACAAGATTGAGAAATGATTAATTTGAGTATTAATATAACGCTAGAATGCTTACGGCAAAGAAAAATTGCACTACGAAGTTTCCGTGTATAGAGTTCCCGTACAAAAGTTATAAGCATTTAAAAACACATAGTGTTTATATAAAACTACTTATAAATATTTATTTTTGTAACGCAAATATATTGCCTAATGTTGTGAAAACATATATTTTTACGTATATTTTATATATTAGTCTATGACGTAAGCATCGTTTAATTGTTTAGTACAATACTTAATTTTAAATACATAAATATGTTTACCTTGATTACGAATCGTCAATCTTACTATAATTACAATATTAATGAAGCCAGTATCACGAATATTTTTGTTCAAAGCCGCCAATACTATTTATATGACCGATTGAAACTACATTTTCATTGACTAAATATTTTTCTTTTTCTGTTTTACTATTGAGTCAACCTAAATCATTTTTTCCTACAAAAAAAGAAGAAGAAATGAGAATTTTACTGCTTAGTTGGCATTTAAAATTAATGTATAATTGTTTGAAGTGAATTCTCTAAACTTACCCCTTTTTAGCAATTTTGGCGAGGAATGGGTTGCAAAAGGTCCATTTTCAATAAATGAATGTATGAAACCAACAAAAATTATTACCACTTAATTATAGATGATGGTTGGTCCATTTTTTGATATTTAAATTAATATATTGTATATTGCTAGAGTTTAGAGTAAACTAAGCCAAAATGGAGGTTTTTCGTCAAAAACATAAACACGCCCTTAATTGAGTAAACACATCGGAATCTCCCCAGCATAACGCAACACAAATCTAAGTTTTTGAATGACTTTTTTCGCTACATAAAAAGTCAAATAACTACGAAAAGTCAAGTTCGAATCCAATTAAACTCTCAGATCAATTACTTCAAAATTTCGGCAAGGAACTGTAGGTTATCACAGAACATTTATTTCAAATGAGCCACAGAGTGCTCGCATAGGTCCACTCGGGAACACCATTGACACCACGCTGTAGCGACTTTCAATCTGCTATATTTCCAATAACTGAGAAAATCTTTATGTATTCCGCAATTAAAAGGTATTGTACAGTTTTAACCACATTAACGATATTATTTACCAGCATAGTGAATAGTAAGTGTACAAGATTTTTATCCTGGCTCACTGCTTATTGCGTGTAATAAGGATCTGATATAAAAATAATAAAAACTACTTGTACATACTGCTTTCTGTCCATTATATCAGAGAACAAATGTAAGAGTTTATAAGAGAAATCATCTTCGTTAAAGTTATTTAATCCACTGTGGAACAAATTTTCTCCTGGTAGTCAAAATACAAAACATTGGCTTAAAAACCCATCAGCCTTGTAAGAGACAACGTCGACGAAATGCGCCAGATTTCTAACTGTGAAACGCTCAATAAGACATGTGCATTACTTGTCACAAATCCGATTTCCATAACTCAAATATTAATTTGTGATAGGTAACGCGAAATCGAATAATTTAGCCGACGCAGAGGATCACAAGTGACCGAATATTAGTTATATCAGAAATATTGGCCACTTTTAGCTACGGGCTTTATTCGAGTAATTTGGCATGGCGAAAAATAAAATAGTGTCTTTGCACCGAATTCAAACTTTAAACTCGAATGTCTCAGCAAGCAATGAGGCTAGCAAAAGAAGAATGATGGTGTTTGATAGCTCATTTGCGTGGATTATATATTTTACTCGCATTGGTTTGGTGCACACTGCGCTTATACTTAAAAAGCGTATTTCTGCAATGATTTTTCTGTTAGTGAGGCAAGATGCAAGTTTCGATTTCGTTTAGATCCGGCGTTTTAAGAATGGACCAGTATTCAGTTATTCAAGTTGTGTAAGGATATACACTAAATCATTCAAGTGGACCTCGAAATAGACGTGTGCGATCAATTGAAAACATTAATCGCGTCACCGCTGCGGTCGAAGAGCATCCACAAAGATCAATTAAAAATCATGCTGCATCATCTTTCAATATACATCTTTAAAAATTTTGGCTTCAGACTTAAAACTATATCCCTATAAAACACGGATCGTTTAAAAAATTAAACCTGAAGAAATTTACTGTCAGAAAATGTTAGAGATTTTTTCAGAGGAAAATGGGATGTTTATTTTAGCAATGAATCACACTTTCATCTTGAAGGTTACGTAAATAATCAAAATTGTCGTTACTAGCCATCTAGAAATCCAAAAGAAAAGCATTAGAAAGTTTTACACAGCCCTAAAGTTACTGTATAGCGGGCTATATCGTCAAAAAAATAATCGGGCCATTTTTCTTCGGGAAGGACCGCGGTGCAACGGTTACAGTGATGAGCGAGCGGTATATCGAAAACAATTTTTTGTACCGCAGTTACGAGAGTTGGGTGTTGGCGAGTCAGATGTGTGGTTTCAAGAAAATGGGCAACTGCCCATACAGCTAGGATCTCTACGGACACAATTAGAGTGTTATTTCTGGGAAAAGTCATAAGTCGATTTGGAGACATAATTTGGCCACCCTGATTGGCCGACTTAACCCTAGCTGTCTTTTTTCTTTGGGATTATCTCGAAGCAAGAGTTTAATACCCCTGTTATGAATTTGGAGTAGCTAAAGGCTAAAATAACGAAAGAAGTAAAAGCCGTCTCAGTTGATGTTGTATGCGTGTTATTGCAAATTCGCACTTACGTTTTGAGGAGTGGGTTCATCGTCACGGAAGACACTTTTTGGTGTAATCTTTCGTGCATAAAATCAGCACAAATGTACTTAATTTACTGTAATTAAAATATTATAAATACAATAATGGTTTTTTATATTGTTTAAAATCTTATTTCCATGCTGAGACATCTTTTATATATTTTAATGGTCCAAAAAATTTATCAGTACACGCTTTGTGTATATAACCAAGTAAGTAGTCAGGTCTTGTTGATCACTTTAGTTTGGAGAAAGTAAATGGTATGTAACTCACTGTTCCAATATATGTGTATGTAAATATGCACGCACACACACACACACACACATATATATATATATATATATATATATATATATATATATATATTCATCATATCTTAATGTAAATATAAGTACTTACATATTTTTAAAAACTGGCGGGGTACTCCAACAGAATCACTTCCATTAATTTTAGTAGTACTTTATTCATTTAATTACATGCAGTAAATAGTATTAGTAAGTGAATTAGTACCAAAGAGCAATCGCATCTAATATATTTGATTAGTTATCGTACATACGTCGAATGTCAACCTATAGAACAAAGTCCGGCATCTTTGCGTTATTGTCGCATAACGAGCCACATTGCACTTTATGCTAGCTTCAAGTTGAAGAATCTAATGAACGTGGTTGTCTATAGGTGGAAAAGTTGTGGGAGATTACTTCATATAGATTACATAATTGTAAAAATACAAATTCGATTTGACAGTTTTATCAAATTGAAAATAAATTTCTTCCATTGAGACATGCCAATAAATATACACTATAGAATACGCAATAACATCCATATATATGTATTGTCCTTGTGTACGTATTTTTCATTTTCAGCCCTGTCATTCATAAACAATTAAGAACTCAGCACTGCTAGTTTCCAGATCATAATCTACCTGAACAACATTAATGTTAGAGAAACCTTGAAGCATGCTTTTAAAGTCACTTGAGAATGCAAATATATTTCCGAAACAATAACTTTTACGAATACTGTAATTGTAAAATCTCAGATATATGTTTTGTAAAATTTTAGTTATTTTGTTATAAAAATTTTTGAAAATGAAAATATTTTTCATTATATTTGAATAGGGTTTTAAATTAAATAAATTTGAATTCAATGTGCCATAATGCCATCTATAGATGATCATTTTTCCTAGACAGCGCCATCTACCTTGGCGTTGGTAATAATTATCGAAGCGGCACCTAGAGAGTTTGCTTTCTGTTGTCCATACAAACTTACGACCACTTTTTTAGTTTGGGTTAGTATGCGTGATACCCATTCTGTGCTCTATGTTCTATGATTACGTATGTTTTCTTGTATATTGGCAGAATCGTGGACATAATTCATTACAATTTATTAAAGAGTAAAAGTGAATTGCATAGCTTTCCTGAGAGCTTACCATATTACTCAATTACATCCATACTTAAATGACCAAAATTATTACAAGGAAATTCATGGATTTATTGTGAATATATTTAAAAAATATGTAATAAAACCTAATAAGACAGTACATCAGTACTCTTCTCAAGTAATATTCACAAGTAAGACGTCGATAAATTTGGTTGACTAAAACCTTTATTATGGCGTAGGAAAAAGTAATAACTATCCGAAAAGACCAGATTAAAAATAAATCTGCAAATTGTAAAATCAGCCACATAATGTACAGACAGGTTTTTTATGATCCGCGATCGATTTTAATTTGGTTAAATATAAGGTACACAAAGCGTCTTAAACCGACCGATGTGTCGTTTGTCCGCGTAAAAACATATAGAACCAATTTATCGTTAGTGTGTATAAAAACACCCCAAAAAGGGACGCCACCAAGTATGATGTTATTCCATGCGACTATATGATCCGGAAATATCCGAAAAGCTAAGAGCTTCCATTGTAGGGATAGTCTGTATAGTTCTCGATTTTATTCTGCAACTCTAGGCTAATCTCATAGTGGCTCCAGTATTGACATCGTGTGAATCACATATATAAAACTTTATTTCTTCCAACTGTAAGTGGATATTAAATGTTTGCAGTAGTTCGAGCTTTAGAAAATATTTGATATCTTACTGCCCCTATCTTGCGTAACGGATTTGGCCTGGAAAATTTATTAATATAATCATAAAATATCTGTAATAATCAAAAACGCACGGATTCAGGATTTCTTACAATCTAAGCCAAGGTTAACAATTAACGTTAACGAGTAATATGATATATACACTGAAGCATTATAAACATTCAGGTATTATACGCTCCACTGAAAAGTAGCGGAGTCCTGCGGAATGTTACGATGTAATGAGAAAAATATAATATTTTTATAGCACTTATCCTTTTGCATTTATTAATAACTCTTGCTTAATATTATTTTTGTATTCATGTTCCAATTGGATATTGATATTTATAATAAGTTATAAAAAGCTTGAAGTAAAAATCGATTTGGCAATACACCTTTATTCTTGTCTGCGAGCCAAGATTATTGGGTCAAAATTATAGCAAGTAATGATACAATTAATGTTAAGTGTATTATTTTATAAGTGCTCTAAATAAGTTCAATATTTCTTTTCATAGTTTTTTAGGATTGCAATCGAGTCTAGTATAAAAATTATTACCAACCTTAGCTGGCATCCATACCGACCTTAGCTGGCATCTTATCTTTTATACTATTAGTACATAAATAGTATAAAAGATACCATTCTCAGTAAAGCTACTAAGGACTGTTTAAACACCATGGTCAATGTAAAAAGGCATTAAACCCATTACTTCCAGAATTTATGCACCCACACAGTAACAAATGTACGCATAGGACCGTGACTTTTGTATTATCAAGAGCTTTGTACTCCCCGTCTGAACAATTGATCCGATAACTTTGTTTTATTCACTTCTTGACGAATATTTCTGATTTTTGTTAGGGTAACAACTGCATACATACTTTTTTGCACTTAGGTATGCAGAATTAATTTTGAGAATTGTTACCACATGCGCATAAAATAATATGAAATCGTTATCTGTATTTCATTCAGCCACATAAATTATCCTTCTTATCACGCTTTTTAACCAGTTATGTCCGACACACTTTAATTAGATTGATTGTCAATCACTTTTACGAACCAGTAATTTCGGATAAATATCACTTCTAAAATTTCAATTTTAGAACACGAAAATTTGCTATGGGCAATGGTGACTATTAAACATTAAAGTATTTATTTAAAATTATTATGTAAAACGGTATTTAATATCAAGTTTCGTTCTATGACTTTAATACAAAATACTAATGGTTTTGACACAAAAAACTGAAGTGATTTGAAGTATTTATGCTTTATAGGTGGTTGATAATATATTTCATTGGAAAAAACTATTATTGAATCTTAAGTTATTTTACGGAAAAAAATTATTAGGAAAAGTTATTAAATCTCACTAAAGTAGTAATCTAATCTATCAATCGATTTGAGATAGAGAAATGTATGCAAAATTTACAAAGAAAGACTATCGAGTCAACTGAAAACTGTCAAATGGAAAAATAAACTATTTGCAATATGCTTCTTATCTGGAGATATAGAACAGATGTACTTATCGCACAAAAATTCTTTAGTAGATCATTATAACGACGTCAAAATCTTATCAGAGATAAGTGTTTTACTTATTTATAAAAATATAAATGTCAAAACCAAAAAAACTTATTCAAAAAATTTACGAGCGTCATTTGAAAATAGAAGCGAAAGAAATGGTTAGAAGTAAAATAGACAACAGGAAATCATGAAAATGCAGATAATGGATTTTCACGAAAGGATTGCAAATCCTGTGAGATTATCCAATGCACAAAAAGAAATACTTCGTCGGCGTATTTGCGGACATAGAATAAATGAGGGAATACTTAGATGATTGCTTTTATATTCAGCGGCTCTCATTTTTAGGGTTCTGTACCTCAAAAGAAAAACGGAACCTTTATAAGATTACCCACTTGTCCGTTCGGTTACCCGTTAATAAGCTGGCAACCGTTTTTCTCAGAAAACATTCACATGTTTCAATAGCAAACTCCATATGTTTCAATAGCAAAATCTCCATATGTTTCAATAGCAAACGCTTAACACATTAATCTAGAAATTTTAGAGGAGACGAATAAGTTTTGGAATTTTTTTTAACAGATTTTAGCAGATCTTTCTTTGGAGCATATGCCACGCAAAATGTAGCACTCATGTATATGGGTATGAATATATTTATTTATTGTACTTAAATAAATAAATAAAAATTTTAATTAAATATATTTATTTAATTAATATATTAATTAATTAATATATAAAATTAATACGTATGGAGGACTTATTGCTACGAAAGTAATCTCTTACAGCACCGGTCCAGCTCAGCTCGACGAGCGGTGGGGAATCGAACCTGGGCTCCGCTATGCGCAGAGTCGTCAGAGGCCGTAAGCCTTGTGATCAACCCAACACTCCACGGTGACAACATACGAGAAGGAAAACCATAAGCATCGACATGATACTGGTCCCCGAAATGTTTAGCAGTAACAGCATTTTGCAAATTTATTAATATTCGGAAACGATATTACAAAAGTTCCAATCTGTTTTTCGTATTTTTATTACTTTACACTTTTCAGTGCTATTCTATTCAGTAGTTATTTAACGTCGGGAAATTTTTTTGAAAAAAATAATTTTAATCGTATGGATAAGCAATTAAAAGAATAAATTATATATAGTTAGGATTTTCCGCGCCGTTTTTTTCTTAGCAAACTTTTGTGTAGGAATTTTGAATATCTCTAAATTCCACAGTTTTTGGGAAATTCACAATTTTTCTATACCTGTAGAAGATACATTAGGCAACGGAAAAAAAATTATATTAAAGTATATAAACATAATTTCAACATAAATATTATGTACCCGGATTTGTAACGCATGTTACGCATAAAATATGAGTACATATTATAAATCACGATACTCACGATATTGATAAGTTTATTATAAATCACGCTACGCTAGAATTATATTATAATATTAAATACCAAAGGAGTTTGTGTCGCTGTCGTGGGTTAACTACTTAATATATATGTATGGGTATATATATATATATATATATATATATATATATATATATATATATATATATATCTTCTTCTTCTTCTTAGTCGTGCACTCTTGACAGTGGTCGTGATCATGATTCGGCCGGTTCCTTCGCCACTGCCGCCCTTGCGATGTGACGCCATGTAGTTCGGTGTTTTGCGGAGTGAGAGCAGTCATTTACACTGGAGTGCGTCACATATTTTATTAGGTCTGTCCACCGTGTCGGAGAGCGTCTGCGGGATCGTTTGCCTTCGACTTTGCCTTACACCACCAGTCGTTCCATGGAGTCCTTGTTACGGGTGACATGTCCAAAGAATTTGAGGATTCGCAATTGCACAGTCGACGATAATCTCTCTTTGATGTTAAGTTCCTTGAGGATCAAAACGTTGGTTCGGTGCGCGGTCCATGGGATCCTAAGCAAACGCCTCCAGCACCACATTTCCAGCGCGTCAATTTTGTGGCGGTCTTGCATCCTCAGCGTCCACGTCTCAGCTCCATATAGAAAAATCGGAAAGACCAGGCATTTCATAAGTCGAACCTTTGTGTTTTTGGTTATTCTGCGGTCTTTCCAGATCTTTGTGAGTTTTTCCACTGATGATCTCGTCACGGCGCAACGTCTTCGAAACTCATCCTCGCAACCTCCATCATTAGCGATAGTGGAGCCCATATATATATATATCTTCTTAACTCGAAATTAATTTAAACCTTTTTATTTACAAGAAAATTCTATTAACGTATACAGTATGTAAATAACTATTACCGCACCCTTCAGTTCTTATAGTGCGTCATGAATGGATTACAATAAATGTATTTTCATGCAAAAATAACATATATTTTTTATAGTTATTTAAGTCGTATTTGAACGACCATTTGTTAAGCAACCTATTTTAAGTTTTGTCCAAGTCTACCTTTCTACCCACGTTTTCTAATTAAACTAAGTACTAATTTATACCGATACCAGTTTCTATCCGCGACTTTGTTTGCAACTAGAGTAGCCTAATAAAATTTTTATTTAAAATGGATAAGAGTATGTATTAATCTGTTTGCATGGCCAAATTCTTGTAGATCCGTTCCGAAATTAAGGAGCTATATAGTGACAAACATGCATCGATCTATACTTCCATCCAAATTTCACAATTATAATATTAGTTTATGGGTATATTTAGAAAACTTTGATTTATTGATTATTTTTTAAAATAATTGTATTATGGTTTTAAGAAATAATTTGACCACACTGCTCCCATAAATCTATCAAATAAACTGTCACTCTCCTTTGCGTGTTCCAGCATTTTGTTCTTATGTAACGTCAGTTAGTTTAAAAAGAATGATTTTGACCAAAATTTGTCTTATTATTGTAAGCACTTAGACCAGACACTTGGTTGAAAGGAAGTTCAAAAGGCTCCAAAAAAATGTTGATGGCTGAAAATATCCCATTTGCAGATTCATTTGTATTTTCGTAAAAATCCAGTAATCTCTATTGTATTTCATTCTGTGGGGTAAAATATTGAACTACTAGAGGAAACAGTTTTATTTTTTTTATTAGACGTATCGGTTTGTAGACAATAGAACAGATCATGTTTATTTAACTGATCAATAACACATTGCATAGAGTATGACCCAAGAACTTTTGTTACCAATGCCTTCCTTTTTGTCCTACCCAATCCTTTATTAGTGGCAGTTTTGGAATGATAATAGATAATCTTGTTTAGTTTCATATTGCAATCCTGACTTTTATATTATAAATTGTGTTTAAGAGTATGAAATGCCGTCATTAACTCGACCACTGTTAATTTAAAATCATCAATGGAAATGGAAAATGTGGCTAACACAGATGCAGATGATTTAGGAAAAAACTTTTGTAACAATCCTCTGGATTTCTTCAATTCCATCTTTGCCTTGTGTTTTACTGTCTATATGGTGTTTAACCTACCTAAGTAAACCTAACCTAAGTAAAACAAATATTTAAGAAATAGGCAAGTAACAAGTACTTACTCATCTTGAATTAGCCGATAAAAACACCCACAATAAACCCACACCAGCTTGACCAACACCTGCATGTGAAATAATAAAATTGAGGGAACATATTTTACATACAGCATTTTAATCACTTTTAGGATCACACGTTAGCCAATCATATCGGTTTCCCATTCTTGCTTATGCTTTTGTTTAACCTTAGTTAATTTGGCTTTCTTGCTAGGTGTTCTTGGAAGGGAGATTAGATGAATCTGAACAGGAATCGTTTTTACTTTCCATCTTTACATTGAAAAACGAAAACTATAGGTACGAAAATGATGGCAATAACTGACCACAAAAAGTTATATTCTGTGTTAGTTGCGAGTTTGCGCGTGCATGCCTGATATTGCCAGTTTAGTTTTTATATGACTCCCAGATACCAGCGACGATGAAAACAGCATTTTCTATACTTTTTTTTAATAACAAAGTAAACGGTATTGTAAAGCGAAATAAAGGAAAAGAAAAATGGTACTGTTTTTAACAGCACGGTTGGCAATTCAAATTACGATATAAGATAGATCAAATCCTAATAATCCAGAGTAATGGTCAAGCGATAAGCTCATTGTTTACTTTCAGTCGTCAGTTATCCCCAAGAATTACAGAGAGAACCTATATTTTTTTAATTTTCATATGTTGTCTGAATACAATGAATAAAATTTTATTATGACACAGTTCCTTTCAATACGATACTGATTTATAATATAGCGTAAACGTTCTTCTTTGGTCGCTAATTTAGTAAGATACGTTCCAGGTATGTATTTCAGGATTTTCTGATTTTCTCTATGTTTTCTTTCATTCTATACTCGGTGCCTCGTTATCATCCGCTAGAAAAACATCCTTAGCTAAGCTGTGTGTCTCTTATAGTTTAGATACAATCTATTTATCCACATGATCTTCCGATAAGGGTGTCACATTTCTAATTCGAATGAGGCAAGGGATGTAAGTGATATAGTTTCAATCTAATTTTATTTTAAGGTACATTCGATGAAATTATGTGTGAATACGGATTTTGGGCAAATTATTACCACGGCTTTGTTTAGTGGCGCATAATCATAATGTTTAATTATCAAAGACACTTTAATGAAAAGTGGGCTGAATATCACGAAAGATTATTATTTGTGGTATATTATAGAAAATTTTATTTTTAAAATAATTTCATGAAACAAATCATATAATTAAATCATATAATCTCAGAGGCCAGTTTATTTCACCGAAATACGAGATGAAAAAGTTTTTAAAATTCCTTTTTTAACAGGTTGATTTTTTCGTGGACAGTGTATATCGCTATTATGCTAGAACCATAGGCTGCTGTGGTCTGTTCTTTCCAGTTGAAGCTAAAAGTTAATTATTTTCATCATCGAATTATTTCACTACCAACGTTTATAACGTTGGTAGTGAAATAATTCGACGAAATAATTCGACTTTTACCTTTGAAAATATGATCATTTATTTTAAATATTGCCCAGTCACTGGAAATTTACCAAAATATTACTGGAAGGCTATATTGATGGTTCGGGGTATCATACGTTTTAGGAAATATACGATATTTTTCAAACCCTGGCAAAAGGTACACTGGGACGTATTTTCAAAGTGAAGATTATTGTTAACATATAGTTATACAAATAAATACAATAATATAGTATTACAAATAAATACAAAAGGTAATAAACTTAATATCCTAGAAACATTAGAAATAAACAGTTATAAAAAATATATCAAGGTCAATATATTAAATGAACAACTAAATATAATATCATCACCCATTCTTAATATCTTCTAGATGTAATATAAATATACAACATTGATACTACAGTAACCTGGAAATTGTTTCAGGACTAATGCACATATAAATATAATTATATATAATAAAAACAAACAAAAAATTAAAAAAAATAAATAAATAAATATATGAATACACAAAACCGGAGATATGTAGAATTAGTGCTTTTGTATAAATATATTACCGATAATAACTTCCATTTAATTTTATTACATACACCATACAGTTTGCATTGTATAACCTCACATAATAACAACAATTGAATTTATTACCCTCACTAAAATATTGGTATATTGTATAACTCTCGGTAATATAATAAAACCTACTCTGCGCCCCTGCAATAAACTTACTAACATAAACAATGGAAAAATCCGCACAAAGCAGGCTTCCTCTATTGTGTTTGTAACATATAAATGCTGTTGGTTGTTTCTAAGAGTTAATCTTTGCTAATATCCCACCTGAAGATGTTGTAATACAACGAAACCTAGGTCGTGGTTAAAGAAATTAAAGAAAGTAGAAATAATACTACATCACGTAGTTTCATTTAATTGTGAATAATGAATTTCTACCAAATTAACGCCAAGTATATTCAATATAAGAGATGTTCTGTTTATTATTTATCTGGAAACCATACAGTTAATTAAATTAACTGTATGGTTGTATGTATGGTATGGTGTATATATATAATATTTGGTTGCATCAAAATGTTGCAACGCTTCCTGTAACACCTATATAGGAACCATCGCTAATTAATCCGAAATATTTTGTAGAAAACCGTATCTAAATCAGTTAAGTCGTTTGGGAGAAAACTGGGAACTCTACTTAGCAAACAAATATTTATTGCGACGATAAACAAAACCATGATATATATATATAATATAATAACACCGTGATAAACAACAAAGCGTTTTGGAGATAAATGGGAACGTTGGATTGCACACACAAACAAACAAACAATCTCTCGCCCTAAACGCAATTACTTCCTCTGTTCCCTCGTGAGTAAAATACGTACTTTCATGGATAAGGCATTCAATGTTATCTAATTGAATGAACACATAATAATATTTGATTTTTTACCAATTTATTCTTTTCTCAACCGGCAATTAAGAGACAAGCAATACGTTAAAAAAATAGTTTATTCTTTTTAAAATTCGTTTCGTGTTTTGATCTCATTTTACTTACAGTTTTGTAATTATCATTTTTTGTAACCATTTTTTATGTTAGTAAGCAGAACATCATGAGAGTGATAAGTTAGGGACAAGTAAGTATCACAATATAAAATACGATTTACCGTTTGCGGCTTGCGTTTCTGTAAAATTGGATTAGTAGTACTCTATTAGTTGAATTTTAACAAGTATATTTTAATTGCGTAGAAAAAAACGTGTAGAATAAACGAAGTTAATTGTGAACGTAAGAACATAGTTGGACAAAAAATGCTAAGTTTAAAAACAAAAAAAAAACAATACGACCAAAACGCGACAAATATATGTGTATTCCTTAACACCGATTTTAAAAATTTTTTCAACAATAGAAAGGACCTTCAGGATGGATATGGGTTCTATATTACTCCCTTAAAAAATGTACATATTTTATAAAAAAGTTAAATTTTGTAATTTTGGATGTAGGAGGTAATCTCCGAAAATACTCATGCGATTTCAAAAACTATTTCACCAATATTTAAAAAGGAACTTCGGGTTGGACGTAGGTATAAAATCCTGTTAAAAAAATTTCATGGAGACCAATTTTGCAACGTACGTCAACGAGAAAACAGTCGACGCGAATGCGTTTCTCACGAACGCTGCCTTAACGGTTAAAGGTAGATTGATAGATGATATTGATATTTATATACAGTTTTGCCTATTTTGTACATTCTAAAACGATCGTAATTAAGAAGTAAACTCCAGTGGTGCATTGGAGCTGACATCTACAATTTTTTTGATGTGATTTTTCTTTTTTCTGCATCGAAATCTTGGAGTTAATAAAAACTGTAATATACGTAGATGTTGTACGAAACACATGCAGTTTCGTTTTGAAAACTATGTTATTGTGTCTTTGTAGGCCTTTTCTAAATCCTTTATTGATACCGCTTATTTGCAAAATAAGTGGTATCAATAAAGGAAAATAGAATTATTGGATATACCGTGCTGGAAAAGATCTGACATACGAGTAAGCCGTTCGGGGCACTGTTTTATGTTTAGATTCGACTAAATGCAAAACGAGTTATGCAATGACTGACAAAGTGTGAATATCGGTACTGTTCGGGAGAAAATGAATTGGTAGTTAGTTGAACAGGAAGTTAAAAATGAAGAAATCGCGTCTAAATATTGCGACAAACACAGAAAAGGTACTTGTAAAAAGGTTTAGCAGGCAGTGTGAGTTTGTCACACATTAATTTTTGGTAATGTGAGAGTTATAGTTAAATTTATTCGTTAGACGTTTATGGTCGATTTACTTTTTTCATTCTTTTGCGTTAATCATTGTATAGTTTTGCGTAACGTAAGTATTTAATATAGCCATAGCACATAAGATTGATTGATTTGTCTCCTGCAAGTAATTATGTGTTTACAGTGCACTATCTCCGTAATCCTACGGAATTTCCACACTAGAACCATTTTATATTCGTTCACTTAATAGCTATTTTAGTTGTTTTTGTTAACATTTAACTTACACTGTTTTGCTACTTGTGGTAATCAGACCTAATTCCAGTAAATGTTAATTTTCATTTTTCCAGAAGTTGAAAGAATGAATATTAGTATTTTAAATTACTTTTTTAAAATATAATTTTTTGATTTTTTATCAATTTTATCGCAGGGAAATAATTGCATCTGTATATTTTTATGGGTTCGAAATAACTTAATTTTTTTAATATCTTTTATCAGATTTCTTAAGATTATATAAATGCAGGTAATAATATCGGAAAATCGATAAATGATCACGATACTCTACGTAAACTCTACATTTGCGAGGTGTTAAAATTTCCAAAATATGTTAACGTTATAACGGTTCCATTTTAAAATATTGTAAATACTCTTGCCAATAACATCAGGAAATATAGAACTATAAATATCATGTATGTATGATTGTTTGCTAGTCAACTTATAGTTTTTGAATTATATATTTTCATAGATGTAATTTTTTAATTTTAATAAGATAAGAAAAGAATATTGCTTAATTTGTTAAACGTAGTACTTATTATTAATAAGATAGGCAAATTTAATATAAATTTAAAAAAAATTTTAAGCTATATGGTGAAAGATAAGTGTATTTCAAGTACATATATATATATATATATATATATATATATATATATATATATATATATATATATATATATATATATGTACTTCAGATATTTACATGGAGAATTCAGTTGTGTATATTTATTATCCAAGAAACTATTTTCAGAATGACGAGGATAAAAAGATGGGCGGACTGATGGCAAAGGAATTTCAATAGTAGATTCTGGTGCTAGTGTCAAAAACAATATTAATTCTAAAGTATTTATGAAAAAATAACATTGGAATTTAATCCTTACTTTCATAATTTTGTTAAGTAATAAGTCATATTGTCTTGAAATCAAGGATGAAAGTTTGAATATTACTGAATAGCAATAGATTTTCATTACGGTCTACATAGTAATGTAAAATTTTCCTGTAGATATATCTAAATGGTAGATTAGCTAATAAATTATAAATTACTTTGCACCATTTAAAAATATTTAAATTTTTTTGTTTACATAAAATATTTAATAATACATTATTTGCCAGTTGTTGTCACCTATCGGGCGGTGGCAGGATAAGGCCCTCATAAATTACTTTTTCGGTTATTTAGTAGAATATTTTAATTTTAGGAGAAACATTATATCACAATTTTAATATATCCCGTTTTCATAGCACACCATATGAAAAATAATCTTGGAAGATTTTCTCTGTCGCTGATGAGTTATTCTATTCGATCTGTGCTATGTTCCTTGGAAACATTTATTACATTTTAGTAGTTGAAAAATAACTTTATTTTTATAGTTTTGTTTGTAACTGAAATTTTGCAGTAAATTTTACTGTACATTAAATATATTGTGAAAGTAAGTAATTACACAAAAGGCTAAGAAATATCAACCAAGAAATTATGTTTTGCTTACACATATATATTATTGGGATATATGCCCTCTTACTGTGATTTACTTGAGTAGTAGTATTTCTTACATTTTTCAGTACTAAAATCAAGGTGTTAATCAATCAAGCTGAATAAAAGATAAGCTTCAAATGGTATTGTTGTTGACAGCAACGATCGATGGTTTCACTGATTTGTCGCTTTTATTCTGAAGGCAGCGAACTCTTATTTGCGCTCGTTGACATGTAAGTATTTTTATGTGATAATATATTTTACTCATATGTTAAGGTTATTATCATGTGAGCTATGCCTGCAATTTTGTTCACATATGGGCTTTTAGAAAATGGTATTAAGTTAATTATATACTGTATTCTTCGTATCTCTTCAGTATTAATCTGTCATTCTTATTAAATCTATTATTCACCTTATTTGTATTGCAGAGAAGGAGATAGCCGCCTAACATACCACCTAAACACAATACGAAATAATGATTTAATAGAATATGCCCCTAATATATTTCGTATTGTGATTAGGTGGTATATTAGGCGGATGATATATAAGTGGTATGTTAGGAATTACACCCGCCTAAAATACCACCTAAACACAATACGACATATGTTAAATCATTATTTCGTATTATGTTTAGGTGGTATGTTAGGCGGGTGTAATTCTGCAGTATTATGTAAAACTGAGATGGCTATCTCCTTCTCTGCAATACAAATGAGGTGAATGATAGAATGAATGAGAATGATAGATTAATACTGAAGAGACACTGAGAATATAGAATGAATAGAGAAATAATAATTGAGAATGAGAATAACATATTAATACAATCTTAACATATTTCCTTTGTCTCACAAAGAGTGAGTTAAATAATCTACAAACTATTTCTTATGAACAACAATAATAATAGAAAATATAATAAACGAAATATGCGACATAATGCGGCCCGCGACCGAACAGACAAACGAAACTGTAATAATTTCCCGCGGGCACTCTAACTGCAGATGACTGCACTCGTACGGAACGTCGCTCGTAGAGCGTAGAATGCACTGCGACCAGCTCGCTGCGCGGCGAACGTAAGTACGCAGGTAATGCTGCACTCTCCTTTCTGTCTTGTTTTTCATGTTTACCATTCAGCCAATTGACCCATTTGACCCATTTTCGAGGATACATCTAATTAGTGAACAATACAAATATGTAAAAGAAAAATCCTAGAAATTGGGTACATTTATAATCAACATGATCTTAGTAAGAACAGAATGCCAATTTTTGATCAAAATAAACTCCAAGATATCCGATATAATCGACTTACTTTGTAGTGTGGAGCCTCCTCACATATAGTTAAATAATGTTGAATTTTTATTGTAGTCAAGGAGATAATAAAGTACTTGTTGACATGCATAAACATCGCATTACAGGCGTACCACTCGGCTATTTTACACTATTACATTTAAACAGTTTTTACGTCATTGATATTGGTGTAAATCTTAATTTCATCTTCACAGAGCAAACAGGGAAATGTAAGTAGTTGTATCAGATCACTAATAAATGTTATAAAGAGAAGGGAAGGTAGAGAGGTTGAATGAAATTAGATGCTGGAATAAAAATTTAATGTGTATGAATAGGGGGGTGGGTCGGTATTCGTCTATACGGCTTAGCGGAGCAGTACCATATACATTTATACAAATAAGAATAGATGAAGTAAAATACAGAAATATATTTTTTTATAAGGTATATTGTTGAACTGTGTAAGGTTTCATGGAAACATGGTTTCTAATAAGAATTGAAACTCACAATCATACGTTGAAGAAGCTAATATACAAGTATAATTAGGACGCTTTGTTCCATATATATATATATATATATATATATATATATATATATATATATATATTGAGAGTATTATAATCACCAACAAACACAAAGAAAATCGCAATGGTTTTCTGCTTTTAAAATTCTTTCTTTGACAGTAAAAATAAAAATATTCGTGACAGAGATCGTGAAAAATATTTACTAAATTATTTTGAGCATGTCATTATATAATAGAGCTTACTATCAGGTAACTTTAGCATCAATTTCACATGGTAGAATGTCTATACGAATAAGTCATGTGTCTAATTCTCTAAACAAAAAAACCTAATATTTAGTGAAGGTGCGCCATAGAAAAAAAGAAAGAAAGAAAATTTTGATACTAGAAGAAAACTATTTTTAAAATTTGTTGTTTCAAAATAATCTTCACATTTATTCATAACATTAAAACAATACTTACCATATTCGTAAATTTAATCCTAATATTATATTGTGAATCCAATGCTAATCGAATTATATAGCATATAAGGTAAGACGCCTGCTTGAAATAATTTTTTGCTTATTTTAGACTGAAATATAAAATGCACATTATTGTAATCATATTTAATTAGAGGACAAGCCGACCTGTCATACCAAGATTTAACCTAATCTAATCATATGTACATATTTTAAAAATCCCCCTCTAAAGAGATTAAAAGGTGTGTATACATCTTCCATATATTTAATAACTTCGTTCTGGCTACTGCGCTGAGAAATTATCAGTTTGGAATTTATCTATTAAATCTAAGCCTGGTGGTAAATAACAAAGACAAATGATAAAAACTAGATTATTGGAAACAGTAATACTAAACCAAATTAACTGCACTCTCCCCACCAATTAAACGCGTCAGTCATCATTCATTTCAGAATGTTTTTTACAAAGTAATCGCTACATTTTCACCCTCGCCCTTATCATTGTATTACCAGTCCTTTTAAAATGATAGGAGTCTAGGAATTCATAGCCAAAACCGCTTTCGCAAAGGTAAATTATATCGTAATCGCTGTTAATCCTCAACAGCGATCAGGATATATTTAGGTATGGATCTTTCAGTTTACTGCTGATTCTGTTCAAATTCTGATAATATACAATAATTACATAATAATTTATAACATATATTCAAACATAAATAATAAAGACCGTTGTCAAAATAAATATAAGCGAGAAAATATATATTTCACTATCGCATTTTCCTTAAACAATCTACGTTTTTGTTTCGAAAGTTTGTTTTTTTTGTTACTTAATTCATCGTGTTCGCTTATATAAATTCTGTCAAATTTTAACCGCATATATTTGAATTAGTAGTACGTTTTAACCTCTTTTCTGGCTTTTGCGTGAAGATATTTCCAATCGGGATAGATGTGTTCTCTGACGTATATTCGTGTCTCTTCACCGGAGGTGGCAAGGTAAGATGTGTTAAGTAATTTTCCAGAGACTCTAGTTTTGGATTTGTTATATAAAATAAAGGTTTATCAATGACAAAGATCTACAAAGAAGTCGAAGAGAAGACAGTGTTATAAAAATATTACTTCTCGAACCCGAAGCGAAGTAAAAGTCAGCAGAATATTTCTTGTTCTGCTTGATTCTGTACCTATTTTAGCGACTTTACGGCAGGCGAGTATATTTACATGGTCTGTGCTCACATATATAATGGAAACAAGTTATTTAAATAAATGCAGCATATTCTCAAATCGTCTCATGGAAAGAGCTTGCTTCTTTGTTGTGAGTGGATAAATAAAAATTATAAATGTTTGTTGCAATACTCTTACCAATCCAATCAATCTTTTACCAATTGATTAATAGCTTAACTAATTTTTCATTACGTTGCTTATACGGTTCAATAAATAAAGAAGATGAGAATAATCACATGCTTAGTATTAGTTTGAAACGATTATTCAATAGGATCATGGTAACATTTTTTTTTAATTTGATAAGCTGTACACATATATTAAATATATTTGGCGTTAATTTTGTAGAAATTCATTATTCACAATTAAATGAAACTATGTGATGTAGTATTATTTCTACTTTCTTTAAGTTCTTTATCACGACCTAGGTTTCGTTGTGTTACAACATCTTCAGGTGGGCTATTAGCGAAGATTTGTGCTAATAGCCCTCCTGAAAAAGAAAGTAGAAATAATACTGCATCACGTAGTTTCATTTAATCTGTACAAATATGCTTCTAAATTTGCAAGAAAATTTAAAGGTGAACATAAGAATTAAAACTATCACGAAATTTATCATGTAATGTTGTATTAGTATTCAACGAGTACAAGTTAATTTTGTCATTTATGTCTCTATACAGTATTGGTATATTTTGCTTGCTAATATAAATGTTATAGGGGAATTATTTTATTATTGTATCAGCATGATTGTACAATTTGCAACTCGTTTTTAATGTTTACCTTTCTGGGTCATGAGGTATGAAGATATATATTTTCGAGGAAATTTTGGACGCCGATCTTCTATTGCATTATCGAATTTCTCCAAATTTTCCTAAATATAATAAATTAATTTTAGGACTTATAGTTTCTCTTGCATACAATGTAATATAGTCTAAATGAATGCATGCACGTATCGGGGCGTACAAAGACTTCCGTTTTGTGATCTGAGAACATTTTTATTACATAAGGAATAGAGTCTTAGGAAAAATTAAATTGACTTCGTAGAAAAGGTTATCAGAACAATTTTAGCCCTGAAGGTCTTTTCTATGGATAACGCGTAGTAAAGCGTTATCTAAAAAGATTAGGTATAAGAAAATAGTGTTGCTGTTACGGTGTGTAATATTGTCGAGGTTATCGTGGAGATACTATCAATGATATTAAACAACGTAATTGCAATTATATTAAAATAGCAAAAATTAATAAACATCAACACGCTGTCCAGTCATGTGCTCTGAGTAGGATACGGTTAAAGTAAATTATTTCGAAAACTTATTAATCCAGCGACCATTTGCAAAGTTTGCAATGAAATTAAATTTGCAAAAGCTTTCAGGTGCACGTTAACGTGAACAGCTCGTTGGGAAAAGTTTTACGTAACATGACTACAGATGGACTTCTTGCAGCATTAGCTAACTACGAACATTTTCACATGTCGGCGATCGCTACCCGACCATATTTGAAGCGCTTATAATGTTTCTTTTGACATTATGGTTTTTTGTATTTGTATCAAGTCAGTAATGACTGTTATTAGATAAATAAGGAAAATAATATTGTAAACCAGTGATGTCAATTGTCTATAACTAAAACTTCTAATAAATGTAAAAAAATCAAGCTTTTATTCATTTCAATTTACCCTCATTGTTTTCTGGCAAATTCATTGTCTTTTCCAAATTCATTTCTTTTATTCAACAATATTACAAAATAAAATTAGATAGTACGTTGCAAATATAAATAAATAATCTTTCCCCTTACTCGGCTTTAGGACTAATAGATCGTGTTTAGTCATTTTTTGTTGGGTCGCCTGTAAAAAAAAAGCATTTTAGCAGTTCAGAAAATATTTTATTTTCTGGTTAGGTTTCTGCTTGAAAGAACCTTTAGTGTTTATATAAGTTTTTTTCTTAAAAAGTATTTCCTCTAGGTTGTATCGTCATTATAATATGAACATGTTTTAATTATAGCTACATTATTTGAAGAAACAAGAGGAAAAGGTTAAAACTAAACGAATCTTGGTAACAATATGTTGGTATGAAAAGTTTGATAAAATTTAAGTATAAGCCCCAAGTTGATAAGGATATTTTAAATGTGACAAATCTTAAGATAAAAATAAGGTGAATAGTGAATTTATTTTAATTTTTTGGTATGTTCGGTATTATGTACTAGGGATACGGTAATTCGAAATATTTATAAAAGTGTACGTAACTATCCGGTATTATGATATAATTTTTGACGCAATGCAGCTTGCATCACTGGATATAAATTGTGAAAATAATTATAGTCGTATTTAATGCAATGATCAACTTGAGCTATTCCATCGATTGAATTGTACTATTCTCCATGATTATATCTGTGTTAGGAACAATTGTATATATAATATTTTAAGTCGTTAGATGACAATCTCCAAATTTCTTTCCAGCTAAATAATTATGATTTTAAGAACACGAGCTTATTATTTGATACCCACTACGTCTTTTCGCGTTTGCTGTTTTAAGAATTGTTACAAATGTTCTTTCGTTGATTTTGTTGATCAGACACGAGAATATGAGAAATTTTCTACCCTTACTTTCAAAAAGTAGTATTGTTTAATACCTACAATGAATTTGCCAGAATTAAGTTATAGAAACTGAATTGTGTGTAATTTTTTGTTTACGTTTTTTAATATATTTGTGATAGTGTTGCATTATTTTAATCGAAGCAGGTTGATACGATTTTATAAACAACTCATAATAAATGGAGCATCCGTCATTCCTAGATAAGATTATTAAGACAGATTAATGATAATGACGTATTATAATATCTCGGACAAAAAACAATTACTCTTAGAAATGGAAATATTCTATCACAAAGGATGATGTTACATTTGTTTTATTTAATTGTTGCAAGAGAAATAGGTAAGTAAAAGTGTCACCAATATCGGCGACAATCAGCTTAATAAACATTATAGAAGTACTTTTTCGTTATGCAATTTTGTTAGTCGACTTTGCTATCTAATTTTTTTTAAAACGCAAAGATCCACGACGGGAATGTAATCTACGACCTATTAGATTGCGATTCCATGCTTAAACCACTTGACGGATAAACGGTTTAATTGCTTTCAAAGCTCTCAATACAATAAAAGGAAAGTATCATTATGACATAGTTAATTTTAATGCGCTAGTAAACAGTACAGTGCCAGATGCTTTCTCCTCTTGTATTTGTTTAATTATGTACGCATCAGACGTTTCAGGCTACCTTTATGTTTTGTGCATTTTTGTGCAGAGAAAAATTCAGGACTGTGGCAAATGAAAGCATCAAAGCTCCTTATTACTAGAATAAAACATTTTTACACCAGCTTTATGTATTTGCGTAATTCACTAAACTTTTCCAAGCTCGATTTACTGCATTATTCGTAAGTTGGAATGGTACATCTCTCGCTAGAGGATTATCACATCCTACTTCATTGTTTTAAATGCTGTTTTTAAAGCTGTATGTATCTAGTGTCTTCCAAGAAGGTATTCAATTTTTTAATTTGAATAAAGGAAGGGGTTTCTGTGATACATTCAATTTAATTTAATTATGGGATCAAATGGACGATGAAGTTTTATACGATATAACATTTTTGGCAAATTATCAAGGGTTTATTTGGTGGTGCATAACACTAACGTTAAATTTTCAATCACGTTTCATGTAAACTGGAATAGATGTCATCAATGTCGCCTGTGATATTGTTTTTAGGAGTCGATTATTTTCGGTAAATTTGATATTCAATAGGTAATATGTAAACTCCATATTTAGTGCTGGCTGGTTTAGATTATCACCATGTGAGATGACAAAATTTTCGAACTACTTTAACCGGTTAATTGTTTCATGGATAGTATGGCAAATAACGCTATTTTGTTGGAAAAATTATATATGTTGCTAAGATCTGACCTATCCAGTTAACGCCAAAAATAAACAGTTTCATTGCCCAATTACTTCAGTGCCGATAGTCTTAACCTACTCTCCTCCATCGTCAGGAATATAATGGTTGACTACTAGAAATATGTTTAGTTACTAGAAATTTACCGGATCACTACATCGATGATTCAAGATGTCATCGCTTTTAAGAAATAAATATTATTTTTCAAGCACTCGCAAAACATATCTGGGATACATTTTCATGGTGAAAAGTAATATTTATTATTAGTAATATTAAGTAATAATTGAAAAGGAATGTTATGCATAATGGTGTATTTAAATTTTCATTTGTATTTAAGTTTGCAAAGCGCTAAAGTGGAATAGTTTTCGTTCAACGTAAGTTTTTTGTTATTGGAAAAATAGTGAACATCTAAAATTAATTTGCATGTACTTATAATATGGACCACTGCATCAGAATACTTGTTTGAAAAAAAATGAATGAGACATAAAAGTTAGCAAATTGTTACTTCTGTCATGAGTTATGCTGCCTGCATTAGAATAAATATTTGGCTATTCACGAATTTTTAAATATTCATTTTAAAACCAAAATATGGACAATAGGCAAGATATGAGAAGCTGTTCTTGTTTCAGTGTGATAAACATTAGAATGGGCTATAAAATAATAGGAAGGAGTTGTTTGAGATGAATAGCGTCCATGTGTGGCCCAAATTCAATGGTATCTGCTGTCGTTTCCGTCACTCTCCTACTTAATTATAGAGCTGAAGGCGAAAAGTATTTCATCCTTAACTTACAAATTAATCTTAATCTATTATTTCTTTCCTTTATTTATTTATCAATCCGCTTTGTCACCTTTGTTGAAGAAAAATTGGCAAACATATTATAAATGGTATTTATAACTTAGGGCGCTAGGGTTTTTTCTAAGTTAATTTAGGTTGACAGTAGGTCAAAACAGGATGTATCGCCTTTATAGCCCCGGTTTCTTTGTAATTCTAGCTATTGTAGGTTGTTAAAACCGTAATTGCATTAAATATATTCATTTGATTCCGGTAATATTATGTTTTAGTTAAAAGTTATATATTATATTTTAAAACATTTGTTTATAGTTGAAATTAACTTTTTTTTCACAAGATATTTAACGTTCAATGTGCTAACAATAACAAGTCTTTTAGAAAGGAATTTACAAAATAACTGTGTTATTTGAAATAATTTAATCGGACGGAAGTCTATTTATATGAAATATTTTTCACCTAATGTGAACACAGTTATCAATCAAAATTTTAATTACATTAAAGAACAATTTTTTCTTGAGTCCTTAAAAAGGCGAAGTTAAAGTAAAAATATTTTTTACAAAAAATAGACTTCAAAAAAATTGGTACTAAAAATTAAAAAAATAACATGCTTAAATAAGAAGGCACCTATTTGAATAAGTTATTTTTAGAATAAATAACTAAGTGACCTATTTTTGAAGTCGGTGCCAATGTGATTTAAACGAATATATAATTTTATTGTTATTAAAGTGAAAATCTGAAATTCTAATATACTTACAGTGAGACATCGTTTCATAAAGGACATATTCATGATACAAAATTTTGCATTTTTTTAAGTTTATTCAAGTTGATTTTTGTACTGGCTTCAAATATAAGAACTTATTTATTTATTGTGAACAAGGACGTATCTATTTTTAATAAGATATTTTACTTTTTAATACCTTTTTTTGAAGAAGGTTTTTTAAAATAGTTATTTTATTTTATAATTTTTGGTGTAGTAGCAATGATGACACTATACTTGACATTTAAGTACTTTCTTTCTTAGAATATTGCATAATTATTAAAAGTCGTGGACAAAAGCTACGAGTAGTATATAGATAATTTTCTGTTTATCTAAATTTGGTTATCAACAACACACAATGACGAAGTGATAGCAGTAGCCTATATCTGAAGTCCAAAATCACATCTCATAAAGTAACAGTTACCAGTAGCAAATATCTTGAATAATCATTGATTTACTCCCATCCGTAAAGGAGTTTCAATGTTCATCTCCAGAACTCATCATCACACTCTGACCTGGTGGATGATGTAGTTATTCTGTAATTAAAAACTACCAGTAGAAAATGTTTTGAATCACGGTTGATTTATTGCTGTTTATTAAAGAGTTCCGTTTATCTGCAGAATTCATCATTAGGCTCGGACCTGATCGGCGGTGTAGTTATGGTACAAAGTAACAATTACCAGTAGCAAACTTATTATATCACGCTTAATTTACTACAATACGTTAAGGAGTTCCATTGTTCATTTCCTGAACTTACTATCACCCTCGTGGAAGGTGTAGTTATTTTGCAAAACTACAACTATCAGTAGGATCTTGAATCACAATTGATTTACTGCCTTTAGTTAAGGATTTCTATTATTTATTTTCCGACTTCATCAGCAGATCGTCACCATATTTATGCAAGAGTACTTAGCTAGTATACTCTTTCAAACAAAAACGAATAACGCAAATCAGTTCAGAAAACTCGGAGAAATTGGTGTCCAAAAATACGAGTCGAACACATAATCTCCTCATTTTTTGAAATCAGTTAACTATTGCAAAACCAATTAGTTTTACGAATTTTACTGTAAGGTTCGCAATCAATTTAAAGGCAAAAGTAATCTTTTAGATGCCAGAGCAAAAACCGTTTCAGGAAAACTGTTTTTGAAGTTTGTTAAATTTCATCATTCAAAAGCACTTTAAGCTCTAATAAGTGGTATTTTTGTGATCGGTAATAGAACATTTCGTGTATAGAGAGTATAAGTCATATTTTTATAACGGACTCAGGGGCAGGGCGTGTTTAATGAGATAACATTTTTGTTTTTTATTTAATTTTGCAACACAAACGACTGTAAATGTTAACGGAATATTTTAATTACTTATATTGAATTTTTTTCCATTTAAAGAGAAAAGTAAAGGTATATTTTTATCGTGAATGAATATTTATGGAAATGTTTGAAAACATTCATATTTATATAATTATTTTATTACCTCTTTCCTTTAGCCAAGCCGTCTATATAATTTATTTTCTACAAAATGCAAAAATTGTTTTCGAAATAAATTACTTTTTTCTATGAAACATGAACGTCATGGGGCAACTTTAGTAAATATATTATTTCAACATGAAAATTTTTATAAAAGTTTCATAATATACATACCAGCGAACGTAAATAATGAAAAAAAAAACACAATTGTAAACAAATTAAAATGGAAAACGTCAATACAACTTGTGCACTCGAATATTCCGGAAAGTTTCAGTTAATTTAAACTATTACAAAACTGCTTATTTTCCCCTATTCGATTACAAAGTTCGCAATCAATTTAAAGTTGTAAAAGCTTTCAGTTGCAACTGAACTTGAAAGCTCTCTCGGAAAAGCTTTTCACGACATACAAACATGGATCGCCTTTTGAAAATTAGCAAAATGCAAACAAACACGTTTAAAAATGGGAAGTGAAGAAAAATTAAACCTCATAAGATATGATTGGATTAGGTTCAGGATTCATTAATCTAACCCATCATTCATTAATTGTCAATAACCTCAATAAGTTTTGTTAAAATTCTTAGTTGAGATTTGACCCCATGTCAACTTGATAGTAAGAAGTGTTTCAAATGATATGGTTCTTCATTATGTATTACTTGAACATACTTGTATTTTTAATCGGAAATCTTTTCAAAAGACTGTAAATTCTATTCATAACATTTATAACTTTTGCTCAACGGGCAATTTAGAGAGAAGCATTTAGAAAAAGGCATGTCGATTTCATAATTTGTTGTTTGCGACCCTAAAACATTTGGATTACGAATGTGACTGCGTTTCAATTATTTTACTTTAGTCGCGTAGAAATGAAAGTGTAGAATAAATGTAGGTAATCGTATATGTGCGAATATAGATATTTCCAATGAATGAAAAATTTAAGTTCTTTTAATAAAATAAACATTATACAAGTAGAAAAAGACGAATATATAGGCATGAATCTGTTTATTTTTTTCAGTAACCACAATAAAAGAAAACAGGATGTTTTTAACAGATAACAGCAGTAAGGTTCAATTTATGAGTCGTAATATATGATTCAATTTTATTTTACTTTTCTTATAAACAGGTTATAGGTTCGTAGGCAGAGTTAAGTAGCTGACAAATCCAACCTTCTGGAAAAGTTCAAAACTGCATAGTCAGTGCTGTTATTGGTAGTAAAAATGTAAATTTTGTTGACTACGTTAATTTTAGTATATATATTGGAAAACACATTTTTAAAATATATAGATAATGGAAACCTGTCAATAAAAGTTTAAATTTTGTAACAGCGACCTCAATCGACACAAGAAAATAAACATTTACATGAAGAATTAAATTGTAATACTAAGGTAATTCGAATGTTAATATTGAATTTATCTTAAATTTTATTTCTACTAATTTCTAATAATTTTTCTGTAATTTTTTTATAGAAATATTGAAATCAATTTAATTTTTAATGTAATTTATGCGGTTATATATGTAATGTTCTACTATTGCTTGACTTAATGAAACTTGTAATTTTCAGAACAGGATGCTATCATAAGTCCGCGACTGTAAAATATTTTCCTTTTAAATTTACCGTTTTTAGCACATTTATATCTCTATTGAATGAAGATAAGTATATGACTGTAGTCTAAAAAAACATCCATCAATACTCAATAAATGATTAAGTTAATGATTAAGTTATAAATGATTAAGTTAATGATTAAGTTAATGATTAAGTTATTATGATACGTTATATACGTGATTAAGTTATTATGATAAGTTATATAATAAATGATTAAGTTATTATGATACGTAATCCGGCAGGAATTTCACGTTTTTTTTCATAATAAATTTATTGTCCCCATGTAAATTTTATTTACCGCTTTAAATATTTAATACTCCAAAGTGTTTCGTTTATATCGGTAATAATATATAATTAAGTTATTGGATAAAATAATATTATTTTTAGATTTTTTCAATTTGAGCACTAGAAATGAATTGTGAACGTAGGTTTTCGTGGATCGGTGTAATTTTTATTTTTTTTTGTTAAAATATTTGGTTTACGGTAATGTTGCCCCTTCCTGTATACTTTTTTTGGTCTATAGTGGAGAGTACATAAACTGTAACTCCGTTAACAAAGTTTTACTTTTCCTTTTTCTGCTCGGTGACGTTTGACTTTTCATCAGGGGACACGAAAATCGATTACGTTTATCCGGATTTGTGGTTCAACCAAGAACGAAATAATGTAACAATTATTTCAAATAATTCATTAGTATTCTGCGAAAAGATAAATATCTATTCCACTTGGAATTTTGCCCTGAAACTTACCTTAAAAATTAATATTTATGAAACTGTGTCGAAACCAAAGAAATAAATACTTCAAAGAAATGCCGGATATATGAGGTAATCTCCCTAGAAATCCCCTGAGGTAGGACCCCTTTATGTTATCATAACTAAATAAAAACAGAGTTGGTCCACAGGATTAGTATCTCACCTATGTAAAACTGATGAACATAGCTTCATTAGTTTTCCAAATAAAATTTTCTACATGAGACAATTTTTTTAGTTGACTTCAAAAAAGAAAAAAAAATTCAATTCGACTGTATTTTCTTTTTTTATGTATATTACCACATATATCCAATATTTCTCAATCAAGTTGAATGAATCTTGTTTTATTTGGAAAGTTATTTTCCTAGTATGGTTCTATCGATATTATATAGAAATTGCAGACGCACCATATAATTCCTCAACATAAATAAATTTACCAAATTAGTAGTAGTTACTAGAGATTTTTGGAATCGGTACTAATTGAAATGTGGCACTCATTTGTGTGTGTATGTTGGTGAATGTACTTGTGAATGTCAGAAAGGAGTGAAGTCTCGTGAATTTCAGTGAGAATGTCAGAAGCAGGCTTAAAAGTCAGAGAGAGGAAAAGCTTCGACTTAAAATCATCAATTTAAAAAATCCCTAGCAGTATAAATTTTTTGATTTTTTTTATATTCGAAAACTGTATGGTACCGCAACAGTTTTAACTGAGTGGTCGTATTTGAATTATCCTACGTTAGATTCTTTTAATAATCGAATATAAATAGAAAATTATTTAAAAGCCTAAAATTGGATAATTGCAGACAGACCTTTTATTTACATGTATATATATATATATAATATATATATATATATATATATATATATATATATATATATATATATATATATGATTATGTAATACATCTGTTGCAAAATAAATAGACACATTACTTTATATTTTTATTATCTATTGAATTTTTCTTATTTTTATATTCTATAGTCTTATGTAATTTCCTTTTCTTATTAAGATTGTCACGTTTTCGCATCGTGATAAACACAAAGCCACAATTTGAAAATAATTCTTGATCCAACTCGCATCACAACGCGTCACATGGAAAACGGTTCGAGAAGCTTTTTCTTATTACTGATGGGTAAACGATTTATAGTCGGTAGGTACTATGTTTTTTGCAAATTTATAATACTTTACTACTAGTAGACTAGTAGATAGATAATTTTCATGTCACATTTTTCTTTTTATCCCAGAAATGTTGTAGCAAACACTATTATGCAATAAGTATATTGTTAAGTGAAGGTGGTGTGAATTATACAACAGAGAAAGAAACATCAATCACTAGTTATGTTAACCTTACATATATATATGTCATTTGAATATATTATTTTTTACTGTGATCTACTTCACAAACTGTACTCATAACTTTTTGCAACATTAGGTAGAAGGCTTTAATCAATCACGATGGATAAATGATAAGCTCAAAGTCGTCGCGTCGTCGGCAGTGGCGATCGATAATTTCATTGATTTGTCGGTTCAATTCTGAGGACATCGACATACTAATTGAGCTTTTTACCAAGTAAGTATTTTTAAGTGTCTTTTTAATAACGATATAGTTTGTACCATTTTTGTACTATGTTGATTAAGCAAAAGGAAGAACGTTTATAAATCATTGATAAAGAATACACGTTACCATCCTAAATTTATGAGAAAAGTCGAAGGTGAACGTATATAAAACTTTATCCTATAACAATGTATTAGTGTTCACGTAGCACAAGTTTATTTCTCTATTTCAACATAGTGTTAATATGTATTGAATTACCCCAAGATAGTTACAGGGGCATATTTCAAGTTATGGTTGTATTTCATTACTGTGTCAGCATGAATTTACAATATACAATATGTCTCTAATTTTTACATTATTGTGTAATGTGGGGTGAAAATATATCCATTTGATAAATCTTTTCTATAGATTATCGAATGGCTACATTATACTTTACTATCGACTATCTCCGAATTTTTCAATACTTCAGTTATTTTATGATTGAACTTTCATTTTATGTAAGGGGTGTAATATGATGGCTCCTTTTCACATATTAGGTTAATTCGGAAATTACGTGATGGAGAACGTGGATTACTCCTCTACATTTTCTGTGTAAATTTGTAATAAAAAACAGGTTCTTGAGAAAAGTTAGATTGAATTGATTGATGCGTTATCAGAAATGTTGATCCAGAAGTTTTCTTCTAAAATTATCGCGCCACATCATACATTAAATGGTCTAAAAGTATAATCAAATATAAGTCGTAGAGACAACATTAATAATATTACACAAGATCATACAAATTATATTAAAATATCAATAAATATCTACAAGATAACCAGTTAATTGTTCTGAAAAGACACAGTTAAAGTAAACTATTACAAAACATTGATCTGCCGATCGATTGTGAAGTTAGCAATTCAGTTAAATTTGCAAAAGCTCCTATTCGTACATTAACGTGAAAAGTCCATTGGGCAAAGTTTTACTTAACACGATTATAGATCGACTTTTGGCGAATTAGCAAAACGCAAACACATACACGAGATTGATACATTTGCTGGCGATCCGCCACTCGATCGCATTTTAAGTGCTGATGAGTTTGGCTTTCTAGATTGCAAGCGTTTGGATCCGTATCGAGTTTGTAATGTGTGATTAAGTATTCAATGATGCCATTTCGATAAATAAAGAAAAGTTTATTGCTTAAAAGCCACTTTGTTTTTTAACATTTGTATCCACATTCTGTAAATGTCAAAAAGCAAACATTTATTTACTATAACTTACCACAGAGTGTGTAGATGAAACTTCATATCACAATGCAATAACAACAAAAATATCAGATCCAGCTTTTGTAATATCTGTTGTAATAGTTGATACAGGTCGACTAGATTTCTTACAGCTTTTATTGCTTAAATTATATTTAAAATCACTCAAATCTATAACAGTTTATTCTTTTGTTCTGTGGCGATCATTGCCATAAGAGTTTATAGAGTTGAGCCAAATTAATACCTTTGAAGTAATATTTCTGCCATAGACAAAGTATTCTACGATTTCAAATGTAGCTTGTACTGGGAATGCCTTATATTTGCTTTATTTGTAATAATACAGAGAGCTGTGTAAAAGATTTAATAATATCAAAGTAAATCACAGTGAGTGTAAATAAAAATTGCCACAGATTCGCTTTTTCTTCAGGCAAATTATTTTTATCGATTCTACTATATAATTTTTAAAACGTAATAATCGTACATATGAAATGCTAACTGAACTAACGAGCTATTGCGACGTGATTTGAGTATTTAAGTGCTAGAATGATAAACGGTTCAAGTGTCTTTAAATTATAATTAAGTTATGGCAAGAAGCTGCTCGCTGATTACTAGCGCGAGAAATTGACAGTTATTAAGCAAATCTATAGTTAAATTGTACGTATATATAAATTCATGGGCACTTGCAACGTTTTCTAATTAAATTAAACAACAGTTTACGAAGATACCAACTTTTGGTCATGAATGTGTGTGTGTATGTGCGTCCATGTGTGTGTGCGTTATAGCAACAGCTATACCGGTGACTCTGCTGTCTACTTTACTGTCGACTCTACCTCTTGACTCTGCCGTCGCCTCTTACAAATATTAGGAAGTGTGAACTTTGTACTATATCATCTTTGATTCATATTGTCCATTGATTCATATGCCTATCCAATTTCCACAAATATGTTTTTAGTTTGGGTAGTTTCTGTGTACATTTGAAAAGTTCGATTATAAATGTATTGATTATTTTTTCAACATAATTATATTAATCATTATAGAATTATTAAGACGATTCTGGTCATCATGGACAATCTATTCAATAAACTGTCACTGACCTTTCTGTAAAAATAATTTGATAAAAATAATTATCCTGAAGAAAAAGCGTGTTTCGATAAAAATATTTTGCCTAAAGAAAAAGCGAATCTGTGACATTTTACTATTGGATACCATGACTAAGTTTACGTAGTGAATATGGTAATCATGGTGATTTTTTATATGTATTCTTTTTAATTCTATATGCAGCTTTTCTAACATATATCAACTAATTAAATTTTTTTCAACAATAACTTACTTTGAGTTGAATTAGTAGACTAAATTTGTTTGTAAATAAAGCATCAAAACAGTAATGAAAAATAGTAGTCAAGCATAAATCACATTACTTGATTACAATTCCCAGTTTTACAATCCTCAGTAGAAAAGTTTTTTTTTATTTTCATGTCTTGTCTGAGTACATCAAATTAATGTTTCATTATAACCAATTAATTTTAATGCGATACTGTGTTATACGGTGGCGGTTACGTTCTCTCTTACACTAATGAATTATAAACGCACCATGTAGATATTTTAGGATTTTCATATTTTTTTATATATTGTGTCTGACTATAATTTTAGTGAAATATACTGAGATATTAAAAAAAATAGGTAGGATTATTGGAGATCAATACGTGTACGAATGCTTTTACCATAATAAAATATTTTCACAGCAGCTGTGTATAATTGAGTACTTCGTTAAACCATTTTAAGTTCTATTTACTGCAATTGTACATTCGAATGATACTTCTAGCTTTTTTCTTAGCTTTTGTTATTTTCACTTTTAATTTCATAATCTAAACGTAATATCTAGTATTTACAGTCTCTTATTTTCAAAATAAGGCATTATATTTTTAACTTGGGTAAAGTACGTCAGGGATACAATTATAAATTAATTTCAGTTTCAGTTACGTTCGATACAATTACACATGAAAAAGAATTTCATATAAATTATTGCAGTTTTTTCGACCTCTGCCGCATAACTATAAATTTCAATTAACTTAGTAGAAAGTTTACATAAACTTCCTAATATTAAGTAGAGGCGACGGTAGAGTCGAGAGGAAGATTCGAGGAAGAGTCGCACGCGGAGAATACCATGTATTCTGGTGCATCAGTGCGATAATATAAATATATATATATATATATATATATATATATATATGCATATATTTTGGAATATTTAAATAATTATTTGAAATAACAAGACGAATATAATGATATTTGGATATGTTTTTTTAAACTGGATAGATACTAATGATTTTGTAGTAAATTCACACTACCCAAATTTTGGTAAGTGTGAATTTGTCCGTGTCTTAGTGTATTTAAATATTAACGTTTATTTAAATTTTTGTACATATTTTTGGCAATTTATTTTGCATTATAATATAGTGAAAAAAATTTTAAAAATATTGTAAATAATGTTTACATAGGTTAATCTTACGTTTATTTATGATAAAAAGTGAATTATCTACGTATACAGATTAATTACATAGATGTACATCTTGCTATATGAGATGTTATTGCAATTATAATAAAAACGTTTTCAAAATTAGAAGAAATGAAAATTTAATACAAAAAAAATAAAAGAAGCACGAAAGATAAATATAAAACATCTTTCTCTATATTAATAGTTTGAAAAAGCTTTTGAACTCCTTTATACATAAAACAATACTTTGCGTGTCGAGGATTTCACATATCACTTCCGTATAATTGCGAATTAACATGTTACAAATAAAATAAATATAGTGTTACTATCACAATTGAGCATACCAGGCGAAACAAATCCGAGGATATGGAGGAATATATGGGATTTTTCTGCTTGTGATTATAAAAGGTCAATTGAGCACTAAACTTGTGATTATGAAAGGTCAATTGAGACGCTCGACTACACATAATTTAATAGTTTCCATCCAACGACTTAATCAGTCACTGCCAGACCATAACATACAACTGGGTATTTGTATGTATTAAGTGTAATCTGCTCATTTTTCTTCATTCAACCATAGCTAGATGTTACTAAATCCATTTATAGATACAGACAATCTTTAACCCATGACATTTCAACAAAAGACTTAAGGTCAACGGCTTACATAAAGTAACTATCATCGACCAGCCCATTTACCAAATTAGGATATAGAATCTCAAAATTATAAACCTAAATCCCTCACTAAGATACAAAATTTAAATTTATTTAGTCATTACTGTACTACATATTACGTAATGACGTTTACTCATTAAATAAAAACAAAAAAATAAGTCGATAATAACATCTGGAATTCCAAACTAATTTCAATACGATTTTGTCAAACACAATTGAAAAGGTTGTGATAACAGGAAAATGCTAGGTCTACCTGTGTAATTTGAAGCAATTTTCGTGTCAGATTCTCCTATAAATAGGAAGGATTTGCAATAGTCGAGCGTTTAACATGAAACTCGTAAACAATTTACACAACGAAACCTAGGTCGTGGTAAAGAAATTAAAGAAAGTAGAAATAATACTACATCACGTAGTTTCATTTAATTGTGAATAATGAATTTCTACAAAATTAACGCAAAATATATTTAATAAGCTATCTGATATTTATGCGTACTATAAGACACGTTAATATCGAAGAGCGTAGCTAAAGAAAAAAAATTTCGAATGGTGTATAGTTTATTATTTGATAACAACGTGGTCTACATACAGTTGGTCGTTTTCATTTACACACAATATTAGTTATAAGTTAAATATGTAACTTAAACTTATAGTTATAAGTTAAATGAATGAAATGAATTAACTTGTTCGAAGTACACTTCGAAACCAGTTAAACATTTTAATTCCTTAAAATCTAGATTAATTCAAATATATACTAAGGCAGAATTCTTGTTAAGTAAAAAAAATCTGGGATGTTAGCAATGCATCCAGTGTAAAAACGTATGTAAGATTTACATACTTTAAAGGAAATTGCTAAATTGGGATAGACTTCTATCAAAGTAAATATACTATATAGATTGTTATCAGGAATTTAACAGGAAATTTAGGTGCACGATAACACACTACATGCAGTCTTTAGACGAAGAGCCTTGTAGCCATTTTGACAGCTTTGTATGGTAAATTTTAAAATATTTAACTTCAAAAATCGTAAGTTTTTTGTTTCTTTACTCAGTTACTGACAATTTAAAATTTATAGATTTCTCAAGGAAGAACTACTCTCTTTCTCTCTCTCTCTCTTTCTCTCTCTCTCTCTATATATATATATATATATATATATATATATATATATATATATAATATATGTATAATTATTTGAAGGAACTGAAAACTTTTTTATGTGTAGATACACGTTTTTATTGGCATTATAACAATTGTTTATATAACAATACTTCCATAACATGATTATAAAATAAGACAGCTTATAATTAAACGAAACGAAATGTCTATCAAATTATGGAATTATGAATCTAAATGTAGCCAAACAACGGAAACTTTCTTTTCTTTCATTTCTACTAGCGTATTTCATATATCAACAAAAATCTGTCCTTCATTACCCAGATTAAAAACTTGTGAGAAATTCAATAGAGTGAGATGAAAAATGTATTGTTATTAAGAGACGAAATATAATACATATTACTATAAATATATTATATAATTCTTACAATTACCCGAAATGGTTTATATTTAATTTATTTCAGAATAAATTAATATCTTTGTAGGACGAATATCTATTGTAGATATATTGTGTATCTATGTATATGTGTGTATGTATAATTATGTTGTGATCCCCTTTCGATCACAATTACTATGATTCCTTATCTCATTGATACATTATTGATGTCTTATTATTATTAGCATAGGCAAAGAAATTCAGAGGAAAATCTTATTTTATATTTTAAGGTTTAAGTCAAAATAGGACATAATGTTTTGTCTGTTTTGTTAGTATTTCGATTAGACTGATTTAAATGTAACTAAGTTTATTTTGTTTGGAATATAATCAAAGATCCGATAATAGATACACCTACTTTGTTTTTGAAAAATTCTGATTAATAAAGTAATGTTGTCATACAATAATATCTAAGTACATTCCTATTGTTAATTGTGCAATTTCTTTCATTATTACAAGTTTCTAAATAAAAATAATAATTCTGTGTAACTTTCTTGTAATTAATCCAAATTTGACTAAAAAACATAACGTAAGCCATTGTAATTTTTAACAAGAGAGCGAAAGTCATGATAATACCTTTTAAGTAAAAAAAAATATATACACCGTCTTTTATTTCTTCAGTAAGTTATTTCAAATAGTTTTCTGAACATTTATGCCTCAAATGTTGTTAACCATAATTTTACACATTTTTTTACTCTCCTGTAAAGTAGACATTTTTTACTTATGCACTGTTAGAACTTCACTGACGATATGAGATACCAGCTGACAATTAAAGAAATTGTACCAGCTGTCGCAATTATGTTAGCTTTGAAGGGATCATTATGAATATTATAATAGTATAAATATAAAAATAATTTACATAAACTGTAAAATAATTTACGTAAACTGAACGTATGAAAAAAAACATCAAATTGTCGTTAATTCAAAATATGTGAGCTCCTACTAGTTTTTTAATACTTTCAGTTTTCATAGTTTTAAATACACGTGCATTTAATTTTTCACGTATGTGTCTCAAATACAGTAAAATATTTAAAAAAAAATAATCCACCTGTCCATGGAAATAAATTGGCAAGGAAATAATTGTTTCGCACGCCTCATCGAGGGGAGCGTCATTAGAAAGGTCTTCCAAAACGAAATGAAGGCTCCATTGATCTTTTTTAATTTTTAAGTGAGGTGCAATTTTTTATTCATGAATTTCAATAAATCTGAAGAAAGTTTTACTTATTGTGGCGAAAATTTGGACGGAGTGATTTGGTTACTAACCATTCTTTTTTTAATACTGATTTATTATGCGCTGAGGGTAGTTACAATTAATATACAGAATGTTTCCGTTTAATTTTTATAACCGTATATTTTTGTTTTTCTTGTGCAGCGTTCATGACCTGTAATCAAATGACTACTAAACAAGATTGCAGTCGCTACGAATTGAATTATTCATTAAGCCAGTCTGATATTTAGCGATATTCATTGATAGTATGATTGATTGACGAAATATACCAAATAAAAATACTCCTCAATCATGTCCTTATTTGCCCTCCCGACAATATATTATATTTGAATATACTTGAAGCTAATCGTAGTATTGGCGTGAATAGAATACAAATAAGCATTTAGGAAGTGAGGAAACCATAGATGAAGGGTGCCTGACTAAGTAAAGGTGATTGGTAGATTCAGGAAATATCATTACTTTTTATGTAGGAATTTTATTGAATTTTCAACTTATAATATAATATAGCAAGAATTTTTTGTGCATTCTTTGCAGATAGTGTTTTCAATAGATGATTTTTTTTATATTAACGTCTTTAAATTATATGCTAATCTGAATATACTAAATTCAAAATCTCTCCGGCTGTGTCTGTATTCCGTATATTATTTTGTAAACACTATGCGACTATGCCTGTATTCCGTATATTATATATTAAGAAAAACAATGTATTTTACTGAGAATAATAAAACCCTTTTTTTACAATATTGTTTATTTACTCGGTTTATAAAAAAGTACAAATAGTAAAAGTATCTCGAAAATGAAAATGCCGTCAAAAAAATTTCATGTAAATGTGATGCCAAGACTCACAATCTCTTAACTCTTGAAAAGTTATGATTTCATTTAGAGCTAAATCGTTAATAAAAGTCTACTTAATGGTCAAAGAAAGTTCATGGCTTGATCTTTTCAAGGAATAACGGCAAATGACGTTATGCTACGTCAGCATTTCATTTCCTTCTAATAGATTATAGGAGATTATTGTGCATTGTGCTATTGGTGATTTAAATATTTGCAATAATACTAAATTTACAAACATTTATAGTTTTAGGTCACGTTGAAACCCATTACTTTCTTTGACTAAGATGTAGATTTAGATAGGGCTGGCTCTACATGACCTCTTAAGAGTTAAAGGATAGTGAATCTTGGTGCCACTTTCAAATATCTTTATCAATTTATTTCCATGGAGATGTGCGTTATTTTTTTTAAAGATTATACTGTATTTGAAGCAAATACTTGAAAAATCAAATACACTAAATTCATAAAATGCGTTAAACTATATAGAAACTGAAAATATAAAAATAGTAGTAGCTGTTCACATATTTGTAAATAACGGTTTATTGATTTGACACTTTGGTTTTCGATGGAATCTCAATTCTTTGTGTACATTGTCGTTTGGGTTGCTCACTCGCAGATGTTCTAATTTCATCGCTTCCACTCGACACGCACTGCGTTTCTGTCCCGGCTCACGCTGCTGCTGTCGCATATTCGTTATAGATACAAAGAGATTTAGGCGCCTCACGCTTAAGTATTATAAATAAATATCACACCAAAGATTTTCGCGTTTTAAGATATCAGAAAGTACTTTAGAGGTTTTGATTATTGTCAGTAAGTGATAGAATTATTGAATTTTGCATAAACTAGTTAAGCTAGAAGAATGAGAATGTTTATTAGCCCTTGTAGGCAAATTTTTGTTTCGAAAGCTTGGGCTCTCAAATATTATCGAACCCGAAGTTATAAGGATTTAAGATAAGATGCGAATCGCGTCGAAAAATAAATTGCCATACCCTGCTCGTCTTGACTTGTCTTGGTGGGGACACTACCGTATCCTCAGATTATATATCTGTAGCTGGCTAGACATATACAAACAATCGTCCTAAGAGATGTATAAGTCTTTATTAGAAGGTTCGTATGCTTGTATAGAATTCGACTGCTTATTGCATTGAGTTAATTTATGAAAAACAAATTGAAGATGGGCACTAATCGATTTTGCAGGTGGAAATCGTATGTCTTATATCCTTGAGGGTAAACTTAAATATTTTGGGGAGTATGAGAATCATTGATTTTTAATGAGGCCCTTGTGACTAAATTGTAGCAGTTGATGTTGAAGTTTATTTACGATGAATGGTATAAGTGTGAGGTGTATTATCTATTTATATTTTTTTAAAGTATGCCATTGCTCGTTAGAGCCGGGTAGATAATCATGAAGTAATTATATTTGCGTTTATTTACTTTCCAGTACACATACCGAATTTCGAATGATTTTTGATTCTTATTAAGAGTATTATTTTACCAGTTTAGGGTGACTAAATTAAGAAACTGAATAAAAGTACTGGAAAATAGCTCCAGATATAATTAATACAACTGAAACTATAAATAAAAAAAGTCGAAATTTTGTGTTTAAAATTTTTCAGATTATGTAACTTTACATATTTATATAACTTTTTTTGACCTTGAAGAGGACTTTTATTAAAGATTTTTCTCTAAATCAGGTCGTATAACTTTTAAATAGTTAAGGGATAGCGAGTTTTGGCATTACATCTACATGAAAATTTTTTTGACGGGATTTCCATTTTCTATGTAAGATATGATATTAAAAAAGGACATATGCAAGTATTTAGATGATTTTTTTTACTTTTGTACTTTAGTATATAAATAGAATATAGTGAATGCATTTTACAAAATAATATTCGGAATACAGGCATAGTCACACAGCCGGTCAGATCATGATTTTTAGTATATTTAGATTAGCATATCATTTAAAGACCTTAATATAAAGAAAATCCATCTATTTTATTACACTATCTGCAAAAGAAGCACAAGAAATGTCTTGCTATCACAATTAAAGTTAAAAATTCAATAAAATTCCTACATAAAAAGTAATCCTGAACCCTGAATCTACCATCACTAAAGCATCGCCCAAGCAACCGGGCACCATTCGTCCATGGTTTCTTCACTTCTTAAGTGCTTATTTGTATTCTCCTTACGCTAATACTACGATTAGCTTCAAGTATATTCAAATATAAGACATTATCGAGAGGGAAAATGAGGATATGATTGAGGAGTGTTGTTATTTGTTATATTTCGTCAATTAATCATAATATCAATGGATATCGATAAATATTAGACTGGCTTAATGAAAAATTCAATTCGTAGCGACTGCAACCATGTTTAGTAGCCATTTGATTACAGGTCATGAACGCTACATATGAAAAACAAAAATATACGGGTATAAAAATTAAAAGAAAATATACCATGTACTCATTGTCACTACCCTTAATGCATAATGTATCAGTATTAAAAAAAGAACGGTTAGTACTAGACGAAATATCAAAATGGGTAATTGGTTCACTCGCGTTCCTCTTGCAAAAACACACTTTTGAAGGGTCACCATTCTTACGAGTAGTAGTAGAACCTCACCATTGTTAGAACTATTAGTAAGAACAAGTCAGATATTCTACTTTTCATTCTGCCCAAATGAACTCGAGCAATCCAGTTTGTTACAATTTCCATAAAACGTAACTCTTTGCTCTCATGTTCAAGAAATTTTCTCCATTTTTTTACATCTAATATTATTGGAAAAGGAAAAAAATGTTATATATATATATATATATATATATATATATATATATATATATATATGTATATATATATATATATATATATATATATGTGTTTGTGTGTGTGTATAAGTACAAATAATAATATCGTAAACGAGTCTATACATTAAATATTTTTTTTAAAACAACTATTTATACACGTTGTAATTATGTTACCGAAGCCAAAAAAATAGTTTTTATAATTCTTAACTATTTGTCTGTGAATTTGTGTGCGCTAATCTCGGAAACGGCTTAACCGATTTGAATGATGTATTATGGCAAACTTTCCATGATATTAGTTAAATTATTTGAAAGTTGCCCTTCAGTCGAATTAGCTGAAACTTATGTTAACACTACAGATGCATACTACACTACAGTTGCATACTACAGATGTAAAACCATGATTGGAAGTTTATATGAATATAAAGTTAAAAAAATGCCTGGATTTGGAAATATTGACATGACCATTTTAAGTTGAATTCTCATCAATATAGTCGAACATATTAAAAAGAGATCAGTTTACTGCTTCTTCGTGCGTTAGTCGGGTGCGGCTGGACTCTATAAACCGCACCGCGAATCGCGGTGCACCCTATACAATTGAATGATTCACAGGGAACCCATGTATTCGAAGACGCAAGGTGCACATTGGTAAAAGCCAGGCTTGGTAACCCAGAGTATATCTCTCTTGAATCATCTTTGGTATTTGAAATAATATAGTTTCATAAAATTTGTCAAGACTATTCTGACCGTATATCTATAAATATACATATTTGATAACTTAGACTATTATAGTTAAATAAAGACTTTTTGCTGTTGCTTTTATTGTGTTTGACTAAAATCTTGGGTTTAATACTTCATTCTTACATAAGAGTAGCTATAATAAATAGGGCGTTATTAAGTTCGTAGGAGCTTTTATTTTTATTTTACGTTTGTAAATAAAATATATCATTCCATTTTGTTATAATTTGAGTACATGTAGATGCATAAATACATGACGACTTTTTACTACAAGAAAATCTGATAAAACTAAAACTGAAGTCCACGCAAACGAAGTCGCGGGCACCGGCTAGTGTATATATATATATATATATATATATATATATATATATATATATATATATATATATATATGTAGTATCTATTGTTCTATTTTTACTTTTTTCATTTGGTTTACTACTCATTTTTATGTAAACCTAAATACAAAAAGATTTAGAAAAAAGTTTCATAATCCTGAATGGGATATTTAAAATCCTCCCGGGTTTTACGCAACTTTGAATTCGTATGAGATTTAAAAGTTAAAAGTTAATATATTTAATTGGAAAAAACTTATTAAAATTACATTTCCACAAAATTGTCAAGCAATTACTCAAAAAATAGATTTTGTCATATATTAATCTATGTGTAATAGATACCCGTATTTCGTGTTTCGTGTTTGGTGCTAGCTCTAGCGCGATGTGAACTTGAATGATGACTGAACTCAACACTGAACATATATACATAGCGACTTTTTTATAATGATCAAAAAAGCACGAAAATTAAGTTGCCTTCTCCGCCACCGATACATCCAACTAGATGCTTTATACATGTGTTTTGCTCATTCCAGGTCCACATTTCACCATACTAATACTGGTATAATTAGGGTAATTATTTTTTTCGAAACGCAGCAATAATTGTGATTCCACATCTCCTTATTTAATTCTTATGTTCAACTGCTTATTTAAATGTATACTACCAGTTAAATTTTAATAAAAAAGACTCCACCAAATATAACTGTTATGATTAATGACACATTTCTTCCTAATAAGTATAATTAAACTGTGCGATATGAACTTCAAACTCAAACTCGTATATAATGTGGATTTCAGATACTTTTGTAACGATAGAATTGATAATGATGTTTGCGATGCATAAGTAATTACGAACGGTATAGATAATAATGAATTCTAATTTTCCGCACAAGGGATGAAGGGAATTGCAACTTCCTGCTACAAAGCCACTTAGGGTCGTCCCCAGATAACCTCTGACGAATTACTTAGCGAGCAAAATCAGGGCGTTTCAATGCCAGAAACCCGCCAAATGATAGCTACTACTTAATTTTCGAGTGGCTTGCCACACTTGTACGTTTAGAACAAATGGATTTTCAAGAGTGGTTAACTGGTAGAATCTATTATGTAAAATAAGTGTCATAGGATTCACGTAAATTAGAAGTTAATATTATTGTAAATGTTACCATTTTCTTAGTTAGATTGCACAAAATTAAACAAGAAAATAAAGAAAAAATGCCATTAAATCAATCAGAAAGGGTTTTGGAACAAAAGTATAATTCGTCAAATCACTTATTGAGTGAAAAAGATTACCTCGAGTACATATTAATAAAGAGATAAACTAACACGTAAATAAATTATTAATAAATATTAATGAAAATTACAGCGTAAAATAAATTCGCAAAAACACTAAATGTAAAGCAAGATAATGCCATAGATAATAGCAAGGTAGGATTAGATTAAATATCTTAACATATGCTAATTCATTTTCTAAAAGTTTCTACATGATAACAATTTTGATTTTGAATAAATGAAATAGAATGAATGGATTTTCAAAATTTTATCGTTATTCCGAACAAATACCGTTTTCAAAGTTAGGATGAACATGATATAAACTTATATGTTTGAATTAACGTTTAAATTCAATTGAAACTAAATAAAAACAATTGAATGTGTTTGGTTTTCTAATAAGCCATTATAAATAAACCTCTTAGATACGAACATGACATGAGTTCCGTATCAACTTTTTTACTTAAAAAAGTTCAAATAAAAGGATATTTGTAATTTCCTATTAAACTACTACAAATATTTATACACACAGGCTAAGAAAAACAATTTGATCGCCTTTATCGCTTCAATTTATTAATACAAGTTAGCCAAAATAACTTTCTTTTGATGTGTTTACTAAATACCGTTTTTGTGATTTTTTAAATGCATAGTTAAATAACTGGAGGAGACACTCTTAAATTTGATCCATATGTAGGATCACAGTAACATAATATCTCCAAAGTAAGAATAGAAAGGGTTCAGACCTTAATCAGGAGATAGCACGATGCAACACGTTTTATTTGATGACGTCATGCTGTCATCATAATATATGTGTATCACACTGAGGTTTTCTCTAGTAATTTACATAACATGATTACGTGTTTAAAATCAGATAACACCGATCAGATAAAAACTGAGTAATGCTGATTATGATGCAAGGTGATGCATATGCAGTAAAGCAGAGTGCAGGTAAGGGCAAAAATTGCATATTTTTACGATATCTTATATTGGAATGATATTTATTCGGAATGAAAATGGATAGAACGTGACATGCTTCCATCTAGTAGTTCAACAATTTAAATTATTAATGTTTTTTGGCGCAAACATATTTGCCACATTAAGACTACTATATCTCTGACTACTATACTGACGAAAAAAAAATACAAAATTGCACTCATTCGATTCAAAATATTTAAATATTTAAACTAAAAATAGTTCAGATTTTATTTAAAAATTAATAACATTTAAGAAGGTATAGCTTATGACAGAAAGGCGCCTGGTTTTTCTCTATCTTTCCATCTTATCCTTTTCTAAAGAGAACTATTAATTCCCAATTCGGACATCCTTTGTCCTCCACATGAAATCTTGACTATGTTCTCTCCATGATTTATCATTAAGTCCTTTTGAGAACGATTAATGTCAAGCTCCAAATATAAATTGTTCTCATTGTAAAATAATTATCTGATTATTTCGTAATGATTGCAATTAACGACGCTATTTAGTCATTCATTGTTCTCGTTGTAAAAGATTATGTAGGAAAGTCCCTTTGATTTCGTGCCTGAAAAATAATCAAGATATCTTTAAGTTCTAAAAGTCTCAAAATCATTTCCATTATGCTATCCCTATTAAAGGGTTTGCTTTATTTGATATATCCTAAAATTTTGAAAACAATAATGTAGTTTTAGTCGCAAAAATGAACCCTTAAGTTTTATGTCATGAATTACGTCATAGTAAGAAGTATCGATAACCAAAGTGTAAGTACAAGAAGAGAATAATTACTAAAAAATGTATAAGGGCCTAACAAATTCTAGCATTAATGCAAATATTTTTACATGCATAATTAACCTGAGTATAACATCAGTGTAAAAAAATACAGGAAATAAAAAGAACTAAGTCAACTTTTACAACAGAATGATCTCCACTTGGAACACGGAAATTCGATATTTAAAAAAATTACTAGGACTCAAACTTTCTTCTATCTGTTCTCTAAGGAACTTTTTGTATTATGTCCATAATAACATTTCAGGAAATATTATGGGTATATAGCAACTATTGATGTCAAAGAATTTTACAAGATAACTTCCGCAAGACGCATGAAATTATTTAATTGAATTTTACAATAAATATATAATGAAGTATGTATTTTAACAAATGTGTGAAGAATTTTTAATAAAAGTGTTTTTTTGCAAAAGAATAACCTGTCAATACGATTGAAATCGAAATGTTATAAACAGTTAAGGGCATATAGTATTCCAATTGAATTATTTACAATATTAATTTTTCACAACGTAAATACACTATTACCTACTGTATCTTTAACACGCGTAAAAACATGGCGCGTATTTCAAAAATTATGACATTTAGGATTTTCCAAAGAATTAATTTTTTTCAAATAATGTATTTTGTATAATTTTAATAAATTTTGAAGATATTCTATCTAAAAGTATGGAAACATATTTTTATGATTATTATGAATTGTCCTTTAAAATGACATCCTATGGTATTAATAGAATTAAAAAATTATATAAAATTTAGTTAATTTTCCCCCGTTATAATTTCCATGTGAATATTTTTGACTGTTAGCTAATGAGATATGTACGCGTTGATGTTTTAATATTTGCCAAATTCCAAGTTTCTATGTTTCAGTGTTCTTATGAGGGTTCCGTTTTCTTTATGATGTAGTAAACTCTGTTAACAATTGGAAAAATAACTTTAATTACAGCTATATTTATATGTCGCCGGCCGATCGAACAATTGGGAAAGTCATGATGTGTCTAGACATGTTAGAAAATTAATCATTTCACGATATATCCAACATCTTGTTTAATATTGAATATATTTGGCGTTAATTTTGTAGAAATTCGTTATTCACAATTAAATGAAACTACGTGATATAGTATTATTTCTACTTTCTTTAATTTCTTTAACCACGACCTAGGTTTCGTTGTATTACAACATCTTCAGGTGGGATATTAGCAAAGATAACTTTGCTAATATCCCACCTGAAGATGTAATACAACGAAACCTAGGTCGTGGTTAAAGAAATTAGAAATAATATTACATCACGTAGTTTCATTTAATTGTGAATCTTGTTTAATGCAAAGTGTTTCCCGAATTTCCAGCCTATAGTTTAGTATGTCAATACTGTAGTGTGACCAAATTTTTGTAATAAAATTTAATTGTAAATGAATGATGAAATAATTTACGGTCAGTAGATCTTAAAAAGTAAATATCTAACAAAGAATAAAATATTATAAAATTAAGACAAACAAAATTCTTATTGGATTGTAATTATAACACTAACTAAATAAAAAATCAAGTTAAAATAATCATGTAAAAATGAAAATTTTACTAACATTGATTAAAAATTAGTCTCCGATTCAAATAATATTTGCGATCTGAATCTTGAAAATGTTTTCATAATAATTTCTTAATATTCTAAGTATTGACACATAGAATCACAGTCTTGGTTAATAAAATTTGTTACAAAAATATTAATAACAAAATCTATTGAGTTAAATTTTAAAACCATAAAAAAAATTAAAAATGTTTTCAAAACTGCCAAAACATAAGTTTAAGGGAAAAATATATTGAATTTAGAGGAAGGTACGTACAGTAGTAGAAACTCTAAGTTATAAAGAATTCTGCAAAGAAATTAAGAATAAAATATTAGTATATATAAGAAATATAAAAATACTGTAATTCCATTTGCATCATTTTTTGGATCCATTAGGGTCTCTTTCGTTGTAAATCAGTCAAATCGACTTGTAACCATGAATTAAAATCTTTTGATGTAAATGTTTTGCTACAATAATTATTTGGCAATGAGCATTTTATTTTACCTACTGGATGTAATTAAACGCATATTTCGATAGCTTTTTCTAGAATGCGCGGCTTGTTTTTTATATTGCAAATCATTTTCTCTTGTCCACTGTATTTAAAAGCTTCATGAGATTTCGCTGTGTTAAAATATTTATCGATTGGGACTTTTCAAATTGTGAGATCAAAAATAATTTTTTTCTCAAATATTAAGATGTCCCGCCACAATATTCAATTAATTTTGTTACAGTAATTTTTTCGCGCACGTAAAGAATGTCGAGACGGGGCCATAAGTAGCGTGAATTGCAAATCTTATTAGATATACCCTGTATAGCATCTTATGATGTGGTAGAGCGTTTAGCTAGGAACATCGATCTAAAACGTCATCGATCTACCCGGTACTCAGGCATATGAGCAAGTGGCCAAATCTACAATCAGGTGACGACTAATATAAGTCCTTAATTCACATTATTGTTAAACATATGTGGTCCACTAATGATGTATAATATATTACAAATACATTAATTTAGAACAGCCAACAGGCTATTAGATAACAACAAACATACTGGTTACCGACCGAAATAATTAAAAATAACATCGGTATCAAGTGCCAGCCGGAAAGATGAATTTCATACAGTTTTTGATTGATTTTAATTTTGATATTATTAAGGAAAAAATATAATGAGAGACAGATACGAGAGATAAACAGTTTGTATTTAACTTACTCAAAAGACTGATTTTGAATTGATACTTTGATTTGCGATACCATTCAGTATTTTTGTAAACTAATACAGTGCTGTCTAATTGGCCACTAGCAGAAACATTACTAGTTTCTTTTAATAAAATTCAATTATGTTATTTAAATAGCTATTATTCTTTTTTACTTTATAAATATCTGATATTTGTCCTGCAAGATGACGCTGTGTGGCAGCGAAAACTAAAATTAATTGTGTTGTAATATATTATATGTACATCTAGTTTAGATGGTCTAGGTATCTATGCTACAAGAGAAAAAAAATACATAAATTTATTAATTAGTACTTTTTTATTAACGATTAGTGCATCAACATAAAATCAAATGTACAATTTCGTAAAGAAATATTTATCAAAATTAAATTATATATGGAGTCGACAAATGATTTAGGACGTCATTACGTCATCATTTATACCAACATCCAAAACCAACTGAATGTTTAATTTGATATAAGTTGCCAACATGTCACACTTACCAACATGTTATACGCTAATATTATAATTCGACTGTTATTGCTACGTAATTAATATAACGATAAGCGTAGCAACAATTTCAAATTAATTCAATTTACATATATCTTTATTGTCCACCGTAGATCTAAAAATGTATCCAAAACCCCTTTTTGCCAATTTTGAGAACGAATTTCCTCTGCAGTCAAAAGATAGTTAATTTTGCTCCTCCTCAAAAAATAGCTCATTATCACCAGAAAATGCCCTGTCTCAACTATATCTATTCCATACTTCGTATAGTTTCTAAACTCGTGCAATAACACAAATTTTAATTTTAAACGAAAACTTTTTGAAGTTTGTATATGAATTCGAGAGAGCGTTGAAAACTTTCTGCTATCACTGCTGTGCTTTTAGATATTCATTTCCCATTTCTATTTTCCTAATTAAAATTTTCTTCAATGTTTACTTTCTCTCGTCATGCGAAATATTCCTTATTTCTTGCAACGAAATGTTTAATATTTTATATATATATATATATATATATATATATATATATATATATATGTATATATATATATATATATATATATATATATATGTATATATATATATACATATATATATATATATATATATATATATAATTATTTAAATTATGTGTTCCTTACCAAGGTATATTAGATTTTAGAAAAAGTATTAACTTATATTGACAACTTATTCTTTAACATATTTAAAATAACTTTATTTAACTGACTTAGTACGATATGATTCTACGACGAGCACGATACACATTCTACTGTACTAAGTTTGTTTTAATTTCTATTGTTCTATTCAATATTAATTTATTTAGATGCTAGTAATTATTAAATGCCAAGATATCTAAAAGATTTGAAATAAATCCTTAAATAAAAACCAGAAAACTGTAGGATCACATAGATTTTCTTCACACGACGGTAATAAGTTTTCAGTTAATTTAAAGCTGTTTCAGAATAAATATTAACCCGTGCCATAATAATTTTATTAAATAAAATAAATTTAATTACAACATTCTATGAATGAAGCAAGTAACACTATTTATATTATCGTTGAAGCTAGCGGCATCATTATATGAAGCAAAATACCTGCGCACTGTACTATACAATATATGGCATTCAAATAATCAAATCCAAATATAATATAATATAAATGAAGCTTACTAGCTTAGGACTACAAAATAATAAGAATAAAGCTGTAGCAACATTCATAATATATTTCAAGCCGTTCCTCATACTTGATCCTCAACAAAAGTTTATAACGACGGATGAATTATTATTATCAATGTAAGGAAAATTAGTTTTTTCCTTTAACAACACTACTGAACACGACTTCCAATAGCAGCTACCAATCACAATCGCTGGCCTATAACGAAAGAGCTCTATGTAGTGTTATATAGTTAACATTATATAGTTAACACATATAGTTAACACAGGTACGCAGTAAGTTAATATTCATTTTACTTACAGAACATTTATTTAGAGTTTCATGCGCGCGATTTCATTATAGCTTCTATTATACTATTTTCAAGCGTAAGACGGTATCGTACCGGCAAATGAGGGCATAATTGAGGTGTATTGTTATTTATTGTCGATTACATTTCAACAACTCAGCATTATTTTCATGCCTATCGCTGAATATAAGCTCAGCTTCATAAATCATTCGGTTCCTATACATTATTTCCAAATGAACATTTATGTTTGTAAATGCACAAACAATTAAACGAAAGTCTAATTTTCTCACAAAATTGTCATCTTTTCAGCAATAAAATAAACTACGAAATTCTACATTTGCTACTGAATCTAATATGGAAAAGAAATAGTACTTTTTACAATCCTTACAATTATTATGTTATTATGGATAATGAGAATAAATCGTGAATTTGCTCGTCATATTAGGGTGGTTATTTGGCATTCTTCATTAGGAGTTATTTTTTTGTCGAAAATAAGATCTTTTTCGGCACTTCTTAAATAGAATTAATCAATAGCTCTGTATGTAACAGAGTTCAGTATTTCATCATTTATTTCTCTTTTTGTACGTAGATCATAAAGTTTATTTAGGCAAATTTATTAGCATCAAATTTATATTTATGTCATTTCAGAGTTTTATTGATTCCCATATATTATTAAATTATTAAAAATACCCTATATGTATATACTGAGTACGTTTTGTTTAAAAAAACATTTACTGATCACAACACTGACTACGAATATATGAAAATTTACTGTTTTACTCTTTGTCTTTAAGCAAATCACGCGAGAACTATTGATTTTCAGTGTACACTTAAAATATACGCTAATATCTTTGGCGTACATATATTCATGAATGTAATAAAATAATTATTACACGATGACCTTTATAGTCAGAAGATTGAACCAATTTTGAGGGTGAATAATATAAATATAAAAAAAAATTTATATAATATTTCACTATGTTAATATATTGACTAGTGTATCATTCACAGGACAATAAATTTCTAATTGATTAACAAACATAGACTTAAATACATTTTCAATAAAATAATAAATGCTGTTATAATATGCACTGACTAGCTCTTAAAATTTTTCAAATCATTGTTTATAGAATCATAGGAGTACTTCGTAGTGTAAGAAGTTTAAAAAAACCATACCCAGCAGAAATCCCGCCGTATCAAAAATAATCCTAGATATTATCATCAATAGAATCTTCAAATGTAATTCTTTCGGTGGAATGGATGAGAAAAATATTTTTTCCTTCTCAAGTTTAATGTATAGATGTAACTATTCTAAAAAGAAAGAAAGCTTTTTTTTACATTTGTATTTACATAATTCAGTCACGTCTTTTTATGAATTATTTCACATTCGATGTTAAATTAGAACCATTATGTTTCTGTTTTATTTGACTATGGAATCCTAATAAGGAATAAAATTAAGAAACTAAAACGCTATAAAATACGGATTAAGAAAGCAATTTAAAAATCTTGTGTCAACAAGATTTCAAAGTTGTTTTTTAACAAAAACACAAAGTTTTTCGAAAATAAATTTATTTTAGTAGACTCGAATCAAGGGAGCATTTAAACGGTCGCTAAAGTGTAGGTCCATATTCTCGTATTTATATGTCAATTATTTTATCGTGATATAACATATATTTAAACTATTTTGTAAATTCTTTAAAAAAACATCTAACAATCATGACATCGAATATAGGTATATTGATTTTTTTGTAGCCGTGGTCACAGATTATAATTTATTTCATTTAGAGATAATGTGTGATAGGTATGTAAAAGGTAAAAACCAATTAATTAATAACAAAAATGAGAAACAGTTTTTATTAAGAAGAAGTAAGTGTATTCTCAAATTTTGAAACGTCCTAACTTTTTGTAAGGTCGAAAATATCTATCCAGTTCGCATTAAAAACATTGGTCATAAAATCAATTGAGACAAATTTCTACAAGCATTATCGATATGACAGTTTGATGTGTATAGGAAAGTACATGGTTTTCACTCCTTCTTAAATAGAGAGAGAGAGAAATCCATGGAATCCATGGACTCTCTGTCCATGGATTGTACTACCGTAGACAAATGCGGCTGTACCAAGTCGGGATATATTGCTCCTGTTGTGTGTATATTATATTTACGACAACTATATGTGCGGGTCCATTGTTGTTTTATAAATAAATTTAATAAATATATTATTAGTCATGTAATGGATAAAGTATACGCATAATTAATAATAAATCAATATCAAATAGATAAATCAATCGACAAAATTTTGACAGTTTACTTTTGACATACGTGACGTACAGAATATCTAATAGCAGTAGTGAGTACAATTTTTGTTTCTTTTTGCGCATGCAAATTTTTTTTTCAGTTTTTAGGTTAGTACCTATTTTCCGCTCTTCTTGTTATAGATTAGTTACAACAAAATGTTGCACGAAAACATTGTATTAAAATTGGCTTTCATATTTAACTCCCATCCCGCTTAAATAAGTTTCACTTCAATGTAATAATAAAATGATGGGTTACATTTATTTACCCCATTGAATCTAGCGTTTCTACCATATCAATACGGACTAGTATATTGTTAGATGTTATTAGTTTATAATTGATTGTGTCGTCAACTTCTGTTATAGTGTTGTCCATTATTGTTAATCATATCAAAGCGACATTTGCTTGACTGGTTCAAAAATTTATCGTTAAATGAATTAATATTTGTGTTGGAATTTGCTTTGAATGCACGTTTAGCCACTGATCGTTCACGTCATAAAGAAACTTACAAGCTCTTATCTTTTCGCAGCACGGATCACGTTTAGCCTCTTAATAAATTCAAACTTAAGTCACACGAACTCTTGAAAGCAACTGCAGTTACTTGAACTTGTGAGGGTAACTGAACTCGTGAAAGTAATGATCAAGATAAAGATGTAATAAAGACTAATTCCAAGTGACTTACTAAGGCTCGCATCTGATCCTTAATGAGCGATTTCCAGCTTGAATTACATTGAATTTCTCAATGAATTCAAACTATTGCATTTCGATCGCATAAAGGTTACGATCAACGTGAAGCTTTATGTGGCTTTACGTTGATCTTTAAGAGCTGAAAAAGTTTTACCATATACCTCGAATTGTTTTAAGAAAATTTAGAAATTTTTCTCCGTTATGTAACATGATCACGATATTACAAAAATTTATCTGAGATAAATTATAACCTGGATTAACAGATAGACTACCTCAAGATGATCTGCACGAACGAGGTCAAGGGTACTGAAATAAAATAATAAAAAGTAAAGTTCATCGCTATTTATTATAAAATAACGCAATTAGTTCATTCTTTCTTTCCGTATCGATTTCGTGACCATGACTGTAAGTTTATAGCAAGAAATTATGAAAACTTAAAAGCAAAGCGACTGATTTTCAATTATTCATTTATTTATTTCTGGAGTAATAAGCCGCCAAAAAACTTCAAAACTACTCGAAAGAAATTTATGACGCAAACTTGAGATATTGTGCGATTATATTCCCTACCGACGTCTTCATACTTTTCAGAGTATCTTTATTTCTTATCCATTACATTATTGCAATCTTTCATTGCCCTTACAAGGCGTAGATTGAATAGGCCGCAAAAGAAATTTCGAAGTCAACATTTATTTTTCGGCCAACGCCATTCCATGGATTCCATTAAGATTATTAACATTATTCATGAACTTTTTTAGAACAATAACAATGTAAAAAATAAGGACCCATGAGTGAAAATATATTAGATGAAGACGTCATGCCGTGGGATCAAAACTTAAAGTTTAGGTATATCAGGGGATATACGGATGCTTAAGAAAAATAGCAAATAACGCAAGGACTGTCAATGTTAATCAGATTTTAATCAGAAAAATATAATTAAGTTAATCGTCTCTAATTTAGACTCTTAATATTAGTAACTAAACTAAGTAACTATAATTTAGACCATTAATTTTTAATTAAAATGTGTAACGGGACGTATACCCCGGCATACGTCCGGTTAGAAGGGAAGTTTCCATACATACAAAGATCGAGTAACTACCAATGGTGAAAATCTAATGGAATCTAACTCTGTAATCAAACATATATATATATATACGTTTCACTACCGTTTCATAATCTACTGAATCATTCTACTCACTGGATGCATGGGTTCGAGGCTCTCCTTCTCCTTTTCCTTCTACGCTCAGACGCATCATGTCTTCGCTTCTTGCTCCCCTCAAGCCGTTCACCGCGCTTAACGCAATCGTTGCAGGCCACACAACATACCTCTTACTCGCATTTTTTATCGCCTGTACACTTGAGTCTGCCGCCAATTCTAAAATCTTCCAAAGCAAGTGACATTACATCCGATTATTTACATGTAACGCAAAGATGTTCCACGACAAAAATTAAGTAACAATTTTTTTTTGAGATATTACGTTACTATATGAAGGTTAATAAACTTAAGTGATGATATACATGTTATATTGTAAACATTGTAATAAAATTCTTATATAACTTTGAAAACATTTACATTTATGTTTATAGCTGTGTTGATATTTCGGAACTGAATATACCAAGTATAATAAAGGTGGCGCATAGCGTTTATCCGAATTTACAGTTTCCCTGCTAAGTAAAATATAAATTTTTCAGCTACGTCGAGGTATTTATTTCAATATACTTTTAAATATCTGAAATGTGATTTATTATTTGAAAATAACAATAACTAAAAACTGCTAAACTGCTAGAAATATAATGATAATATGAAAAGTATCAAGTCCGTAAAGGTAATACAAGTTTCATTAAAAATGATTCAGTTACTCTAAAATAATACAGAAATTTGCACACTGAACTAAATGTCCCATTCGTAGACCGCAAATCTAATGGAATCTTAAATGGATTAATATAGATGCGGCAGACTTTAGACACACTATATTCTATGCCAATCTTTAATAATTTCCATACTGAAATTAAAAACTTCTTAACTAATTTCTTGATTATTCCTAAATAAAAAATAATACGCATTGATTATTATAAGCAAGTCAGGCGTATTTACTTTCATTACTAAGTCTAAATTTGTACTGTCTGATTAATATATTTGAATTTTTTTCTAGCTCTCAGTAAAATCTATTTATTAAATGTTATTTTTATAATGATTGCGACAGATTTATTCCACAAACGAATCTCTAAATTCGATCACCTCTGATATATTAAATGCAACTATCATTTTTATTCCCAACCACCATAATGAAGTTCTTGATTTAAAATTATATTACATTTTTTCTTAACAAATTTTCATTATGTTTCCATGATGACACAAAAACAGACTAGGTGTTACATGAATTGATCAATTTTATGGAATGGTCTCGTTAGATTTATTTGTACTTCCAAATATTGTCAAGTTTGATTTTGTCGACCGAAGTCAAAATTTTAAGAATTTTATAAAGGAGATTGAGAACATAGTGAGTTGGGTGGTTTGATGGTAGATAAGAATAGTCGTCCTTGAATTATTAGTAACGAAGCCACTCATTTAACTAGGTGGTCGCACGACTATGATGCATCTATGCTTAATAAGTCCAGCCGTAATAATGATTAGCACTTATTTTCTCAACGTTTATTTATATTTCGTGTAGGTAGTGTTACAAATTTTCATATTTTTAAATTAAAGTGTAAAATAAAAAAAATAACCAATTTGTTGTGAAAAACATGCATCCCATAGGCATTGTTAATCCAATAATTGGAATGCCGAATCTGAAATAGTTATTGATATATAAAAAATTGCCGCAACTCCACCTCGTATCTACCCGTAAAATTAAATTACGCAATTTGTGTTTTTAATATAATTTTTATATTTGATTTCTCAACATTGTTGCGGATTTTAAGTCGTGGTTGTCATAAATTCGCATCAAATAACAATAGATGTCCTGGAACCGATATTAAATCTTATCAAAATTCTGTCACCACAGTATTACTCTATACTAATTTACAAATAGAAAGGAACTTATTGAAACCAATAGTCAACCTAAAGAGTTCTATGGAAACAATATCCGGCCGAGAGCGACGTAGAAATTAATTAGTATGCAATCACGAAAAGCAGACGAATTAATAAATTGAGTAAAACATGGTTAACTGTCTTAAAAATATCACGGTATCAAAAATAATCTAAGGCCAAGAAGAACAAGTCTATATTCATAAGAATTATTTCATGGAAGAGCGGAATTTCAAAAATTCACTATTGATTTTAAGACCCCTAAATAAAAAGTACACCAGAGAAAGTGACATATATTAAACTATATATCATATGTATGTACCGAAATGTAAATAAATGTATTTTTCGGAATAATGTAAATAATAAAAAGCAAGTTAACGTTAAATAATTAAATATATGCTAACATTGTTTAAAAATAAAAAAAAAATTTTATTCGATATTTAATTATGGATTTCGGTAACCTTCTAGTATAAAGTTTTTATACAACGTAACCCACTTTCAATAAAAAATATAACACAATCTCGATTAATGTATCTAAAGTCTCTGTATCTATCTCACTTGGCTTTGTCGATAATAAAAATAAATATTTAAAAATTATTCATGACAAATTTTGTTGCTAATTTTTTTAAAGGGGTAAAGAAGGAATTGAAATGATAATAAACTAATAAAGTTTGAAAAAAAAGATGAGTATTGCGCATACGAGGTTATTTTATGAAGAAAAAATGTATGTCTCTAAATGGTAAAGTAGAAATGTGCTGTAAAGAGAGAATAAATAAAGGTAATACAGATTAAGTCCCCACATATACAATATAAATGAAATATTTTGTTGCATTTTTATGTGAAATCGTGGTATGAAGGAAATTAAAATAAAAAATTGAGAGAAAAGAGATTCGACATCAATGCTCTGAATATTTGAGCTTATTTTTAATTTGGAAAACCAGCAACTTATATCGAAATCTTTTAATCGCCGAGGTTTGCCATAGCATCTAGATAAAAGTTGATATTAATATAAAAATATTAATTCGAAATCTTGTAAGCGCCGAGGATGTACCGTTATAATGGATGAAAAATGGGTTTAAGAGTTTAATTTTGAAATTTTGTACCCGCAGTGATATCCATCGTATCTATATGGAAGAGGGTTTTAATATAATTAATATAATTCGAAATTTTATACCTGCCAAGATTTTCCATTGCACCTAAATAGAAGATGATCTTAAGATAAAAATATTCATTCGAAATCAAGTATCCACTAAGGTTTCCCATTAAACCTAGATGGGAGATAGTTTTAGTGTAAAAATATGGTAGAAAATAGTTTTAATATAGAAATAATAATACTAAATTTTCTGCCTGCTAAGATTTTCCGTAGAATCTATATGGAAAATAGCTTTAGAATAAAAAGATTAATTCGAAATATTTCACCTGCCTAGGTTTCCCATCAAACCTAGATGGAAGATGACTTTTGATAAATATTAATTCAAAATTTTGTACCTGGCGTGTTTTCTCATTAAACCCAGAGAGAAGACCGTTTTATACAGAAATATTATTTCATCGCACCTAAATGAAAGATGCCTTTAATATGAAAATTCTAATAACTGATCAAAAATAAACTTCAGCCCAACTCGTAACAATTAAGCCCTACAGATCACATTTGGCGTTGGAGGTAGCCGCTTACTGGGAAAAGGTCGATACTAACAGAGGAAATATTATCGACGATAATGAAAACTAATTTTCCGTTCGAGGGTAAAAGGGGCGCTACTTCCGCCTTCAAAGCCGATTAGGGCCATCCCTTGATCGCCGCTAACGAATCAACTCGACTTAGGCAGCGACCGCGTCTAAGCGTACGGGGGATCTTGGTTACTAAATGATGCCTTCGACTTGCGTTCCGAGCGACTACCTCCTAATCTGTGTTTCTATTTTTCAAATAAAGTAGAAAATCACAAATTCAATTTTGTTTTTTTTTTCATTTTAACAGTTATATTAACTTGCAAGGACTGCCAACTGAGTCACAAAATTGTTATTTTATTAGCGACTAGCTTCTATTTGTTTTTTGTTCACATGAACTCATTTTTGCATGAACTAAATTCTTTATATAAGTGCTATCAAACGTTTTCTCACGAGTTGATATTTGTTTTTTATTATTCACTTTTAATTTTCTATACCAAAATGATTTGCGGTAAATATATTTTCTTTATGTAAAAAGATGTACTAACGTTTTAATAAATAACATTGATAAAAATGTCAGTACATGCGACCAATTAGATTTCCCTTTATTTTCTTGAGGCATTTTGGAAAACTTTGGAAAGAAAAAAAATAATTTTAAAGGAAAAATTGTCTGAATTTCATATAAGTCCAAGCAAATGTTAGAAACTCTTAATTCCATCATTATTGATATTAACTTTCCACGTGTCACTTGCCTACAAAGCATTTGTTCCAACTCTACCTTTCGTTTTTCCGACGTACTGTCGGGAAATCGGAAGTTTTCTGATTTCAAATGCTAGAAACATTTCCTTCACGCAACAAAAATTTTAATTGCTATTATCATTGTAGAAACTATTGGTTAAGTATTTCTACTGTCAAAAAATATACCAATTCACAATAAAATAAATGAAAAAGAAAAAATAGTGTTCACGAAATAATTTTTTCAATCAAATAAAGATTTTTCAAATCAAAGAAAGAGAAGAAATATTTATTGATTTTTATTTGACCTTTTTTCTTATTCTTTTTCATTCATTGGTATACACTTAACGCAATATTAAAACTGAATATACTTTAGATACGAAGATCTGGGGGTCCTCGCCCCCCAAAAACATTCGCATAATAGAACACAAAATCCTTCTATTTAATGAAAATATATTTCTAAAAAGGAATGTTTATTTTGACATATGAAGGAAAGAAATCTATTTCAATGATTATGTATGTGTTTTAAAAATATATAAGTAACATTAGCGACACTAACTTCTGCCGAACTCAATATCAAAATTAGTACTCACCGTAATTAATCTTAGCAAATAATATATTAGACAGAACTTTACTATATACGTGAGCCCACGCTACATCATTTTGAATGACCAAGTGAAGTAAGTAAATATTTTTACAATTTTTCTTTTAAAATCTTAAACTATCATTATTAGAATAATCATGGTATTAATTATACTATATTGCCTCCGATATTATTTTTATGTCTTTCCATTTATTGGTTTAAATAAAAAAATATTTTTATTTAGGCCACAAGATAAATCTCCGTTTAAACCAACAAGCGATACATTCGTGGGGTCAGTGACGCTTAAACTTCGTTAAAACTTTTAATTCTAGGTTATTTTTACTAGCAGGATTTTGTGTTTTAATTCCTATTCATAAATTATTCCTCTTCATAGCTGCAAAATGGCGATCAGCTATTTAGGTTCCTGTCACTCTACCGAACTGTCATTTAGTTGTTTTAACATTTCAACTGTTGTTAAGAAGTCTTTACACTATTAACAGGTTATAATTTTAATAGAGTTTCATTACAAGTAAGTAAGCTTAAATAATTAGGTAATCAAAACCAAACGGACAAAGTGAGTGACAATTTTTGTGAAGAAATTGGACCATATTTGAATATTCTTAAGCATCGTTCCCAACGTTTGTACATCGCTAGTGCACGGTTTAAGCATCTCAACTTTGGGAATGGCGAAGACCAACTGAGATCAAATTTTGCGTGACGCTCTCAATAAGACTCGACACTCACTCTGCTTTATAATCTCGTTTTAAAGTTAAAAACCGATATCTTCGTAAAAAACAAATTTTCATTAATCAAATAATTCAAAATTGTTAGAAATTTTGACATATGTTCGTTTTATTCCAATATAATATACCATTTAGCCAAAAAAAATCTTTAGTATTGCAAATTACAAATAAAGTTAACTAAGTGTAGTTAAAGGAAGGTTATTGTAATACTGAAGTTACCATTTGCACATAACTAACAGATTAAATATAAACAGAGATTTGTTGATAGTTTATTTAAACTACTTGTAATTGATCTTATTGCCGTTCGTGTAGTAAATACAGTTTTATAAATTGTATTCGCAAATGATATGACATATGATAAAGAAAAGAAGTTTATCAATTATTTTGGTGTTCAAGCGTAATTACGAAAAAAGTAATGACTACGGAAAAAAGTCTTGATGAATATTAAAATTTTGAAATAACGTATCGTAGTTTCTAAGGCAACGTAAACAGCGATGAAGGGCCATAACATCTAATTTTGACTCATTATATTTTCTCACTTCTCTTCGGTTGAGTAAAGACCTTCAAAACCTTGCCTTTTTGTGCGTGAGATAAAATTTATTCTATTATGTGAGCTGTTTCATTTCCGATTTTTTAAAATTACCTACCAGACGTATTCGCGGCTTAAATTGGCAAAGTTTGAAATTGTGGTCAATGAAAATTAATTTGAACTAACACGCTTTAGGCATTTCAATACACAATTAAAGAATGGTATAAATGACTGATTATTAGGTTGACATGAAATATCATTGACAAGAATATACGTCAGCTAAATAGCGAATTTTATAAGAGAATATTTAAGTTTGAAAATTATCCTGAAAATTGTTTTCATAATCTTGCTTCCATTTTGTAATTTCCATTGTATGGAATTTATAAAATTCTCGTATGATTGTTGCATTGATCTCAGTACAATGTAAATGCGTGTATTAACCAAAGTAAATAGTACCCGTCCCACAATGCAATCCTCACATATCCAACGCCCGTTAAAACGCCACTAAATTACTACAATCTAAGACGTAATGTTCATATTTACATTACGTGCGAGTCAACACGGATACCTCCACATTAAAGTTTTGCCGTCGACATAGTTAGGCAAGTTTACGGCCAAGTTTTTGGTTCTCCGCAAGGAAGCGACTGAAACCGCCGGTGTTCCGCGTGCGAGAGTACTTCAGGCGTGCGTATAGCTCACTCGGCGAATAGCGACGCGTTACGGCTGAGATAACTCGATGTGTATGATAGTGTGTAATATAGTAATGATGTGAGTTAACCCGTTTAGGTGCAACCCTATCTTAGAATTGTTCTAAGTATTAATTGATCCCTGTTTAATTTTAAAAAAATAAAGTTCTTCATGCGAGTCTAAGTGTCACTATGTTCAAAAGAACTACTAAAAATCGTTCATAATTAATCTCCAGAACTATAAAGCAAATGTAAAATTTTATTTTAGGAACTTATTGAAAAAGGATTTTCCAAAATTTTACGTTTAAAGGCGTGGGAAGCTGGGTAAGAAATTTTGCTGAAAATTTCGAAATAATTAAAGTGAAATTGCATTAGCAACAATTTCATAGACAAAAATTTACATATATAATGTCGAATATAAAGGAAAAAAACTCTATTTTAGCAAGATGAAATGTCTCCATGGCATATTTCCTTTCGGGTGAAGGTAGTTATTTTATAAACTGGAAAAATATTTATGTTTATTGTTCATTGTTGATAACATAAAAAAATTCCTTACCTTGCTCTTTCGATGATACTTTTTATTCGTATATCTTCTGTGTTATACCAAGATACATAATAAATTTACCTGATAATGCATGAAAAGGGACAAAGAGTAAAATAAAAAAATAATTTGGAAACAAATAAATTCAATCAGTTAAGTAAAATTTACTTGGCTTCTTCCAGAAATAATAATTCAGGAACAATAATTGTTGTACAAACGTATTAAAATATTTTAACAACAAAAATTACAAGTCTCTATTTTAGGTGTTCATATATAATCTTAAGGCATTTTTTATATAATTATATCTCCACCTAATTACTTTAATATGTTTTATTTTTCGTTAATATACAACTGGAACGATGAATAAGAATGTTAAAAATTAAAATAAACTTTTTAAAAATTTTAGAAATATTTTCTTACGTGTAAACAAAATTTAAAACAAACTCATTTTAATGTCAATAGTCTAAATTTGATTTAATTACTAACGACAGACATAATAATTATCGATGTTTAGGTGTAATCGTTAAAAATATTAGCATGTTAATTTTTATATGTAACGATGAAAGATTACACAAGACTTTTGGTAGGGTTTCTCAAGATGCTAATGTTTCAGGATAACATGTAAAGGCAATTTGAAAGCCGTCCTAAAATAGATATTATTTATCTGATAATAAAACATTAAATATCTATAAGGATGAGAAACCTGAATGGTGATAATCTGAACATATTTGAATTATCTGAAATACAAATAAATCTTATATTTTTCTGTTAAACAAACGTAAAATTAAAATAAATTGTCATGACGCTCTTAAACTGAGATATTAATGAAATTTTAAAATTATTTTAGAACGTATAGGACACTTATTTATTTTTAAAAATCCTTCATGAGTTATACAGATTTCGTTTCAACAAAACAAAAGGCTTAGTTTTTACATAATGTCAAATGGCAAGCAAAAGTATAAAATAATAACTTTATTTTTACAGTAAAAATTTACTCCACGTGTATACAAAGAGGTTAACAACTTACAAACATTTATAACTTTATTAGGATAAAAAAGTAAATCTGAAATGTACATGCGGCTATCGAATTTATAATATATACACCATATTAAAAATTTGATAATGTTTTATATCTGAAATTCGTATAAAATTATAAAATATATTTCACAATAAATATTGAGAAAATTTCAAATTAAAGCAATCAATGTTATATGTTACGTATTCGTGCAATGTAATAACTGACAAATTTCCCTATGAAGTGCTATCACACATATAGTCACGACATTTACCCATTTTTTGGAATAATTTTTATATAATTAATTTATGTCAATTTAGAAATTACACATAAAATATAAAATTCTACGAGGTTCACAATTCATCTTTTCAATATGGTGTCTTGGTTACATAGTAAATTAGGGCGTGGTGACAGTTACGAGTCAAGAAAACATATGAAACAAATGCGATCACGCTCGAACTATTACAAGGGATGACGAAAAGGCGAAAATTAAGTTATCTAAGTCTTTATGATTTTGTCAGATTATTTATGTTTCATCTGCTTCTTAATATTGTAAATATGTGCTTTACTTAAACGATGGTTAATGAGATTCATTGATTATGGTTCCGTTGACCTGTATTTGCATTTCTCTGGTAGTATGGTAATGAGCTTCCTATCCATGTTAGACATAAAAGCTTCAAATTTTGTCCCGGTTTCCAGTTTTTCATGATCCGAATTCTTTTCTCATGATTCGAATATCCCAAAAATGTAGCATTGCCGAATTATAAATAATTCACCGTTTACGTTTCTAAGTGTAAACAGTTTAATTAATTAAGATTATTCGTCAATATTTGAGAAGATTACGATATTTCCAAAAGGGACACACGATTGCCCTCAAAGGCAAATCAAACACAGATAAGCATCATTCTACTGCGCCACCCAAAGTGTTGAAGGCCTCGAACAATAATAAGATTGTTCGGTTAGTATTTAACTTAACTTGCCAAACTGTATTTCACATTAACGTACAAAATCTCTATCTATCCAGTTAGTTCATATTTGAATAATTAACCGATCCCCGCGGGCGGTTGGGGGTGAGCTGCCGGGCCACGATAGGTTTGCTCATTTACAGTTACACTTTCCAGGGGATTCGGAGTGGCGGACTCCCTCCGCACTGCTTGTTGTGGAGGCGGCAGGATGCGACGTCGCATTTAAATAACACAGCGCGGGGCCAAGGGAACATCGAGGAATATTACTCACTGTGTTCTGTCAGAATAATTGTATTCGGCAATGCGGTTTTAATTGCTGTCGTGTTCATGGAATAGGAGAGGTCGAGGTACTATGTAAGACGGTGATGACTGCGTATGTCTAGATGTTATTAGAATCCCGGGTGTGGCAGTTTCAATTTGGAGATTAGAGGGCGCGTTGGAAATGAACTAATAATAGTAGAAGTGAAATTATTATGCGGCATGCGCTCAAATATTAGGCACCCAATATAAAATAAGTCTATAACGTACAAACAGTAGTTTCTTTCATAATTAAATACATGTACAACATTTAAACTTATAAGGGTATGAAGTGTCTCTACTAAACTTAAAATTGTCGTAAATTTAAAACACTGTATTCTTTATAGGTAACATTTTATAAGTATCATAGATTTATAGCCTGTTATTGTATAATGGCGTTTTCGTGATAGACTCCGTAACGAAATTGTCTAAAAATTGTCATTTTGATTATCCAACAAAATATTATTTGGGTCAAAATAAAATTGATAGCTTGATACTTTACTCAGATAACTATGTTTAGTGATGGTGCACGTGCGTATTCAGAAAATAAGGTGTGTGTCAGAAAACGCATGGCAAAACTGAAAATTATTATGTTATTTTGCGTATTACACATTAAAAAAAATTATGGAATAAAGACAAATAATATCATGACGTGGAATTCTGAAACAAAATTGAAAACGGTCATGCTGTATAAGTGATTTATATTTTGCCTGGTGTTGAAAAGGTTGAAAACAAACACACAACAAGAAAAACCAGGAAACAACTAGAGATGTACGGAAATGTTCAACCACTGTTGGCATAGCCAAGTTGCCAATTTATTATAGTATATTTTTATTTAATTTTTAAAAATGATTAAAAAATGTTGCAAACAAAAATCAATAATTTATTTAAATTATGTATTACTTCCCTGGAAATTATAATAATATCGTAGCTATACAACTTCCTACCTGTAATATCCTACTATAAAACAATTTATAGTTTCGTATTCGAAGAGTCCGAATGGAGCTCTATTGTTTTGCAATGCCCTCTGTGTATCCATTCGTCAATCTGTCACAGGCAACTTCTAAACTAAACAAGACAGGGATTTAAAATTCATATATAATGTTTTGTTGTGTGTATTAGAAAACGTGTTTAAAATGACTTAAAATTATATTTCGGTTGGGCTTCCGTACATATAAAAGGGGGTTGAAAAAATAAATGTTTGAAGGGAAAGTTTCTTACAGTATACTTCAATGAGAAAAAAAATGTACGATCAAGGAGGTAATGAATAATATTTTCTGTACTAGGTAAATTAATGAGCAGCATTATCGTTTTTAATTTTGAATTATGTATTCATAACTCGACTTCATCATCTTATTTTTCATGTGTCAATAATTTCATTTCTGGTCTCCTAATGCTGCTTTTTAAAGTATATTTAATTTTATTTTGTACAACACGCATAAAACATAACAAGTTTCATTTCTGTCGTGCGTTTTCTGACGTGAAATTTTTATTTCAGTACACAGATTGAGTATAGGGTATTTGACTATATTATTTTTATTGTTAAAATAGAATAAGTAAGATGCCTAGCTTAGGACTTTTCATTACAAATTTATAACGACTTAAAAACTGACGAATTAAGATTGACGCGAAAACGCCCCATACAAAACATAACTGGATTATGACGTCACTGGTCCGTATTTAGCATTCATTATAAGGGGGTTTATTAAATATCTTTAGTATCTCGTGAAATATTGCGTTTAAGTTATATATTGCATATTCTAATTTTCTCATTTTTTGTGTTATATGCAATATTTTTTCGTTCCAAGGTTTTTTTAAATCTGCTCTATAGTTTTAAAACTTTTTTACAAAAAATATCGACATCAATCAAAAACCTTATTGTTAAAAAGAGCTATCAGAGTACAACACATGTCTGTTAATTTTATTTTGACTGTGTGGTGAATAATATAAGTTGTAATTTTTACTCGTTTTGTAATCAGGTCGATGTGAAAAATGCCGTAACAAAGAAGAGTATTATGCATCCTTTCTAATATTTATGACATCTTGTATTTACAAAATTATCATTGAAAAAAAAATAAATGTAACGTAGTGTAAGAAATCACGAATAAGAAAATTAAAATATATATTTTTATTATAAATTTACGATACTTTATTCCGCAGAAAAGGTACTAGGCAACATATTTACATAGTTGTAACGACTTGACGTAACTTTAATAAAAACACTTTGCACCCTTAAACGTTAAGTTGTTAATGCATGAAAGAAACTATTACTGATACTTAACGGGTTTATTTTAAATTTCAATGCGAAATATTTTAGCGTATGTTGTTGAATAATTTCTTTGATTACTTCGTTTGAATTTAATTTTCCGTATTGAATCAATATTAAATAGTAATAACAACGGATTCCAAATTTCATTGAAATACTACAATAATAGAATTTTTTGCAAGGTAGATAAAGTAAGAGAATAACTAAATTGTTTAACGTATGCTGGAGGTGAAAACAAATACAATTAATTCATGAAACAGTCATAATAAAATCAATAGTTGCTCATTTTTATTACAATATTTTTATAATAAAAGAAGACCAAAATTTGTGTTTTAGTGGGGTGTGTTGATTTTTTTAATAGTCAGTTTTAATTAATTTCTTTTATATCTTTAATGACTATGTATTTAAAAACTTTGTCAAAGTATGGCTTAAACCAACACTTAAGGTGGAAAATGTTGATCACAATGTAATCATTATTAATTACTTTAGATAAAATATAGTTCATGTGATCGCAAAATGATCACGATAATAATTTCAATTAGATGTTAAATTAATCGTGTACTTAGTATAAGTAACATTTGCAGAATATGAACAAAAATATGTTCTACTCTAATTATTAAATTTAAAAGTTTAAATTCGTTTCGTTAAATTAAGAATGTTTAAACAAAAGTTAGGAGCATTGAAAAAAGAGGGTTATGTTAAATTGTTAATCACTGCTGGATTAATTTTCATTAAATATGTTTTTTTACTTTAATTAAAATATGATACCATTCTATTTCTCTCTCAACAGTATCAGACCCATAAAATTGAGAAAAGATTCATTCGTCGATTTCACTATCATAAATCTATCAAAGAAATCTGTTTTTTACGCCAAGTTGAACCTTATATTTTATTGAAATATTAATAAGTCAAAGTCAACTTGGCTCATCATTATTGCCTTTTGGGCGATCATTTTATTCCAGCTCGTCTTTCTAAACCAATTGTCAATATAATTTTTTTTTTAAATCTAAATATTAATAAAAGAAAATTGCTTTTACCATTTTATGTTAATGTAAGCTAATTGAAACAATTGACACTGTGTTTATTTTAATTGTTTTCAATAAATAACACGTAAATGAAGTTCGACAAAGCCAGTCCTAAGTAATGGTAAAACGTACAGTATTATTAGTTTCTTATTTTTATTGAAGGTTTCTGACCAATATTTGTGACAGATTTTTATTTGTGATTAGAAAGAGACTCAGCTTTTATCTATCGGATAATATGAAATAATCTCTGAGTCTTCATCATTAATGTCATTCCAAATAAATAAATAGATTTAGGACTAATTCATTTCAAACAAAAACGGGTCAATATAGGATACAAATTGTACGAATTTTTATTTATTCATAAGCTTGAGAGTCGTCCATCCTATATGTCTAATGCAACAGAAAATGTTGCAGCCTGTTGTAAAAAGTAAATCGGAGCGTGGTCTTGGAGATGAAGATGACTGAGGTTAGAATTTGCACTGGAAACGCTTAAGTGACCACGAGAACCTGTTTCAAATATCACACAACAAAATGTTTTCATGGATAATGGAATCGAAATCGACCTGGATATCAATTTGATTATACCGCGTGACCAAGTGTACCCTGGGACTGACTGTGGAGAATCATAAAGTTTTAGTGACACTAATGGATGTTATATAAAAGAGGTGCTTGCAATCAATAGATAAATGGGTAATGGTATTGGTACTGGCACGAAAATCAGCAGAATTTTTCTTTCTTCAGAGAATGCGGTTCTAAAGAAGCAATTTACTTTATAATACATATGAATGACGACGTGTATACCAACCGGAGTACGGTGGAAGGACTTATCTTACCGTACCAGGAAGATTGTCAAAGTTTAAAAATGAAACCTCCGAGGAAGAAATGGATGAAAGAGGAATCATGGAATATTATTAGAGAAAGAAAGGAACTAATACATTTTTGAGAGATTATGTGGTGGTGGTCTTATAAATAACGAATAGCCTAGCTTTCACTACATGCAGATAGAAGAAAAAGTTAAGGAACATTGATATCAATTTAAAGTAAGAGGCGCTGTACGACAATTATAATTAATATGCACCACACAGCTACAAAATGGTTTAAACATTTAAATGAAAAATGCACCCGCCACACTTCCGTTCACCACAACATTTACATTATTGCTCATTATATAATATATGTATTGGAAAATTTTAATTACCCTATGTATTTTCTAATTATTCCACATTGACGTATTACCATTTCGCAAATACAACTGTCAATAAGAACAGTACCAGTAAAGCTTTTATGAGCACAGAGGTACGGAATCTTCGCTTAATTAAAATGATTGCTACAGTTGTTACTTGGCTGGTAAAGTTGCTAATAAATTTTTAATTAACCAAACCTAGAATAATTCATAGTAAATTTGACAAATTAAATATCATTTTCCAATGTGAAAAAAAGAAATTCAATAAAACTAGAATACTTTTCATTTTATTTGCCAACACTGATGTGATTACAAACAAAATATCATTAATTATCGTACATAAAACTTTTTTTTCTTAAACTGTTATAAAAAATATAAAGTTTTTATTTTGTAAAAAAACTTTCTATTTTAAATACAGTAAATGTTATTTTCAAATACGAAAAAATCTGCTATACTTACCTGTCAGAAAAATACTCAAACAGAAAACGCTCTTTTATACTTTAAATGAAAGTTTTCTACCATCTTCGTAAACAATTTAATTTTATTAAGTAACTTATTAAGCTTTTAAAGAAAACAGCGTCCCACTGTTAGTGAAAATTATTGTTCCGTTTCCCTCTGAGTAACTCTTAGTAAAGTCAGCCGCGCAAACTTAATAAAAGACACGTCCTTAGATTCTACTATCGCCGATTTATTCAACAACTTTATTCGTTATGAAAAGTTGAACATTTGGTTTTTTTTGAAATTTTAAACTATTTAATTTAACCTGTGTATATTTATATATTCCAAGTGCTGATCTTATTCATGCCCAAACCTCTGTATCAATTCTCAACTAGTCTGATATTTTACATCTCATGCTTATATGGTTCAGCATTATTAATAGTACTGTGCTAATTTCCTACCCCTATTATTGTTTTGATACAACTTTATCGATATTACTTTTATTTTAAAAATAACAATGATGGGTGGATAACTATAAGGATGTTGAAAAGGGGGATTGTCAAAACATGGACATTACGAAAGAATTTATTCTTGTTTCAATAACAACAAAAAACAATTGGAACTAGAATAATATGTTCATTTATGCAGCTTGACTAATACCTTTCATTAAAATTCACTTTATAATCAGATATTGACTTTAGAAAAGGTTATGTTTAAATACAGAATATATGAGAAATTCTTTTAAGAAATATGAATAACTAGACAAATATATATATATATATATATATATATATATATATATATATATATATATATATAAATCACAGAATACTTTATCGACAAAATCGAGGTTATGGAACTAATAAACTGTACAAAACTTCTTAGATTGGTGTTTAACAGTATCTGCTAATAACGATAAAATATGTTAATAGGCTGTATTTAGTATTAAGCTAATTCATGTTATAGTGCAAACAAGACATGATAAGAGGTGATATTCACCAGTTTTTTAACGAGAAACCAATGAAATACCTTTGCTACGTCAATTTCAATGTATGCTTATTATTATCATTTAAATAGAAATATTTATACTTGTATCAAGAAAGTGAGCTATATATGGTATTTTTTACTACTATCGAAAAATATATAGCTTTACAGAAAGATACACTGCCGATATATATATATATATATATATATATATATATATATATATATATATGTATGTATGTATATACACACACACAATGTTATTTATAAATTCAAAACTTCCCTTTGTCTGTCAGGTTTGTCATATAGTACATATAAGTGTTTATCTATATTAGATAAGTTACTTTATTTTTAGAAAATATTGCAGCGAAGGAGTAATTGGATAGTTATTAATTCCACGTCCTATGGAAAAGCCTCGTACCTTAGTATTAAAGCTCTACAAATGCCTTAAAAAATATTGTGTATTTCATCTAATCTTGTTAATTATTCCAAAACCTGTAGAAAGAAACTTTGGTTAAACTAATGACTCAATACAATTTAATGCGTCGTATTTCTGAAATGGTATGTTTCAAACAATCTGAAAATTATATTTTTTTAAAAACAATTTATGGATTTCATAGCAAAAAGAATACCAATAATTAAAGTATTTATAGTATCATTAGAATAGCGGTACTAAATGTTTTTAAAAATTAACTCTGCTTACGATTGGCTCATCAGATTAACAGATGTAGAAGTTAAACCATAGAATGGATATATTTACAGTAATAACAATTTAATTGTTTTAATCACAGCAAAATTTAAAGAAATTTTCTCCATGTGATATTGAGATATTTTATAAATCCGTTTAACTTAATGACAATAACTTATGTAGCCGTAAATAATTAAGTAGTACTTAAAATATTTGATACGATTTATGAAAAATGGTGATAATTTTAGAAATTGGCTAATAATTTCTCATCTTACTCTTACGTTAACATTCGGAAACAGCGCGACAGCTTTTATTTGCGATCCTGCAGATAAGATATTAAGTAAATATTCGATTTACTTTTACGATTTGTCGATATAAGGTATTCAAAAAATATAAAATGAAGAGGAAAAAACGGACTGTAATATAAATAGCACAAATAGTTGTGTTGGTATCTTTCTTATTAAACTGGATTTTCCACTGTTTTAAAGCTGATATGATTTTTTTTTCAATGAATATTTCAGCGACAATTTAAGTTTCCATGAAAAAATTATTCGATACACTCTCCATAGATATTTACCTCCATGATTGTGGTATTATCACCTTGTCTTGCTTATTAAATGCCATTTTTATAAAACGTTTCTTGAGTCTACGCTAGATTCCAACGGCACTAATCTAAATTTATTTCATTGAAATATTTATTAAATTAATAATATAAAAATTATATTATTTATTCTGATTCTAATTAAAATCAAATTTCTAAAAAAAACTATTCAAAATTCATTTTGTTACACGAGTAGATTTATATAAATATATAAATAGAATTTCAATATTCGTTAAAATATTTACATAAAAAATTTTGTGCTACTAAAGTCTGCGCGAGTTATTATGCTTTGTTAATAAGAAAAATTTCAAGTTTTTACTTTTAGCAGTTTCTGAAAAAAATGCCTGTGCCAAACAGAAAGACCGACCACGCGAATGATCGTATAAGATGATTGTACTTAATGAGAATTAGAGTGTAAGTTTAATATGATCACAAAATATATTTGTGTGTGCGCATGTGCATTTTTGCGTACGTGCGTGCGTGTGTGTGTGCATGAGAGCGTGCGCGCGTGCGTGCTTGCATGCGTGCTGGCATGAGTGCCTGTGTGCATAGGTGCGTGCGTGCGAGCGTGGCTGGCTTAGCGGGCTTAGCCTTTAATCCACTATCGACATCTACGTACCGCCGCTATGATAAATCTGACCACATAAGGGTGAGTTCATTTTCATTACATGGGTACACAAAATACATAAACTTTAAAAACAAGCTTTGATCGTAATTTAAAAAAAACAGGTCGTTTTTTGTAACCTCAAACACAAATTTAAACACAAATTGTCAAGTAGGTAATTTGCTCCAATTTGTTCCAAATAACAAGGCCATCGACTAAAAAAAAACTTAACATTGATAATTATTGATATAATTGTGTTGGATTATTTATTTAGAAATTATTGAGCTGTCTATGATATCCAAGTAGTTTTATGTATCATTTCAAAGTATTGATAAAAAAATTAATGTGGAAACTAACAATAATATCCTGTTATACCGATATTGTTTGTATCCCAATTCAAAAAGTCTTACCAATATTTTAATTCACAAATACTATTTGATTTTATAAAGAGGAGCTAAATAAATATAGAAGTAACATTATTTTTCTCTTGTACCAATGGCACGTAATATCATGATGACAAATGGCAATAACCCAGTTTGTTTTAATATTTATTAAGCAAAACGACTTTAATATGTCAGTTGAAAAGATAATATTAAATTTCTGTATATTTACACTTATTTTAAAAATGAAACAGGGTTATTTTAACAACTGATATTCATAAACTCATCTTAGGTGTAATAAAATTATATCATGGCGTAACAGAGGTTGATTATTTTTTTAGAATAACTGATTGCAATCTTCCATTGATAATGAAAAAGTACAAAAATACTACTTTCTGGAATATGTCAGCTTATAATTTGTGCCTTTGTATTTCTGGATAAGTTTGCATTACATGAAAATGACTGAACGAATTTTGAGATTCATTTAATTAACATAGGATGACATGAATTATTCATTCACTTTAATGAGTCATGGAGACAAACCATCATTCTATAATGTAATGAATAACAGGATACTCCTATTGTAAAAAACAACAAGAACTGCTGAACGAACAGTGGTAGTAAAATTATGATAAATTTGTAATTTAAAAATACGGAATTATGTCACAAATTAATGTCAACACATACTTTCACTTCGTCCACTAAAAGAAATTAAATGAAATTATATCGTGCGCCGCATTTTATGATGTTAAATATACGTGGATTTGAAGGCTCATTATTTTATGCCGACACCAGAAAGTCGATAAAAAATAGTTCATCACGGAATAGAATAAAATAACCTAATTTAAATTAATGTTTTATTTAAATATGATTATGAAAGAAAATATTTTCAAGTATTAATAAAATTTGAACCCTCTCGGTTATTATTCAAATGTTTATCCCACAGTTATTCGACTAAAAATATAAATTCTTTCACAAAATGTGGTAAATAAACTATTCTGCAACGGTCGACTTTTATGAAATTCGACGTTTCATATTTTCATGAACAATATTTTTCAAATTGCTCGGCATTTTTGGTATTCATGGCGCTATGAAGTGGGCAGTGCTTCCATTTCATCCTTGAAATAAAATCTTTCAATTTTACTACCGATCCACTGGTCTCCTTATTATGTCCTTTTTTTCACGATCAATATAAATTTTCTCCAGTGTAGCATTATTTCTCTGGCTTGTGACATGACAAAACTGTATTTAAGTTTTTTTTAACAAATACCGAGACTTTATTATTGAGAAAAGTGTTTCGTTTCTAAAGACTCAACTAATTTCACTAGTTTATATTTAAAATGCCTAAAATCAACGCGTCGAAAATAATTTTCTTTTATAATTATATTAAAAATATTATAGTCTTTTCGTCCATAGATACGAATAAAAAAAAAAAAAGATTAAAATTCAATTTATGTAAAAAATCTCACTGCAAAAATGGTGAAAAGATTTTTACCACCATTTTTTTAAAAACGTACTCTGTACTTAAGACTTTTCTAAGGCTTTCAAATGAAAATTATTTTCTAGTTCAACTTCTTAAACACTTATATTAGCAAACACGTAGTGTATGCAGCAAGAACCAAATATTTAAATATGTTATCACCAACCTAATATAAGAATCTAAGTACGGACAAAGTGCCAATATAAAATATAAAATCTCTTTAATTATATCATAAAGCTAATCGTTTTATAGGCTAATGGTCTTGGGTTCATGTGCTACAAAGCAATATGTGGGTATAGTTAACGGTTAAAGAGTTTTATTTTATTTGTTCCTTGACTTCTAGACTATAAACCAATAAATTTATTACTTTATTTTAAAATATTTAACAAAGCTGTATTATTTTTGGAATAATCAAGTTACCCTTTTTCTTTATTTTAATAGTCACGTTTTTTAAACATAAGAGTTGACTGTCATGAACAAATGGCACAAATTATGCAAATGTTTTCACATTCCTTATAAGGCACTGCGATGCTTTCACATTTTTTTAAATATGTATATTTTGTTTATGAAAGAGTTATTATAAAAATCATGGTTTATAGTTTTGAGTTTAATAAACTATATCACTTGGTATGTCATTTTACCGAAATAACAAAAATTATACAAATACACTCTTTGTAAAATACATAGGTGACAGTTTCATAAAGTTTATTTTTCTGTACTCTACTTACTCCTCGCCATCTACAGAACATATAAAACATAATACATTGTATTTAAAAGACTCAGCATGATACTTAGACACCAATAATGATGAAATAAAAATTCGATAAAAATTTAAAAACCTATTGGATTAATTTACGACTCGTATTCAACCATACATTGCTATTTTAAATTCTAACCAAAACTTTACAATCACATTTTTAAAGAATTTATTATGAGATCACTTTAATTGCCATATCTTGAGAAAAAAGAAATATAAAATATCATTTCCCTTTCGACAGTTCCATTTTCCGTCTCTCAAAGTTTGTAAAAGGTGTTTTTTCCACTATCATAGATATATAAGTATATTTCTTATGGAAAGTTACATTTAAATTTTTTTTGAACTTCTAAGTGAATAAAATCAAATTAACATGTATACCCTATCTTCTCTGCACTCAAATTCAACCTTGAATTTTTAAATTATTTTCCTGCAACTGAACAAAGTAAAACATTAAATGGTATAATCATTTCATATTTTACAATGTCCAATTATTGTTAAAAAAGCTTTTCGTTAGTTTCTATCTTTGCTATTTTGAATCAAATGTTACTTAAATGAAATTGGATTTCTTTAAAAATGATCGAACGGTGAACGAAGTTTGAATATACCAAATATATTTATTTAAGTCCTCGGTAAAAGAAAAATACTTCGCATGTCAAACTGATACCCTTGCACACTTGGAGGCTTGAAACTGACATCAGGGTTTACTAAAGTACTTCATTTGATGGTCCATTTTGAAACATGATAGCAACCACTACCTACGAAGCCTATTCGTGGATTATGTACAAGGAATATTTTTAAAATAGTCACAGCTTTTGAGTTTATCAATTAAGGAATTTTTTAAATAAGGATTGATGAAAGGAGTGCGGAGATTAAAAAAGAGATAAGAAAATATCAAGGACCACTGGTTTATTTCTTCTTCCCCGATCGTTATCCATTAGTCAAATTTATATATCATATAAATTTAGCTATCGGACAGTGAATGGGAAAAAAGACATTAAACGAGAAAAAAAACTCATATTTTTAATATTATGGTAGAGAACAGCAAGCTAAAATTTAATCACAATTACCACTAGATTATCTTACTTTCACAAACTTTATTTTCATCGTGCTGTTTAAAATTTCACGCCTACAAAGAATGCAAAACGTACTATGTTTAAAAAAAAATGTCCAGTTGGTATATTCTAAAGAAGAAAACGTACAAATAGCGTTTAAGAAGCATTTGCAGTAACATTTCTGGTCTAAAATTATTTTAATGTTTGAAACTAATTATTGAACTTGTCATGATTATTTTAGATATTAAAAATAAACATTATCATCGAATCAATTTCAAGAATAAGGTGATATTATACCTAACTAATTCACTTAGGTTTTCACTTTTTTATTTTATTTTTGCTAGCAGTCATTATATATATTTACACCCAATTAATTGGTATTACATTTTAGTGATAAGAGTAATATAATTACAGTTTATTTGAAATGTATTCTTAGAAACGAAATAGAAATAGAAAATCAATAATGAATTTAAATTATGGCATTTCCGTGATATTTTTGTTTCTTTGTTTTGCTCGAAGAATTAATTAAAATTAAAAAGAAATTAAGACGTTATGCTGATTCTTTGGTCAGATTATTTGCTCTGTACTCGTAAGCGGATGGGTTTTACTTTCTCCATAGAACATCAATTGTCTAAATATTAATGCTTTATCATTACTATCTCTATTCAAAATACGTTCCTAGTGTCTGTTAACTTTTAAGTGTCTGTTAAGAAAGGTAACACATCACTAAATATTACCCGGTAATACCACAAAAACACAATTACCGTCCCCGTCCATATCACCAGCACGCCCTGTTTTACACTGAATGATTACACCTGCAATTTTTTTAATATCCATTTTAAGACAAAAGTACGTTTTGTATAAGAGCTCATTTCCCTTCGACGTGATAAGAGTCAGATCGGGTGAAATATGGCGGCACAGCGGATCCTGAAACGGATAGCGCTGACGTCTACTGCTGGCGTTTATGTGAATCTGTTGCCCGGGTTTAAATTTAATATTATAAATGACCATTAAAAACGTTGTACTTTTTATGAAACGGTCATATACAATTCGAGTTTGGCTTTTGGTTTTAAGTAAAAGAGAAAGTTATCAATGTAAATAAATTTCTTATGTATTTTACTAAATATAAGTAACAAAATTTTCGGCTATCCAAGAATACTAATATGGAGACTGTTTGAACAATCTTTGTGTTTACTTTTTGTTTCATTTTTAATTACAACTAATGAGGTTATTTTATAAAGACATATAATTAGTGCTCAAAACATGGTTGCTTTACGAAAATTGACATCAATGTGCCTCCTTGTGTATTTTAATTGCATACAAATAATATTTTCTTTTTTTCTTTTTTTTAAAATAAAAATTATAAATTATAAATTCAAAATTTCCTTATTTCATTATAATTTAAAATTGCCTTCAAAATTTAGTGTAAACTTTGTCATAACTTCGATTTAAATTTTTTTTGGTCGTCGGCAGGGTCACTTAAATTTCAATAAGGTTTCTGGATTGAGAAAACCTTTTTGACCTCGACATATACCTTTAAATTTGAGGAAAAACGTTGTAAAGCTTTTCCCATTCGAAACAGGAAACTTTCAGGCTTTTTTTATCACATGAATCGTATTCACCATTTTTAATTAAAATCATTAAAGCAGTGTCAAATATTTGACTAAAAATAGACTTTTCCCATATATTCGAATATCACTTCATATTCAAATATCATATATTTGATGGGAAGATTATATAAAAACCAAGTACTTTCAGTAAAAATATAAATTTAGTGTTATTGTGTTTTTATCTTTTACTTTTAAAAGGTCAATCCGTAAGTGGCTTTTGCCCCGTCAAATGTTTGATTTAAATTATATTTATTATTACCATCTTCTTTTTTCTCTTGCTTTTCGAATTTTGGTTTTACTTTTTTTCTTTGTGCTATGTTTCCTCTATGGGTAATAATGTGTATGTAGTTATATGTCTGTATATAATACGTCTATTAAAAATAATTATTAATATTATTATCTATTGTGTATGTGAGTATATATATATATATATATATATATATATATGTGTGTGTGTGTGTGTGTGTGTGTGTGTGTATGTATGTGTATGTATATGTATATGCGTATGCGTATGCGCATGCGTATATGTGTATATATGTGTATGTTTATGTGTACATATTTATGTTGAGTATACATGTGTGCATGTATGAGTGTGTGTGTGTGTGTGTGTGTATCAACAAGTGTTAGCTGTAAACGAGCCGTCTCTGTGATGCTTATAGTACAACTGCACAAGCCGAGCGAGCTTTTTATGGTCAAGGCGTGTAACTTAATTTTTATTATGTCATTAGCTCTAAGAAAATTTCTGTACATGTATTTTACTTTAACTGTTGTATTTTATATCCACAAATAAATGATATTATTATTATCGTTCTTATCGTTTTCTTGTTTGACAATTGAAATTTTTGGTTAAAATTTTGGTGTATGTTTATTTCCGTGAGTGGTATTTATTTGCGTTTGGTTATTACATAAAATTTAGTTAGTTTAATAATGTTTTATAGTTGAAAATGTATTATATTTATTTTGACAACCCATTGCGGAGACTGTCGTAACAGTGTATATAAGGCAACGTTGTGAATAACATGTAAATTAGGCTTCCCTCTTAAAACATGTAATTTTTTTATTCGTAAAATCATTAGAGTAACGTAACTAAAAAAAACTAGAACTAGTAAACCATTAGCCTTAAGTCAAGGTTTACATTTTCACTTATATTTGTCCCCTTACGATTTATGTAATTTAAAATTTTGTTTTGATAGTAGCTTTACGTAATGGGGTTTCTGCCGCACGGCTCCTTTAATAAGTATTTTGGATCTTTTTAAAAGATGAAAGATAGATTATGGAGAAGTTCAGAATCATAGAACCAAATTATTATTATTAATATTAATTGTATTTTCTTGTTGCTTCTACTTAACACCGCGCAATCAAATACAAGCCTTTTGAACGATTTTACTGAATTTTGAACAGCCCTGCATTCTGTCTAGCGCTCTCGTCGCCTCAAAAGGAGCCAATTGTTCCGCGCCCTCGTTGCTGGCAGGAAGTACGGTCTCCAGTAATTAACGAGCACATGTGGAATTATCATTTATTTCATCTCGATTAACTGTATTTAAGACTAGGACTTGTAGAGGGTGTAGCTTTTTCACATAGGTTTGTAGTAACTGTAACGTGAGTAATATTATTTTGACACACATTAAATTAAATTTTTTTTCTTCTTTGTGTACTTTATTTTTATTCTAATAAGATTTATCTTCCTTTCGTCCTCCTCAAATTATATTTCATAAGAAAACTGATATCTAATATTGTCCATGCGAATTATATATAAGTGTGCTCATATATATAGTACATTAATATTCATATATATATATATATATAAATATATATATATATATATATATATATATATATATATATATATATATATATATATATATATATTTTATTGGTGTTTGTATATGTTACAAAATTTTCACTGAAGTGAGTTTTATTTCAAGGTATAATAGAATTTACAAGCGATTATTTATGATAATATACCTGGACAACCGACTTATAATTTTTAACAGAAAACTGTCAGCGTTCCAAATTTTATTGCAATTTACCCTTTATTTAGCGAAACTTTTTAAATTTTTTCATAAGCATTTTCCCATTAATAAAATGATTTCTATTATTTATTACCAGTTCATTTCAACATATTTTTTGTAAATATTTAACAAGACTAAGTATTAAATTTTTTCTCAATGCCTTCAATGAATCTTTTTAAAACAAGGGATATTTTTATCTGTGGGGTTTTCAGCTAATTTTTTTTAAATTTCTCAGAAATTGAAATCAATATAAAGAAACTAAATGTTTGCTCTGAAAATAATGACATTTAAATGTTTGTTTTAAAAATTGGTTTACCCTTAAAAAAAATACTTGTTTCTTGTTCACTGACAAAATTATTTTAGTGCTTAAATATTCATTCAGCTTATGGAAATTGTAAACGCGCATATTATGTACCCTGGTTTTTCTTTGTATGTATATAGATAACGAATATTTTTTTATAATGCTTATAAACAATATTTTAATATGAACAATATACACTTATAGTTTGGTTATCTTTTGTATATTATTAAAATTACGAAATTTATAAGTAGATAAATAAATGGATATAATAAAATTCGCAAAAAAATAATCATATATACCTGTAATGATGATAATACTTGTATATATTTAATACGGTTGCATTATCTAAGAGCCTGTGATAAGTTATAACAGAATGCAAGCGAAAATTATTTCCAATTTTAAAACCATTTATAGTAAAGAGGAAATGGTAACCATTTCCTCTTCAATATTTACATCATCAAGTTCTTCGAACTAAAAAGAAAAACAAACTTAAAGTAGACTATTATAAATTAATTAATTTTTCTAATTCACTAATATAATTTACAATCAATTTAAAGTTTTATATGTGCCGATCCCACATGTTGAAAGTTTTCCCCTAATATGGCTACGTATTGAAACCAAACATATTACAAATACGTAAATACATCTCAGAGACGACTTTTGATTTCAATTGTTCTCTTTAAGGCGGTTGCTACTTTAGTTCATAGCTTAATTAAGGATATAATATTATCTATAATTTTTTGGGAAAATTAGAAGGAATTTTAGACGTTTTTCTGCTAACTGCTTGAAACGGTATAACTCTAAATACTCAAGTTATTATGTTCGTCATTTTGATTTAAGGTCGTATGATATTGCGGAGGTAAGCAATAGCTACAAATTAATAGCAATATATTATTTGTGGCGTAGTAAAACAGAGGCTTGAAAAAAGAGAACCCTAATAAAACGATTTTGTATGGATTTATAATTCCATTACCCTTGATAACAATTACAAACCTACCTTAAAAAAAATAAAATTCTTAGCTGAGGAGCTGCCACCAAAAACGACCAATTTAAATTCATATATTCTTGACAAACAAATTTACTCTTTTACCATAGACAGGTTCATTTTCATGTAAACAAGTGATTTTTGTCCAAAGTCACAAAACAATTTTTATTACCTGAAACTTTTATTTTGATGAAACTGATTAAAATTACTTAGCGGCCTATGGTACTTAGAATATGTGATCGGACGTTGTGCTGTCTACAAATAATATACAATATACGGTATGAGTGAAGCGTTTAGAATGTTCGTATTCTTGAATATTAACGATTTGTATTTTTCAATATTCTTTAATGTTCAATAAACCTCATGGCCGTCTTCAAGTGTGGATAAAAGTCATAATCTAATAATAAGAAAGTTTAAAATTTTCGAATTCAATGTTACATTGAAATAAAATATTATTATAGCGTGGAAAGTATATTTCTGATTTCAGTGGTATTTGGATCCATATTTTTGCACGATGTCGCTAATGCATGACATTGGTTCACCTACATAGATGAACATTTCCGATTTCCTGTTTGCATGATTTCCTCAGTCTTTTTTTGGTTTTTCGTCGGATTGCATCACTGACGTATTTAACATTTTTCCTTGTATTCTTTTTTCACACAACCTACCTTATTTTATGAATACGTTTAACGGACTTTCATTAACAGTTACTCGAATGAAAAAGTCATTAAAATGTGTCAATACGTAACAATGAATTAACAACAAGTTTCCAAACCAAAAAACCATGGTTAAAATAGACTACTTTGCCAAATTAATGTACCGTACTCGTGGCAAGGTCACGGCTAATATAACGCCGACTTTCCCATACGCCTCGATCGATAGATAAATAATATTATAATTCCCTGCTGGTTCGTTAACTGCTGGCAACTACAGCTGACAACAAGGAAGTCACAAATGCTACCACTTTTATATTTGTGGCCACGATGAACACTAATAAAGTAAGTTGAGTCGAGGGAATTAGGAAATGGTGGAGATTAACAGACGCAAATATAATTATCACAAATCAATAATTATCAAGTAATTAAAAATTTAAAAAAAATTGTGGTTGATTTGTGAACAAAACAATATTTCATTATTTCACACCCTCCTTCCTCTTGTGATATCGTCACGCATTTGTTGTTGGCATATTCTGAACTGAGCCAAAAATCGAACGAGAAAACCGTGCCAAATATCAAATATTTTTAAAAGTGATTTAAGTCTTCTTTGGACAATGTATATTACGATAGAATCTTTGTAATGGTTCTCTTGAAATCTCTGTCTTTTAAATAATCAGAAATTAGATCTGAAATAACTCAAAGTTTAAAGTACTTTAAATAGTAAAATGTTAATTTCAAAATCAACGCAAGCGTATCTGAATTTTCTAGCGTATCTGATTTTATTTTAAATTATTATGAAACTACTCCGATAGTTATGAGTAAATAGGAAGAGTAAATAATTTATTAGAAAAGAGTAATTTATCTTTATTTATTTTCACTTATAACGTCTTCTGATAGTAAGGATAAAAAAATATTGATATTAACAATAATATTTTAATTTCATATTTCTATTAAGTGTCTGCAATTACTTCATTCATCCATAATATTTCTTTAATGGCTCCAGAATATGCAACGAATAAGTTTTAGACGTCTTATTTTCTTTCAGCTTTCTTTTAAAAGGCCCGATTGACACCAATTATATATATATATATATATATATATATATATATATATATATATATATATATACACTAATCGGTCTATTACCGATAAGTTATGATATGTCCTAAAATTTTAATTTCTTTCCACGGTAGTCACCTCTGCAATTGAGTGTCCCATTTTTTTAAAGTGTATTTTAACTTTGGAATGACGTAAAGAGTAAAGGGAATATACGTAACCGTCCAATAAAGCGAAAGTAATTTTTTTATGGGAATTATTGATGTTAAATAAAAAAATTTTATCTGTTTGTCCAGTGAGAAACATATATCTGTTTGTCCTCACAACCTGAAATAATGAAAAAAATAGGGTTTTATTTTACAATTTTTGAAATATGTACCAAGCTTTAAGGCATGGAAAAAATATAATAGGCAATGTATTTGCATCAGGTGAAATTGATATTTTCAAACAGTTTAATAGAACAATTAGGTAACCTTAAATATTTATTAGTGCTTAAATGTGAACGGGTTCCTTGTAGCGCGTATTATCCTCATGCTTGACAGGTTTTATATTTCTTCTTATTTTTAAGTTACTCTAATTTAAACTAAAAAAAATTATTCAAATTAGAGTCGGGGTGTATACGCCCCTTTATGTTTATGCGATGTGGAATATTTAATAGGAGAAGAATGTGAATGAATTATCCGTATTACCAACGTTGCAAATATTTTGAACGAAGTATTTATATGACATGTAAATATTTTCTTTTATCACTTTTCGGAAGACACGTGATATATAGATCTTAAGGATAATATTTCTAAATGATGAATTCTAACCGTTTGAAAAATATATTACTAATAAAATACTGCCTCAAGAAACTTAGAATAAATAGAATTAAAATAAATTATAACACAACTGAATAATTTCTCGATTGGATTACAACAATCACAACAAATTTGAAGTTGCAAAAGCTTCCCGTCTCTGGCTAACGTGGAAACTACATTGGAAAACATTTTTCTCTTAACGCGACTATAGACATATTCCTGAGAATTATCAAAACCTAAATATGCTATTTGTTGCCGATTCGCTGATCTACTTTACCGGAAATCCTTATAAATTGGTCCTTGAAGTTACTTGTTCTTAAGTTAGTACTTAGCTCGCTTTTGGCGAATTTGTTATGTTTATATACTGTTGTGCATATTTTACTTTAGATGTAAGAAGTTTGAATCGATAACAGAAATTTTGCATAGCGACAAGAGCGTGAAAAGGTTTATTTTCTTTATGTTGAACGAAAAATGGTACATTACAGAATACAGCAACTGACATACAATTACGGAGGTATACAAAATTAGAATCTGCAAACGTAATAAAAATTTTAGTTGCACTAGACAACGAAATAAAGTTATAATTAGGTAGGAACGTGTCTACGTATATCTATTTGAATCTAATAACCAGTAACGGCCTGGATCATAAATCACTATCCATCCGTATGAAGTAAATGATTAGAAGACTTTCAGAAATGTGTCGCATTACAAAACATGCAAAGATCTGTATAATCCAATCTTCTAATGGACCTTATTTTTTGACCACAGCACATTATAGATTCCGTAACTTTTTGATACAAAATTTATAATAATTATCATTATTGTTAACTCTTACATAGTTTAAAATAAAGTCGCTTCCAGCATCTGTCTGTACCTCTGTAGGCTTAGATCTTTTAAACTAGGCAACGGATTTTGATGCGGTTTTCACTATCACTCACATAATTTGTTCCGAATGGTTTATTACATCTTTATTATGGTTTAATATACCTAATACATGCATGTTATATTTACAGACTATATAAAAAAATCAATGTTTGGTATAAAATTATAATTTTGGGCGTTTATATTGCTAACACTGACTAAAATTTACGCAATATATCAAAAAGTCCGTGATGGCATATATCTATATTCTACGAATAACCCAGAGCGATCATTTTTATGCGATTCATATTGATTTTTTTTTGTTATACTTAAATAAGTTACGATGGGCATTTAATGCAGATAAAAGATGCTCTTTACAGCAAATCATTATCATTATCATTAATATTGTCACTGATTTAAAATTACTAAAATTTAGTATTCGTGATGCTGATGTCGTGCACAGACAGCGGCGGTGGTGGCGTGTGCCTGTCAACAGCGCGTCATCCTATGGCATTGTATGATTTGCAGCGATTGCACGCGTATATCGAAGCTCTCCAGCAAGTAAAAAAAATAAAATAAAAACGTACTTTTCAGCGCGACACTAAAAAGCGCAAAAACAGCTTTAAACTTTGTATATAAAGACATTCTGTAGTATATTCTAATAATGACACAAATATTTTTAATCGCACCACAATTACACCACATTAGTACCTAAATTGCACACGTGCGAAGCCGGCGCGGGTCTCTAGTACCTTCTAAATGAAACTAATGGAATCATTATTTTTGACTTTCTATTCTCGCTGGTGACTTAAAAATTTTTCATTCTAAATATTAACGATATGCACTTTATTTTCACATACGAGTATATATTTTACATTTTCTTAAAATAATTTTAATTATATTTACCACTCGTTTCGATTTTACATGGGTGAAATTTAGACTAAGGTTGCATTTTTTCCTAGGCTATTTGCACAATAATAATTTAAAATTAATTTAACGACATTCTTAACAGCTTAGGTATTTATTCCATGTTTCAGGAAATATAAATCCCGGTCTTGTAATAAAAAAACACATGTCCAAATAAACATTTATGACATTTTGTATTTTTGAAATTTGCTGCAAGATGGCTTAGCAAAAGTTATTTTGGGTTGAATAAACTAAATCGTTATAGGCTAGAACAAAATAATTATATAACATAATGTTCGAATAATTATTTCGATATCGCTAGAAGGATTTCATTGGTTCAACCCAAAATGACTTCTGCGATATAATTTTACAACAGAAAACGGATTATGGCAAGTGATTGGGAATAATTTACCACATGCCTGTTGGTTTTTTTTCTTGTAATATTTATATCGTCTAAAATATCTTCATACGTTATTTTAATGTGTAATAGCTATAATGGTTTAAAAGTTTAATTCAATATATTAAAATACTTGTTAAATATAGATAGAATTTACGCTACAAGGTTTCTGTACATAATTATTTATTAGAATTTAAGGGCACGTGGTATTTCTAATAAACTATTTGCAAATATTAATTTTCACATCGTAAATATATTGGCTACTGTACTTTTCACAGGTGTTAAAATATGATTCATATTAGTAGTAATGAATATTAATTTTTAGGTATTCGCAAATACGAATGCGATTACGAATGTTAAACGAAAACTGCAGAGCTGATCCGATAAAAGCTGACGGTTGTTTGTTTACTTGTTTCAGTTTACATCGACAGATCGTAAACTGAAACAAGTAAATTTTGTGGTTTGTGAGTTATTAGTGATTTGTTAACGTGAGTAAATCAGTTTCTAGTAAAATATGGAAATATTTTATACTTTACGATACTAAACCAGCTAGGTGCAGCTCTGTAAGAATTAATATTGTCAAAAAGGAAGACCTACAACGGCTATGATAAATCAATACGTCAATAAATACATAAACCAAATTTTTGAATTAGAGAAAGGTGGAAAAGGAAAACAGGGTGTAAATAACAAATTTGCACTTTCACCATTTTCTTCAACAATACTAAATCTGACATTAAACAGATGTCTCTTCAAGAATGTATCGAAAAACCGAAATAATGGGATAATACATCCGTGGGGTTTTTGGCAGTTGATGAATCAATAAGCAAAATTATTGCTTTGGAAGACTTGTCATTTAGTTTCATGGAGTGTGTTGGATACGTAAGACTTGTGAAGCACCTATATCCATTCTGTAATTTAAAGCCTCGTCAGTATCATTCTTCTTTCATCTGCAATGAATTATATGGTAATGTAAGTCAGAACATCCTTGAATTGCTGAAGTCCTTTGAAATAATGTCATTTACTTGCGCAATCTAGTGCCATTCTGTTTCTGGTTTTTTTCGATTGAGTTTATTTTGTTGTGGGATAACAGAAGAATTTGTAAGGAAAATGATAGTGTTAAAGACAGATGTGTTTAAGGACAGCCGCCATGCTGGAGAAAATATTGCTCATTAAATTGAAAGCATCTTGACGTCGTGTGAAATACCCAAACAAAAAGCAGGATGTGTAATTCGGTATGCAGGTGCAAACATGAAAGAGTTCCTTTCTTGTTAAATGTCCAACACATTGATTGTGCTTCACATAAATTTCGAAACTTGTTGAAGAGGGCTGAAAGGTCAAGAAACTTTCGCGGCTGCTATAACAAAATATGAAAAGATGGCAACACATTTCATTCGAATACTGCTTAAGACGAGTTTAGAATTTTACAGAAAAGGATTAATCAAACACTCCTAAAGACTATACAAGAGTGTGCTACTAGACGGAACAGTAGGAGAGTTTTCAGTTTTGGAAAATGAAATATTGGTTGTCACGGCAATCATCATTTCAAGTTTGTCAAAAATATGTCGGCTAAAGAACGTATCACAAAGCATATTTTGGATTTTATTGAAGACAATCAAACAGACGCACCTTCAAGTTCACGTTTTTCAAATGCGAAGTTTGCCAGATTCAACGAAACTGAATATTATGTAAACAATAAACGTGTATTTTGAGGAACAAGATGACTAATGCATGATGCGAGTGACATTGACGGAGAAGATGACATTCCTCTCCTTAGTTAGCGAAATCCTGCTCGTCTTTTAATTTTAAAAACTATTATATAGAATATTTAGTAGAGGAACGCGTCTCTAATGATGTCGACCCACTAACAACGTGGAAGGTGAACACGTAGAAGTACGGGCTTCTCTTTCCTTTAGCGAAGAATTATTTAGTCACATCACCAAGGAGTGTTCCGAATTAACGAATGTTTAGTGGTGCTGGGCTTATTTGTACATAGCAGGGAAATAAATTTTAAGGAGAAAAGGCTTCGAAGCTTTTATTTTTGGGGTTTAATTTTATTTTACTGAAGTTTGATTATTAATTAGTTTTTAAAATATTATTTTGTTATTGTAAAACATTACAGACTTCATAAGAAAAAAGAAAATAATAACTTTTTTATTTGTTTAACTTTTTTCTAAAAGAAGTTTAAGAGAGGAATGTCATTTTTGTTGGTTTAAACCCATAGTATATTATTTGTTTTATAATTTCTAACGAGAAATTGATTATTTATTATATAAATAAGTTTAAAGTTTTATTACCTAATATAATATACATAACGTGGCTTTCCTTTATCTAATAGTATTTGCAGAATTTATGCATTTTGTATTTTTCTTGACTTTTTTGCAAAATATTCACATGAATTTTGCGAATGCGAATATAAATGCAAATATCAAGAAATATGCGAATACGAATATTTGTTACATCAATTGTGTATATTTAAAGAAATATAATATTTAGGAGATTATCGTTATGGTTTACGTACAACCTTTGTTTTGATTTCGGAAAATACTATTTTGTAAATTTTAGGCTAAGTAGATTCGGAAATAAGAGGAAATAACTTATATTTTTTGCATAATTTTTAGTACCTCTCCGAAAAGAAATTAATTAGTTTAAAAATATTAAATTTTGCTCCTGCAGTTTTCCTATAAGTACTAGCTCTGGGTTAAGACTAAACCGAGACTGATTTACTAATGACACTACATCTAATGTGGAGATAATTATGAAAAATTCATAAATTTTTTATTTAATATTTATATATTCTACATACGAGCATTGATATTTTTAGTATCCAAAATTAAACAAACTTATAACGTAAAAACAGTATTTTTTCTGGATTTTCGTCTTTTAGACTGTACCTATCTCATCATATAACTATCCAGCTATGCTGAAAAATTGTTCACTAGCGACGCTAGCTGATAAAGCAATTTTTAATGGCTGATCCCAATACTTTGCACAACACGTTGTAGTCTTGGCTCTCCAAGGAATCTATCAAGCTCTATTCCCAGGAAGCGTTTGCGTTATATTCATCACTAGTCATTGGTTCATCTTTCAATTCGATCGAATCATGAGATGCTCACAAGGATTCGAATTCATTATTGGTGACCATATTGGAAGAGAAATCCAAAAATCGTGGAGTCATATGTCGATGTTATTGCCATGCCACGAGAAATTGGTTGCACGATCCCGTTTAGAGTTTCAGCAATATTAATCTTGGCTGATTTAATTTGACTTTTGGTCAGATAGTCAGTCGGAGTCTTAAACCATGGATCGATGAATATTACAGTAGTCAAAGGAAAACTACTTTTTACATATGAAAAATCTGATAGACTACAACTAACAGCCTTTCGTCGCCTATGCATAATTTTCCTTTACACAACCATTTTCATAGTCATTATTAGAAGGATGAGAGTGTTGTGTTGGGATCAATTTACCATTTAACATCGCCCCGAATGATATTACCATTGAAACGCAAGTCGAGTTTGAATATATATCTAACGTGGTTTGATAAAAGCATTGTAAACAATTATAATATTTTTCATAGAATCCCACACATCACTATTGATATCTTCTATAATCTCTCATTCAATTTCATACAGATGAATAGCATTCTTTTGTTCAATTAGACATTCCATCATTAGGTATGCATTGTTATAACATGTCTCAATATTTTGAAAGAGTATAAGTTTCGGCAAATATAATGTTTTTATAAATGTACCCAAATATCGTCGGATTTGTTCGCTTTTGTGAAAAATATTTTTCGACAATTTTTATCGATCGTGTTTAGATTTCATCTGATGAAAGAATTGCGTCAAGGATCGTTGGATGCAGCGTATGAGCAATGCATTCCAATGAGGATGGACGATAAATGAATATTTTGAAGCATAAAATATTATTCCCAATAAGAAAAATAATTGGTACATAATTAATATGTTATTTCATTTCATTAAAATTTACTTTATGCTTAGGTGCAGATTTCTGAAAAGTTTATGTTTAAATATTGAATATAAAATACTTAAAAATAATTATTTAGAAAATAATTATTTAGAAATGAGCACAAAACTAGTAAAGAATTGTTCAAGTGATTTAGATGCATGGAACGAATAAACATAAAAAATAATAAGTAATATCGTTTGATCTAATCTCATTAGATTATATTTATTTCTGTACCAGTGAGTTATAAATGTAATTTACGGAGTAAATTTTTAGTAAATTTTAGTCTAATAAATTGTACACAAGTTCCTAGATTCGTATTAAACGGTATCCGCCAAAAACAATAAAATGTGGATAGCTAATGGCGCATTGCTTTCATCACAAGCCATCTATTATTTATTAATTCGTATTTCGAACAAAGCGTGGGAAGAGAAATGATTTGCCAATTTTCAGGAAAAAGGAGTCCGTTCATTTGACAACATCTCGAATATATATTTACCACGGTCATATGAATGTATGTCCAAATCATTTAAATAGAACGCTCGAATACAATACTCTCATTAATGAGCCTTGATTAAGCTATCATAACATTAACTATAATTCTAGTAGTATGCAGCATGGTGTTTGGGGAAATTGGATAAAATAAAATTTTTTTAATTATTATTTCGGCTCGATCATTTATTTTCAGTGTTACAAAGCGATACTTTTTGCCCACTCTAAATATTAGCATAAGGTTAAATACCATATGCTGGTAAAATGGATTTTATTAAAATATTTATTAAAAATTTTAATTCTACTCAAAAACAATTTTCTACCAAAATTCTGTTCAAAATTGATTTTATTATACTAAATGAAAATGAGATTCTGTTAATTCCAATATAATTTTATTTACAATAACAAATTAAGTAACGGTTACTATAGTCAATATTCTACCATCTAATTTTCTAAGGTTAAAGCCTATGCAAACCCTTAAGTTGGGAATAATAGAATTAATTATATATTCCAAAATATATTAAAAAATCAATCAAATATGAGATACTATATATATATATATATATATATATATATATATATATATATGTATATATCTATATATATATATATATATATATATGTATATATATATATATATATATATATATATATATATATATATATATATCGATCAATAATACGTTGGCTAAAAATAATACATTATAGACATTTTAAATATTTGAAGGTATAGATGGAATTAATTTTCAATGATTACGAAGCAATTCAGTGAAATTATATTTCATGGATTCGTAAGAGAATTGAGTTATCAAAGCATAAGGTTTACTTATTGTATATCAGTAAATAAGGTACTTTTATATAAGACGCGTATCTTCTGGTCGTGCCTAATAAATGTTAATACTAATAAAATTATATTTCTTCAAAAGCGAAAGATTTTGATTCTATTACGTATTTCCTGCAAAAGAGAAATAATTAAAATTGTTTGTAAAAAAAGTTGTATAGATTTCAGTTAGATTTGTTGGCAAAAAATATTAAATCCACTCTTAGTTTAAAGAGTATTATATTTAAGAAGAAAAAAAAATTAAATGAAAAAGAACTTAAACCATATCCTAAATCAAAAATTCGTTGAACGCAAAACACTGCACGATAAAGCGGCTGGTATTCCAAAGTTGATAATAAGTCTTACGGTCATATTGTCGGTTCACAAAATCTTTCACAGGCTGTTTTATTAGAGTGAGCAGATTCATGAAAACTATGGCGGTTATGACTATAATATTCAACAACTGTAAATTCGTAATATGTCTTTGACTACGATGTAGTAATGATTCTTATTTGTAAACAAATTACAATTTTTGTTATTATAGTCACTTCCGGCGGCTATAGATATAAATATGCAACAATTTTAAGGCACGATAGCGATCAATGGGGTTAGTCTTGAAAGATGAATGTGGATGACACATGTCTACTTACTGCCCCAATGATAAATCTAACTACGTAAATGTGAGTTTATTTTCGAAGCATAGGTCTTTAGAAATAAAGAGTAACTCGGTCGTTAATTACTAATATAAACATCTATCCACTCAGTATTCTAGTGATTTTGCGAAGTTACTAAATTAATAAAATATGCTTGAAAATATAATTTGAATCGAACTCAATGTGTGGGAAATATGTAATTTTAAATAGAAAAATTCTATTATCGTCAAAATAGCCAAATATAAATAAATATGTTGTTTCATGTTTTTTTATTTTACTAATCAATTTTAAAACAAATTGTCTCTATAATCGAGTTTTACACAAATTTATTCTAAAAATAGGAAACTTGTCTAGAAAAAAGGAATATTAAAAATAATTTAATTAGTTATATTGATTTATTTATTGTTTAATAAATTGGCATAAACAGTTTATTTTATGTGCAATTTCAAATTCATCATAGTAAAATTTAAGAATTTCCTGTTATATAATGTTATATAGGGTTTGTATCGCAATTCAGATTATCTACCCGATATCTTTCTCCACGAAAACTATCTAACATTTTGAAGAAGTGATAATGTAAATAAGTGACGAACCAGTCTGATTCGATATTAAACTAATTTGATTCCAGCCAGTCTGACTCAATATTTAGTAAGCACAATGATTTTAATATTTCTGCATAAAAGATATATAAAATTTTTATACATCAATACATTCCATTTAAAAAAACAAAGAGGATTATTTTTACAACTAATATTCATAAAACTACTCTTACATAACATAAAATCATATCGAGACTGTAATGTACACTGAATTACTTTTTTGCAAAAAATGAATGATATATTTAATTTATAATGAACAAGTACAAAAATAATATTTTATTTAATATGTTAGTTTACCATTGTCTATATATAGAGATTCATATCACATGAAAGTAATTGAAGGCATTTTGAATGGATATATTTAATTACTATATAATGAAATTAATGACTGATTCTTATTTATGAATCTTACAGATGGGCCGTCATATTATGATATGCTGAATTATAATGGAAATTCAACAAGCTCTTTAACGAACTGTGCTAGCAAAGCGATGAAATATTTCTAATTTAAAGATAAAGATATATCTTGTCAATTTTCGAAAACATATAATTCTGATACTTCGTCCACTAAGAGGAGCTATGTAAATGAGATTACTCTGTTGCATTCAACTCATACATTAATCCATATAAAACTCTTTAGACATCTTTTGCCCCACTAAAACGAATTTGAATACTTAGTATTTTACGCCGACTTCTATTTTGCCTTGATAGCAAATAGTGTATTAGGAGATAATATTAAATACCTAACCCTAAATGATGCTACCAAACCTAAGTTAATATTAAAATTGAATATTTTAGCAACTGTAAATATTTCCAAGTTCTAATAAAATTTGAATTCTCTTGGTTACTCTTCGCCTGTTTAAGCTAGAAAATAAAAATGTGGGTTCCGTCACAAAATGTAGTGAATAAACTATTCTGCAACGGTCGACTTATTAGGAAATTCACCGTTTTATGTCTTTACGAGGAATATTTTTCAAATTGCTCGACATTTTTTGTATTCATGAAGTTATGAAGAAGGCAATGCGTACGTTACGTCGTTGGTATAAAATTTCTCAGTTTTACTATCATACCGCTGGTCTCCTTATTAAGTTCTCTTTTTTCACTATCACGGTGTACTGTAATAAATTTTGTATATATATATATATATATATATATATATATATATATATATATATATATATATATATGTGTGTATATATATATATAATTTATACAATGAACACAATTCTCCGACATTTTAAATCGCATGGCAATTGCACATTCGGATTTGTCTTCGTTACATAAAACAATAATAGCAGATCTCATTTCAGTGCTAATTGTGCACGCTCTTCCCTTTTTGAAGACGGACTGTACGAACTATAAATTGACTTGGCTGTAGGAACTACAAATATAGACTAAGCAGAACTGTTTTTGAATAATTTCATAAAAAAACAGGTAATTAAAAAAAATATGTTGAATAATTTCATAAAAAACAGGTAATTAAACAAAATCTGTTTTAGGAAGCTAAAACAATTATATATTTTGGTATATGCAAAATAAAAATAAAATAATTGGTAGTAAGAAGGTTATAAAATATAACAATGACCACCTGACTGTCACTTGGAGTTTTTTGATGTTGTAATAAATATCTTATTGCACCTTTACTCTAGAAAGACACAAAAGAGAGATTGTTCGGAAATTTGTCAGTAGAATATGTAATAGAATATGCAGATATGCAGATTTGTGTTTTATTACCTACAATTTTAGTGCCTTTGAGGACAATGTACGTACTTTACAGGTGGTCTCAAAGTTTTGACTTGCAGTGTATATGTATATATATATATATATATATATATATATATATATTTTTTTTTTTTTTTTATATATGGTGTTTACGCATGTTATCCTTTGTTTATAGGATCATAAAGAGTAGTATTGTTACTCTGACTTTGGACATGAAAAGAGGCTTATGATTTTTAAAATACTTTTAAAAAATATCGAGACCTTTCTTTGTTTTGTAAAGACCAAATCAATTTCTGAAGTTTATATTTTCCGTGTTAAAAATGAATACAGTTCAAATAACTTTCGTTCCATGATAGTTTCATTCCTGAATATAAACAGTCCACTTCGTTTTATTATAGAATAAACAATTTTTTAATTATTTTATCAATAGAGTATTTTAGCATTTTTTTTCGTACGCAAGCTAAAGACGAAAATTCAATTGATGCAAAATGTCTCGTTGTAAAAATTGTGGATAAATCCTTCCTTAAATTTTATTAAAAATATTAATTGTATTTTTACGACCTCCTACGAATTTTTATATTCAAAAAATTTTCTGGCTCGAGCTCTTTAACATTCAACAAATTTACTTCCTTATATCGCAAAATTAAATAAGAGACTGTATATTTTTAAAATTTTCAAGTTGGACACGTTCTCCAATATAGTACACCGTTTTTTTAAAGCTGAAAATTTACTATCGCCACCAAATGGCACAAATTACAAAAATATTTTCACATTTCCTGTAGGGCACAATTAAACAAAAGTTTTCATATTTTTTTTAAGTGAAGAAGATTCGGGTTTGAAAAAGTTTCTTTGTGTTTCTTTTACATATTCTTTTCAAAAAGGTTTTTTATAAAAATAATGGTTTATGTAGTTTTAGGTTTAATGAATTATATCATTTGATATGCCATTTTGCCGAAGTCACAAAACTGTTACAAATGAGTCAAAGGTAAAACTTATTTGTGGTAGTATCAGAGAACTTCCATTTCCATCTACATGTTCTTGTTTAACCAGGAAACAATTAAATATGATTAATATACTCAGCACGAAATTTAGAAACTAATAAAAGTGCAATACGAAATTTTTAAAATATTAAAAAGTTACTTGTCATATTTATTAAAATGTTATAGTCGGTGTCATCTACAAAGTTGATTTGTGGATTGTGCACAATTAATCATTTTAAATTATAAAAATTATTGAGACTGCCAAATAATATGCCAAAGTAGATTGAGAAATAAGGATCTTTGAAAAGGATGAAAAATGACGGAGAAAAATGATATTGCAAGGATTAAGGAACCTTTATAAATGTTTATGTCTTCTACCTTTATAAATGTCTATATACTTTACGTACAAATTTACCTAATGTACAGCGATCGGGATAAAAGGACACAAATTAGATATAGAACACTTATCGTCAACATTTTGTGAAATAGAACTAAAAGGTTAAATTTATTCGCTGTTACTATTATAAATTCCTACTTTCGTACATAAAAACTTTCCACCGGGTCACTTAATATTTGACTCTCACAAAAAATGCAAAACACACCACGGTTATAACAAGCCATTTTAACAGGTATATTTTAAATAAGGAGACATAAGAATAACGTTAAAAAAGCATTTGCAATATATTTTTAGGTCTAATATTACTGCAATATTTCGAATTAAATATTGAACTCGTCATAAATATTTTAAATATTAAAAGTAGACATTGTCATGTAATTCGCTTCGATATACACCATATACTTTTAATGGCAATGCAACATCCTTCCTAGCGAATAAATTTGATTATGCGCTACTGACCGATCATCGATGTGTATGGGACAAAACAAAACAAAAGCGATTCAACTTTTGGGAAGCGGCATTTATAATTTCAATATTCACTATGTCAGCGAAAATGTCACTGATATTTAATTATGGAATTCTGTCATTTTCTATAGGGAATAGACTAATCTGATTTGCCTTGAAACAATCTGCTCAATTAAAATCAATATTGTACTCAATTACCTGCGATATTATTATTGAAACTTCCATAATTAACCATATCTTATTTATGAGAGTATTTTTTGAATCGAAGCTTATTCAGTCCAAGTTGTTAAAGATTAGAATTTGGGTGTAAAATTTTGATAAACATACCACGGTGCTCTCTTATTTTATGAGGGTTAAGGTTTGAATTTGACATAACATTGTCAATTACAAAAATCGAATTGCTTTTGCTTCCATCAATAAAAAATTTGGAAATAGAAATTTCACCGTCTGTGTATGGAAATTCTTACGACGATTTAGATTTAAAGCACGTGATTTTTAATTTGTAATGTTTTAAAATCGTATCTTAAAAGAGAATCACTATTTTATAAAATAACCTTAAGTAAGAATTTTATATTAAATTTTGCACTTTCACTTTTACACGAGGTGTTCCTTTGACCGCTGCACGTTATATATACGAAAATTAATTTTGAGAGTAAGTTGCTCCCATTCTTAAAATTGCATCCTCAAGAATAAACAGATGCTTAAAAACAAAAGTTGGTAATACTGAAATAAAGTGCTGCAGTAGAAGCAAATTTTTCTCATCTTACCGATGAGCTAAAACAAAATTTGACGTCCGTATCAAGGAATACATTTCACGAATTGAATAAAAAGTAGCGAAAAACGCGCGTAGTCATCCATCATCTAGAAGAATTATTTTTTAAATTAATGAAAAATTAAGAAATTGTAAGGTTAATGCTATGAAAATTCTGTCATTCTATTCATACCTATAACAAAAATATTGGTAAGACAGACTTAGTATTTTTAAAAAGAAGCTCTTATATGTTATATCATAATTATAGATATTCGTTGTAGACGTTAGATTCAGATAACTAAACAAAACAAAATCGGAAAGCAGAAAAATCACTCAATAATTTACTACTACTAAACAAAATAAAATCGGAAAGCAGAAAATCACTCATTAATTTACTACAGTATCATACAATTTATCATAATACTTAAAGTAATTATATAGTATCAGCGCTGCATGCTGGCTAGCGCTCTTGTCGCCGCAAAACGAGTCGATTGTTCCCCTCCTTCGATGCTGGCAGGAAGTATAATCTCCAGTAATTAGCGAGCTTATGTCAAATTACCTTTTTATTCATATCGCTCAATTGTGTGTAAGACTAGGACTTGTAGGAATTATGGCATTAAATTATGTCATGGAACAATTTTATAGTAAACAGACCGTTAATAACACTAGCTTGAATAATGTCTTTTTTTAAATTTTACTTGAATTTTGTCTCGTTTATTTCATTTTTGTTTTCATCGATTTATGTTTCTTCTCAATCAATACGATGACATACATTTATCCATAAAATTATAAATTGTGCACATGTGTATCAGTACTTGTAGCAATGTTTACATATGGTACTCTCGTTTCTGTTTATTACAAGGTTTTGTAAATAGTTTCTCTAAGTGAATTATATTACATGGTATAATATAATATACAAGCTATAATATACAAGCTGTCTATGAACAAATTATGACGATTCCTAGTAGCACATATTAAATCGCATTCTATCATGTATTTCTAGTTAATTTCAATATTTTTACTAATATTTATAAAGAGTAAGTATTTAACTTTTTTAATGTCGATCTTTCTCAAACAGTGGACATTTTACGGTGGTTTCATTGGAATAAAGGATATATTATAAAAGAAAAATGTTTAATTTTTTTATATTCCTAAAATAAATTTTAAGAAACTGAATGTTGGCTCTTAAAGTAATGAAGGTTAATTGTTTAGTTTTAAGAACGTATTTGTATTTTGGAAAATAAAATTTACTTACTTTTTTACCTATAACATTTTTTTAAGCACTTCTTCAGCTTATAGAAAATGTAAATGTACATATTATGTACATTATTATTGCAAGAGTACATTAAAATCTATAAGTAGAAAATTAATAACAGCCAGAATATATTAAATAGGTACAATGAAGATAATATTTGTATAATAATGGTATTGATTTTGCACGGTTCAAGATATCGTCGCAAGTTAAAACAGAATACAAGAAAAAAAAATTATCAATTTTTAAAAATAAAATGTCTTCACATTCTTCATCAATTTCTTCGAAGTGAAAAAAAACAAAGTTAAGGGGAATATTAAAAAATTAATTAATTTTTTAACTCAATGGTAAAATTCGTAGTCAATTTAAAGTTTTTAAGAGTTCCGATCACAGACGTAAAATGTTTTCTAGCTGATATGACCTCGTATCAAACTCAAACATATTACAAATACCTAAACACGCAAGTTTTATCCAAATATCTTTAATTACTGATTATTTGAAAATAATTTAGCGGAAACTTTCGACATATATTACTTTCTATAGCACTAAAACGAATGCCTTGTCATTAGTTATATTTAACCTTCCTATACTCGCGCAATGGTCTGTGAGACCGACAAACACATTTTCGTAAATATTTTTATGCAGGTAAATCCTGTGAAGTCGAGTTCCTTGATAGCTGCCGGATTTGTGGCTAACTTCATTTTAGTGCACGCCGCGCGTTCAGGCGAAACGCACGTGTTGTAGCATTCGGCGCCAATCGGTCCATGAGACCAACGCGAGCATAGGTGCAACTTTTTGTGTAAGTGTTATATAATTTATTTAATGTATTTATATATTGTTTACAGAGTTTGAATACTTTATGAAGTACGTATAGTAAAATGTATGTTGTTTAATATTATATTTTGACCAATTTATCAGGTTTTTTTGGTTATCTTTTATATCAAAATGGACGATGATCAAATCAGATTTTTGCTGGACGTATCTAGTTTTGGATCTAGTTATGAAGACGAAAATGACGGTGAGGTGGAAGACCACGTGGAGGTACAAGAAGAGATGTACGACACCGAGCAAGACGACGACAATGACGAGATATCTGAGGAAGAACACAGTGAAAATTCCTGTGATTTTTACTTGGGAAAAGATAGACAGACAAGGTGAAATAAATCTCCTGCCTCAAACCCAACTAGGCGACCTGCTATAAACATAGTCACTCAACTTCCAGGTGTTAGAGGAGAAGCTAGAAATTTGAAGGAACCAGGTGAGCTGTGGCGGCTTTTTTTTTCGGAGGGCATTATCAACCTGACAGTAAAGTACACCAACGAACAAATTAATCGATTGAAACATAATTTTACAAGAAAAAGAGACTGCGCCAATACAGACAACATTGAAATTGAAGCTTTTTTAGGCCTTTTACTGTTTGCTGGAGTCAGAAGAAAAGGTCGTCTAAATGCCAAGGATTTTTTCAAAACTGACGGGTCATCCTCGGAGATATTTCGATTGACTATGGGCTTTACCAGGTTCTCTCTATTGATGCGTTTTCTCAGATTTGACAATAAAGATACGCGAGAAGAGAGAATAAAACTGGATAAACTGGCACCTATTAGAGAGTTGTGAGAGGGTTCAAAAAATATTACAGTGCGTCTCAGTATGTTACGATTGAAGAAAAACTAGAAGCTTTTAGAGGACGTTGCAACTTTTGCCAGTACATTCCCTCAAAACCCAATAAATATGGAGTAAACATTTATGCATTTACATATACCAAAATGTTTTATACCCATACCAAGGAAGTTTACGTTGGGAAACAACCAGGCGGTCCATATTAAGTTGATAACTCCGTTTTGGCTTTGATTTTGCGATTGAGTGAAAATATTCATAATACTGGGCATAATATAACATGGGATAACTTCTTCACTAGTATGTCATTGATAGATAAGCTTGAGTGTCAACACAAATTGACAGTTATTGGGACGATTCGTAAAAACAAATGAGAATTGCCTAAACAATTCACGGATATACGAGGAAGAGCAGAAAAGTCCAGTATGTACCGAAAAAAGGCAAAAATGTCCTTCTCGTATCCAGCATGCACGATGATGCCCAGATCAATGAAGAAACAGGTAAACCAGAAATTATAATGGACTACAATAGAACCAAAGGTGAAGTTGATACCGTGGACAAAATGTGTGAGACTTACAACATTGCACGTGGGACAAATAGATGGCCAATGGTGATATTTTACAGTTTGATGAATGTAGTGGGTATAAATACGTTTATAATATACTTGCACAACAACCTTACCAAGAAAATTAGCCGTAGGATCTTTCTTGAAGCCTTAGTACACGATCTGATCAATCCGCAACTTAGACGACGGGCTCTCATGACGTTCTTACCGAGAACAATAAAGAACACGCTCGCCAAAATATGTAAATTAGATGGACCCGCGTCTTCAGCAACATCAATAAAGTTGGTCGTTGTGGATACTGCTCATCAAAAAAAAGCCGCAAAACACGTTACAACTGTGCCACCTGCAAAAAATACTTTTGTTTGGAACATGCTGTAATCGTATGCCCTGATTGTTATGGTGAGGCTCAAAACTAAGCCAAACATAGATAAATATGTTCTTTGATATGTTTATTATTATTATTCAGAAGTTCTTTTGGTTTTTAAAAAGAACTTCAGATTTCAATTTTGTTTTCCTAGTACTTAAAAAAAAATCTCAAATTCGAAGACTGATTTGTGATAACTGATTGTCAGTAAAATAATTAATAAATTAAGTATTATTCATACTTTTTTGTTTCATTACATCCTAAAATTTAAAATAATAGGAATAGTATTTGGGCTTCTTAGTAAAAAAAGTATATTGTAGGGGTAAAAACTATCGGTCTGTGACACCGTGCGCGTGTATAGGTGTTACAAAAATTGGCGGGAGTATAGAAAGATTAAATAGTGTATTATGAGCGCACCTTGAAGTTGTACTTTGAGTAAAAAGGATAATAAAATAACATTTCCTTTTCAGCATTTCCACATTCAGTCTTCAAATTTAATAAAACGGGATGAGCTCTCTCTTCCACTACCATGGATAGATACATCATACAATTTTTTTTCATTATTCCTTTAGTTTCGTTATGGTACATCGTAAATGGTACCGTAAATGGTACAATCATTTAAAGTTTTGCAACTTCAATTATTATAAACAAAACCCTTCGTTAGTTTCTATGTTTGCTGTTTTAACCCCTATTTTGGTTTTAAGAATTTGTATTTTTTTTAAACGATCGAAAGGCAGACGAGGTATGAATATACTGGACGTGTTTATTCAGGTCCTCGATAAAAAAAAATACTATCGCATGTCAAACTTATACCCACGAACTCTTGAAGGCTTGTAGCCGAAATCACGGTTCATTGAACTCTTCATTCAATTATTGATTTTGAGATATGATAGCAGTCATTATCTCCGAATTAGATTCGTGGGTTTTGTGCAAGGAATACTTGAAATAGTCACAGTTATTGAGATTATCAAACATTACATATCGAAAGAATTTGTTAAGTAAGTATTCGTGAAAGGAATATAGGGACAAAGGAAACAAGAGACAGAAAAACGTTACGCAACACTGGTTAATTTCTTTTTCCTCGATCGTTGTCCATTAGTAAAATTTATACGATACCGTATAAATTTAACTAATGAAAAAAACTAAAAGAGGAATAGATCTCTTATTTTTAACATTATGGTAGAGAATAGTAAGCTAAAACAGACTATGTTTAAAACTATAATTTACAATTGGCATATTGTAAGGAGAAAAAAAACCTAAGAAAAGCGTTTGTATTTGCAATATCATTTTGGTCTATTATTAGTCTAAAATAAATATTTAAAAATAAATACGATGTAAATAATCTATATTAAACTAGTACGAAGGTTGCTATCCGAGGGCGTTTGATTTCAATATCCTATCTTCCCCCCTTTTTTTAATCCGGTATGTTTCATCATAAATTGCCATGTGTTTGAATGAGATGCACTTATTATTAACGGATTTATTTAATTTTTCACTTTTTTATTTTAGTGATACAATCAGTAGTTTTATCAATTCATATGCAACTAACTGATATTGCATTATAGTAATAAGTATAACATGATTATATTTTATTTTGAAGTTATTTTTTGACACGAAATATATAAAAAGAGAATAATGAATTAAAATTATGACACTTCCATGTATTTTTGTCTCGTTCTTTTATTTTACTCGAATAATTAATTAAAATTGAAATAATTTTGGAAGCTGTTGCGCTGATTCTTTGGTCAGACCATTTACTTTGTACTCATAAGCGGACGGGTTTTACTTTCTCCACAGAATATCAATAGTCTTATCCCATGTATTAAAGCTTTGTTATTACCATATTTATTCAAAATACGTACCTAGTGTTTAGATATTACCCGGCACCATAAAACTACACAATTACCAGTCAACAATATCGCCTTACGCCTCATCACCGGCACGGCCCGTGTTATACTGAATAATTGCACCCGATGAATTCCAAATATCCATTTTAAAACAAAAGTACGTTTTGCATGAATTGTAAAATATCCGAGTTTATTACCTTCGGTGAGATAGGAGTAAAATAGGGGCGTGTAATATGGCGACAAAGATGATCCAGAGAGGGATGACATTGACGTCATCTGCTGCCGTTTATGCGAATCTGATGCCCAGTTTTAATTTCAAAAATGTAAATGACCATTCAAAATATTGTGCTTTTTATGAAAGTATTATATACGGTTCGAATTCCACTTCTCAAAAATATTTATTTACATATTTTTTGAGCCACATTGATTACTCAAAAAAAATGGTTTTCAAAACGATGTATAATACGATCCACACATATTTTGAAATAGATCAAAAATATGAAAGTTTTCGTAATTATGGATAGTATTACTTTAGATTTATTGAAAAATATAAAAAAAATGTGTCGTTGCCGAAACCGCTCAATCTGATACAATGAAAAAGTAGGATTTTATCTCATAATTTTTTCAAATATGCATCATTTTTGTGCATGTGAAAGATGTACTAGGCAATATTTTTTATGTTATGAAAAATTGGTATTTGTAAATAGTTTAATAGAACAATTGTATAACCTTAAATATTTATTAGTTTTTAAATACGAATGGAACACTTGCAGCGCGAGTTATACTTATGCTTGACAGCTTTAATTTCTTCTAATTTATAAATTACTCTATTTTAAATTAAATAATTAATTTTCTCAAAAACTTGTTGAACGATTTTTTTTTCAACTTTAAGCTTTACTTTTTCCTTATGATAATATACCATAACTCATTCGCTTGGGGAAATACAATAATATACCATAACTCATTCGCTTGGGGAAAGTATATAAAGTTACCCCTCACACAAAATTTAATAAATTTTACTATTTATTGTTACGAAAGTGGGACCTAGGTCCCATTACGCAATACTGCACCATGCCTATGTGCATATTTCATGGATGTACATACACAGTTTATTTCAGTAGCATTAACCCAAAAATATATATATAGATTCTAATTGTGACCACATGATCTACTATAGATTTAAGGAATCTTCATATTTAACTGAACCGATTTTGGTAAAAATAGTAACTTGGTAAAATGGAAATTAAAATTTGTAATTTACATAGAAAACCATCGTACAAAACATTTTTCTTTTCTCAGGCCAAAAGTATAAGTCTGTTGTCCGTTTCGATTTCCTTTACCACTAATATAGACAACTGTAGAAACTGTTTTGTTGCGATGACAATATATGACTTATGAATAAAATATGACAATTTTTATTCTATGAGTTGGAAATTAGAACAAAAGGTGTATAAGGGCATTTATATTTATGCGATTAGCAGTAATTAACAGAAGGAGAATGCGAATGAATTACCTGCACCACTAACATTGCAAATATTTTGAATCAAGTATTAAGAATGCAAATACTTTCTGTTAATATTTGAATTCAGAAAGAAACATGAAATATAGATCTTAAAGGTAATGTTTCTAAATTGTCAATCTTATTCGTTTGAAAGAAAAGAATACTAACACAATCCAGCTTCAAATAAGCTCTGAATAAATAGAGTAAAATTAATTGTAACCGACTGATTAATTTCCTCGATTCGATTACAACATTTAGAGCCAATTTAATGTTGCGAAAGCTTTCGGTTGCTAGGTAATGTTAATACTGCTTCGAATTTTTTTTTCTTTTATCGAATGATCGATTCTTGAGAATTATCAGATCCTAAATATGCTATTTGTTGCCAGTATGCTGGTCTGCCTCACCTGGAGTCCTGATAATTTGGCACTTGATATTACCTTAAGTCCATACTTAACTCTATATAGAGATGAATTTATTATTTTTATATCATATTGTGTATAATCATCATACGTAAACTTTTACTTTAGGTATGAGTGATATAATTTTGAATTAAGTCAGAAAATTTGTATGGTGACAAGAGCATGAAAAAGTTTAATTCCTTTATATTAGATAGATAATTTTATATCATAGAATTTAGTAATTCACGTACAATTATATATGTATAATTGGGATTATTAAATAATAATCTAAAAAACAAGAAACAAATTTGGAATCTACAGACGTAATAAAAACGTTAGTTGCACTAGATAATAAAGGAAAGCACAGATCAAACTGTTGAAACGAGTCTACATATATTTAATTGTATTTAATAATCACTAACGGCTTAGATCACAAACCGCTGCCCATTCGTCTGAAGAAAAATATTAACAGACTTTCAGAATATGGATGTTTTATTAATCATGCAAAGATCTATATGATCCATTTTGCTAATGACCATACCCTTGACCACAGCACTTTATGGATATTTGTAATTTTTCGATACAAAATTTATAATGATTATCATTATTGTTAACCTCATTTTAATATCTTCCAAATAAAACAAATGGAATCATTATTTTTAACTTTGTATTCTTACTGGAGACTGGAATTTTTTGAAATTCTAAAAAACCAATATGAATTTTATTTCGACATACGAGTATATATTACACATTTTCCTAAAATAATTTTAATTACACTAAATGCCCGTTCTGATTTTACGTGAGCGAAATTTAATTTGGTTGTATTTTTTTTTCTCTGCACAAAAATAATTTAAAATGAATTTATGGATATTCTTAACAGTTTAGATATTTATTACGTGCTTCAGGAGAGTACGAAACTTTACACTCTGTTCTTTTAACAAAAAATACCTGTCACAAACGACTGGTAATAATTGAACTTTCATGGCTTTTGCATATTTGAAATTTGTTGCAAAATTGCACAGCAGAAGTGATCTACTAAATCGTTCTAGCTAGAACAAAATAACTGTTTAACATTTATTATGATATCGCTAGAAGGATTTAATTGGTTCAACTCAAAATGACTTTTGTTATGAAATTTTGCAACTAAAAACGGATCATGACAGGTAATCTTTTAATTCTCACTTAAAGATATAGACTTGCCCATATTTTTGGGTTATAAATTTTAAAACTACTATTTTTATTATATGAAAATTATATAAATTTTGACGGAATATTTCGTAGCCAATCTTCATTGAATAGCTGTATCACTTGTTTCACATATAAAAACGCTAACACACTCAGTGGAACCTAATTTGTTTCTTTTTGCTTTTTCTGATTTAAATATATTTTTTATCGTTAGTTTTATAAAACCATAAAATAATGGGTAAAGGTACTATTCATTACAATATTCCTCCAGTTTAAATGGTTTCGTTTTTATTGGTTATAAAATGGCTAATATTGTGCAATTCTCGAGGAGATTATGTTGTTTTTTCTTTGACCTTTGCGATATAAAGATCTATGTAGGATTTGTGCAAAACAACAAATAAATACATACCTAATACGCGAAAGCAAATTACAAATGTTTATTTTTAGATTTAATATGCGTATCAGTATATTCAACATTTTGATGAATTTACTCAATGAAGACATGGCATGTCTTTTAGAGTTTCATATGCGAAGAGTCCGAACTTCCATCTATTCTTGTAGCAACGTCATCTTTCTATCAGTCTGTCTATCAGACGCTTTTAGTTTCTAAACGAAAGTAGGTAAACATTTATATTCAAATAAAATGTGTAGTTTTTGGCACAAAACTAAAAATTGTAATAAAATCACATTTTGAAAAATCAAACAATTTTTTCTGGGTGAGAGGAATGAGGTATATGTTGGATATTTTCGAAAAAAAACTCTTTCAGTAGAACACAGAAGAGAGTGACAAAATAATATGCAGTGATGGACTCAGATGATACAAAAATAAAATGAAACATTTGGAGAAAATGAAAAAATCCTTAAAAGTCACGCTTAGAGGTCAATTAGACAAATGTCTTTTTATGAAAAGTCAGGCTATGTTTTTAAATAGATTGTAACTGCTATTTTTACGAAACGTTTAATTCAGCATGAAATAATATGCAGATTGTGTCCAGTTATATTCTATGCAGATAGATGTAACGTATTAATTTATATAATCCACAGACCCGAAATGTCATCTGAAAAACCGTATAAAATTCGTAAAGAGCCAAAAACACATTCATATTGACAGCAAAAAAGGAGGAATTCTTTTTCTTGTGAACTTTAATATCGTCTACAATATCTTCACATCCTATTTTAAAAAGGGTCTCAAAGTTTAATTCAATAAATAAGAAACCTGTTAACCACTATTATGATTTGCGTTACGAGGGTTCTGTACATATTAAAGCACTTATTACAATTTAAGGGTACATATTATTTCTAATGAACTATTAACAAGTATGAATTTTCATATCGTAAATATATTGGCTAGTGTAGTATTCACAGGTGTTAAAACATGGGAAATATTTAAAAAGTTATAATTTCTAGGTTATTATCGCTATAGCTTACGTTATGCAGTGCAATGGTTATACCATTGCATAAATTTTAGAAAACCTGTTTATTTTAAGTTTAGATTTCGTAGCTTCGCAAATGAGGGTAAGAAATATTTTCTTTTGCATAATTTTCAGTATACCTCTGGAAAGAACTAAATAGTTAAAAGAAATGTAATTTTCTCTTTTATAATTTTTCAATAAGTATTAACTATTAAGGTTTGTGTGTCTTAATATGTTTTATTACTACGCTAAATTTAAAGTCCCACGTCAAGCGGTCTCTGATTAAAAAAAAGTGTGATCTTGTAACGGTTCCGTTTTTCTTTTTGAGGTACGAAATCTTAAAATTGCTCCAGTCTCACTTTGGTTCTGTTTTTTTTACATTATTGCACATTACCCAGATATTTTAAAAACATTATTTACGCTACTTATTTAAAATAAATCCATATCAAAGCGTTATCATTTCACAAATACAGCAGTCAAAGAAAGTAAATGTAAGGCACCTGTTAACGCGGCCTATACGACCCTTTAAAATTTTGTGGATGTATTTTAAATTATCGCATAATAACTCACTCCTAATTTAAATTATTTGTATAGCTCTTAATTGGCAACTAATATAGCTAATAACATGATAAGTTCATTAAAGAAACAATGCTCATCATTTTATATGCTAACACTGGCATATACGCAAAGAAATTAGTAAAATATTATATGTAGCACACATGAAACATTTTCTTCTGTTGACTCTATATTGTTCTAAAAATTTAAAAAAAGATAAAAAACTTGGAAAGATATTTATGTTATGAAAATTTTATGTTTTAAGTTCGGTAAATTTTGCTTTCTATTCTATAAATAAGTCATGAGACTTTTAGATCATTTGATTACATGAAGATAATTTATTCTGATTTTGATGCAAACAATGTGTGTCACTGTTAGAGAAATTATTGTTCCATTTCTCTCTCGGTAACTCCTAGTCAGCCGCGAAAACTTGGTAAAAGGCACGTCGCTTTCGACTATAGCCAACTTATTAAACAAATTTATTTATTTCGCATAGTTAAACATTAGGTTTTTGTTGAAATTTTAAGTAAGTAAAGGTAATTCCGCTTGTTAAATATAAATATATATAAATATATATATATATATATATATATATATATATATATATACATATACACATATATATATATATATATATATATATATATATATATATATATATATATACACACATATATATATCGAGTTCTCGCATTATTCGTAGTGCCCAATTCTATATCAACCCTCAACTTTCGCTATAGAATGTTTTACATGACTCAAAATTATTAAAAGTACTCTATTAATTTCTGCCTTTACGATTTTTATTTTGATATAATTTAAAGAAATTGCTTACATATATTTTAAAAAGAGTAACGGAGAATAGATGGATGACGATGAGGGCGTCAATTTTTCTTATCGTTATGAAGATATATGACAAAATATGGATGGACGAAAAAGTAGATGGAGAAAAGAGGATGGATGATATACGAATATAACGAAGCATTCGTTATTATTCTCAATAAGCAAAATTAATGGTACATAACTTTAAAAACTTATGTACCATTAATTCTAAAGAATTGAAGATATTCAATTCTTTTAAAACTTGACTATGACTATTATTTCATTTTATTAACATTCACTTTATGCTTAGGTGCAAATTTCAGAAAAGTTTATTTTTAAATATAGAATATAAAATACTTACTATCAATTACTTTAAAAAATAATCGTACGGATAGCACAAAATGAATAGAGAATTGTTGAAGTAATTTGGATGCATGGAACGAATAAACAGAAAAATTATAAGTGATGCCGCTTGGTCTAATCTTAAAAGAATATATTTATTTCTGTACCAGTGGGTTATAGATGTAAATCACAAAGTAGATTTTTAGTAAATTTTAGTTTAGTAAATTGCACACAATTTTCCAAATTTGTGTTCAATGGTATCTGCCGAAAACAATAAAATATGGATTGCTAATGGCGGATTGCTTTCTTGTTTCAAATAAAGCGTGGGAAGAGAAATCATTTGCCAATTTTCAGAAAAAATTAGTCAGCTCATTTGACAATATCACGAATATATATTTGCCACGTTCATAAGAATGAATGTTCAATTCATTTAAATAGAAAAATTAAATATAATTACATAAAAAATATAAAAGCTTTACTTTTATAAAGTGCAAGCGAAATATGATTGCTCAGTTACAATACAATACTCTCATTAATCAGCCTTGATTATCTTTAAGCTATCATGACGTTAACTATATTTATAGTGGTATACATCATGATATTTGGTGAAATTGGATAAATTTTTTTTTTAATTGTCGGAAATGGAATATAAAATCGTATCATTAATACTTTGGCTCCATCATTGATTTTCAGCGTTTCAAAGCGACATTTTTGGCCTACGCTAAATGTTAGTGTAAGGTTAAATACCGTACCCCGGTTAAATGGATTGGACTGGAGACCTGGTTAATTGAAAATTTTAATTCTACTCAAAAACAATTTTCTAAATAAATTATAAAGAAAATTTATTTTATTAGAATAAATAAAAATGGGACTTAAATGCCGATATAATTTTGTTTACAGTAATAATGGTGATAATTTTCAATTTTCTTCCATCTCATTTTCTAAGGTTAAAGTCTATGCAAACTTTAAGCTGAGAATAATAATATTATTTAAATAATAAATACATATTATTTCACAAATCATGATATGGTTATATTACAAATCACACACTATTCTATGTATAATAATACATCATATACTTACTAAAGGTTTTCAAGTATTAACTATATATCAAAAATATATAAAAATATCATATTTCGCCATTTTGATATATATAAGTTATAGTATGCTTACACTACTTTAAAAATAATACATAATGGTCATTTTGGATATTTGAAGGTATAGATGGAATTAGTTTTCAATGATTACGAGGCAATTCAGTGAAAATATATTTCATGCATTCGAAAGAGAACTGAGTTACCAAAGCGTAAGATTTGCTTATTGTACTTCAATAAATAAGTTAGATTTAGATAATACGCGTATGTTCTGGACGTGCCTAATAAATGTTAATATTAATGAAATTATATTTCATCCAAAGCAAGATATTTATATTCTATTATGTATTTCTTGCAAAAGAGAAATAATGAAAATTGTTTGTTACAAATTAACTTTGTCTACAAATTTAATTTCAAATGGACAATCAAATTTTACACCAATTTATTCTAAAAACAGAAATCTTGTCTAGAAAATTGGAATCTTAAAAATAATTTAATTAGTAATCTTGATTTATTTGTTTATTTATAAAAAAAATATTTCAATAAATTGGCATAAATTGTTTATATTATGTGAAATTACAAAGCAACTATAGCAAAACAAATATGAAAACTGAGAAGAATTTTCTGTTAAATAAATACGGTTTGTATCGCAATTCAGATTGTCTACCCGATAACTTTCTTCACGAAAATTGTCTGACTATTTGAAAAAGGAACTATGTAAATATATGACGATAAGTATCAATTAACCAGTATGATTTTATATTTGGTAAGGAAAGTTATTTATATATTTTAACATAAAAGATATTAGTAAATTCCTACAAACTTAGTACATTCATTTAAAGATAAAACCGTTTTATTTGCAGGACTTATATTCAAAAAGCTACTCTTACATTAAATAAAATCATAGCAGACCGTAATATGCACTAAATATTTTTTTTAAAGACTGATTTGATATATTCTATTCATACTGAACAAGAAAAAAAAATTTTCTAGGAAACATCAGTTTACCTATGTCTGTCGACACAGGTTTATATCGCAAGTAATTGAACGAATTTTTAGTAGATATATTTAATTAATATAGAATGAAATTAATGACTGGTTCACATTTATGAATCAATTAGATATACCGTAATATAAGGCTGTGCTGAAATATAGTTTAAACATAATGGCAAATAAACAAGCTCTTCAACGAACTGTGCATCTAGCAAAGCGATGATATATGCGCAATTTGAAAATACAGAAATATGTTTCCAATTTTCAAAAATAAATATTTCTTATAATTAGTCCACTAAGAGAGGCTAAATGAGACTACTCTGTCATATGCTGCATTCGATGATATTAATCTACATGAAAATCTTTAGACATGTTTCACCTTGCTAATACGGATTGCAATGGCCAATATTTTACACCAACTGATATTTTTTATTAAGTGAAAATAGTGTATAAAGGGATAGTATTAAATATCTAATATTATGGCAACTGTAAATGTTTTCAACGTCTAAAAGATTTTAAATATTAAAACAGGCGAAGAGTTACCAAGAGGGGTAACTCTTTGCCTATTTAAGCCACAAGTAACAGCGAATAAAAATGTACGTTTCGTCAAAAAATATAGTGAATAAACTATTTTGTAATGGTGGTTTTTTTATGAAATTCACCCTTTTATATCTCAAGAGGAATATTTTTCAAATTGCTCGACGTTTTTGGTATTCATGAAGCTATTAAGAAGGCAGTGCGTCTTTTTCGTCGTTGATATAAAATGTTTCAATTTTACTACCATTTCACTGTTCTCCTTATTAGGTCCTCTCTTTTCACCATCATGGTGTATTGTAACAAATTTCGTTTTTTATACTGAATCGTAAAAGAATATATATATGCACATACATATACACGGTGTCCAGGAAAAATGTCGGAGAGAATGTATGTATATATATATATATATATATATATATACATACACACACATATATATATATATATATATATATATATATACATATATATATATATATATATATATATATATATATATATATATATATATATATATATATATATATTACAAACAGTTAAAGTGTTTTTTTTTCATGTGTGTTGAACAAATGTACTCTTGCAAAACTAAATAAGCGACTGAATATTTTTGAACTGTTCAAGTTGGCCGTTTTCTTTAATACAGTACACCGTTTTTTTAAGCTGAAAATGTACTATTGCTACCAAATAGCGCAAATAACGAAAAAGTTTTTACATTCCTTGTATGGCATCATCAAACAAATTTTTCCTATGTTTTTATTGTGAACAAAAAAAAGTTTCTTTTTATTTCTTTTATATATTTTTTTATAAATGTTTTTTTATGAAAACATTGGTTTATAGTTTTAAATTAAATGAACTATGTCATTTGACTTGTCAGTTTACCGAAATCACAAAACTGTTACAAATTAATTGATGGTAAAACCTATTTGTGGCAGTTTTACAGAGCTACCGTTTCTATCTACTTATACCTATTTAATTACGGAAGAATTAAATGTGATTAATATACTCAGGATGAAACTTGGAAAGTAATGAAAATATAATACGAATTTTTTGACATATTAAAAATTTACTTGTTTGATTTATTAAAATATTATAGGAGCTGTCACCTATAAAGCAAAAAATTCGCGGATTGTGTCCAACGAATACTTTTAAAATATTATAACTATTAAGACTATCAACCAATATGTCGAATTAGTTTGAGAAATAATGATTTATGAAAGGGACATAGCGGTGAATGAAAAAAGGTCTAGAAAAATGTGGTTGCAAGGATTACGGAACCTTTATAAATGTCATATAAATTTTACTAATGGATAGCGATCAGGAGAAAAGAACCTAAATGAGAAATAGAATACTTATTGTGAAGATTATGTGGAACTGCATTGGAATGGTTAAACTTAATCACCGTGACTTATATTATCTTTCATTCATCTATAAACAATTTTCATTGTGTCACTTAATGTTTGACTCCCATAAAAATGCGAAACATACCAATCCGTCTCAACTGTTACACTTTAAATAAGGAAACATAAGAATAATGTTTAAAAAATAATTTGCAACTTATTTTTAAGTCTAATGTTACTCTAATATATCGAATTAAATATTAAACTATTCATAAATATTTTAATTATTATAAATAAATGTTATCATCCCATTGGGTTTGATGTACACCATACACCTTTATTGGCAATACAACATTCCACCTAGGGAATAAATTTCGCCATGCGCTACTAACCGATTATCGATGTATATGTGACACGCCTTCAGAATGAAAGCAACTAAACTTTTAGGAACCGGCCTTCGTAATTGAAATATTCAAGCGATCAGTATAAAATATAAAAGTACTTACATAATTATTACTTATTATGCTTTTCGCTTTATTCCATTGTCTAATTTTCTCGGTTTTTCATTCCGGTTTGTCATATTCTAATATGGTGCGCCATTTACACAGGAGCCAAATGCTATTTACTAGTAATTGATTCCAATATTTTTTCTTCCTTTTATTTTATTAGAGAAATATATTACTAAAATTGGGAAAAAATAATAACTTTTAATAAAGTAATAACTTTTTTCTTATTAGTTATTTGATATAAGCAGATATTCTTTTTGATCGTCTTCTTCATTTCTGATAGGTCGTGTCCTTGAACTGCATTCGTAACTTTGTATACAATCTTTCTCCCCCTTTTCTGGTTTTCAGCTTCCCTCAGTGCGGTTATTACAGAAAGGCAAGTGATAGTGCTTACTTGGTCACATCAACGGCTGGTTGATTAGCTTTGGCATCTGATTCCTTTCACCCTGCCATCAGAAGATGTTGAATAAAATTCAGTCAGTGCAATACCAGCACACGTTTTAATGCTTACAACTAGTAATCATTGTAAATATCAATAACACATCCAAGTTTTATTTTATTAAAAGCATTTTAATTCTTGTGGATAAAAAATTACATTATCGGAAGGCTCACTTCATTTTAATTTTTTTTTTAAAGTGAAATAAGGACAGAATACAAATAATTATTTCTTGAATTATGTTAGCGCCTTTTCAATGTTATTATTTTCTTCTTATATTTGAAGTGATTTTTTTTATATCTAAACTTAATTTTTGGTGAAATCATTTATTGTGTAAATGTATACCAGAAGCAATTATTTTCTTTATTCAAAATACGTGCTCATTCTCTGTTGGTTGTTCAATGCCTGTTAAGGAAGATAATAATACATCTTGATATTACACGGTAACACCATAAAAGGAAACCATTGCCTGATAACAATATCGCCATCCGTCCCGACACCGGCACGTCCCGAATTATATTGAATGATTGCATCCTACGTATTTCCCAATATCCATTTTAAGTTACGTTTGCGTGAGTATTAAAATATGAAAGCTCATCTCCTGAGACGTCCTCATCATCCTGAAACGTATGTCACTAGCGTCATCTGTTGGCGTTTCTACTAATCTGATTCTCAGCCTTAATTTCAAAATTATAAATGACAGAAGTATGCCATTCTTATGAAACCGTCATATACGATTCGAGTTTTTGGTTTGAGTAAAAGAGAAAATAATTGATCTAAGTAACCTTACTTATCTATTCTTATCTTCTCATCTATTTAACTTTATATGTATAAATACATTTTGTGCTATCAAAGAAATTTAATGAAAATTAGAAATGAATAAATTAAAAAAAATTTAATGAAAAACTACACGGGGCCAATTTTTTTGAAAGGGTATATTGTGACATCTTTTGCTTAGTTTGAATTAAAATTTAAAACTGGAATTTATTTTAGTTCAAATTCATAGTATCCTATTTTTATAAACTTTACGTTTTATATTTTTGTTTGGGTTTTGTCACCTTCTCAATTATGTTCAATAACTATAATAACATATTATTAGTGGTCATTAAATGGTGACATATAAACAACAGAATCTATTACAAATTTATTTGGCTGTCATTAGTGTTAATGGCGACTCATAATGTTTTGTTGTGGGTTGGCATTCCCTTATTTTATGTAAATTTCTATCAAAATACCTTCCCGAGTTAAGTTAAAGCGCGATTATGTGCAAATAATATTTAATTTTAATTTCGAATTAAGTATGTCAAATTATCAAGAAAGTGAGGAGGAGGACACAATAGTGAAACAGTGTTTAGTTGTTCTGGTAACAATTTCGCTGTGTCTTAAGTGTGACAAAATCAAACTGAATTCTTTTATTTGATTATGGATATACGTCGTGGTCTGTAGGGAGTGGGCTACCTTACTAGTTTTTTGTTTTATTACAAAAATGGCACCCATTACCTTTTTTTTTAAATCATTAAAGCAATTTCAGACATTTTGTTAAAAATATACTATGTTCTGTATTTTAGGATGTCACTAGAAGACTTGGTGACAATGAATATAGAAACCAAGTATGTTCTGGAGAAAGATAACATGTTTTTTTCGTTAATACAGTTATATTGTTTTAAAATTAAAATTTGTATGTTAACTTTTGTTAGTGTGGTTATTTCGGTGAGGCCTTGTTCTTAGTATTTGTCTATTGTTTGGAATTCAGTTAGTTTAGTGAAATATTTTTATATTAATAGTGTTATTTTTATTTTAAGAAGCGAATTCGGAGACTGAAGTAACAGCGTGAAAAATATATGAATTATGTAACCTTCGTAAAACACGTAATTCTTCTATCTGTATTTTTTTTTAAACATCTGAAAAGGAAAAAGCGGGACTCTTATAAAGTTAATTAACAAACTTATTCTAAATTTGCACTTTAATTTTTGTACGCGCTATTCCTTTGACCTCTGACAGTAATATATTCGATTATTTCATTTTGAGCGTAGTTTGCTTTCATTATGAAAATTGCGTCCTCAAATATGAAAGACGCTCAAAAACAAAAGTTGATAATACCAAACTAAAGTGCTGCAGTGGAAATGGATCTTTCTCTTTTTGCTAATGAGCTAGAAACAACATATGGAGTTAGTACCAAAAAATTGCTTCATGAATTGAATAACTATCTGCCAAAAGCTTGTGTAGTCGCTCGTTATAGTAAAAATTAAGACATTATTAAGGAAAATTGTTACATTCATACAGCCAATTTGGTATTTACAAAATAGTTCACTATTGGCAATCGTAGATATCCGTTGTAAAAACTAGATTCATATAGCTAAACAAAATAACGTGCGAAATAGAAAATCACTCAATAATTTATCACCGTATCCTAGAATTTTTCATGGTAAGTATGCAGGATCAGCCTTGTAGTAAGTATGCAGGATCAGCCTTGCATGCTGTCTTGTGGCCTCGTTGCCGCAAAACGAGCCAATTGTTCCGCTCTTTCGTTGCTGGCAGGAAATACTCCAGTAATTAGCGAGCTCATGTCATTCATATCGCTCAATTGTGTGTAAAACTAGGTCTTGTCAAAATACTGGCATTAAATAAAGCCATGGAAAAACTTTACGTAAGCACGACATTAATAACACTAGTCTCACTCATTTTACTTTAGTTTTTATTTAATTTTACTTTATTTTTTTGCATTTGTTCTATCTTTATTCTAATCAGATTTATGTTTCTTCCATTTACAAGTCGTTGAAGTTTGAAATTAGTATTGCAATATTGCAATATATTCTTATTAAATTGGGATAAAAAGGATTTTTTAAAATTATTTGTTCTTAATTTTACGTCATTGAGCAATCTAAAACTAAATTATAATGGTTCATCGCAGAAAAGTTTATAAAAGTTGAGAAACTTAGCTGCAGTTTCTTACTTAACCGGTCTTTCTAAACGGATGATATTTTTATAAGTAACGCTGTTTGCAAATATCTTATACAGAATACATTAAGAAATAAAAAAACACGTTTAATTCTTTACATTTCTAAAATTTGAGACAAATATCTAGAAACTAAATAGTTGGCCTAAGATAATAAAGTTTTAATGTTTATTTTTAAAAACATATTCTTAATTTCAAAAAGAACTTTGCTTATTTTTGTTTGGCCACATTATTTTTTTAGCACTTACATTTTTCTTCAGTTTATAGAAATTGTAAATATACATATTATGTACTTTATTATTGCACCAATACATTAAAATTTATAAGCAGAAAAAGAAGTGGAAATAATAAATTCAGGGAAATATTAAAAATGTATAATGAGGATAATACTTGTACACAATTAATACCATTGCATTGTTCAAGATATCGTCGCAAGTTCAAACAAAATACAAGCAAACAATTTTAACAAATTTGAAAAGTAATTAGACTAAAGAGGAAAACGCTATTTCCACCTATCCGCCATCAATTTCTTCGAAGAAAAAAAAAACAAATTGTGATGGAAAAAGTGGTATATTACAAAAAATAATTAATGTTTCTAATATAATGACAAAACTCACAATCAAATTAAAGTTTTTTAAGGTTCCGATCACACATGTAGAAAGTTTTCTCCCGATAAAATTACGTATTGAAACCAAAAATATAACATACGTAAAACCAGTCATTTCTAAACGGGTATTCTGCGGTCTATTTATTATCTATAATGTATTTTTTGAGTGAATATAATAAATTTTAGAATAAAAATTACAATTTTTGTCTTTAAGGTGACAGTTGCAATCTAATAATGTGTAGATTTAAAATTTGACATTTTATTGTTCTATAGAAAAAAAAAATAATATAGTACAGAAGATATTTTACTACTCATATTTTTTCACGTCTAGTATAAAATTTACATATGTAAATGCTTATTCTTATTTAGGATTTTGTTTTATGATTACTTAAATTCAATTTGTATTTTTTTGGGTCTGGTCTCTTGATATTGTCCACGATCTTTCTTTTTTATTTCTTTACTAAGCTATGTATGCAAAGACTCCCTGTCTTTGCATACATACTTTCGGCTACTTTTCATTAAATATTTTCTAAAGAGGACGTCAATAAAAAAATCTTTATTAAATTATTAACACAAGATTTTGAAAAGAAAAAAATGTGACTAAACGGATTACTTCGGGAATATAATAGACCGTACAGGTTGGACACACAGTTGTTGGAATCAAACACTGACTTGCACGAACGCCTCCATCAAATGACAAATAAAACTGTAATTTCCTGTGAGCTCATTAACTGCTGGCAACTGCAGCGAACGACCAAGAACTCGTAGACACTACAACATGTGAAAGCGCTAGGGGAATTCTGTGCCCTTGTCTCTTATTTCTATGTTTAAGATGAAAACGTTCGACTTTGGTAGTTGAGTGGAAGTGACTACAGAAGATAATGGTTGATTCTACCTTTTTTGTGGTGTTGTCGAATATGAGGAAGGTTAGATAAGGCAATATTTAATTTCGTCAGATGTCAGAACTTGTGTGGGACTGAGTATTCTATTTCGAGCGACCTATAGAGAATAATGTAACTGTTCAAAAAATCGAAGCGAAGTTGTTTTTGCGAGCCCTTATGGGATCACTTACGTATCCGCTTGTCCGTCAGTTGTTTTTCTCAGAAAGTGCTTTATGAGGAAACTTGAAATTTGGCACAGTAACATAACATGTTAATTTGTATATATCTCAATAGGTAATACACAAAAGTATTTGTGTGAATTTCTTAGAGAGGGCCAAATTATTTGCAAATATTTTGTTATTGTGTAAATAGTATAACTCCAGATATCATTTGAAAGGACTAGCGTTAAGGGCCTCAATGTATTACTTTTTTATAATTTAGGGTAGTATTTCTTAAGAAGTATTCGGAAAAATTGCAAAAAAGGTGTCCCCCGCCCTTTTGACCGGAACTAAGCCACCTATAATTATGAAGAAATAGGATGTTTATGAGTATACGCAAAGGTTGGCGGACAATTAAAGCGATTATATTATAATTTTTATTTGCGTGACCTAGGTTTTAAAGCTTACAAAAGATACAATAGGCAATATGTTTAGGTTATGAGAAAAAAATATTTGTAAATAGTTTAATAGAAATACCGTGTACCCTCAAATATTCATAAGTGTTTAATGTGTGGTACTCGCACCTAACAGAACTCGCAATATAACGTGAATGTCCGTATTCTAGTAGTGCGAGTTTTACTCGTGCTTGACAGGTCTTTTATTTCTTCTTGTTTTAAATTACTCTGTCCCAAATAAAAAAAAAAAAAGGCTCGATTTTGTCAGAAATTTGCGTAACGATTTTTTTTATTTCACATATCAATTTTTCTTTATAAATTCAATAACGTACCATAGCTCACTCAGCTTGGAAAAACTTAATAAACATACTTCTCATAAAAAGTTAAGAAAATTTTGCAAATTTGTATCGCGAGGACGGGACCTAACATTGGTTGCGCAATACTATACTGTAGGTACTTGTATATTTCATAACCATGCCGTTAAATTCATATAAAGTGTTTAAGATGTATTTAAACGAAATACAAATATTATGGAAGAATTTATTGTTATTAAGTATAAGGAGAAAAATGGGTCTTTAACTAATGTTATCGATTTCCAAGTAACTTAATTACGACCTAAAATTGTGTGTATATTTTTTTTTAATTTATCCCATCTACAATTCCTATATGTATCTTTTTGGGTAATAGCTAATAAGATATGTGTTAGTTAATGTGCTTTATTACTATGCCAAATATTAAGTTTCTGCGTCACGTGGTTTCCAAGGAAGAACACCTGTGACTGACGGACAGAGGAATACGGCAGTGATCTTGTAAGGGTATATCGAAATCCAAAAACGCGATTTGAGAATGATCACACTCTTATTTCGGTACAATTTACAAAATACTTCGTGTTGTCACTAAATGATTTCCATGATACATAATTAGATTTATATCAAACATAGATAAACTTATTATTTTTTACCTTTTCGTTTATTTATTTATTGTACTTTTGCTTCTGAATATCGGCACATAATTTTAAGTCACAAATGTTGAATTAAGCCTTTCTTTCAAAAGTGAGCAATTATTTAAGTTATGATCAATTTAAAATATTTTTATCCAATCCACGTTTAAACAATTATGAAGTCTCGCTAAAATAATCAACAAGAATATGCTCTAACAATTTCATGACATGGTAATCTGTCATAAAATTGTTCACTTCATATGTTACTAAAATAACAGCGTGTAATAAAAGCATTAACAAAATCGGCATATTCCCAGGATTTTTTTACGTTTTATGAATCACGAACCTTACGTATTTGAGAAACGGAAATTTGTTGATTTTTTATTTGTTAGTCATTCAAACATGGAACTATTCTTGGAGTTGAATTTAAAAGATATTTATTTTTTTTGAACTCATATTTTTTTATCCGTTTATACTTTTTAAGCCTATTACAAGTTTCCTAAAATTTTTTTTAATAATTTAACTAAATTAAAATAGTTTTTGAAAAGTTTTCTTACTGCTTAAAGAGAAATTGTTATATTTCACTTTGAACAACTCTCCATTTTGTTGCAGAACCCAAATTAAAATTTGTCCCTCGCCTCCACTGTTTTATTGAAATTTTAAACGAAAAAAGCTAACCCGCATTTACAATTCTTTATCCCTTCCTTTCATTCTAGCCGTTTCATTATTGACAAAATTGTTCATTTCTTTATGAATCTGATGTTGAAGTATAATATAATGCTACGTTTGAACTTAACGTTTTGGTTTTTGAGCTCTATGTTCAAGTAAAATTTGTTAAAATATAATTTATTTTAAAAAAGTTACATATTTCTCTAGAAATAAATTATAATGAAAATTATTTAGCTGCTAATTTTTTAAATAATAAATTTCAATATGCATTGATGATGGTTGTATATGGGAATTACTAGTTTATAATTACCAGTTTGTAATAAATACAGACGTGTACACGCACACACACACACACACACACACGTATATATATATATATATATATATATATATATATATGCAGGCTGTTCCGTGAATAATGGACAACGAAATATCAGAAATATCAGTGGTAGAGGGAGTTATTATACATACGAAACAATAAATTGAATTTTCCAAGATCTTTAAGAGAACACTCGTCCTTCTAATTAAAATGTTATTCTTTCTTTATTATTTGCAACATAAAAATGATTCAATATGTATTTTTTTAATGTGAAAAGTGATTTTTGATCAATGCAAGTGAAAAAAATGTATGACAACCGTATAGAAATTTATTTCCAAAACATCTAAAATTTATACAGATTCCAAAAAGGTAACATTGTTGCAATTATTACACTAATGTGCCGTCGAGAATCCCCGCATTGTAAGGCAAGATATATTTCAACATCAAGTCAGAGTCAATTTATTGGCTAGAATTCTGGATGACACAATTATCGCTCCACTTGAACTCCCACCAAGATTTAATAATTTCGTGATCTACGGTTTTTAACAGACGAACTTGGAAATCTGTTAAATGAAATACCATAAGATGGACGTGACACGATATGGATACCATTGCCATACCGGCGCACTTTTCGCGACAAAAGAATACTTAAATGCAACTTACCCAAGTCGATGGATAGAACGTGGCGGTACATTGCCACCACGTTCACCAGAAGTTAATCTATTGGACTATTTTCTATGGAAATATTTCGAGGAGGTGACTTATGAGACTACTAACGGAAATGAACAACAAATTAAGTCAAAAATTACATCACGGGTATGAAGTGGTAAAAAACAATGGAATGGCCTTACGAAGTTTATGAAGAAATTTTGTACGTTGGGTTGGTTATGCATAAGAGATAGGGGATGGCATTTTGAGCATTTACTGTAATAAACAAAAACGTAGTAAATGCGGTATGATCATAAATACTATAGTTTTTTATTTTACCATGACCGAAAAAATGTTTAATGGATTTAGAAATAAAAAACATGTTACGAAATGACTTAGTACCAGAAAATTATACCTTTTAGGACTGTGTGCATTGTAGATGTTTTTGAAATAAAGTTCCACAAGGTTGCCATAATTTTATTTACACTAGCATTGTTCAAAAATTACTTTTCATATAATGTAATGAAAAAAATGCACATGTTTCAGTGTTTAATTTTTATGTTGCGAATAATAACGAATGGATTACATTTTGATTAGAAAAATGAATGTCCTTTTAAAAATCTTGGACAATAAAAAGGATAAATAGTAATAATACCTAATAATTTTTTTTCATACGCAGTAACAAAAATAAAAAAAAATTAAAAAAACAATATTTCTAAAAATGTTGGGCTTACGATAATCAAATTTATTTTTCCGTATGTTCAATAACCCACACTTTCACCAAAATTTCCTTGGTACACTACTTACGGGACTCCTGTATTTTACGTATATATGCATATGTGCATATATATTAAAAATATTCTCATATATATTTTTTAAATACGTCAAACACTCCAAAACTTTAAGTACCAATCTAACATTTTTGAGGATAGTGTGGTGCCTTTCCCTGGTTCGACGAGATCGACACCAAAGACATTACTTGAGTTAGGCGTCGACAAAAATATATAGTCGATATATTTCCAGAACATATTGTAGGAAGGTAGTATAAAAGTGTACCTTTAAGTGGTTAACCTGTGATACAATGATATCAAGGTTTTTATTTAATGTGAAAATATATAAAAACAATACTTTCACTAACGGAAATAACAAACTCTGTCTTTGATTCCAGTGCATGCTGCAATAGAATCAAAAGCTTACTATAGACAAAACAACAAATATAAAATTAAAAGCTTAGTTAACTGCAATGTTGCTCAGAGCTGTACTTGATAAGCCTTTACTGTCAACAACAATGAAAGTTGCGGAAAAGAAACCAAAATTGCAACATACATTTTGAATAAAATACAAAGCATCAAACTACTGACAATAAAAAAAAATCCACTCGATTGAAGGCTTAATCTTTTCAATGTTATCTTCTCAATTAAATGGAACTACGTGATGTAGTATTATTTCTACTTTCTTTAAGGTCTTTACCACGACCTAGGTTTCGTTGTCTTATAACATCTTCAGGTGGGCTATTAGCAAAGATCTTTGCTAATAGCCCACCTGATTAGCAAATATATTTGCTAATAGCCCACCTGAAGATCGTGGTAGGTCATGGCAAAGAACTTCAAGAAAGTAAAAATAATACGTAGTTTCATGTAATTGTAAATAATTAATTTCTACAAAGTTAACGCCAAATATATTGAACGTTATCTTATCAAGCAAAAACATGCGACTATAAGGCCAGAAGAAAATTGACATCCTAAACGATTGCGCGGAAGAAACCTTTTCAAAAATAAGCTGAACTACATACATCATGAATGCTTTCACGCTGAAAGAACTTACAGAACTTAAAGGATAAACAAAATGTGTTTTTGATCCTTCAACTACGAACCGTTAGACACGCAAACACTCTCAATGGAGCGTTGCGTATTTTAAGACCGGCTAGAGGTCAAACGGTCACTTTGTCAGTTCCCATATAGATGGATTAATTTGATAAAATCCATCAAATAATTGTTTTAATACAAGGTAATAAAAACTGTGGCGGTTACAGTCGTTACACTCCGTAAATACAAAATATTAAAGGGTAATTTTGTAAGATTAAGATATTAACAATAAATATCATTTCTGAACAAATTACAATTTTTAAAAATATTCCCTTTTGGCGGTATTAAAAATATATATCCAACAATTGTAAGTCGTTTTAACAATTCATGAGCTTGAAAGTGCCACCCACATTTTCACGCGATGCCGCAATAATAAATCTGACCACATATATCTAAGCTTATTTTCATTACATAGCCCACAAAATAGGCAGCCTTTAAAAATAAATAAAATTCAGTTATATCAATTTATTTATTTATGAATAAGTGACCTCAAGATCGATCATTTTATACATCATTTTAAAGTAACGATAAGAAAATAGCATAAACACGGACATACATTTCCTATTATACCAATATCCCCATTCAGAAGGTCTTACCGATAACTTTCTTCACTAAAACTACTTGACTTTATGAAAAAGGAACTATATAAATGTAAAAGGTACATGATTTTCTTTTGTACGCCAACGACTTATAATATCAATTATGCAACATTTAGAAAGCAAAAAGATTTTTGTATTTCTATGAAAAAGAGATTTTTGAATTTCTATGCACCTAAAACATACACCTAATTTTAAAACTAAACAGGATTGTCTGATGATGAATGAATGATGTTCATAAAGCTATCCTTACAAATAATAAAATACGTTGTAACGCAGGATGATTTCTTTTTCAGAAAAAGTGTTTCCAGTATTCTATTCAAAATGAATAAGTAAAAAAAATACTTTTTAGAATATATCAGTTTGCGTTTATGCTTCTACCCATCTATAGAAGTTTACAACACATAAAAGTAACTGAAAAAATCCTGAGGAAATATATTGAATTAATATAGAATGAAATGAATGACTAATTTATATTTGTGAGTCATACGGATGAACCATCATACGACGACGAGATGAATTACACGATGAACATATTGGAAAATTCAACAAGCGCTTCAATAAACTGTGCAAAAGGAACTGAATTTAACTGTATTGATGATATTAATCCACATGAAAAACTTTAAATATATCTGTCCCCCTAATAATTATAATTTGAAGGCGCAATATTTTAGGTCGAATCTGAATACGTCGCCTTTGCAAAATAATGAATTAGAGAAAAGAAAAAAATAACTAATTTAATTTCATATTAAATAACGAGGTTTTATTTTTGAAAATAACGAGGTGTTATTTTTAAAATCGTTTGTTTCGCTTCTAATGTCCTATTTCAGAAGATTATATTTGAAATGCATTAAATCAATGTGTTTAAAATAACTTTCTTTGTATGATCTTTCCATCCCTAGTGATACACGGTTCACTTGCTTTTATTATAATTTAGGATGTTATTTGTACTTATTAAAAGAATAGTTTTCGCATTTCTTTTTATGCACATGCAAAAGTTTAAAATTCAGTTGATGCAAATATTTTGCAAAGCAAATAATTTTAAAAAGCTTTTGAAAAATCGTTCACAATATTTTATTAAAAACGTAAATTTTATTTACGATCTTGTAATGATTTTAAAATGACAATTATTTTCTTAAAAACACGTTTCAACATAAACAAAACACTCGCCCTGGCACTTGGGCAGTAATGAAAATATAACACAACTGTGTTAAAGGTTGAAAAACACGTCTCTTACCCAAAATACACCAATGTTTTAAATTTTAACTAGGACGTTCAAACATACTTTGTAATATTTAGTTTTATTTAAGTAATTTATTTTGAGCTCACCATGAATGCCGTATTTTGAGCGAAAAGGGTTATATTGCCCCATTTACTTTTCAGGAGTTCCAATTTCAGTCACTCAAAGTTTATGAAATGCATGAGCCCTTTCTTTCAGTATCATGGATACATTAAACAGATTTATTTAATAGGAAAAGTTATATTCTAAGATTCATTGGACTTCAGAATGAAAAAAAAATAATATATATTCGCTATCACTGAGTTATAGTTGAGATTTTTTGAGTTAATTTCCTATAATTAAGTAAAACTATAAATGGTATAATTATTTGAGGTTGTACAAAGTTCAGTTATTACCAACAAAGCTATTTGTTAATTTTTAACTTTGCTGATTTAATCATAATATGAGTTGAGTGAAATTGGTTTTATATTGAAAACAAAGGTCAGACAGAGTCTGAACATAACGAACATGTTTGTTTAGGGCTCCGTTAAAAAAATACTATCGCGTATCAATCTAATACTCTCGACCTTTTGAAGGCTTGTGACCGATACTACGGTTTACCAATCATTTCATTCAATTGTCGATTTTGAGATATGATAATAACTATTGTCTACTATATATATATATATATATATATATATATATATATATATATATATATATATATCATGGCGTCTTCTTGGCAAGATAATGTTTCTCCCAACGAAAGCTGATGAAATTAGATAAGAATTTTGTCATGGGTGCTAACCAATCATCTTTATGTGTACGATGTACCTCTATTAGGAAAGCGACTTAACTTTTGGGAAGAGGCGTTTTAAAATCGACATTCACGCGATCGCTTTAAGTAATTATCAATTTTATCATATCAATTCATGGTTACGATGAATGCGTTTTATTCCATTGTCTCAATTTTTCCTTTTTTGTATTTTGGTCTGTTTCATTGTGAAGATGCAATATGTATTAAACAAGATGGTAGTGTTCTTAACTGATTTACTTTCTTTTTCACATTTTCTATTTTATTAAAGAAAATCAAATTATTATTTTATCATTCTCAGCCGTATAATTTAATTGATACAAGAAATCATTAACATAAATTTAGAGTCAGTGCAAAATACATATAATTTAATGTGCAAAATTAATTGATATAATATGACAGTAATAAGAATAATATAAATATAGTAAATAATGATAACAATTAGGAGTTGTGTTTTATTAAAAGCTATTTAATTGTTATTAATAAAATATTCTTTTAACGAAGGCATATTTTATTTTAAATATTTTTTTAAAGGAATAATGAATTAAAATGACAGCATTTCCATGACATTTTAGTTTTATTTTTACATTTTACATGAATAATTAATTAAAATTTAAATAATTTTTTTAAAGCCGTTACGCTACGCTGGCTATATATCCGGCAGCAATTTATTGTGTAAGCCAACGAGTTTTGTTTTCTTCATAGAATACCAATAGTCTCTACATACTAACCCTTTGTTAACACCTTCTTTATTTAAAATACATTCCCCGTGTTTGTTAACTTTTCAATGCTTGTTAAGGAACGTAATACATCACTCGATATTACAGGGTAGCACCATAAAATGATACCATTATCAGATAACAATATCGCCGTCCGCCCCGTCACCCGCACGCTCCGCATTACATTGAATGATTGCACCCGGCGAATTTCCAAATATCCATTTTAAGATAAAAGTACGTTTTGTATGAATAGTAAAATATGAGAACTCATTTCCCTTCGACGTGATAATAGTCAGATCGGGGCGTGAAATATGGTGGCACAGCGGACCCTGAGACGGATGGCGCTGACGTCACCTGCTGGCGATTATGTGAATCTAATGCCCAACTGTAATTTCAACATTATAAATAACTATTAAAAATGCTTTAATTTTTATGAAATCGTCATACAAAATTCCAGTTCGGCTTTCGATTTTGAGTAAATGAGAAAGCTATTAATGTAAATAAACTTCTTATAAATTCTAATAAAAATAATTATAATTAAATTGGCTATCCAAGAATATTAATATAAAATCATTTTCATAATTTTTATGTTGCATTTTTGTTTTTGATTTTGTTCCATTTGTGATTACGACCAATGACGTTATGTTATAAAGACGTAACATTAGTGCTCAAAAATTGGGCATCAAAAATAGGATATTTCATCACAAAGTTATTTAACTGTCATTAATATGAATGGAGACTGAAGTTATTTGGTTATTTTATGAAAATATCCACTATTATGATATACTATGTTAACTCAAGGTATGTTAATTACATGGATACGAACTCCAAAATCATGGGGTTATCAATCAATCAATTTAATTCGTTAGTACACGAAAATATTATTTACTATTAAATTCTTTCGAAATTGATTTCTTATATTTATTTTAATGTTTGATTCTATAAGTGTATTTTAATACTCAAAATCTCTCTTTAATTTCAACTTATTTAATATTGGAACTTGTGTGTAAAATTTTATATACACTTTGATAGTAAAAGTGTGTTTTGCTGGAACTTTTAGCAGTTTTTACCAGTAAATAATCCACAAAATTTAGAGTAAATATTACTTCGATTTCGACTTTATTTTTTTGTCCTCACATAGTGATTAGTAGTACGTAAATAGCAATATGGTTTCTGATTTTGTAAATCTTACTGACTTCGAGGTAAGGACCCTCAAAATTTAAGCCAGAAGAAAAAATTAGCAATGTATGGGATTTGAAGCAGATCATTTTCAGATTCTTCAATTTATTAAATGGTTGTTGAGCACTATTTCTTTTCAAAATCGTTAAAGAAATTTCAAATATTTGGCTAAAAAGAAACTTTTTATGTAAATTTGAATGTCACTGGCAGATTCGGTGCCAAAAGCGTATAGAAACGAAGTGTCACCAGTAAAAAAATTATCGTGTTGTTATCGTTATTATGGTTATAATGTTTGACATTTCATATTTGTGTATTAAATGTTTCTTCTGTGGTTATTTCGGTAGTGCATTGTTATTTACATTTGGTTGTTACATAAAATTTAGTTAGTTTAATACATTATTATAATTTTATTGTAAATTATTGTAATGTTTAATTGTAGTATTATTTCTTTAAGTTCTTTACCACGACCTAAGTTTTGTTGTATTACAACATCTTCAGTGGGCTATTATAATACAATGAAATCCAGGTCGCGGTAAAGAACTTAAGGAAAGTAGAAATAATACTATATCACGTAGTTTCACTTAATTGTAAATAATGAATTTCTACAAAATTAACGCCAAATATATTGAATATTAAAAAATGTTATTATTTTTTTTAAAGAACCCATTACGCGCACAAACATACCATTAGGTGAATTTATTGCTCCAATTATAATGTACAAAATATAACCATATAATATAATTATTTATTCTATCGCATATAAACTTCACTAAAAATTACAAGTATCCAAAGAAGGACCATGTACATAATAAGCACATTTACAATTTCCATAAGGTGAACAAAAATTTAAGTGCTAAAAAAAAGAAGTTATGTTTTTTTGTAGAGAAATTAAGGATAATACTCATATATAATTATTATAAGATAATACTCATATATAATTAATATAGTTGCATTGCTCAAGAAATCGTAAGAAGTTATAACAAATTAATGCTCGTATTCGGTTACAAGTAAAAATGTTTGTCCGTTATCAAGTTCTTTAATTAAAAAAAAAAAAACAAAGTTAAGACAGTCTATTACAATAGTTAATTAATGTTTCTAATTCTGTGGCAAAATTTAAAATCAATTTAAAATTTATAAATGTACTGATAGTACTGTCTCACGTAGAAAGTTTTCCTCCGAAGTGACCACTTAACGAAACAAAACGTATTACAAATACGTAAATCCATTTGCGAGACGAGTTTATTTGTAAGCTAATTCTATTCACCTGTTCGTTTACATTGTGCGATTTAAGCTGGTTGCTACTCTAGTTTACAGCATATTTATAATATTATCTATACTTTTTGAGTAATATGAAACGAATTTTAGATTTTTTTTATTAACTGTTTATTACCAGATACCTTTAAATATTCTAATTGTCATATTCGTGACTTTCGTTTAACATAATATGAAATTTCCTAGATAAATAGTCGCTATAAATTTATACCAATTTATCATGGTCGCAACAATTAAAAACAGAAAACCACCTTAAAAAAAGATAAATATTCAAGGCAAGGAGTACTACAACCTGAAACGATCGAGTTAAATTCTTGTAGCAGATCTGCTAGTTTGTGCACTTCAGAGTTAATATTTATGAGAAAAATTGGGAACAAAATATTGTATTAGAAACGAGATTATTAAATTAGAGAACGATATGTGCGAGTGTGTAGAAGTAACAGGATAGATAATTTCATTGATGATGACTTTGATTCGAAAGGCATCTACGTTTACTTACGCGTGTTACTAGGGAAATGTCATTGCTAGGAAAATTTCACTCCTTCCAAAATTAACGCTCTAAATATTACTGAAATGTTTGTATTGATGTCGTTAAAGCTATGATTCCATCTTTTAAACTTCACTCGCTTCCCTAATTATTGGACTGATGAAAACACTTCTTTGATGAAATTATTTTATTAGTATATTGCGACCAACTCAATGCCCATTTAGTATTTCCATTATTTTTTTGTATATTCTAGTTTATTTACGTTTCTTATCTGTATGATCTATGTTTCAGTTAAGCCAAGTAAGCAGCGGTGATCAAACGCATTTACCAGGAATAGCTCTTACTCATGTGTTTCAATGTATATATCGTATATTCCAATGTCATCGGATATCAATATCAATAATTTAGGAAAATAAAAGTCGTCTTCTCCCGGTGGTAATTTATTGCCAACTCCTTCACAGAAAGTTTTCCATATTAAATTATTTTACTCTGTTTTACCAGAGGTGAAAAAAAATAATTGTCTCAAACTTTTATTTAGATGAAACTTGGTTTATAGTGCTGAGAATATGGTACAGGTTTCTTGTACTGACTAAAAATGATATGCACTATACACTATCGGCAAAGCGATTAAAATGTTCACATCCTTCATATAGATTGGAAACCTCACAATTTAATGTTGTATTCAAAGTGGGTATAATTTTTAATTGAATACTAAGTAGATTAAAAAATTTTAATTTCAATGCCATATCGAAATGGAGAATTACTATAGTGTTAAAAATATTTTTCTCATTTTGGTCGCTAGTACACGTCATCGATTTACTTATATAAAATGATAATTCGTGATTTTCTATCTTTATAATTTTCTTAGTTTCTTTTGCTTTTTCTTCGGTCTGGAGCACCGACATTTTCAAGTTCTTTCTTGTTTTCTTCTTTAACTAAATCTCTCTTCTTTCACAATTTTAATGACCTTTTATTAACTATTCTTCGAGTTAATAACAGGTCATTAAAATTATGGAAATAAGTAAAATTATGGTATTAAGTCATTAAAATATGTCAATATTTAGCAATAAATTATAATAAATTGTTAAAATTAAAAAATTATGATTAAAATACACTTCTTTGTGAAATAAATATACTACATACGTACGACAAGGTCGCGGCTTACGTACACTTCTGCCAATAGATAAATTAAATTGTAATTTCCCGCGGGCTCACTATCTGCTGGCAACTGCATTAAACAACCGGGAACAGATGCCATGATATTGTGACACATGAACATGCAAGGAAAATGCTGTGTTCTTGCGTTGTATTTTTGATCACGGTGCACACGTTCGACTTTATCAGTTGAGTGGTGGCGATTGCAGAATGTTAGCGATTAAAAAAAGCTCAAATATAATTTTTGTAAATCAATAGTTATCCAGTAATTTTTAACATAAATATTCTTTTTGTGGTTGACATCGAACAAAATGATATTTTATTATTTCGCTTTCCCTTTTCTCTCATGATATTCTTATATTTTTATTTTTTTGTATCAAGTTAAAAAAAACAAAAAAAAATACTGCGCACCATTTCAAGAGTACTTAAAAATTATTTAAACTTTGGTCAAAAAATATATAGCACAATAGAACCTTCATGACGGTTCTCGTTGGATCTCATTTATTTAAACAATCAGAAATCAACTCTGAAATCATTCAAAGTTTAAAGTCGTAAAAGGTTTAAAGGTAAATTTATCGTGATTGAATGGAAACAAGGAAAGATTACTGTTTGAACAAGAAATACTATTGGCATTACCGCGGTTTGTACTGTTTATTGAAGTTAAGCCAGGGGAAAGAAAACTTGTCTTGTTGAGCAAGGACGGGGCGAGCAGGAAGAATACGTCGATGGAAGACAACTTTAAAATACCTGGCTTACACATCAAGCTGAAAAGAGCATCAAATTGGAACCTGTGGAAATTTCAATCTGTTATTTAGTAGTAGAAGAAAAGATTATTAAACTGGAGGCAGGGACTGCCTCCATAAGGCTGCATGGGATAAGAAAGACGCAAAAGCCTAAATATGACTTGTAATAATAATGTCTAAAAAACGCGATGATGCATAGTATATCCTGCATTACGTTCATGGAGGTTTGAAGGAAACTGGTTAACACACCGTGCAACAGCGTTTCTTCATATATAAATAGAAGAAGGGTACAGAAGTGTCTTTTTTTTGTCTAAAATAGAAGGATTGAAAAATCTACTAAAAGAGAATATACAGGCTGTCCAGTAGCAGGTTTCTATGTCTGAAAAATTGTAAAAAAAAACTACACCTCTAATGCAAAGTAGGTTTATTTTAACTTTATAACAACAAATGCGGATTTCATTTTTTAAAAACCACGTTTTCCAAATGGCGGCCATCGGGTCTGACACACTCTTCGAATCTAGCACGCATGTTTTCAAAAACGCGTTTGCAGAGCGACTGGGGTATCCTACTGACTTTGGCTCGAATATTTTCTTTAAGTTGTGTCACAGTGCTCGGATTTGTTTTGTAAACAATGGATTTTAAGTATCTCCATAAGAAAAAGTCACATGGGCTTAAATCGGGTGATCTAGGTGGCCACGGTACGGTACCGTTTCGGGATATGTTTTTTTCTGGAAATAACTGCCGCACTGCATTCATGGACACACTATCAGTGTGAGCTATGGCGCCGTCCTACTGGAACCATTTGTTTTGGTTGAAGGATGGACTATTCTGTAGTTCTACTCTGAAAAAGTCATTTAACATCTGGGCATATCTCTCCAAATTCACAGTTACTGTTTGGCCATGTTGATTTTCAAAGAAATAAGGCCCTATGATTGCAGATGTAGACATGGCACACCAGACTGTTACTTTAGGCTTATGTAAAGGCTCTTGATGCATTTGTCTTGGGTTGTGGACATCCCAGTAACGAAAGTTCTGCTTATTCACATATCCTCCAATGTGAAAGTGAGCTTCGTCACTAAAGAATATGTTGCCCATCCGGGTAGCAGTACGAAATCTCAACAACATCACCTCCGGGTAAGTTTTTCTTAATTCAAAGTCAGAATCGTGTAAATCTTGAACAATTTGAATTTTATATGGATGGAACTTGAGCTTTTTTTGCATTATTACCTGTAAAGTTGATTTCGGAATTCCCAATATCGATGAACGTGAACACAGTGATAAACGGGGATTTTCAACGACAGAGACCATAACACGCTCGACATTTTCATCCGTGGCTACCAACGGTGTAGGTCCTGGCCTGGGCCTATTTAATGTTGATCCTGTAGCTCTGAACCTTGCTACCCATGAATGAATGAGGTTGATCGATGGTCCATCACGTAATCGACGAATACTGTAACGATTATTAAATCGACGGCGTGCTACAGACAGCGAAAATCCACTTGAAATGTACGCCTCGACGGCAAAAGCGCGGTGCTCTCCACTCCACTGTTCTATGGCTACTAAAACATCCGCACCGCTTGCGCTTCTAACGACGCCCCCCGCGCCCCTCTTAAATGTTGCGGTCAGAAACTGTTTACTCAAACTTTGAAATCTGCCACTGGACATCCTGTATTTATGACAAATTCGTTGTTACAAAGGTATTGATGTCGTCATCAGATTGTTATAAGTATTTTGTGTCGGCATGGGAGTTAGCACCCGAAAATAAAAAAAACATAAGATAAACTCATCCCTGGACTCTTGATAGAAGAGAAGCGATCGAAAGAAAAACGGAAATAAATCAACAATCATCGGCTTTTGTTGCAAGGAAATTGAATAAAAACAATATAAAGTGTTACAAATATAATAGATTAGGACATTATCAAAGCGAGTGTAGTAATAATGTAAACAATCATAATTAGAGATCACTAAATAATAATTTTGATAATAAGTCTTTTTATTGCAACAAAATAGAACATTTTAAAAGCGAGTGTCAATTTAGAGAATATAGAGAGAGAGATAGTAACGCGTTCGTAATTGTGAGTTCAAGTGGACATTTTCAAGAGTCACGTTGGTCGGTGGACACTGGTGCAAGTCATCATATGTGCCAGAATTGAGATTTATTCACGATATATTGTCCGATATCGAATAAATCAGTGATAGTTGGTAACTGCAGTGTAATTAGTACGCATGAATGTGGAGAGGTGGCGGTACATGTTTTAAATGGTCGCAAATTGGTTAACACGACCATAGGCAATATATTGTATATGCCGGATATAAAAACAAATTTATTCTCTGCGAACTGTGCTATAGGCAGAAGTTATGTTATGATTGCAAATAGCAATTTGCCTAAATTCTTAAAACTAAATGGAATGAGTGCGCTAGCCAATCGTAATGCAGATATGGATTATATACGTTCGTATAATCCATATCTCAAGTGAAATCCGGGTTGAAAGAGTGGTTAAATTTAAAACTTGTTCACCAAAACATGCAGTACGTAAAAACTTTATTTAAAATAACATTTCAGTGAGATTCAGATGTAAAGTGCGAAAGTTGTTTAGTCAGAAGCGTAAGCTTTAACTTCTTACCCAAACTGTTTTCTGTAGCCAAATTTGCAGATGTAAAGTGTGAGGGCTGCTTAGGGGTAAAATACATCATTTACCCTTCAATACCAGGAAATAAGGCGACTAGGTTATCGGAACTTATACATGCTGATACAAGCGATACTACGGTAGTATTATCTGTGGGAGGTTCTAAATATTTCGTTATTCTGAGAGATGAGTACATCAATTACAGATCAGTGTACTTTGTAAAAAGGAAGGATTATGTGAATAAATGTATTGAAAACTTCGTTCATAAGGAAGTTAACGTTACCAACAATAAATTGTTCTACTTCGGTAGGGATAATGGACTAGAGTATATTAATAAGGAAGTGCAAAACTTTTTTTGTACTTTGCGAGGCGTGGTATTGTACACTTAACCAGTGTACATACACACACCAGAGCAAAACGAAAGGCAGTGCGAAAAAACAGAACTCTGTGCGAGAACAAAGTTGTGTGAAAAAGGTCTACCAGAGGAATGATGGGCTGTTCATATCACTGCATATGTGTAAGTAGAAGCTGTGCATATCATTGCATATGTGTTAACTAGAAGTGCTAAAAGTAATGTGATTGCAAAAATACCATACCAGACGTGGAAAAACCAACACTTTGACTAAATATATTGACAATGTTTGGCACTCCTCTATTTGTCCAAATCACTAAGAAAATGGTACTCTAAAGGGTCATAAAGGAATCAAGATCGGCTACGGAGAAGAAGTTAAAGGTTACAATAATATTTCTCAGAAAATTACTGAGTCGAGTCAAAGGGAATACCTTCAAAATATTTTAGAAGAATTTAAAATTTATCATTGTAAATAATTGTTTACTTCTATGAATGTAAACTTTTTTTTAGAAGAAAATAATAATTTTTTAATTGATATACATATTGAAAAGAAATGTAGGAGAATTGTAGGTTGTTTGTCTTGTGCAACATTAGGAACAAGAACATATGCTACCGTATCACTTTTAAGCAGATATCAAAATAAAGCAAATAATGTTTTGTTAATTGCTTTAAAAAGAGTATTGAGATATGTAGAAAACATCATTGATTACAAATTAGTATATAAATGTAATAGTGACATGTTAATTGGTTATTATAACGAAACTGGAGGGGGGGAAAATATCTTTGTTTTCATCCAAAATCCATCGTAACCTATTTCTTTGAAAAAAGTAATTTATTTTTTACTTTTAATCATCATTTCTTTTAACATATAAGTAATTGCAATTTTCCAGACAAGTATTGAAAAAAATATGTTTCCGCCTTGTTTCTGATACTACTCAACCTGCAATTGGTAATCAACTATCTTATGTACCTTTAAATGTTTATTAGTGCCTAAATAGTATGAAACCCTTGTATTGCGACTTCTACTATCGCTTAACAGCTTTTCATTTCTGTTAACTTTTAAATTACTCTCTAATTTAAATTAAAAAAATTAAAGTTCACTTTCTCGGAAAGTTCTGTAATTTTTTTTTAAGCTTATCCATTATTTATAAAATGCCATAGTATAACTTAAAGAATTTTAATTTACATCAGTTAGAAAATTATATACCATAAAATAAGAAAATTATATACGCTAAAAAATTCCATCACGTCAGGATTTTTAGTTATTTGGTATAGTTATTTTTTCCAAAAGTATTATCAGCCAACCTAGTTAAGAACTGATATTTTATTTTAATTGTTCCTCATTGAACATAAATACACTATATGGTCACAGTAGATAACAATGAATAAGTTTTCATAAATAGTTAGTTAAATGTAACGTAATTAACTAAGTGACAAACTCTTATTTTAGGAAAAAAGGTGGATTTTTAGGTCATTTTTTAAAGACATCATTTAACCGTGATTAACTTAAATTGTTGGAAGAGGGTTAATGAGAGTAGATTAATAGATGTATAACTAGTAATATAATTGTTTTTACAAAATTAATAGTTCCGTGCAATTCGTAACCTTCACTTAAAAAAGGTCACCACGGAAGTGTTTTAATTCTCTGGACAATTCTGTTCTGATGAAACAGCAGCATAACATTACCGAATTCATAGGTAAGGTTTATAATAGGTATTTCTGCCTAGCAATCGCTAATCAAGATAAATAATGGGTCCCATATAAAGTTTGTTTGACATGCGTTCGTGGACTTCGAAAGTGGTAAAAAGGGCAGAACAATACCTTTGATTTATAATTGCCAATGTTAAGGAGAGAATCTCAGAATCTTATCGAAGACTGTTATTTCTACCGTTGCAATACAATAGGCTACAATTCTAAAACCAAAAAGGCCTGGGCATATTCAACTGCGAAATCGGTAATGCACGCGGTGCATCGCGACCCGAACGTTACACCACCATTACCTCTATATTTGGAATCAGTCCAAGCTGAAGACATAAGCAGTGATGTCAAAGAGTTATACCAACCTGAAGCTTAATTTTAGCTAAGTGCAATTGGAGCATGATTATTTTTACAGTCAGAACTGAACGATTTAACAAGAGATCTAAGCCTGTCAACAATTGAGCTGAACTCCTCGTATCAAGACTAGCGGAAAAGAATATGGTTGCTCCTGGCACCCTAAGACAATTTTAAGTATAGCAATAGAGAAAAAGACTTTGTATCACATTTTGCTGAATATCGTGATCTGGAATATTGCAAAAGATATTCCTGGCTTAATGAAAATGTTTAACATCGAATATGACGCGAACGACTGGAGATTGTTCATAGACTCCTAAAAGCGAAGTTTGAAAGCAGTCCTTTTGCATAATAGAAATAAGTACCCTTCACTGCCAGTCACACATTCTGTAGATTTAAAAAAATGCTACGACAATCTGAAAAATGTATTAGTAAGAGTAAAGCATGTACAACCCGGTTGGATGGTCTGTGGAGATCTAAAAGTTATAAGTATGCTGCTCGGTCAACAAGGTTGCAACACAAAGTACTCTTGCTTTCTCTGCAAGTCTCTGCTCGACTATCACAGTCGAGACATAGGACAACATTGGACAAAGAAAGAGTGGTCACCGAGAACTGAACTAGTTCCTGGAACCAAAAAGGTTGTGAGAGAAAATTTAGTTTCCCGGGAAAAAGTTTTGCTACCCTATTTGCATATAAAACTGGGTATTATGAAACATTTTGCCAAGCGCTGAATAAAGAAGAAGAATGTTTTAAATATCTATACCAAATTATTCTATCTCTATCTGAAGCTAAAATAAAAGAAGATATATCCAGGATATTAGAAATTGATGAAAGACAAAACTTTTGATGAAAAATTAAGTTAAATTAAATTAGAAGCCTGAAAATCTTTTAAAAAAGTAGTGAACAATTTCCTACAAAACCACAAAGTAAACATTATGAGGAAATTGCAAAGAAAATCATTGACAATTTCGGAAAAATTTTTGATGAGCATTAAACTTCACTTCCTTAATTCGCACTTGGACTATTTCCCTGATAACTTGGGAGCTGTAAGCAAACAGAAAGGCAAACAATTTCATCAGAATTAGAAAGAGATAGAACATCGCCATCAAGGAATATGGGATAAAAGGAAGATGGCAGAATATTGTTGGTTGCTAAAGCGAAATGATCCAAGTCGGACTTCTAAGAAAATCTCATAATCGGAGCATTGGTGAAAAAAACAAGATACCACAAGAGTATTTTAAATTTATAATTTAATTATTAACGTCATTTAAATGTATTTTTAATATTATAAAGCCATGTATTTGTTTTTTTATTATAATATACATTTTTTACTTAGTAAATTTGGCTTTTTTTGCGATTTCACACATAGGGCTTTTCCAAAAGAACTGTGATGGGGAAAACCTAAGTACATATTCGTAATTAGCGCACCAAAATAACCTAAGGTCAAAATTTGCAGACCTGTACATTAATATATATATATATATATATATATATATATATATGTATATATATATATATATATATATATATATGTATATATATATATATATATATATATATATATATATGTATATATATATATATATATATATATATATATATATATATATATATATATATCAATGTACAATTATAGAGGTATATTACATGTTATTTAGGGAAAATCTAACCAAATGGCTGACAAATTTTGAATATGCAGACTTGATAAAACTTACATTAATTTATCCCTAACAATCAATAACGGCACGATTAAAAACTGCTACCCATTCGTATGAAGAGAAATATTAGCAAACTTTCAGAAATGAAGTCGTATTACAAATTATTGACAGATCAATATGATACATTCTCTTAATTGACCTTATTTTTGACTGCAGTGTTTTATGGACTCCGTATATTTTTAATAAAAATGATCATTACTATTAATCTCATCTTGATGCCTTTTTTCTGTTTAAATGAACCATATGGACTCATTATTATTGACTTTAGTTTGTTACTGGAGACTGGAAAATTCTTTATTCTTCTCATAAGCAATACGCACTTTATTGCGACGCACGAGTATATATTTTACGTTCATCTAAATGGTTTTAATTAAACCAAAGCCTATTTCGATTAGATGGGCGAAATAGAACGATTATTGCAATTTTTTCTTCTCTTTTTAACACATTAGTTATTTAAAATTAATTTAACATTAATTGGCTACTCAAGTAGCTAATAAGTTGTAGTCTAGATAGCCTAGGTATACTGCCTGTAAAACTGGGAAACAGGATTCAGCATTTAGGAAATAGTAATTATCATTTTCCAATGTGAAATGAAGTGATAATTTTATTATAACAACAATACTTGACACTTTATATGCCAAGGTATTAGTAAAATCGAATACATTGTTTTACATATGAATTCTTTTTCCGCCGGTACGTTGTTCTAAAAATAATAAAAAAAATATTTCGCTATGATCGATCAATTAAACAGATAGTTACATTATGAAAAAAATTGATATCATTATGAAAAAAATTGGGAATCTTTGCTAATATCCCACCTGAAGATGTTGTAATACAACGAAACCTAGGTCGTGGTAAAGAAATTAAAGATAGTAGAAATAATACTACATCACGTAGTTTCATTTAATTGCGAATAATGAATTTCTACAAAATTAACGCCAAATATATTCAATATTCAAAAAAATTGATGTTTCAATTTCAATAAATTTTGCTTTCAGTTATATAAATAAGCTGCTGAAGACCTGTTTGAAAAATATTTAACAAAAGGCGCCATTTTATATTAAGACTAAAATGTTTCGACCGTCTTAAACAAGTTAATTACATTAAGATAAGTTATTAAGATTTTCATGGAAACAGCATTTGAAAATTGTTTAATTTCTTTCTGAATTAGACGCGTAAACTTAGTAAAATATACGTGTATAGATTCTATATCAGTCGACTCATTCCACAAATTTATTTATTATCAATAGTTGAGTATTAGGTTTTGTTGAAATTTTTAGCAAGTTAATTTAACCCATATATACATATATATATAAATATATATATAATATATATATATATATATATATATATTTATGTATATTTCAAGTATTCGTCTTATTTACCCAATTTTTTATATCAACTCTCAACTTGTGCTATCCAATGCTTTATGTAGTTCAATATTATTAAGAGTTCTCTGTTAAGTCCTGGATTTATAATTTTTACTTCAATAGACTTACGACACCTTTAACGAAATTACACTTTTTAAAAGTTATCAACGAAGAATAGGTGGACACCGATGATTATGATCGAAAAAGTGGTTTAACAAAATACGAATATTACGGAAGAGTTTATTGTTATCCTCAAAAACGAAAAAAATGACTACGTATATATTTTCTATTCCCTAGAAAATTTATTATGATCTTATTACGTTTCATTAAAAGTCACTTTTTGTGCTTATCGGTGTATTTCACAAAAGGTTACCTTTAACTATTTAAAAAAATAAATTACTTTAAAAAATAAATATATAAATAGCAGGAAAGATTAGTGTAAAATTAAGAGTTGGTTAAATTATTTGGACACATAAATAGAAAAGTTGGTAAAATAATTTGGATACATAAATAGCAAATAAGCAATTGATATTGAATGAAAAAATAAAAAAATAATAAGGTTGGTTTAATCTCTTTACAATATATTTATTACAGAACCAGTCAATATAGATGTAAATAAAATAATACCTTATTGGCAAATTGGAGCCTGTATACAATTTTTAATGTATATGTTCAATGGTATTTACTAAAAACGATTAAAAAAAAGTAATTGTCGATTGCTTTCATTGTAGGGTGCAAGTATTATGATAATATGTATTATTGATTCGTGTTACAAAGCAAAGGGGAGAAAACAAATTTGTCAATTTTATGATAAAAACATCATTAACGTATTTTTGCCAAGCTCATGTGAATATGAGTTCAAATCATTTAAATATATAAATATATATAACTAGCGGCTATATCCTATAGATTCGAAATATATAAGATATAAAAGCCTTACATAATGACAGTGCCAGCAGAATACGACTCGAGCCCGCATTGGTCAGCATTGATTTTCCATAAGCTATTGTAATGTTGTTTATATTTATAGTAGTATACAGCATACTATTTTGTGTAATCGGAAAAATTTAGCATTTCCTAATTGTCGGAAATGGAATATAAATCGTATCATTATTTTTTAGCCTATGCTTAATTGTAACATACGGTAATGTAAATTGGTTTTTAATAAAACATTTATTCAATTCTAATGAAATTCAAATTTCTAAAACAATTCTGATCAAAGTTTATTTCATTAAATTAAATAACAATGGAATTTCGTTAATTTCAATTGAATTTTGTTTGCAATAATAAATTAAGTGACATTTATTATATTTAATATTATTCAATTTCATTTTCTATGTTTCGAATCTGTACAAGCGCCTAAACTGTGAATAACAAAATTAATTATGTATTTCATAGTAAATACGCAATATTTGAAAAATCACAATATGGTTGTATGACAAAGCATACAATATTTTACGTCACATTTTACGCCACATCATATAAGGCAAGGCAAGTTAGTGAAAATAAATTTAATGCCGGATGTATTGAGCTATTAAAGCGTACGCTGTCCTTATTGTTATATTAGTTAGATTACATACTTAACTATCGGGTGTGTCCAATAAAATTTACTGATATTACTGAATTTATTATTGCGCATATTTATTGTAAACCCCCTGAATTCGGTACATATTATTAAAAAATATATGAAATTCAGTCTTAGTTTCCAAAGTGATCTAAAATTTAATTTAAAAATAGCATTAACCATTTCATGAAATTTACGGTTTGAACTATTGTAAAACCTAAATGAAACAGTTAGGGAGCGTATGCTCTAGTATTATATAGCGGATAATTCTCAACTTTTTTACGTTTTATTAGTCAAGAATCACGAGTCAGGGTTGAATTTAGAAATTCTCCTAATTTTTTTTAACTCATATATCTAAGACCGTTATAATTGTGTAATTATTTTTTTAATACTTTAAATCTGCTTAAGTTGTTAGTAAATAGCACGAGGTATCTTATTACCAATATAGAAACGGCATGCATTGTAATTTTGTATAATATGTTAAAATATATATAAATTAATGTGTGTATATGTTAAGAACATTTTAACATATGTTTTGTGGATTTAGAAAATATTCTGAGACTCTGCTAATTAAATCTGTCTAATCTGGTCTTTAGTTTAGAAACTGGTCTGTTTCATGAGAATGAGAGTATTTTACCTTATGTGAAGGGTATTTCACTTATGTTCAGAATATCTTTTGGGAGAATTAAGTGAAAGAGCTAATTAATAATAAAATGATGCCTAGCTTCTTATTTCCGAAAGCAAATGTATAAAAACCCTTCTTTGACTTTTGGAAATACCAAGCTTTAGATTTGATTTCAATTTAAATCTTAAATCTTAGTTAATAAAAGGTCATAGCACATTAAAAAACCAACATAAAATTAACGATATAGTTAGCTACAAAAATATTCACAACTATGACTATCTTGACTGGATAATCTTTTACAAAACTAGTGAAAAGAAAATCAAACGACATCATATTTTGACTAAAACAAAAAAATTAAAACTGAAATCTAAAAAGCCTACCTAAACTGCTTTCCAATTTTGGAAAGGTTTGGTGCAAATCACTTGTAGAATAGAGACTATGGGGCGAAAACGGCCGAGAAGGGAGGCCAAATACGCGTTGGTACAATGATGTCAATAGCGAATGGCCAATGTGAAATGGTTGGAAAAAGCATATAATCAAGAGAAGCGATATAAAATTAAAGAGGTCTGCGCCGCTGCGATGGAACATGGCTAATAAAGAAAATAACATGAAAATATTTTGTGACCTCTTCAACCATGTTAATACGAATTTGAGGGCCCGGTATTTTATTCCGACTCATAATGTCGATAGAAAATAATGTATTAGGGGATATAATTAAATACCTAACTTAAATTAATTTTGATATTATATATTATAACAACTGAAAATATTTCCAAATTCTAATAGAATTAAATCCTCGTGTTTACTTTTGGAAAGTTTATGCTACACGTTACACCAACCAAAAATGTTCGTTCGGTTAAAAAATGTGGTTAATAAGTTATTTTGCAACGATCGACTTTTATCGACGATGAAGTTCGTCGCTTTATGTCTTCGTGAAGAATATTTTTCAAATTGCTCGGCATTTTTAGAGTTCACGCAACTATACAATGTTACAATTTTACAAGCAATCCACTAGTCTCCTCATTATGTCTTCTCTATTCCTACCACGGCGGCGTAATGTAATTTATATATATATACATATATATATATATATATATATATATATATATATATATACATATACACGCATACTAAATATTTGTTGATTTTACCAATAACATACTTACAACTCAATAATTTATATATTATAGTCACAAACACAAAAAATATATACATGTCCGATGTATATTTGGTTGGAAAATGGAATTGCTTTCAGTTTAAGGGATTTTGAGTTTATCGATTTAAACGATTTAATTAGTAGTAGATTAGTAGTAGAGAGCATTATAATAATGCTTGCACATCTTTTTCTTTCTTTACAGGATTTTGAAGGGTAGTATTGTTATTCTGACTTATGACATAAACAGAAGCTTCTCTGAAGAAGTTTATATTTTTAATGGGAAAATGAATACACTTAAAATGGGTTCCTTTGTAGGATCTTTTCATTCTTACGTGCAAACGATTCATTTCGTTTTAGTATAACACAGGTAAATTTATTATTATTAAATATCCTTATTTTAGGATACAGATAATTATTTTTAAGAACTTGCTCGTGATTTCGCCACAAATATATAAAATATATGTATGTATGTATATACATATATACTTATATATATACATATATATATATATATATATATATATATATATATATATATATATATATATGAATTAAAATTATACGGGTTGGGAAATGTTTATTTTATTTTTTGGTAACTTCAATACAAACCAACAAACTTAAGAGCATTAATTTATCTTAAAAAAATAAATAAAAAATCACAGTTTTCAAATGGTCAAGTTAGCCGTTTTCTTTAATTCAGGACCCTAGTTTTTCTATAATGAAAATTGGCTATCACCAAATGGTACAAATTACGCAAATACTTTCACGTACTTTGTAAGGCACCGTAAAACACGAGCTTTTTCAATTTTTTTAAAATATGAATAAACCCGTCTGATCTACGTCGTTGATGGTACCTGAAAAAGGTTCTCTATATTTCCTTTACATATTCGTTTTTATAAAGCTTTATTATAAAAAAACAATGGTTTATAGTAAAAAGTTTAATAAATCATATAATTTTAGCGAAATCACAAACTATTATAAATAAACTGACAGTAAAACATGTTGGTGATTGTTTCATAATGTTTCTCTTTCTGTCTTTTACTTATTCCTTACTAACTACTAAACATTTAAATGCGATTAAAAAACTCAGCATGACACTTAAATATTAACGAATATATAATATACATTTACTCAGAGGTACACTGCTATTTAATATGTCAACCTAGAGGTTTTATTTATACATTAAAATATTTTAATTATATTTAAATAATTTACTATGACTTTAAATACTGTACTTTGAGCAAAAAGGATTATATTGTTCCATTTTCCTTCTAATATCTCCACGTTCCCTCTTCAAAATTAATAGAAAGTGACGAGACTTTTCTTCTGCTATTAAATATAAATTAAACAAATGGATTTATTATGCAAAGTTAAACTTTAAGTTCCATTGAGCTTCTAAATTAATTAATTCAATTTAATATATATTCGCTATCTTTTCTACACTCATATACAACCCTGAATTTCTAAGTTCGTTTCTTGCAAATATACAAACTAAAACGTTAAATGATATAAACATTTAAGGTTTTACAATGTCCAATTATTATTCACGAAGCTCTTCATGAGTTTCTAGCTTTGCTTTTTAACCCAAATGTTAGTTCAATGAAATTGGCTTTCTTTTGAAATGATCAAAGGGCAGACGAAGTTTGAATACACTGAATATATTTATTTAGGGTCTCGGTAAAAGAAAAATATTATCACGTGTTAAGCCAATATTCTTGAACCCTTAGAGGTTTGTGACCGATATCACGGTGTGGTTATTGAGACATGATAGCAACCATAATCTACGAAGTCGTTTTGTGGATTGTGTACAAGGAATATATTTAAAGTAGTCATAACTATTAAGATTATCAAACCTTATATGTCGAAAGAGTTTATTAAATAAAGATTTATTTAAAGTAGTAGTAGGAGTTAAAGGAAAAAAAGAAACAGGAAAATGCAATTGAAAATATCAAGGAACAATTATTAATTTCACATTTCCAGAGTTTTGTCCTTTAATTAGATTTATACGATATCTTATAAATTTAACTGTAAATAATTGACGGCAATCGGGGAAAAAGAAACTAAATGAGAAACAGAACTCTTGTTTTGAATATTATGGTACAGAACAGCAAGCTTAAATTTAATCAACATAATTATTTTATTATTTTACCTTCATACACACATTATTTCCATCATGTTATTTAACATTTTATTCCTAAAAATGATGTAAAAGACATAGTGTCCTTTTTAGGTACAAAATAATTCAAAAAATGGTTCATAGTTTTATTTCAGGTCTAATATTACTCTTTAACATGTGAACCCAAATATTATAATTTGTCATAAATATTTTAGGCATTAAAAATTAGCATCAAATTTTTCGCAATATGTATAATGTATTTGTCTTCAAAATTTAATATTCGTTCTAATGGTAACTGATGAAATCATGTATAAATGCTACGGGCTACATTTTCGAACGAAAGCGACTTAAATTTTGTAAGTGGCGTAAAATTTTAACATTAAAAAGATTGAAATATGTAAATATTTTTTAATTACAAAATATTTTTTAAGTTACTGGGTATAAAGAATGTTTTATGAGATCATATTATTGTATTACTTCAGTTTCCCGTTTTTGTTTGTTCAGCCTGTTTCATTATAACGATACGACATGCACGTGGAAAAGATTTTGTTATTATTTGCCGATTCACTTAATTTTCTCTCTTTTTTATTTTATTAACGAAATTAACTCTTAAGATTTTTATTTATATAAAAAAATATTATTATTAACCTAATAATTTAATTGATGCAAACAGTTATTGAATAAAACCAATCAAGGCAATACAATCATGAACTTTAATGGATCCAACTAATTGATATAATATTATAAAAACAATAATGATATCAACATGTTAAACAATAACAATAAACCCGAGTTTTTCTTTATTGGAATACTTTAATTCTTATGGATGAATAACTTTATTTTTCAAAATTAAATAAATATAAAAATAAACAAATTATTATTTCTTAAGTGAATATATTCCCCATGGTATTTTTAATTGTTCTTATATTTTAATAAACTAAAATCAACTTATTTTTTTTATTCCGAGCAACCGCAGTAACCAGTGCGATGATTGCATATAATTGAAGTTGTGACGCTGTAAAAACCATACATTTCACAGTTAACTTCTTAGTTCACTTTGGAGTTCACTTCGGAATTCTGTTCGATAGTTCGCCTAAGTTCATATTCAAGCAACTAGTAGTTTAAGCAATACTCAGCTTTGTAAGCATTGTTTGAATTACTAAAGAAACTGTCTCACAACGATGAGGAGTATTCATTGATAATCGACTAGCGAGCTCTCTACAGACTCATGAAGTCTGTAAAGAGCCCGCTAGTCGATTAAGTCAACAGTGAAAGAAATCTTGTGAACATCGAATCCTCCAATTTAGCAACAGTCAAGTGCGGAGCTTTAAGTACTGCCCGTCACATTTTAAAAGAGGCTACACGGATACATTTGTAAAATCATTTATTGTGTAATAAAACGGTTCTTTTTATATTCATAGTATACCAAAAGCTATTATTCTTCTTTAATAGAAAGTGTTTGTTGACTTTTCAATACTTATTAAGGAAGATAATATGAGCACATTACTCATTATTATATGGTATGGTAGCATAATAAAATGACACCTTTACCTCTTAGAAATAATGTTATCCGCCTCGTTACCCCCACGACACGCATTACTCTGAATGATTGTATTCAAAAAAATTCCAAATATTCATCTTTAAATAAAAGTACGTTTTGTATAAATTATAAAATATGTGTAAAAAATTGACTTCGACATGGTAAGAGTCATAAAATATAGCGGCACCACGAACCCTGTGACACAAATGAACACCTTTTTAAATTCACTATTACAAATAAACTTGGAGGTTTTTATAAAACCTTCATATAAGATTCGAGTTTTGTTCCTGGTTTTGACTAAAAAAGAAAGCAACTATTTTAAACAAAGTTTTTACACCAAAGTGAAAAAACAATATTAAGAAGTCGGTACAATATTTAATTGTTCTTGTCACATTTTCATCAGGCAAGCGTGAAAAAAACAAACTGAATTCTGTTGCTCGATCATGGTCTTTCATAATTTTCTATGGAGAATGCGATTTGCCTTAGGGTAATGCTATCCAATTTGCATCCGTGTATGTTAAAAAAAATTACATTAATAAATATAACTCGAAGTTTATTTCTTCCGTCCAAGTAGTTCAATATTGGAATATGTATTTAAAATTTTAAATACATATCAGCAGTACGCGTGAGCTTTGCTGAAACAACTATGCTCGCTTGTTTCATAGGGGTATAACTACGTATTTAATATAATTACAAGAACTGAAAATCGAATTATTTTTTTTTCACGACACAAAATGTTGGAAGTAGATAGATTATTTGACAGCTGTGTATATGTGTACACATATACTTATGCTTTAACCAACCTATTAAATTTGTAATGAAACTTGTTTTGATTAAGGTTTAATACTTTTGGCGGCACGTAAATAACGATAACGTCTCGGATTTGAAAAAAAAAACTTTCTTGATGTCAAGATACGTTCTTTTAAAATTTATGCGTATGTCCTGAAACTTTTTTTATTTACCGGATTCCAAACAGGTAACTTACAGGCTTTTTGTTGAAAATTAAGTAATTTCAGACGTTTGGATGAAAACAACTTTTTCTTCGTACATTCGAATCTTACTAGCAGATTCGCTGCTAAAAGTAAACGAAATCAAATATGTACAGTAGAAAAATAACTATCGTGTTTTTATCATTGCTATAGTTACTATCGTGTTTTTATCGTTGCTATATTGAATATACAAATCTAATTGTCTTACAATTTAGATTTGGATATTCAATTTTATTTGTGTGATTATTTATGTGATGCAATGTTCTTTATATTTGTTTGCTGCTTGGAATTTAGTTCGTTTACTAGCTGGGGTACTCGGCTTCGCTCAGGGAGTTGATATGAGATTGTGTAATAGCTGGAAAAAGGGTAAATTTTAAAATATAGTAGGTAAAACTTTTTTATTGAAAACATATTCTAATTATTTACAATACTTGTATATAAATAAATTTTTCATTTTATTAACGGGTATATGTACAAATTTTTCGAATTTCTTACTCTAGGGCAAGCTACATATAGTTGACCGTGAGAAAAACAAAATGCCGTAATGTTTTAAATTTTTTTGTTGCGCTTTGTTAATTGTAAAACTATAGACTAATTTAATTGAAAATTTCAGTCTTTTAAATTGGAAGCACAGTTCAGTAAAGATCAGTGTCTGGTGATAAATACTGTATATCTTTCATCCTTTCCAGTCATAAGTTCGGCTCCGATGATGTTACACGATAGTTGTTTGACGATCATCCTTCTTCAATTACATAGTTTTGGTGAGTTAAGATTTCTGAGAAGTATGATCTGAGATCAATTTTTAGTCGAAGGCGGTATAATGGCATTCCTGGCACTTGCAAAGAGTTTAAAAATTCTGTAGTAAAGTTGACACTTTCTTCAACGTTTACCGTGTCGATCGATTTGTGTATTCTTTTTTCATCGGGAATTTTCTTTTGAATATTAAAGTTGATATTGTCGACAATATTGTTTTTAGTTGCCAAAATTTCTCTCTGAAATAGTCACTCCGGATTGATATAGTTATGAACAATATTTGGATAAATTTGGTCGATGAGTTCATTCTCAGTAGTGGCTATGTTGCAAAAATCACTGTTTAGTTTAACGAGACCGGTCGTTTGGTCAGTATGTTACTTCGCCCATTTGTAAAGTTTTTAAGCAAAGTGTTGTTTTGTCTCTCGATAGTTGAACTCTCATATTTTTTGTTAGTCGCAGAATTTGTATGTGTGGGCAGAGACGTGTATATTTAAAGCATGCATTGATTTCGTCTGCTGGTGTTAACTTGGGTATAACTGAAAAGGTTTGTCGAAAATAACCTGAGAGTATGCGTAGAGCTCCTCTCATCACTTCAGAGTTTCCTCGCATGTCTTGTAATGTTCCGTCCATGGCTTTCAGTGATTATTTATTTGCTATTGTTCATTGGTTCCAGAAGATCATTTTATTTTATTTCAGAAGTTCACCCCGTCCAGATGCTCTTGAGATTTTACATACTGGGTATTATTCTTCGCCTATATTCAACAATAGTTGTAGGGTGGAATGGGCAGTTCGTCCTCCTTTCATAAGTATGGCTGAAATTCCGGATGACGCCAGTTCAAATACGATGTGTTGTTTAGCACGTATTTTTGCCAGCAATAGATATATTATAAACGTTTTTCCGGTACCGCCTGGTGCATTCAGGTAAATAATTCCGCCAGTGTTGTTGTTGACCTGGTCCATGATAACGTTGTAATTTTTTTTTATTGTCATCGAGGAGTGGTTTGTTGTGAGTAATGTATTGAAGTAGTTCTTAGATGTTGAGCCTTTTTTTCCTTAGTAATTTCAAAGTTTAGCACACTGAAAGCGTCTTGTTGTGGTGCTGGTATCCCAAGTTGTACTAAGGTCTGGTTTTTTATTGTTAAACATTTATCTGCTATGTGAATGAGTATTTCATTGAAGATATCGTTGTTCAATTTGATGGCCAGCTCTTTGAAGGAATCCCATAGCTGTTTTTAATTTGATGGGTTACATGTTTTTAGTGTTATGCCGAACACGTCTCTGATTTGTTAAGCTGAGGCTGTGAGTGAGTTGTCGTTTTCCAGTAGTCCAAAGCGTTGACATGTTTCTCTGTACAGTCTGTCTGTCTTGAGATCTGTGAAAGTTTTTGGTCTGCGTATTTCATGTAGCAACATCCGGAGATAGAAACATTCGGCGTTGTTTGGATGTACTCTCGACCTGGTGCGTTAGTTTTCATAATATCTGGATAATCCTCTGCTGGAATTCCTTGTCTTTATCGTTGAAAGATTTTTCTTGTTTTGTTTCACGTATAATAGGTAGGGACTTCGGCATATAGTAATGTTTTCGCAAATGGATCCGTTTGGCACAGTTAGAAAAAAGCTGTTAATCTTGAGTTATTAGGTGGTTCGCTTGCAATTGGTGAATTAAACTCGGTGTCTTTTGTGAATTAAACTCTCTCTCCTTTCTCCAAATGTAATGCTAGATATTGCGCAATCGGTTCGTGTTCGTGTATGGAAAAATAAAAAATCCGCCACGCTGCTACGTTACTGTTGATGTATCTTCCCATTTGGTACAACTTCCCATCTCGTTGTTTCTGTTTTGTTGTTCGTTGTTTTTAGCTACTTGAAATACTGCCATGTTACTGCCTTTGTTTACATACTTACAGACATATTTAATGTATTTCATTGAATTGCAGCATTCTACGTTTATATGTACTTGGAACATTTTGGAAAGTAGTGGGATGTATGGTACTACTTATTGATTATCTATTTATAGTTCGCCTCTGCTTCATATTCGTATTTTTGCTGTGGAACCACCTTTTTTGGGTGACGGTATTCTGTATTTGGGATAGTCATCATCTCTAATTTATGTTTCGTCTATGTATGGTTTTGGGTATTTTATACATTTTCCATCACTCATTGATGGCGAATTGGGGTTTAATGGCCCGAGTGGTCCATTAATATTATTTTTCATTATTCAATTGAAAATGTATAAAAAATACCTAAGACTGGAAAATTCAGCTTGGATGATATAGTCGATATCCGTGGGATGAATTCTGTCCTGTAGCCATATGAGATTGTGTGAGTGAGGTAGTCCTCGTTTCCGTCATTCAATTTTGTACATCCAGCATCTAACGGTTCCAAAGGTGTGGTATTTTGTTATGCCTATCATAAATCTCATTTGTTTTTGTCAGAAAACTGTGGCTATTATGTCATGTCGATACACGGGTGTTTGTCCTATTTTAGTTGTTTTTTGATTTTTGGACATGATGAGTTGCATGTAAATGTTATGAAGAGGTCAGTCCATCTATATTTTTTTACGTAGTTCATGGAATCTTGAGTATATTCATGTGTCTTGGGCTTCCTAAAATGATGGAAGATGAGGGTAAGATTCCTATTGTTCCAATGTCGTCAATGTTTTCGTCATTTATGATCGCATCTCGAAGTTGAATGTATTCTTCCGTGCGTAGTTTCTTCTGGTTCAATCTTATTTAAAGTATCGGTTCCGCTTCTATTTTTGCATACGTATCTACCAGGAATTATTGGAATAAACGGCGAGTGTTGAGAATGTGTGTGTGTTTCATTTTCTCTGATAATTAAGCGGTAAACATAGAATTCCTTGGAAGTGACTTTTTTATTTGTTTCTACGCCTGCTTCAGATTGAGTATTTTTCCCATTAAAATGCTATCCGTCCTCTTCGTGCAGATATATTAATGGATATTGGAGGGCATCATATGAACGGTGTATCTCTTCAATGCATTGTAGTCCTTCTCTTCTTCGTCGTACAATTATGTCACGGCTTGTGTTTTCATTGTCCATAATTACGATGGTGAATTCGTCTATCTGAGATGTATTAAATTGACGCTCGTGTTCTCCAGGTGGTCTCTTATCAGCTTGAATTATAACCTTACAGTCATCAGAAACTATTCGGTCTGGGGCTGTTTTGAATATGTAAATAAGGTGATTGAATTTGTGCAAGATCCTCTGTACGTCTTGAATCTTTTCTTGTCTCAATGTAGTGATTTTTTGTGAATCGTTGATCAATTCCCATTTCCTCATTTCCGATGAAATATACTTGCAGAAATTTATAGTCTTCATTGGGTAGTGGTAGTAATGATCCCATTTTGTGAAAGGTTTGTCGTTGGATGGAAAAAACATAATCAATTTCATCAGAAAAAAAAACATAATCATCATTCAGTTAGTATTGATCGACGTGACAACGAAATAAGTTATTTGGAAGCAGGCATTGTATGCTTTTATATGTAAATTTTGAATTTGTATGCTTTTATATGTAAATTTGCTTTTATATGTTAAATATTGATTCTGGAGTTTCCCCGGTCATGTAATGTAGACATTTTTGCGGAGGTGCTTCCGGTGGTGGTGATACAATTTTTCCGTTCATGCAACAGATTTCTGGTTCGTGCAACAATTTCCTGCTCTACCGAATTTTACTGCATTGCAAAAGTGACAGATGTTATCCATTTTTCCTATTACGACGTGTTTGTGTTTATTATGTTCTTTCGTCAGGTCGCAGTGAAATGCTTCATTCGTTAGGTTTTACTTGTCCTCGTTCGCGCTCCTCCTAGGGTGATATTTTCATGGATGGATTATTTTTGCAGCCTTTTATTATAAGATTGCGTCGCAATTCTTAATTCTTCAATTCGTTCATTTCGTTGTTCTTCGGTTGCTCTGCTTCTCACTGTGCTCATTCTCGTTTGTTGAGAATGTAAACGTGCTTCGCACTCTTTGACTGTTTCGTTTTTTTACTGTTTTATTTTCGGCGTTTTACTTCAGAACTGCCAAGATCTCCTCCTCTTTTACGTTTTGACATTGTACAAAATATAAATCAAATCCATATTTTGTTAAGAAATATACTAAGCACACTTTAAACATTTTCACATTTAACTTTCGATTTATATTCAGTCACTCTACAACTTTGATTACTCACATTTTACTGTTTGTTTTTATTCACTCACTGCACTTTACGACGGACCTTGCTTTATATATCCCTGCCAATGGGTAGCTCTACCTATACAAAAAAGGCTTCGAATGATCCACAATATTCCAGAATATTTTACAAAATTGAAAAGTGTTGTTGCTGGAATGTTCCACAATAATCAGGGATGTTGCGTGATGTTCCGGAACGTTTCAGATTATTCCTAAATATTCCACAACATCGCAATGTTCCGAGATATGCTTGAATGTTGTGGAATACTCTGGAACACTTCTCTCTGGATTGTTATAAAAATTCTAGGCGGCGAGACTTCCAGCCCTTCAGGTAAACACGGGAACCTTCTTCATGGATGGGGGATAGAAGGCTACCACACCATATAACTCCCTCGATCGTTTCTGAGTATTAGCAGCATGCACATTGTACACTTACTTTTTTAATATATATCAATTTTACAAGATTTTGAAAATAGTCTTGCAAAAGTGAATTATCAAGGCATAATAAAATTTACAAGCAATTATTTGTGGAAATACACATATACACTCGACCACCGTAAAAAAACTTAAGAGAAAACTCGATGCGTTTTAACTTGTTTTTTTAAATTTATTCTTATTCCGTTCAATTGCGGTTATAACAAGATAAATTTTTTTTTGTTTCTTTCATTGACAATTTTACATTCATGGGTCAATTATAAAACAAATTATAACTGTTTATCGCAGCAAATTTTGAAATAATTGAGGAAATTAGATATTATTTGTATTTGTAATACTTTTGTAAATATACATGAAATCGACGTGGCGGAGAAAAATGTTTTTTGTCATTTATTTCCAGTTTGTTTCAATTTCTAAAGTCAAGAAACTAAATGTTAATCCTAAAAGTAATGAAGTTCAAATGTTTAGTTTTACAAATGTGTTTGCACTTTTAAAAAAAAACTTACTTTTTTCTTAATTCATATAATTTTTAATATTTATATTTTTATTCACCTCATGGAAATTGTAAATATGCATGGTCTTTCTTTGAAGTCTTTCTTTGTAAGGATGTATAAATTTTAATAAAGTGTATAATCAATATTATAATATGCACAACATATCATGTTATTATTTATATTCTTTGGACATCTTTATACACTATTATTTGAGTAGTAAATTCACATAATTATAAGTGTATATTCAGATATATAAGTAGACAAATAAGTGTAAATAATAACAGCCAGAAAACTTTCAAAATATATAATGGGATGGATAATGCCCATTCATCTTTAATACTACTGAAATTTTCGTGTGATTATAGCAAGTTATAATACAATTTCAATATAAGTGAAGTATTTGTCAGTTGTTAAAAACAATTATGCTAAGTATTAAAACACTACTTCCACATATCCGCCATTCTTAGAAGTAAAGAAAAGTCAAGCAAGTAGAATATTACAAAATTAATTAACGTTTCTAATGCAATAACGGAAAAATCCCGACCACATTGGCAAAAAGTTTTCCCCTGAAGTGATTTTTAAATACTATTGCGAAAGGAGTTTATTTGAAAGTAGATACGACCTAACTTAAAAAACACTGCCTAATTTTCTCTATAAACCGGTGGCTACTTTAGTTCATAGTAGACTTTAAAAATATTTGAATATTACATTGCTTTTTTTCATAATATGCAAGAAATATTAAAATTTTCACTATAATTTCTTTATATTCAGATACTTCTAAATACTCTAATTATTATATTTTCCGTTTCTTTTAACACAATATAATATTATGGAGATCACTAAGTGATATAAATTTATACCAATGTATTATCATCGCGCAGTCAAGCGATCAAGGTAAATATTAAATTGAAATATACTTTGATTGATGAGTGACAGCGCGATAAATTTGTTACGTAGAAATCATTTAGTACAGTTGAATTCTGCGTTTATAGAACTACCCATACTCTTTATATTTCTGAGCGAAATTGAGAACAAAATGTTGTCTATAAAATGAAATTATTTAATTAGAATTTTATTTTACTCGGTATGAAATTTTGTCGCTCGAGTTATATTGTGCGATCAATTGTACTTGGCTGTATACAAACCTGTACATGGTTAGGTACCTGGCATATGGACTTTCTTAAAAATAATCAAATAAAAAAGCCATGAAAAGCCCATTTGCCTGAAAATAATTATTACTTTTCCTGAATTCCTGACCTGACTTTTTATGAATATTTTGAGGATATGATGAAAAAATAAAAAACACTCAAAAGATTTGTAATTCTATTTGCTAACGTCTTAGACTCGGATTGTAATTTTAATAAATGAGAGTAAAAATAGCAATGCCTAACTATAATAACAATTTAGGATGTATGAAAAGAAAACGGGGGAAATAGAAAAGATATAAAAACATATCTGTCAATTTGTATAAGTGAGTGTAAATTAGGAATATAATTGTCTTTAGTACTTAATTAATTACTCGTTAGGATTGTGTAAATTGAGAAATGTGTTAAACTTAATGATTATTTGAACAAATTCTAACCGAATGTTAGATATATGTCACTTTTTCAGCACTTTAACTAAGGTGTTCATTAGTTAACGTTCACGTTCAATAAATGATCCGCTATTTCCAGCTGCGCTGATAGTTGCAGCGAGCGATAGTGTCATTGATTTTTGCCTTTCATTTGAAAGGCAGATACATTTACTTGCGCGTGTTGCTACTGAAATATTTCCTTAATAAAGTTTGCTCTTTCTAAAATTAGCACTCTGAATATTATTGTAGTTATTGTATAAATATGGCTAAATTTGTGATTCTATCTTTAATTAGCTTAGTAAGAATGATTCGTATCATAAAACGGTAATAAAATTCACTTCAATTAATTATTATGCTGTCGGATGCAGATGATACTTCTTTGGAGAAGATTATTTTATCGTTTTTTTCATATGATGAATAAAAACGGATATGCTGAATATTGCATATCCCTTTTTATTCATCATATTTATGGAGTTTTTGTTATTTGCTTGCTTCATCCATATTTACTAGAAAAAGCTTATTCCAGTACCTGTTTATGTTTCTATAATTGTTTTTTTAATTTCTTATCTACAAGATCTATATTTTAATTTATGTCGAGTAAGCAACGATGGTTAAGCAACATAATCAGAACTAGTTGCTATGTACCAACGTTATATAAATTTACGGTTAAATAATTACCACACCGCTAATATTCCTTTAAAAATATCATCAAATATCAATATCAAGAATATTTTATTACAAGTGGGCTGCAATTACTTTCCTGGTGACCATTTATTACCAACTTCTTTTTAAAAGACTTTTCAAATTACAAATTGTTTACTCTATTATTTCAAACGTAGATTTATTTCATATCGGCGATTTATTTTACATAAAGCTAACTAAAACCTGACTACAATCGACATTTACGCCATCGGCAAGGGATTAGAAATATTCACGTTCTTCAATACAGACTTGTAGCTTTCATAGCTTAATGCTGTCTTTAAGGGTGGATAAAAGTAGCAATCTAATAATAAGTAGATTCAAAATGTCCGAATTTATTGTTATAACGAAGAGAAAAATTACCGTAGCGGGAAAAATATTTATCCTATTTCGATGCTATTCATTATTTTGTTGGTCATTATTTTCGCATTAGATTGCCATAACACGACATGAATTCATCTTACCACCCATCCCATCTTTTTCCACTACATCTCCGTTCTTTAATGCATAATTTTTTATGAGTTTTTGATAAGAATTTTTCAAATTAGTTGGAATTAAAACATGTAAACTGTAATAAATTGTTAATATTTAATAATAATAATTTAAGTAGACTTCTCTGGGAGAATAATGTATCATAAACGCGGCATAATTCCAGCTAATATAGCGCCGACTCTAACTTTCCCTTCAGTCAATAAACAAATAAAATTGTAATTTCCCGCGGGTTCACTGACTACAGGCAACTGCTCCTAACAAAGAAGAATTCACAAATGCCTCGACATTGTGATAGAGGAACACGCAAGGGTAATTATATACTCTTGTCTACAGTTCTTGTCTTTTATTTTTATATTCGCGATGCGCGTTTAATTTTATGAGTTGGGTGAAAACGATTACAGAGTGGTAGCAACAAAACTTAAATATAATTTTTGTGATTCAAGAATCTAGTAGTTTATAAATAAAAATATCTAATAAATTTCAGTAAGTTCCAACCTTTTTGGTTTGAACTAATAGGAGGGAGACCGGACATTTAGATTTTCGAAAAAAAAACAATATTTAATTTTTTCGTGTCATCCCCTCACGATACCGTCACGCACTTGTTCCAAGCTGTACAAAGAAACGATAAAAGGAGATTTCGTACCATATTAAAGGTTCTGGAAGTCATTTGGGTCTTTTTGTGTAATTTATGGTATTATAGTATATTTATCATAGTTGTGATAAAATCTCATTTATTTAAACAATCTGATTGTTTTGATAAATCGTAAAATTGGAAGACAAACAGTCTTTAAATTATAACACTTTAACTCTAAATGCACTCAAACGTAGATGAAGAATTTTCTCAAATTAATCTGAAATTACCCTTATGGATATACATGCGGAGAGCCTTCTCCGTATCCGTCCTTATGAGTATGACAGATACGGATACGGAACGAACAGTAGAAGTTTCCCTAAAAAATTGTAATTTATTTTCAATTTATAATTATAATTTCTGTCAAAATTGCCGATGAATAAAAAAGCTGATTGATAATAATAGTAAGAGTTTCACTTCCTGTTTACCTCAAGTGTCGACAATCATCTTATTTTTATATGTAACTTTTATGTCCCGAACATATTTTAGAGTTTATATAATTCGAAATTATCAAGTGAATAAATATCTGACGTCCTACGTTCATTCGAGAAGGAGCCTAAAAAGTGTCGATTAAGAATAACTGTGAATATTAAACTAATGAATCTATTATCAATAAGTCGTGATACGTCCCAAAATTTCAATCTTGTCAGATAACAGCAGTTGAATAGGATCAAGCTATTTTATTACATAATTTTTACTTTGAGCAAACTAAGGAATAAAGGAAATATTCTAATCGTTTAAAAATCAAAAGCAAGTTCTTATGGTAATTAATAATATTGTATATACACATATTTTTAAGATATTTTTCAATATTTAAATTATGCAAAAAAAATTAAATTTTCTTAGGAACCGTATCAAGGATTTTTTATAATTTATACAAAAAAAATTAATTTTCTTAGAAACTGTATTAAGGATTTTTTTATAATTTTACACATTCCTTTTCCTTTAGGAAGACAATAATAGTTACTTCCGGAAAAACTTAATAAGGATAATACTCATACAAAAACTCAGTCAATTTTCAAAAGTTCGTCATATGAGAACGGCACGTAGCCCAGGTTGAATGTATTTCAATACTATTAACCTCAAAAATTAACGGGCCTTCAAGATAAATATAATCTAACACAGATTTTAGGGATCGTCAATTTTATAAAATCCAATTAAGAAAAACAATTATAATTTCGTGAAGATTAAAATTTCAAATTTATATTTACAAACAGGAAAGTATCGCAAAAATTGTATTTTATTTTTCTGGTCTTTGCGTTTTTTTCCCAATTTCAATCTCTTTATCACTTCTCTGAAACAGCTTTAAAACTGGTTTGAGCAAATAAAATATGAGAATTAATTTATATGAGTTGAAATGAAAAATTTATATTTCTATTAATAATTTAAAGAAGAATGTTAATGTAAAAGTTTATGAAATTACTAAAATCCCGAAAGAATTATTAAATATGTAGATACTAAGGGTAATATTTTCAAAATATCACGCTTATTAATTTATAAAATGATAATATCGGTAAAATCTTCCCTTCAAGCGCTCCTATAAAAATGGAGATAATGCAAATAATTGACAACAGATTAATTTCCTCAATTCGATTACAAAATTCACAACCAATTTAAAGTTGCGAAAGCTTCCGGTAGTCCGCTGATGTGAAACCGCATCAGAAAAGTTTTTCCATTAACGCAACTACGAATCGACTCCTGGTAATTATCAAAACCTAAATCTGCTGTTTGTTACAGGTCCAATAGCCTGCCGCACCTGAAGTCCTGATAAATTAGATCCTCAAGTTATTGATCCATAAATTTGTACTAGGCGCCATACAGAGCCAATGTCGATATGTTTATGTTGTGTATAATTATCATATATAAAATTTAACCTTAGATGGGAATGGTGTGATTTTGGATCTACGAGTGTGTTTGGAATTAGGGAGGTAATTATTATTAAAGAAACCGGTTCAACCCAACTGCGAACAAATTGTGAATTGGCTGATTTGATGATTTAATTAAGATGATGAAAGGATATTTAGATAATTTACAAGTGTATGCGCATATTAATTTACTTATATCTAAAGTAACGAAGTGAGTTACTGGTGCCCATTCGTGGGAGGAAATATTAATCAAACTTTCTGAATGTGATCAAATTTTCTGAAAAATAGTAGAATTAGTTTAATTCAGTTTGTGGATCGTTCGTTCTTTTTTTCATTAGGTTAACCTTTATACGATTTATATTGTTGGCGAAACTCGTTTTTTTGACGACACCATTTTATTTCATCAGCAACTTCTACTTAAACATTTATATCAGTTATATTAACCTCATTTATACACCTTTTTGTGTCACTTCAGTAAGAGAACTGAAAATGTGCTCTACGTTTTTAGATACACATCTCTGCTTTTAGTTTATGCTCAGTTATTGAATAATAATAATTCCTCGCCAACATGCCCAACTTCTCTTTATTCCTCTCTGATAAGTTCCTTTATTCCAATTTTTTTTTATTCCGTTTGGACTACTTGCGCAGAACATGACAGCAGAAAATATTCAATTTATATGATTGAAATATGAATATTTTTCCTAATGACGTATATATTGCTGTGCCCATATTACGTATTAAGTAGAAAATTTATTTATAAAGCAGTAATAATTTTGTCCTTTTCATCTTAAAATCAAAAATTAAAATAAATTTCCTTCATTCATATAGTAATTAGGTGAATGGAAATAATTATGGTTACACGTACCAATAATTACGAGTACTCGTAAGGCAGAGGTGGAGTTAGTGCTGTAAAATAAAATTTAACCCTTGTTCTGCGGCATATATGAATAATGATACCGTGAGTTTTATCTCATCATTAAGCTCATTTGCACACGTTTTATTTCGTATGCCGATACATATATTGTAAGTCTTTCAAATGGTGTATATGATGGTCGTTTTTTATAATAAAGCAAAGTTAGTTAGCTGTGAAGGAAAAGTTTTTTTGAGAACAACACAAGTGTTCATTTTGTTATTTATATGTATTAATCAAAATATATAAAAGGCAATGTTCCGATTGACTGACATATCAACACTCAGCCCAAACCGCTGACGATAAAAACTTGAGATTTGGAGAGGATATTGATTTTATTCTGGCGGCATCGTTTAAGGCATTTCTGCGAATGCCTTCTTGGAATGATGAAAAAGAGTAATAAAGTTTGTGTGGGAAAAATATTTCTACTTTAAATTTTTACCTGAAATTTGATATTATTTCTCTTCAATACAAATAATGAAACAAGTATTTAAGCATTTTCCGAGATTTAACCCTCAAAGGGGTGAAAAGTAGTAGCTAAGTTTGTATGAAAAAAATATTTTTGTGGTAATTTTAAAACTTCGTATCAATGTTCAAATAATGATAGACGTAAACTTTAAGCATTTTCCGAGATTCAACCCCCGGGTTAGAGGGGGGAGGGTGTAGAAAATGGTAGCTAAACTTGTACGGGTAAAATAATTTTATGATAATTTTTACTTATAACTTGGTATTAATGCCCTTGAGTACGAATAATAAATCAAGTATTTAAGCATTTTTCGAGATTCCCTAGCGAAGTAGCTAAGTTTGTGTGGAAAAAAAAATATTTTTATGCTAATTTGTAATAGTTCGAATGAGATCGCATTTGTTTCCTATGTTTTCGTAACTCGAAACTGTCACCACACTTTAATTTACCATATGGCCAGAACGACCGAATGTTATAAATTTGGTTGAAATTTGAAAGACGAATCATCTACAGGAGTAAAGCAGGTGAAAGGTAGGTTATTATAAAACCTGCAAATATAGCTTAATGATACTTATGTTATTTACGTTGGTTTGATCTTTCTTATGATTTATGATCCGTACATCAGAAGGACTTGAAACGAAAAATTTATAAGGTCACTCACGTCTCCGTCCATTTGTCATCTGTCACAACCGTCTTTTTTTAGAAATCTTTTCACGCAATAACTTGAAATTTAGTAAAGCATGCTAACTCGTATACGACTATTTCAACAATTAACAAAAATGTTCACAATGAAATAAATATTCGAAAAAAAATTGTGGAGTTTCCTTCTTTCATGCGGAATATCAATTGAAAGAACGACTTATGTGGATTACGGAATTGTGTATTTTAGAATTTTATTTACCTTTTTTCTAGAGATGTTACTACAAATGTCTACAATTTTTTTTCTCAAAAACCGTTTGCTGATACATGTTAACCGCCATATTTTGCAACAATTAGATACAAAAATATACATATGAAAATTTGTAAGGATGCAAATAAAGTACTCCATTTCTTTTTTATTTAATATAAAGAATTCCAATTGAAAGAACAAGTTATACGTACGTCAAGCCTATATTTTTATATGCACGAATTTTAAATACAATAGCTTTAGAGGTATTGTTGAAAATGTTCATAATACCTCTAGAACTATTGCTGAAACACATTCCATTCATTCTGTCTCCGGAAGTGCAGAAGTCTATATTATGAAGACAACAGCATTATATGAGTTTACTTATGTATTATTTTTATAAATACTTTAACGGTAATACCAGCACCCTTAAATGTTTATATATACCGAAGTGTGTACGGAACCCTTCTGATGCATGCTCTGCTTATGCTATATATAGATTTATTCATTTGAAATGGCAAGTGGAATTAAAATTCTCATTTACGTAAACGTCTCAAAAATAACTGTTGGAAGTAAATCTAGTTATGTAATTTGTTTAATTAACACTATCCTATACGTCGAAACGGATATATGCTTAATGAGGAAATATTACTTAATTACGAAATATTTCCGAAAACGTAAAGGTAGTAATAAAAGTTACAAATTAATAAAACTTTCGGTTACGTACCTATTTTATTTTTCGACGCAACCTGTTTCCGTCAATATCTTAAAGTAATGTTCCTTAAGATATATTACGCTAGTTGATAAAACTTCTTAATTTGTGGTTTGAAAAACTCCTGAAACGTATATCTCATCTTTTTATTACTGTGAAATTTGTTATTCCTAACGTGTTCACTTAAAATAAGAAAAATATAAATATCACTAGCAAGGTCCAATTAATATTATGAGTATTCTATCACCTTAAACTGTAACTTCTAGGTAACAGCAAGGGCAAGTTTGGACCATGTGTGTAAACTTGATAAAAAAAAACTCAGGCTCGCAATTTGCCTCGTCGTAATTTCATTTCCTCTCGTAGTTTTTCTTCAATAAGATATGGTAGGAACTAATAGACTACCCTCTGTATTTATGGATCAACGTCAGGAGAAATACATTTTTTACTTTTCGTAAAAATGATCTTTTTTACAACATTTTGTAACTTTTTGTTTGGAGGTCAGACTTTTCTCATCCGTATTTACGAAACCGGAATCTGGATAACACGGCATCTAAGGAAATTTTCATTAAAGACGATTTTTGACTACATCGATATTTCTCAGGATTGCCGGAAAACTTTTTAGAACTCTGCTAGATATAATTTGTAATATAGAAATATTATAAATCTAAAGAAATCTATAGAATCTATGCAATAAAAGCAAATGTAATTGAGTATTATGCGATATTTCTTCAACTTTTTTCACATTTTTATAATTGATAAATGTAAATAAGTTATTAAAGTGATCTTCGACTCAAAACTGAATTTCTCAAAGGGAAAAATTCTTGCATTAAAAAATTGTTAGATGGGAAATTACTTGAAATTTTCATACTACAACCGTTGTCACACTAAAACGGTGACCCGTTTTGTATACTTGGCGGTAGGCCGAGTTTTCTTGGTAGTAAACCAAGTACGGCCGAACGAGAGGTTCGTTGAGCGGCCTAGTTATAAAGTATATTCTTATTTCATCGCTTTGCCCAGGGAGTTATTAGTGCAGTGATAAGGCATTGGATTATGTATGGAAGGCGATGTTCTAGTTTCGGATGCTTGTGTTTTTTTCTTTGATTTTATGTTCGACAGTAATATTTCGTGATTGAATTCTAGTAAAAAATATTTTGTTATTATATTCTTGCAAAAATTTTAAACTTTATTATACGTGAATAGTTATGTTCTTTAAGTGCGCACATATCTAAATATAGTTTTATGCAAAAAATGGGATTGTCGACGGTATTCTTTTTAATCCTATTGCAAACGTTTCTTTTGTTATGTAAATTTTTTTGTACCGTATGTAAAAATTCTTCTCTCATACGCTCAGGATAAATTTAGTATACAAGTATATATTTATATTGAAGACACATGTTTTTCTTTTAGTATTTATTTATTATGTAGTGTATTTTGCATGCAACAGTAAAAATAATATAAATTATTTATATGTTATAAATATAATATATTAATATTATTTGAATTAATATTTTATATTTTTTACCATATTATTTTGTAGCGAAGTAAATAAGATATGACCAGTACGTGAATTGCATTGTTTTGTTTTTTTCACGTATCTCCGTAAATGAATAGTGACAGTAGTAGCAACATGACCTATTTTTGTTTTTCTTTGTTAATGTTACCTATTTTTGTTTTTTTTTTTAATTTTCGTGTTCTAAATCTCCAGTGTGCACAGTATGATTGTATTGGTTGTCATAGTTTTTACTTCTAATAGGTAATTTAAGCACACCCATTTTTTTATACGGTATGAACAGAATAAAAGGTTTTCAAACGCGGACAAAATTTAAAATATTAATATTAACAAAATATTTACATGATTTTATATCATATTTTAAAACCCTTTACTCTCAGTTCAATACACATCCGTTTACTTTTCAAAGTGTATTTTTTTATTAAAAATTTGTGAGCAAATTTTCAAAAATTTTTATTCACATTGATACAATTCTTCCGTTTTGTAGGAGACAATTCTATAGAAAAATATCTACAGTCGAAATAGTGACAAAAACGAATCTTGAATATAGGATTTAGAAAAAATCAAATATGTTTTGTGGTTTAATATATTTTCATATTTACTATTTCAATATTAAAATACAAAAAATAAAATAATTTTGCCTTTAGAAGTAAAAATTGTTAATAAACAAATTTAGAGTATTCTACTATCAAACGACCACCAATATTACCTATTGAAATAAATAACGAAAGTTTTGTTTCGTTAAACATTTACAAATATCTCTCTGGTACTTTCCGTAGAACAAAAAATATTCTATAACGAAAAACAATATTTATTACTACTTGAATTGAATTCGTACGATGAAATAAAACGAATAGATGGACTTTGCAATATATCAGTAGTTCATCAGGTGTAGATATGAAGTAACCTTAAAGGAAAAACTTTTCGTAAAGGGGCTTACGAACTGGTGTACGACCGGGAACTTTCGCAACTTTAAATTAATTACCAACGTTGCAATCGAATTGATTAAACTAATCAGTTCTGTAATAGTTTATTTTCACTTTTGAGAACATATGAGATTATATTTTAGGGAAACTACGAGTAAGGATTATAACTATTCTCGTAATGGATGAAAAATATACCTTATTGTAACTTCCGTGGGATGAAACACAACATTCATTTCTGAAATTTCTTTCTATAAAGCGGGACATTGTAAGGATATTGAAAGTTTATATAAAGATTTTCCAGCCGAAGATAAAACAAATTACGGCATTTTGTTTATTAGAGAGCAGAAATATTTATTGGATATATTCGTTATCAATTAAAATTATAGTATAGTCAATAATATTAAGCTATTTGATCACGATTTACTTAACAACATTATTACTGCGTAATTAGAATTTATAGAAAATGTTGTTCTGTATTGAATTTTGTTGTACTAATAATATATTTCACTTAATATTTACAATCCTTATGACAAAGTGGTTTAAGAATACAAAGAGGTCAGTTAAATTATCTATCTATCTAATTCAAATGTAATAATTCCAGAATTAAATTTATAACATTCAAAACACTTTCTCTTCAAATAACCTGCGACAACTGGAACAAGACAAAAAGAGGGGAGGCTACATGAAGGTACAACCCTCTTAAAATATTTTCAAGATGAATGGACCTGATTTTCTACGCATTCATTAAATTTTTTAAACAAAAGTAATGATGCCGTCTTCATACTTTTTCCATGATACTAAAAATTTTGATAATAAAAAAAAATTTTAAGCTTTATTTAGAAAAGGAATAGGAAGGAGTTACGAATAAAATAACTTTCGTTTTCGGTTACATCAGTAAGCATGAAATATTTATTGGTCAAATAGAGACCTATTTATGTAACGGCCTGGAAAGTGAGCCACGAGAGTGATGTGGACGTCCGCAGGTATCAAAGAGATTAGACTACAGATGCACGTAATTCACCTCAAAGCATTTCTACATTTTAAATTCTATTTCTATTCTTATTGCGCTAAAATGAAATTGCTTCTCATATCTTACCAATTATCTGTGTTTTTATTTTAAAGTGAATATTTGAAAATTTGATAGCAACTAAATATTTAGAGTCTAATGTGGGAATACTAAGAAATATTACTCTTCATAATAATAATATGTTTTAGTACCACATTAAAAAGTTATTGAAAATTATTGTGAAATTCGTTAAAATTACGAAATGTAGGAATGTATATTTATTTTTAGCTTCAATTAAAAAGTACGGGTCTAAGCAACATATAATTTAAGCAAGAAGGCACATTATCGATTGTTTCATATTTATATATATATATCTATATATATATATATATATATATATATATATATATATATATATATATATAAGGTATATGAAACAATCGACCTTTTAAAAAATAATTTCAAAGACTTTATCATATTGCACGGTGGGATTTAACACCCTCTGATTATTTTTATAGAGTTATGTTAAGTATCAAGTTTATGTCAGTATCTTCAAAATAAAATTGAACTAAAATTAGATTACTAACATCCCTTATTTTATTTTAAATAAAATAGGACACTTTGTTCGAAAATTCCATATATAAATCGATTACGCCTATATATTTTTTCTATGGTTACAGTTTTTTATTAAATTAAGTGAAGAATTATTTTGATTACATTTTGAGAAAAATCTGTATTTCAAGCAATAAAGTAATTTTACATTATCGCAAAGGGTATATTTTCGACACTATCACAAAGGTAATAACAGTATAAGCATAGTGAATTCGCCGCCAGAGCCAAATGTTTTGAACATTATATTGAAAGTTACGTATTAAATTTAATTTATTTTTATACATGCCGAATACAAGAAGAAAAATTTTACTGTATTACATCAGTTTGATTTTCATGAAACATGTTAGTTAAAAAATAATACGTATGCTAATAACTTTATTCAAATATTTCCCCCCAAAATGGTCACTTAAAGGGAAATAAAAATTATTTTATTGGGAAAAAACATTATTTAATTAGGAATGAAATACATAGTGTTCTTGCCAATATAATCTATATTTATGTATAATAATCGTCATACTAGCTTTTTTAGTTTTAGAGAAAATTAAGCATAAAAAATTCATAATTTTTAGGACATTCTTCATGGGTACTCTAATAAGGTTAAAAATGAGTTAAAATACATATATAATTAAATGAAATTTAATGACGTGACTATCAACAAAACATTCATAATATATGTCTTTGGGGGATTCACTATGTTTACAATGATATACCGTTTAAGTGAATATATTACCGATTTTAGGGATAAAATCTTATCAAAAGATTCAAATAGCGTCATCATATCAAAATATTATCAAAATTTGGACAGGAACGTGAGCAATATACTTTTGCTGTTAATAATTCTCCCATGAAGTTTCTTCCATATAATGTGGATTGAATTACAGTAAGTAAAATGTTTTTACATTTGTTAGACGGATTTAAGATGTATAACTAAAAGAAACTACTAGTGGGCAGTCCATTTTCCCTACTTATCTAAATACAATCAGTAAGTAACAACAAATTTCAAACTAGAAACGATTTCAAACGGATATAGCCTAGAAAGCAAAATTTAGCAGTGCTTTAAATGCAGTGGGAAAGCAAACAAATATAGGCCGACAAATATATCTGTCTCGTGTATGTGTTTACGTTTTGCTAATTTGCAAGGAGTCAATCCGTTGTCATATTGGATTAATTTTTCCCAAACGTGCTTTTTAGGTTAAAGTGCAATTGCAAGCTTTAGAAAATTTTAATTGATTATGAACTTTGCAGTCGAATTGGTAAAATAGTCAGTTTCGTAATAGTTTATTATTTTCAGAACGTAGTCGTAGTAACCTTATTATTTACAGAACTTAGTTGGAAGTTTACATTGATGCTTATTGATATTTTTAATAAAATTGCTATTGCATTATGTATTATTATTTTTATCTTTTCTGCATGGTATATCTGATTATTCTCTTAGATTTTTTAGACTAGTCGACATAAATTCTGATGTTTTCCATAAAGTCAATTTACCTTTTACTTTTATCTTGTTTGTCATTACAAATGCACTTAAACAATTAACGCTAACTATCATAGTCCACTGTACGCGCGGGTTCCTTTTTCTTAATCCCATATTTTAAGATAATTATCGAGATGAAATGAACTACACTATTTCTGAAAAATGGGCACTCCATGTTAAAATTAATTAATTGAATATTGGAGAATTCGGAGAAAATCGATAATGCAGTAAAATATGGATAGGCAAAACTTCGTCACGGAAATTCATCTGTGATGTACACCTTCATGCCTCATGGCACAGAAATGTTAATATTAAAGACGGGTTGCATAGTGTATATTGGTGCTGACATAGTAATGAAATATCAATACAAAAAAGTGTCCGCGTGTAATGTTTTTATTCCAATTTAACATTTGCACCAATCAACATACTGATCTAAACGGTGCGCATAGTAAATATAAAAGAAGAGTAGCGAATAAGAGTAGTCGCCGTACAACGAGCTAGTCGTATTAAGCATTCTCCGCGCTCCTAGTTGACGTTCCCTAGGAATGCAGTCAACTGTAGTTACGGAGCCCGCGGGGTTAGGATCCGGGACTTAATTGAACTTCAGTTATATCCCGTATCGTCAAATATATTTTCGAATATTATTTTCAATGATAAGTAGTCATTTGTTGATAATATAACACAATTTTTTATATGTATAGCGCAGACAAACAAAATAAGTTTGAGAGACCTTATAAGCTAGCTTGTAAAAAGTACACCATCGCAAAGACACAAGAATAATCATCTCGATAATTAATTTAAAATATGGGATCAAATCATTCCTTTATATCGCGACAAGATTAAAGGTTTCATAAATTTAGAGTACTATGTAAAACTGACAGGACTCCTTTGTTATATTATATGATTGTATCCAAATAAAAATCGAGAAAATAATACCGTTAATACAAACTTAACAAGAAGTTAATCATATGGAAATCGTACGTAATAATAAAGTTAATTATGTTATTGTCGCATAAAGTACTCACTTGGCAACTAATGAAAGTACGACAAATCAATGGAATTATCGATCGCTGCTGCTGACGGCGCGACGACTACAAGCTGATCCTTTATTCAGCGTGATTGATTAACGCTTTCATTCTAGCGCTGCAAAAAGTTACCAGTATAACTGCTGAACTAGATCACAGCCAGATAGAATATATTCAAATGTTATATATATGTAAGGTTAACCTAATTCGATGGCCCGTATACCTATATTTTTCTTTTATGTAATTCTTTTCCTTCACAATATACTTAATACACAATATTAAATTACAAAAGAAAATCGAAAATTATAATCAAATATGAAAGAGAAATTATTTTCTCATCAGCCGGAGGGAAAAGCTATTGAGGTCATTTTCCTTGCCGTATGCTATGAATGCAGTTTAAAAATTTATTTAAAATTATTAAAGGTATAATATTTACCTCAAAGCACAGGCAGGAAAAGAAAATTCGAAATAACATCTCTTTAATAATTTAAAGGGTGTAAAATTAATAAGCATATCACAAATTTAATAGGAAATAAGAAAAGCAAAATAATCATGGGATGCAAACAATAGCGACACTTATAAGAATTTAGTATTTAGATCCAGTATAAAACGAATTATGTTGAAATAGTAGTCAATTTAAATCGCAATTGTTTCTTATTGTCATTTCGTTCAATGTAAATATTCCGGTATCTAGAAAAAAATATGTATATTTTATGGGGAGTTAAAATTTCATTTTTGTCTCTTTCGTATTGCGAATTCCCATATTCTCATTTTCACGTTGATATCTACTTGCCTAATTATTTAAAAACCGCTGTTTAATTTTAAAACAGATATTTTTTATAATCATACAGATAAATAAAACTTAAATGTCTCTCTTTGATTTTCATATTTTCAGCATTTAAATAGTTTTCCATTTACATATTTTGATTCTTAAAAGGAATTTAATGTTATCGAAATGTTGTCTACCTGGCTCTCTTTATGTATAATGGATTAATTTGAAAACATGAATTTTATACGGGTTAGAGATAGTACCACTGGGATCAATTCCATTTATGTTTCATCATGATATCTTAAAGAGTTCCGAAGTTATTTTGATGTTGGTATTGAATTCCGAGAAAGATGGCACTTACTTTTTGAGATAATTATATGTATGTTACGTAATCCATTATGTGTAACTAATGCAGGTTAAGTGTGCATATTCAATACCGTGGAGTTTAGCAATCTACCTACATTAGACCATATAATTAGTTTCATAAATTCTACATGAAATTAATTATATATATTATATAATATATATATATATATATATATATATATATATATATACACACACACACACACATACACAGACATGTGTGTGTGTGTGTGTGTGTGTGTGTGTGTGTGTAATTAGATGATACCTAGATTTTTGAATAAAATTCCGTAGTGCGCAATTTGGGGCGCTGTAGCGAAAACCTTGATATATGTTTATATTTTATTTTGTTTTTTTTAAATAAACCATCTATACATAAACAAAAGTTCTGGCGAACGAAATCATGGGTAGAGTTAGTTTTAAATAAAATCTTCACTGTATCAGCTAGTAAAAGTCATTCTCTTAACAGCTTCACTGAGTATTCTACTATTATGTAGGAATATTATTGCACTTATTTGCATGAATAAATTAAGCTTTCTTTTGAATATTTTTAAATTATGCACTCTCTATTTATATTACCAATAAAAACTGTTTTCTAAAGCTAAAATATTCATTATAAATAAATCGTCTGAAAATGCAAGATAGGTTTTTTTTGATATTCAAACTCTTGGTGGATAGGTCACATAGTAATTTGCAATTCATTTTTCTTCAGTTTTCTAAATCGGATCTATTAAATTATGTGATTAATCATTTAAAAAGGTTAATGTAAATTCCATTGGTAATTCAACACAAATCTGTCAAATCATAATCTAATAATAATTGAATACTTAGGTAAATAAACTACCAAGGAAATTGATTAAAATTTGAGGACAAACAGATAAATAATTTGTATTCAGAATAGGTCAAATATCAATTACAGTACAGAATCTCAATTACAGTAATTTTTTGAATAAGTTTCTGAAATAAGAACAAAAAGAACCTATTAGTTCACAAAATAAATAAAAAACATAATTTAAATAGTAATAAAATAATAAATGAAATAAATAATAATAAATAGGAAAAATTATATAAATAATAATAAAAATATTGAATGAAAGAAATAATAAAAATAACAACGGAAATTAGCACGAGGTTATGGCAAAAAGAGTAACGGAGTTCTGCGGATGAATGAGGAAACTATAAGGTTTGTCGCTGCACTATCTGGCAGGATGTTGCATCGTAATCTCTTGATTATTTATGGTCTACGAATCTCACTAGTATTGTGTCGCCGTTTAACACACGTGTTTACATTAAAATATATATCAAAACTACCTTAAGAATAAGCAATTCAGAAGTACACGTCGATGTATACAAAAGTCTAATAAATAAATACGTGAAATTGTAAATGATTAATTTATTTATAATGTGAAGCAATTATACACTTCTCGATGTGTTCTATAGTATTGATTACGGCCTTTAATAAAATTATCGCTATAAGCATATTGCTATCATTATTTTTTTAAATACCATTATTAAGTAAGACTTACAAATAATTCCAATTGTAAGTACTAACCAATATATGACAACTATAAGGCTGAAACATTTTATTCATAAATTCATTATCGAAAAGTAGCTGAACGGTATTAAGTGTACAATTTTTTGTACATTCAGTACCGTTCACCATCTTTTCGGTAATGAATTTTGATACTTTTGTGACAAATTTCACTTCAATATACTTTTTAATCTCCTGTAATTAGTATGATTTCAGCAACAGTTTTGTAAAATATTTATGATTGGCAGAGCTGTAAATTATGCAAAAACGAAAAATTGTTGGTTAACACTTAAAAGCCAGTAGGTCAACCCAAACAGAAGAGGACAGAAATTTTTCTCTACCACTAGTAGTGCACGAAATAATATATTACAAACTTGTAAATAAAGGCTACTACTACTGACAAATAACTTGAGTGACTTTAAAAATTGGGTTTCAAAAATGAGAAGAAGAATGTCAAAGAAGAATGTAGCAAGCACACTAGGACGCTAAATGGCATAAGTCGCTCCCGTCATCTGTCATCAAATAAAAGAGCCAAATTAGGTTAGTGTTCCATATTCAGCCAACTCCCTAATGAAGAACCAAAACCTAACTCGACTCTTTTGATTGATCACGATGTCATATCTTGGGTCTGCGGATTATCAGTTGTTCCGACCCGTTAACTCTTTATGTAGGCAGTGTTTCACCGGTTGCGACGATCTTGAAAATATACTCACCGATTTTTTCGAAACGGCCCATTTCTATAAGCGCGGCCGCATCACTGCTTGATGGATGGTAACATGGTAATGGGCAACATGAAGAGGCATCACTTTGAAATAAGAAAACTAAACATTCAGCTAAAAGTGACAATTCCATAATGCTACCCTAAAAAAATATAATCTCATGGTAATGGATCTTCAATAGACTGTCTACAATTTAAAAATGGCAAATATCTACTCTTATTTTTCTGAACTCTTTTTAAGTTCAATAAATCGTCACCAATAATATTATAGATCTGTATTTTTGGCTTACATTAATATTGTTACTAAACCTTTGAAACTTTCGTCTAAAGTTTCAATAACGATTTCCACTTTTTCTATGTCGCCTCTCCATCAGAGGAAACTAACTTTCGACCAAACACAATTTTTTGGCATCTTCAAATAAATTGACGAATATTCTACTTTTATTTTTTATATAGGTACGAATTACATATATACATACTATCGTAAACTGTACTCTTATGATAAAACAAATGAGAATATAAAAAAATATCCGATGATGACACGGACGATATCCAATACTAAAATATTTTAGAAGAATTAAATATGTCTTAATATGTGAAATGTGTATGGAATTTTATTTATGTTGTAAACACTTCTTATTAATTTAAGAGTAACATAATGACACAAAGAGAAAAAGTTACTTTATATTATCAAAAATTATGTAAATTTGTATTGAATAGAGTGTCGATGACGGATATCTACTGAATAATATCTTCTTATGTAATATATCGAATTAGGTCTCTCTTACCAAAAAAAATGGCGGTATTCCCTAAAAAAGAGAGACTGAGACATGAATTTCAAATAAGTCTATATTTAAGAACTATACTTAAACTAAAAGGAGGTCATATATAATGAGAGAGATGATGTAAGAGACTTATAAAGTCTAGGACGAAGAGGCATTGATAGGGCATAGAAAAAAGGGCGTCGATACTTTCGAAATGAAAGCGAGAAACTAAAAAAACTTCACATGCTGCCGCCGTTACGTTGAGTGAATTCCTTATTTGATTTGATTGATTATTTTTTTCATTCTAGTGTTGTGAAAAGTTGGATCTGCCGAAAGAACTTTTATATAATATTACAATAATATATAACGTTGGCTTTGAAAGTTTTAATATCTCAAGAATACAAAGTTTTTGTACATAATCGCGAATACATTTTTTAAGATATTTCTATATTTAACCCTATTTTACCTAATTGTAGGAAATCTAATAATAATTACGAAATATAAGGCTTCTTGCCATCATTATATATTTGGTAATAAAGTGCCACACTGTCTGATAAATATCATATTCTCAAATTAAATGTTATTTGTAGGTGAAGACGCTAAAAACAAGGTGAACTTTTTATGACTAAGTATTTTACTATGTTATAAAATAATGAAGGAAAAAACGTAATTAAAAAGTAATCTAAATTGATAGATGAGTTTTGGAGAAGCATGCTTTGTACACTTTAAAAATGAATATAACCATTTCTCACAAAAGAATTTGTATTTTTTATCAAAAGTTACAATTTGCTTTTAAACTCTTCATTATCTTTATCAGACGCTGTGATAATAATAAATTTCGGACATCTGGAATCGACATAACTCTGCGAATGAATTCGATACTTCATAAACAAAAGAACTTTTAAAAGTATTTTGTTGTATATTTGCAATAAACATTTTAGAAATAATTTATAAAAAAGTTATAAAAAATGTCTTCAAAATCTAATAAGTTTTTCTTTCCATTTATATCAAATAAGACATACGAAAGTAACAAAATGTTGAGTACTTTATTTACCTCCTTTAAATTTTCAGTTGAATATTTTCAAACGTATTGAGATAAGCGAGTGTTAATATTCTTTGTAATTATTTCAAATACAGATTTTATACTGCGAATGATTTATGAGAAAAATTACAGACGGTCATGTGAATGATCTTATAATAGTATTCTTTTTTTCTCTTTTTAAGGTACAAATATTACAGGTATTGACTAAATATGAGAGTAATAGTAATCCATTAGTATTCATACCAATTTGAGGAATGCATAAAATAATAAAACTCTCAGACTATGATTTATTCCCTTAACATATAATTCCCATACGTCGATAGAAATTTCTTCCAGTACATCGATGATGAGAATTTCTACTAAAAGTTTATTTACAAAAATGCTGAAATAGAGTAATTATTTTACAACATACAAGCAATGGTTGAATACATTTAATTAAAGTGTCCGTTGTGGAGCAGCGGGACACGAGTAATGACGAGAAAAACAACCGCCGCAAAATAATGTATCTTCTACACCTACTACATAAGACTTTCTTACAAAACTTTATTGCATCTAAAGGTTATTTTTTTACAATATCATTACCTTATAGTTACCATAGTGAGAGTACACTAGTTTTCTTAAGAAATAGATTATCTTACATGTTACTTTAATCATATCATAATATATATACACATGGTAATTTTAAAGGAAATCACGCCAATATTAAACCTCGTGCACTTATATCAACTTGCATTTATCCTTTTAATTAAATCTGTATCTTACATCTTGCATCAGAAAATTTTAATTAAAACTGTATCACTAGCCTTTTTATCACGATTTCACTCGCATTTAATAAGTCTCGTATTTACCAAGTCTCATTATCGTCACTGCTTAAACCGGGTGGGACGTAACAAGAACACAAGGTATTCAAAATTATTTAAACGTATTATTATCAAACTTTCACATAAGTACAAACACCTCAAGAGTTTTTTTTGCCCTTTGCAGAACATAATCCGATATTGTAACAATGTTCAAGAAAAATAACTCAATTAGAATAAAGATTTCATTGCGAGAGTTAATATGAATAGAACGATTCAGTGAAATAACTAAATATGATTAGATTTTCTGTGATAAATATTAATTGAAAATAGACAAAAAATATTATTTTACACGAAATCTGAATGTATAGCACTTTTTTGTGGCTAAGTTGAAACAATAAAGATTCCGATAACTGAATATTGAAATAATAACACCTTTATGAATTAAATGCTATTAATTGCTGAATTTCAATTGTAGTTTTGATATATTTAAACTGAAAAGAAATTTCTGCTCATACCTTACTATCTGTATTTTTGTGTTTCAATAAAAATTTGATAATTTGGTGGTGTCCTAATATTTCACATATATCTATATCCAAATAGATGTTAATGCTATCAATTCATATATTAAGATCATACAAATTTATTTTAGGTGGTTACTGTTATTCCATAGATGATAAAAAAATATTTTAAATTTAAGTAGATCTCACACTACAAGGATTCAACAACAAAATACATTCAAAGATATGTTGCTTTTATTTTAAGCTATTTAAAAATGACAAATGTTAATCCTCACTGTGAACACATATTCCAACACACCTTTCGCAAGCGTTTCAAAAAATAGTGAATTTCTTTAAAGAATCTCGAATCATCGACATAGTTTTCCGACGATAGGTAAATTTCTAGTAACTGGACAACTTCATAAGAGACTGTGATTGTCGATGGTGAAGTACAATTATCGGAAGCTACGAAAACTGTTTTTTTCGCTTCAATTGAAAACCGCGGAACCTGGGAACATAGGATGACTAAAAGTTAAAGATTCACTAGCACAACTGAAGCTCGGCTTAAGAACTTACGAATATTTATGACGTCATATGTATATATATATATATATATATATATATATATATATATATATATATATATATATATATATATATATATATATATAATAGGTAAAAATAACAAATTTGTAAAAATCGAAACAAAGCCCTTGCTGAGCATTAATTCATTTGCTAAAACGAACGTCAAAATTATAATCTTGATATATTAAAATGACGCGGCAGTAATAATCGAATGTTTGGTACTTTAAATCGGCTTATATTATATAAGTATTCAAAAGCCATAAACGCGAGTCATCAAGAATTAAGCAGAACTAAACTCATTTTTATCATCATTCCTTCTTAAAAATATCCTACGAACAATCATTTGTTACCCAATCGTTCATCCATTGACGAGCGTCACCTTTTAAGTAGTAGCCTTTAATAGTAGCCAAACATCTGTAATCACTATAGTTAGTTAAAGTTTTGGCATGATTTACTCCAACCAGATGTGGGTATAAGATTAGTTCTGTTTTTTTTTCAAGATTTAATCTTGAATAAGTAATAAAATAAATGACAACATGATTCGGTAAATAAAATTACTTTGAGCGAGCTTGGAGTTCGGCTTACAGAGCGAGCTGCAAACATGTGAAAGTAAAATAATTATGTGAAACTGTCAATAAATTGTGCTGGATCAAGAAAGATGATATTACTAAAAATGCATTTTTTTATATTTCCTTAATACATGTGGTTTTATTGTATACGAATTATATTTTACATTCCAATTAAGCTCAAGCAGCATTGGAGCCCACCGTAACAGGATAACGGAATCAGATTTCGAGTGAAAGATTTGCAAGAGATAGTCTTTGAAGCTATCGTTTTGATCGAATGCAGCTATGCAGAAGATATGGCTATTCAAGAATACTTTTAATTTCCTTCCAATTCCCATTCCAGTTCAAGCGTCTACAATTTTCTCTGATAGCTTGCTTTGCGAAGACTATAATGAGTCGCAAAATCAGACATAAACAATACTGTAGAGCTTGATCTACGAAGAGCGCGCTTCTTCCATGATCATCTCTAGTTGAGTAAAAGCATATATCTCTTTAACTTAATTATAGACAAGACCAGGACGTAGCTTAGAGAGAAGTCGTTGTATAAAAGTATCACAAATATTAATTCGGTCATCCATTTACAAATACATTTTTTCGGCCTAACGACCGGTGGTGAGTAATTGATGAATTTTCTTTTCAATTATCTTTTCTTCTTATATTGTCACCATAATGATTTTTTAATCCTCTATGATATAGTTACGTTTAAAGTAATTCGGTTAAATTAAACTATATTAAATAGTTCATAATAAGTAAATATTTAAAGAATTTTTTGAACCTTCTTTTTGTAGGTATGTTTATATTATTCCTATAGCGACTTTCTAATTAATCAGGTAATAGTAAATATTTATTATTTCTACTTTGATGAGATTTCCGTTTTGTAATAGATTAGTTCTCTATGTGGAACTATTCATTACACGTTAATACTAAGTAATTATTAAAAAAATGAATGATCGTAGAATAATTCATAGATGGCTACTTGACCCATTATCATATAAGAGCGTAATCACATTATGAATGTTGTTACTCTCAGCCAGTTTCATATCCGTAGACTCGACTTGACGTATCGTCGACAGTAGTTACGCTGGCTATTTGCTTGATTAATTATCATCTTCAGGATCGAGTGGGAAATGGAGAAGGATAAATAATGGACTCATTTTTCACGCTGTTATATAATTTTAATTAACATCATATTTAATGGAGTATATTCAAGATAGTTTAAGTATAGGATTCTTTTTAGGATTTCGTATATATTTTTGCTGCATAATTTTTTTAATAACATTGTAAATACAAAATCTATGGTAGGTACCAATATTAAATATGTTCATGTATTTCATCGAATGCATAGATGGTTCAAAATGTGGTGAAAATTTAGGTTTCATTTACCATTATTATTTTTAAAACCACAACGTGAAATTCTAAGCTTCCTTGTAAAGTGGAGTGGTTTTCATTAATTTTCGGGTTTTTATTTTTTTTTATTATTCTAGACCGGAGTTTGACGGTGTCAACTTTTACAGAAAAACTAAAAGGAATTCGATAAAGTTTTCACTGGAGGATTTCGTTAGGTTTATGGTAACATATAAGGTATGTGACTATTGTGAAAAGTGCATTTACGTAAAAAATAATAGCTTGGCGTGTATTAACCTTACAATAAATTTAGTAATATTTTCTAAATGCTTTTTCTAAATGCAGTTAACAAGTTAAATGCAGTCAAATTTTTCTAAATGCAGTTAACAATATATCCATTAATATAAAATAGATTTATTTTTATGTATCAAATAATTTTGAGTAAGAAAATGTATTAAAAAGTGATGCAGAAAATAATGATATAATTTAATATTAGTATTAACTACTAAGTTACTCTATAATAGCATACTTAAAGGTATCATTGGAGCAAAAAATGTTAGGACTGACGTCTTGTAACGCGTTATTTAACGTTAGAAAATCAGAAAACTATACCTATTTATGCATTGATTTCGGGTTATAATTCATCATCAAATTGTTCGTACAATTATTAACAATACGACTACAGAGCAATTCAGAAGAAATTCCCGTAAGGATGAAAAAGTTCCCATAAGACAATGACGACGAGAGTGTTCGACTCATGGACTAGAAGTAAATAAAATTATAATACCTTGGTATTGTGGGTGCAAAAATTTGGCATGAATACAATGGTTATCTTGTATGATGTTTGCTGGTTTTAAATACAGGATTGTAAAATATGATCAGTCACAAACGAGACCTAGATGAGCGTCGTTTTATTTGAAAAATTTTGAAAACCTTGAAAAATAATTTACTTGCAATGAACTGAAGCTATTGCATTAAAAACAGCAGGTTAAATTTTAATGTTAGATTGGAAAAACTTCTTATTGCTTTCGTTTTAAAAATTCTTCAAGTTTTCAAAGAAGTAAACAGAAGGTAGGTAGGGCAATAATTTTAAGAAGTTTTCCTTTTATTAATATGCCGTAACACAATGTGAACAATAACTTGGTAAATGGTGGAAGAATTATTTAAATGGGTTTTAAATATGACAAATATATTCAATATATTGCGTCTATATTGTAGAATCCGTGTCCAGTACTTGGTTGGCTATTTATGACGTCAGGCGGCAGGAGCTAGTAACAGCAATGTTTAGTAGATACGAGTATTTACTAGTATTGAGCCATCTTACAAAATAATAGAAAAGTGAAGAATTGTTTTAATATGAAATAATCGTTTAAAATTTAGAAATGATATCTAAACAACTTACATAAAATAGGCTTTTTACTGAAAATAAAATTACTATTGCAAATAAATAAGTATATTACAGCATAAAGACTGGTGACGATTTTAGCAATTACCTATAACTCATCAAATTTACAAATTGAGTTTTATGTTACATAATATTATTGCTTATGATATTCAATGATATTACATGTCAAAATGATCTTCGCAATCACATACTCTTTTGAGATCACAAACAATCATAAACTCTTTTGATATCACAAACTCTTTTGCTTAACAAACTCTTTTGAGAGTATTAATTAAAAAAAAATTAAAAAGAAATTCTCCGTACTTTTCCCATTTTTCCCTAAGGTCCTCTTTTTCTGTTGCGTTGCTTTATAATGATGCGTTTAGTAGCTAATATTATATTAATATTACTTACCATTATATTTATACATAAATTACATATTTAATCAAGTAAATAATATCAAATGTAAATAATATCAATATATCCATATGATTATAGATACATAGGTCACATCCAATTTGTATGCGATATATCCCACAAGAACAGCTTAAGTAATAATTAAAGAAGCGAATAATTAAGTCTTACAATAATCAATACGATCCTTACGCATGAAGTTGAGAGAAAAGAAATAAACAGTAAAAAGAAATGAAGGGTAGATAGCATAAAATAGTAGAGATGAAATAGTCATACATAAGTTGATTCAAGTTTAGACAATATTTTACTTGAAATGAAATTGGTGTTGCTTCACGAGTTTTACTATAAATCCTTATGAAATGGAAATAATTTACATTTAAACTATTTTTCGATTAGGACGAGGAAAATATATAAAGGTCAGATTAATTTACACAGTTTTCTAATTATTTATGATAACTTATTATGTGGTATATTTAAATTATTCTTGAAATACAAAAATATGTACATAGCACCTGATAATTTACCATTTAGGGACAAGAATATCTGAAGTGTGTGAAAAGATGTATCAAAACGTAGTTAGACTACACTTGGGTAATAACTCAATCATCTCTACAGTATTTTTTAGTTTAAATTTTCTCGTGTATTGTTTTGGAGAAAATAAACGGAATACTGTAATGTACTGTGAGTACATTAATTAATTGAAAATTCTAACATTGACTAAATGTAAATGTGATATTATATATAATTTATTTCATATGTGCAGCAAACTATATATGTAATACAAATCAATTAAATATGAGCAAAACTCTCACTATAAGGGTTACGTCCATCGATTGGAAATTTTTTTTTTATTTGTGGGTCATGCGCAAAATGATCTCTATTCTCAAACTAAGATAGATCGAATATCGTAACAATTTTGAGAGTAAATCGGTAATTCAATGCCATGTAAAAAAATTAGGGAATCAAAATGCAAAATTAGAATCTATCACTTTTTTTCGCTTTACGTCATAATAAAATTACATAATATATCTTGACAAAATATTATATTCTCACTTTTTTTTGTAAAAGAATCAGTTACGTGGGGGCGAAAATGGGGTTCCTTTTAAAGGGTCTCCAAACAAGGTTTTTCTACTCGATACATATTATTTTCGTTTGTGTTAAAAAATTAGTCTTTGTCCAAATCTTAATAGTTTGCAAGATCTGTAGCTGATAGACATCATTTTCCAATATTAAATTTTATTAATTTTTAGATATCGCTTTTTTTTAAGTATGTTCCTTCATGTTTACAGACGGATTATAGACAACGATCCACCTGGAAGAAGACAATTGGAGAAAACCGAGAAATTCCAATTCCCTTCATTATTGGTGAAACAGGAGAGAATAAAGCCATCTAATAAGATCTCTCATAAGGTTAGCTCAGCAGTAGCAAAGTTTGCCTCGCTCAGACGGTCCACTTAGATGCGAGGCACCGTTTTCACGATCCATTTCCACCTATTGCTAACAATTATTTTAACGTTCTTCTTAACGGATCTGAAACTTTGAGGACGCTATAATATAGATATGATACAATTTTCAGATTTCCAAAAATAACCAATTATCGAAGACGATCGTCAACGAGGTGCAGAGCTGCACCCCACCTATAGCAACGTACCCGCCCTCATCCGGCTATTTAATAGACTAATGATTAGGAAAGGATAGAATGAATTCAATATCAGTCAACGGAGAACAGGTCTGTGGATCAGCCGATAAATACTCTAATTGTTTTCATTCTGATTTTAATCGGCCATTTCGACCGCAGCTTGAATGCATACCGTTGTGTTTATGGTGAGTCCTCTGGATGACTACTGGTATATTGGTTTTTATTATAATGAAATCGGAGCTCAATGGCTACTACAAATATATGTTTAGAGAATTTTTGAAAAAGATTAGAATAAAACTTTCACAACCGTAAAATATCTCCTAAGCGATTATGAACCAGTTAGTAACTTGTTTTGATGGCAACTTTTTTAACAGATGTTAATAACTTTTTTTTTAATTTTTCGACTCATCAAAAACATCAGATGAGTAAAAGAAACTGTCTATTTGAAGACAAAATATCGATGATAGAGAAAACTGACCTATACATAGTAGAGACTACTTGCTTTTCAATGCATAAATTAGGAAGTGTAAAATATACAGAAAATCACCTTCTTCTGATGTATAAAAATAGTTTATTTATGTTTAACATATAAGCACGCAATAACGACGTGATTTTATTGGCCACGAGGATATTGTTAAAGTTCTTCCTGATCCAGAAACAGAAAACAAAACCGTTGTCTCGTGAATTTTAATAGTATTGATGGCCAGTTATCTTGTGAATTTAATAGTATTGATGGCCAGTTATCTTGTGAATTTTAATGATATTGATCGCCAGTTGTCTTGTGAATTTTAATGGTATTGATATACTCGAAAATGGGTTTTCGTATCTTTAATTTAGTTTCTCATTGGTACTGAAGTTAAAATCATAAACTCTTATTACATATGAAAAATTTATTTTATGCATTATTATTTTTTTCTTTATTTTATCAGATATCTTGCATGAAAATTTTAGGCATTTTAGAAAGTTTTGTTAAATTATTTTTCAGACAGAGATTATGAGTACCGCCGAACTCTTTCGCGGTACTCGTAATCTCAAAAGAGAAAGACCAAATACGCAGAGTTGTGAGGTACTTGATATCAGTTGTATTAATTTTTTTAGCGATTGTAAAGGTAGAGGCATTATGAAGATGTAAGTTGAGAACACCCCACGCTTTTTCCTAAATTAGTATATTTTTTTTGTCATCAAAGACATTCTTTCGCTATAAACCAAAATCTATATATTTAAAGAATGTTTTTAAATTTTCAGTTCATTTTGCTAGAAAGTATGCTTTTTTAGTATCTTTAAACTATAATTTTATTTATTTCGAAATACTCTCTCCAAAATTCTTAGATAAATATGTTTAAGCTATCACTATTCTTTAAAACTACCTAGGTTTTTATGTTACATTTCTCACAAAATAAAAAAGAATAATTCGGTCAATACGTTTCATAATTATGTAAAATTTCAAGTTTATATTATACTTAAAATTGTTTTAGAGAAACATTATTTTGACAGATAAACAGACGAACTGTTCTTATAAATGTTTCATTTTTACTTTTTAGGGCAAAGAACCTTAAAAACTAGATTTTAAAGATGAATTTCTTTATAATTAAAAAGAACGAAATTTATTTCATATAAAACGCAACATGTTTTTGTCTATCATTCGGTACGTTCTCTCATAACACAAAAACGCATATTATCATGCAGGTTTCTTGGTCTTAGTTTTTATTTCATTTAAATCTGTTCAGTAATTATGATATTCTCATGTAGATTAATGTTGTGTTCCAATAGCAGTTTAGAGAAGCATTTAAAAACATTTTCATTTACAACTTTTCTTATTCTCTAATGATATTATATAACTCAAAAATTGGCCTCATTTTAAAACAATTTTGATAGTTTTTGTCATATTTAATGTAATTTTACTACCCTATCTGTATATACACTTGGCATTAATCATAAAATTACTAAAATGTATTTGTATTTCATAATATAATGTGAGAATGGATATTATGCCAGCGAAGGTACATATAAAATATAGTTTGTTGATTAATATAATAAGAAAATAAGATCAATTATATATTCATATACATCACTTAAATTTATGGCAGACTCACTCAATTCTCGTAAATTTTTTGAAAGTAATTATTTTTTCTACGTCCAAATGAAATATTTAAACTTTACAATTATTATCTTATTTGGCTGTTGGTTCGCGAGCAGTTCTTTATTTTGCCGTATGGTTTTTGTTCAAGATTTGTATGTCAAAAGTAAAAAGAAAATAATTGTAAGGGTAGATAGGAAATGTTATTTAATGATTAGAAAATTTAGAACAATTTTTGCTCTAAAAGGGAACTGACATTGTTTACTTTTTAGAGTTATAATAAAGATTGAATACACTTTCTTTAAGGAATGAAATACAATGATATATGTAAAACGTAAAACCAGGAGTTTAACAAAATGAACTATGTAGTTAACTAATCATGTTATAAAAATGTTAAATATACTGAATGAAATTCGATTGTCAAAATAACTAAATAAACATAGAGAGTTGTAATTTAAAAAAATAAACACGTTATGCGGTATAATAATTTTGGTTAGCGAAATAGACAGTATTGAAAGCAAAAAAATATTACGTTATAATATTGTAAACCTAATATGGGCTGTCATTGTATTCATTCATTTCAGATTGTAAGAATACAATAATTTATTACTTGATGCATTTACGGTACCGGTGCATAAAGGAATTACTGTGTTTTTGAGTACTTCTACAAAGAGAGCTTTGATATATTTATAAATTGTAAGACGAATCTTAATCGAAGAGGAAGTAAATTTAGGCGTTTCTAAATATTTATTCAAACGAGAAAACATGTATTATTAAATTAGAACAAAGTTCCTTGTGGCACGCTTGGCGAAAGAAAAATAGCGCGAAAAAAGTATAAGATTGAAAAAAGTGAAAGTATAAGTGTGTTTACAAGCATATGTTATATTATTTTTCTGCTGGGTTTCTATTGTAAATCAATACTACAACCTTTTTTAATACGGTACGTATTTATTTGGATTATAAATTATTATTAATTAAATACTTCATATCGATAAATTGCCATAAATTTTCCGCAAATTTCATTTATTTTCATTACTATTTTATCATTTACTAAATATTTAAATTTAATAAATTAAAATAAATTGCCAGCATATTAATTTATTTTCATTATTAATTAAACTATAGAAATTATTTGATTAGATATAACAATTTATTATATTCATTTCAATTTTGAAATGATTTTATATTTAATTTAATTAATCTGTTGAAAAATTGAAAATTTTCTGAACTAATTAAATTTAAAAAATAAATAAAATGACAATCACTAAATTTTAATTTTTACAATACATAAATTTAACATTAAATTAAATTTAATTAATTTAATAAAAAATCGGACTGTTTTTATATATTTATGTTTATATTAAATTGAACGCTGACTATTCATTTAAACTTTTAGGAAAATTACATTTAATTTTAAAATTAATTTAAATTTAATTTAATTACTTTTATATTTAACAAAGCAATTAAGATAAAAATAATTTTTAACTTCAATTTAGATATGTATTAACTGATACAATTAATTAAAAGATGTTGCTCAGATCGCGTCATTGCTATTATTATTGTTTTCATATCTTATAATTAATAATGTCTATTATGTTGAAATATTTTTAATAAACTAGATATATATATATATATATATATATATATATATCTAGTTTATATATGGTATATATATATATATATATATATATATATATATATATATATATATATATATATATATATTCATATATATAAAGTATATAGGAGAAGGAATTTCGTTCCAACCGGGTGTCCCACGACACTTCTCGTTTATTTTTTACAGGTAAGAGGGAAATTGCAGTTTGTTTCTAATGTTAATAAAACGTTCAGTGGATATTTACTCACGCCACTATACTAAAGTGATGACAATGTATAGAGAGATTTTTATAGAATATACGACTTATTTTATCGGAGAGCATATTTAAAAAAAAGTTTAAAAATATGAAACATAATATCTAATATCGAGAAATTGTCATTCTTAAAAAATTTTTAGAATCCGTTAAAGTATTTTCACTTAACCAATTAGGCTGTCATGTTCAAAACAGCATATCCACAGCACGTCTATCTGTTATTAATGATGTGATATCCACAGCTGTTAACGGTGAAGCTATTAGAGTTGTTCTTTTGGATTATTCTCGTGCTTTTATCGCAAAAGTTTGTTACTTTTAGTGGTAAAATTATGGCTAATATTAATGGTAGTATTGTAATATGGCTTGATGCAAGGCACACGTGAATGGTTCAAAAGTTTTTTAAAGGACGGTATCAATTACGGGAGTCAAAATATTCGAAGGTAATTTAACATTTCCTTCCAACGTTCTTCATTTCTGAAGGTGTACCGCAAGAATCAATCCTAGGGCCGCTATTTTTCACTCTGTATACGTCAGAAGTTGCGAGTAATTTTAAACACGTTTAAACTAATTTTTAAGTCGGTGATACACAGTTGTATAAATTTTTCGAGTGGAAAATTGTGGTAAAGCGAAATATAAGATTAAGGAAGGTCTGGAAAAAATTAGGAACTAGCTAAATTAGAACATGCATTATTGCTAAACCGTTTTAAATCTTATTTATTAATTACGGGTAGTATATCTTAGGTTACAAGATCAGTAAGATTGAAGCTCACAATAAATGGACAGTCTATTCAAAAAGTGGAACTCGCCAAGAATATTTGTATAGTAATGGATTCACAGCTAGGATTGATTAGGCAAACTTTGATTAAATTTTTCAAACTACTTGGAACAGGATACAGAACAAATGTTTTCCAATGAAAATAGGAGCTTTATATTTTTAAAATAAACAGTTTTTAAATTTTAACTTCAAAAGAATTATAACATTTATAAATATTTTTATTGTTTTTGTTCAAAAAATGTTAAAAAAGTTAATTTGAATTCAAGAATAGAGCTTGCTTGCTTGGAATAAAAATAGAGAGATAGCTACTGTATTCATGTTGTATAATTGTCATAATCTCTGGATGTATATGCATCACTGAGAAATCACATGCACAGGAAATAATCACGATATAGTAGAAGTCATTCTCGTCCTTTCCAAGATTTTCCAAAAATTATAGACCTAAACTTAAATTTAAAATGTTATAAAGTGCAATGCATAGAAAGTAAATTAAAGTTTGCTATTTTTTCCAGGACTTTTGTAGATCTTGCTTAAAATTAAAGAAAAATAATCGATATCAGTCAATTTGTTACAAAATTTACAGCCTTTGTTAACGCAATCTGTATAAAAATTCTAAAAAATTTGTCGCAGAAAATGCTTATGGTGCTCATTCTTTTAGTCTTTAAACCATTACTTGAATTAGTTCCTCCTATAAATGCTCCAATAGACTCGAAGTTAAAATTCAAAAATTTTTTTATGAATAAAAAGCTCATATTTTCTTTGGAAACATATATTCTCTAACCAATTTAAATTGGTTGAAAAATATATAAAATCGACGAATTAACAAAATTGCTTTTAAAAAATCCTTTCTTAAATCCCTACCTATCGGATTAACTCTCGACATACTTTATTTTTGGTTCATTTGGTCATTCATTGTATAATTGGCTTTTTTAAATTTAAAATAATACCAGTTTACCAGTTTTTTAAAATAATTTTATATATGTTATACCCATTTTTACATGTCTCCTTTACCAATTAAAATTAATGGTATACTTTTTTAACTAGCTTCGGGTAAGATTAGTTAAAACATGATGTCGTAAATGTTCCTAGAAAAAAAAACTTCTAGTTACCGATTCTACAGAAAATAATTTTAAAGATATGTTGTAAATATTCCTAGAACATAAAAAAATACTTCTAGTTACCAATTGTAAAGAGAATAATTTTAAGGTATTGTTTTAAATAGCATTAAATTATATTTTACAATCAAAATATCATTTGATCTATTTTTTTACGAATTAAAATTAAGAGTACATTTTGTAATTAGCCTTTGGTGAATTTTATTCATCCATGATAATATAAATATTCCAAGAAATTTAGAGATACTTTTCGTTATATAGAATAATGTGTAGAGTGATTTTTTATAAAAATAATATTAAATGATATTTCATAATAATAATAATAATAATATTTATTTATTCAGCTTCATCAATTTATAAATATATGTTGATTTTATAATTACTCGTATACATTTTCAGAATAACATTTGCGCTGCTGTATAGTTGTAAAACTACGAAATCAAAAGTCAGCGACAGTCGTCATAAATATTACTTTTCATTATATTATATCCAAAAATATATTATTATAATATTGTTAAAGGAAAATGTTGATTATGATAATCATAACTATCATAAAAACAATATTCTTGATTCTATGAATGGCTAAGTATTTATGAAACATTACAATTTTATAACGAGATGAGAGATCATTACGTATTAATGTTGATACAGAAAAAAAATTACAAAGCAACAACCAAAATTTAAACATTTTGCTCAATGATAGTATTATTCTTGAAACTATCGGTGGTAACATAATAACATAAATATATAGATGGATAATTTCCTTAAAACCAATCGATATAATCGTCCATACACTTAATTCGACCAGTATCAATTAAATAGTGTAAGGTCACTTTTAGACGTAAGACGGCATTCTCACTCCGAAAATGTCGAATCCTGCGGAGGAAGTATTATTGATGATAATGAAAACTAATTTTCCGCTCGAGGGACGTGGGGAGTTGTGACTTCCGTCTGCAAAGCCGATTAGCGCGAACCCTTGATCTTCACTAACGAATCAACTCGATTTGGTGGGCGACCGTGATCGTGTTTGAGCGTATGGGTAGTATATTAATTATACCTATGACTTAGAGTTCGTTTATAATAATTTTTTTTGCGACGATACTCTTGTTTCTCCAAATAATTTTAGAAAAAATTCAATTGTTTTATGGAACAGAATATACCAATAAAAATAACGTGAGTCTATTAATAAAAAAATTACCAATTGAAACCATTGATTAGAAAGTATTTGTCCCCACAACAACGTTGGTTTGGCTCCACATTAAATGTTTTCTAGACATTTTTTTTTAATCTTACAACCTCTGATATTTTATTTCAAGAAAATCAGGACTAAAAAGCTATGATGTTAAATAACTTTTCATTTATTAGCCACAACTTTTTGTAACCAACAATTTTATAAATGGTTATGTCTAATTATAAATATAAATTTGAATGTTCAGTTTGAAGAGTGACAGCAATTTGGTCCCTAAAAATTTAACATATAATTTCCGAAAATATAACGTTTTTATTATGACAAGACAATATTTTTGAAGTACAGTCCACGCTAAAATACCATAATATATTCTACAATTAAAATACCAACTACGCGTTGGTACCTTGGAATAGATGGTTTATATGAGATTAAGTTGGTATTTGTCTCATGCTTGCACATGTCTTATTATTCGTAAGTAGTGTGTCATTGTTAGCTGAAAATCCATACATTTTGTAAGTAGTCCTTCTCTGTATATTTTGTTGGTCTTCACTTTGTAATAAATACAAATAAAAAAACATATTACTTGAATACTTAAAGTATTTTTTGTAGTTTTTGTATTAGTGCCTCGCATATAACTTTATTCTTATATTTTATTATAGGGAAATAAAGAGTTTTAATTTTGGGCACCATTTTTTTGTGTAATACCAAAGTTTTAAAAAAACTAAATTGCCTTCATTGATGATAGATCAATTTATAAACGCTAACACATTTAATCAATGTCATCGACATTTAAATTCAGTTTATATAGCATAAATGAAAACCATATTAATTGTGACAACTAAAGATCTTGGGTAAAGGTAACACATACTATAATAGAAATAATTGTAATGCAATAAATAAGACCTCCATTACTTTCTTTCTACTTACCATCTGCTAAGATCAATAGTTATTAGTGTTTGAGCAAATAGCAAAAGCACCGTTGACACAACGGCCTTGCTTTTCGGGGATGAAGTTTATCACGAATAATGACTACTCTAGTTCTTGCGTCTATTTCGATTCAATGTCTAGTCACGTAGCTGCCGATGCGTTTAATCTTAGTCGGTGTTTAATTTGTTAATTTGCGTAAGTTCAAAGCCGCTCCCCAATTTGTCCCTTGTGAGATGATCGGCGCATTCCGAAAACTCGTAACGGATGATAGTGGGTCAGTATAGCGATTAATTTTGGCAGAGGCTCGGGGGTTATAATGCACTGCTGTTGAAATGAATAGCAAAAAATTCACTGAACAAAGTTTATGTTAACTTCATCCCATTTCCAATTACAATTGACATTATGTGCAAGTTAATTTTTTTTTACTTTAATCTAAATTAATGGGAAAGAAACAAACTGTAAAAAGTGCTGCAAACATTTAATTTATTTGTTTTTTTTCCACAGTAACTTTTTTCTTCAAATAATAATATAATGTCAATTTTCATTCTCGCCAGTCCGTCACTCCTTCGTTGCGGAGAGCTTTCTAATTTATAAAATTAACTGGCTTGATGCACTAACCTCATATTAATTTGATACTGCAATAATTTTATATTTATAAATCTATTATACTATTCCTGTACCTAAGGTTATTTTCATCTATGCATGGATCTAGTTTTTTGTAATTAATTTTCAACCTACTGTTTAACATTTTGCGCTATTAATAATACTTATTTTTATATTTTTATTATATTTATAAGAAAATATGATCGAAATAAGTAACGCATATAACGAAAAATATTTGAAAAAACTGTGAACTTGCCGTGAAATATGAACAAAACATAAAGCACATGAATTAGTATGAGTGCAAATGTACAAAAAAGAAAAAAACGTTCGTTAAGTTAACATATTTTATACCTATTGAGAATCAATTGTATACAAATAATACGAATTAAACATGTTAACGCATAATAAATATTAAGGTTTTTCTTAGATTTACGATTAGGAGCGATTGAGAGCTTGAATGAAATGGAAGGTAGGAGCGAGGAAACGGAAGATAGGTAGGTAGTGAATCAGAGATGAGGGCTGAGAATGGAAACTTGAAGTTTTCAATGCACGACCGGATGCAGATACAAACTTGAAAATACATATTTAAAATTAAAATTTAGGGCTTAGAAAATTACCCGTTTTAGAAATAAGGTATATTTATATGGCCGATTGTGAATTTTTTGGAGGTTGCAAGTTACCTAATAATTGAAATATTTTGGGCGGATGCTAGTGTGTAAAAAGATTTCACCGATATGAAAAAAGTAGCTCATAGGATAAATTAAAGTAATTCAATTTGGTTTTACTTCAATTTTTCATTTCATTATTTTAAAACAATTAAAAATCTTGAAGTAACTTTTTACCTGAAAATTTCACCGATTGCCATATTTTATGTTTTATTATATTATCTTCAATAAAAGCAAAAGAATATATACGAGAAATTAAATGTTATAAAAATATCACATGCTATTAATTATAGCAAGTTATTTAATACACCTCATTTTCATTTGTTTCTGTGGAAGTAGTACGGAATTAGCTTTCGTATATATAGTTTGATTTAAATATGTCAATTATCTTTATAACTTTTTGTGTGAACTGTTTTCCTCATTATATTGTTTCTTTTATATAATTATTCTGAGAAACTTTCTACCACATATCACTTTTATCTTTCGTTAAGTTGCATATTTACTTTCACAGGAAAAGATTAAACCAACTTGGGATTCATATTGGAGAGATTTCAAAAGAAAATAATTTAACATTGTTAATTTATTTTCTATAGTTACACACGACTATTGGAACAAGAGAACAACATACATAAATTAAACCAGTGCCATTTTACGTCTCAAACTGAATATATTTATGTTAAGTTTATTATTGTAAAAGTTTCCTCTTGCCGTAATATATAAATTGTAATAGATAAACGTTGCAATGTAACTCGTTGTTAGTCAACACCTAATAATTATAATATTATAATTAAGCAGTGTATTAGTCATTGAAAATTATAGGAATTTGAAATGATTATTTGTAAGCAGTCCGTCTCGCTTTAAATTAAATTTTATACTAATTTTAATAACAAGTGATAAGAATATTGAAATTTTTTGACTAATTTTTGGCTAGCACATTTCCTTCATATGAGTTTATTTTAATAACTTAAGAAATATTAAAAGAAATGGTTCATAAAAAATTAAAACGCTATATGGTTCGAACTAGTGATTATAATAATATTTCGAAACAAAAATGTGCGGGATGAAATATTAGTGAGAACAGATTCCTTTAGAGTTTCACTGTAATGAGTTTTATTAAAGAAATAGATCCAAATGCGGGTTATCACTAATATGGACATTTTAGCGCTATAAATTCTTAATACTACCTAACATAAAACAGTTTGACGAAATATAAATTATCGGGAGAAACTCAAAAACTATTACAACTGAAGTCAATGTCCTAGTTTTTCTGTCATGTTTGCGAAGGCTTCTAAATTCATTGTTGCTTCATAATTTTGGGTTTAAAGTTGAAAATAAGAGGGAGGTATTTTTTACGTATTTACCAGTATATATCCGAAACGTGAGTCTTATAATATATAAAATTATAGAGAAAGTATATTTTGAACTTTTGTGACTAGCCCTTTCAAACGATATATATGGAATTTTTAAAATGTTTTTGTCCTGTGTTTAACTTGCGCTCTTCTTTCTCTATAAAATTACCAGATGCGAATAGATGTACTTACGTATCGATATTGAGATATGTGTGAATTAATATCATTTATTTCTATATCGATTATTTTCATTTACTTCTAATTTCAAGTTTCCACACCAAGAGCTGTTACTAGGAAAAATGTGTGGGGGATCTCACAAGGGTTCCTTAAATATTTATTAAAATATAAAGTCGTAATCGGCTCATACCGTGTTTATATGCTATAAAAATCTTAGAAAAGAATAAAATGAGTTCGTTAAATTTTGCTTCGTATTATAGGCGTTTCTTTGTTAAATGTTGATATTATATATTTAACCAGAATTCCTAGTTTGTTATTTAATCGTGATAGATGGACGACGTGAAAATAAATAACATCTCACGGAAGTACATAAACAGGATCGAATTCGAAATATAACGTATGGTATTTTATTCGATCGAAGGTATTACGAGGTGCTTATTTTATTCATATATGATATAGGTCAAATCTAGTTATATGTTTTAGAAAAAATATTAGTTTCTACAGTAATTTTTCTACTAATAAATTACAGGCTATCTTCTGTAATTTTGTTTCAATTTACGTGAATGTGCGATTTTGAAAAAAAAAGGGATTTTAAATTTTCCATGGCATAATTAATACTAAAGAAAACTATTCGACTTCAAAATTTAAAATTTATCAGATAGATAATGTATGGTGGGCATAAAAAATTTAATTTTGATACTGAAGTTAATTTCAGGACGTAAACTTTTCATTCAGGACGTAAAAATAAAATAGTTTTAAAAAAAAAAAATCCTAAAAATGTTAAACAAATTAGGTTGTGTGATTTTGATGAGTATTTTTTAAATCTAATAAAGTTTTGGGTATAATTAAAAATTTAAAAGTCAGTACAAAGTCCATGTAAGTTTCCTAAAGATGTTATTTATTTTTAACTTTTACGGTAAATAAAGCCGTTGTAATGCATAAAATAATGCAATTGAAACTATGCGGTAAATAATGCAATTGAAACTATACTGATCGACTGTAGCGTGGAATGCACCACGACGCTGCCTCGCACAGAACAATTTGAAAAGTGTATTTAAACTTATTCGATTTAGAAAATTTACCGGCGACTAAGATTGAACGCACCTCGGTGATTCAAAATGGCTGAAATAATGATTTTTGTCGCTTGTGACAAGTTTGGGAATTGAGATTGCGACAGCTCAGTAGTCGCAAAGCCTCATGGCTCGATTAATACATATAAATACATTAACACATTAATATTGAGTTATAAATACGGGCAAGGTAACATATTCTCGTTTATTTTATTATACAAATATTGTAAGAATCGCCTTTGATAGACATTTTGGAATTTATGTATTCTGTTTGAAAGAATTCATTTAGAAGAATTTTTTTATGAAATAACCGGATGTGGTTGAAATTGAACAATGATGTATGTCACTTATTCTATTTATTTGGAAGGATCTTAATTACTTTTGGATGAATATGTGTATTATTTTAATATCAAACTGACGAGAGTGAACAGTAACAATTAAAAAAAGAAGCTTTTGAAGTAAAATAGCTTTTACATATTAACATAATAGATAGAAACAAAAAATAAATAGATAGATAACTAAATAGATAGAAACAAAAATTCTTAGATCAATTATGAATAGTGACTAAAACCAAAACACGGTTAAAGTAAAATTTTAGTGTAGAGTCACAGAAATTGAAATTAAAAATATTTTTGTCAAATTTATTTTACAATAAATAAATATTTAATAGTATGGTTGTCTTTGCTTGAAAGATTTTTGTGATAATATACAAAGTGTACTACTATAATATGGCACATATGTTATAGAGAGATACATATTCATCGTATTGCTTAAAGTAAAAACGATATTAAATACTAATGATAAAACCAATGCAATGTATTTAAGTAAACTCATGTTTAATACACTTCATTTAGTGTTAAATTCAACCACTTTGTTTTTCCAAATTGCGAGATGTGATTAAGAAAATACTATGGGCGGCTCTGAAAATTGATTTCCAATCCAATGAATGAGAAAAGTCGCCACTCCTGATTTTGACATCTTTGACGTCTTTGTTACGAACCGGCTAAGTTTAGCCAACTGCCGAGATGATACCTCTCGGATATATTCGCTTGTAATTAATAATAATTGAACTTCGTTTACCTGGATTGAAGCATTTAGAACTAATTATAAAGATTGAAGACTAAAAATAAAGATTGAAGTATTAGTAATAATTGAACTTTGTTTACCTGGATTGAAGTACTACATAATTTAATACCTAATTTAAAAATGAAAAATTCCTAATCAAATATGTAAGTTTATAATTTCACTCCGCTTAAAGTATTTGCCAAATGTTAAATTTTCGTTAAGGTAATATTAACTGAATCCAACTAGAACAATATTCAGTATTTAGATCGGCTAATATTTTACGTATATCGACAAATGAATATTTAGTTATATATCTACAGACGAAGTATTACATGTTAAAATGTTTCCAAACTTACGAATTAATACAAATGTTAGTTTCAACCGTAATGTCCAAATCTGAATTGAAAATAAATAATGTGTTCTGTACACTTAAACGAAAAGTTGATTTCACTAAATCTACATTAAGCATGGTTTCACGGATACTAAATATAAAGTAACCTTAAGGATGCAACCTACCCATCACTAATTGAAAAACAGTTTTTTTTCTTATCTCCATTTATACTTATAAGAACACCATAGGGAATCTCCGTAAAACATATTAAATTTTCATAAATATTTCTTTAATAAACGGTACATTTAATTCCATATTTTGCTACATTCTTAAAAGAAAATCTAGCTTAACAATGAAATATTTAATAATTTTCTTGTAGTGTACATATATATATATATATATATATATATATATATATATATATGCCATCTAAACTAGATACATAAATAACGACGAATACACAAATTAAATGCCTACCCGAGTTTTACAAGAAGTGGCGTTGTATTGTTTATATAAATACATCAAATTAAACTTTAATAAAAAGGAACTAATTAGGTTCTACTAAAATTCAGAGTGCGTATTGTGGATTTCGCTGATTGTTACGGATTCCTTGAGGAACTTTGAAGCAACCCGGGTGATTGTAGGGAACGGTGAATTGTGTTCAAAAGTGGATTCCGTTTAATTTAATTACAAAGTATTTGTCATGTGCTGTTTCACATTAATACCTATTTAATAATATAAACAATATATATATATATATATAATTTAAAACTATGGAATTAATTTTTCTGACTAGCGCTTGTTACCAGCATTGTTTACCTTTATCAACTTTATAAAAGAAGTTCTCGCACAAACGTATCTTTATTGTTATAATGGGTATTTTCCTGTAATTTATAATTATTACCTGCGTATGAAACATTGACATTGATTTAATCTACTATATTTTATGACATACTTATGTCAGTAGTCACAAAAATAATTAACCAGGACACGATTATTATTTTATTATTGAACGAAAAAATGCAATACGTAACAAATTTATTATTTATTTTATTGGCATTAGCTAATTGTTCAAATTAATTTTGGAGCCCCGTCTAAAAAAATCTTACGCTATGACATTTCGTCATTTTTTTGTAATTCGTATTTTAGAAAAAAGTATGTAACATAAGGGCAAGAAATTATTGGAGTTTTAAGTTGTAATAAGAGATTCTCCTTTCCCCTTGTTATAATTCTAAATTTTAGGGGATTGTCAATAGTTGTAGAGGTTTTTCATATTATTAAATATATATATATATATATATATATATATATATATATATATATATATATATATAACACAAATTCATCAAATTATTAAAACGATTTGTTCAGGCCGCTTCTACAACAATTTTGTTTAATAGGAAAAATATGATCATTTTATTATTGAACGAAAAAATGCAATATGCAACAAATTTATTATTTATTTCGTTGGCATTAGTTAATTGTTCCAATTAATTTTAGAGCACCGCCTAAAAAATCTTACTTAATGCTGCTAAGAAATTTCTGGGCTACTTCAAATACTCAGCTTTTCTGTTGGTGATGTGTTCTTTGATGAGTTCTACACTAACAGATTTTATGTAGTTCTTTCGCTTCATTCTTTTCTCAGTGTTTGAACCTTTCCACAAGACATAGCCGTTCAAGTAAGCAATATTTAGAATACCAGCAAATACTACACTTGGCCAACGTCGTGTTCTGCGAGCTACAGAGTAATTGGCGCATTTTTGATCTAAGGCATCCACTCCAGCTTTTGTGGAGTTGTAAAACTCAATAATTTCCGGTTTATTTTTACGTTCAATTATTCAATTATTATTATATTATTATTTCAATTATTATTATAGTTCTTTTGTCATGATGCATTGAAGAAATCATTACAATGCTTTGATTTTTTTTTGGCACAAGAGAAGATAGTGTTATTTTAGCTGTAAATCCAATAACACAAGATCCTGGTTCTCTATGCTTATGTGGTTTGATGCAGTGGGGATTTCACGTTTGTTTTTTTGTAAAGACCCAACGTACGTCAAATTTTTTTCGAGTAATGCATCAACCAACTCCACCAAAGAAAACCAGTTATCTGCTGTTATGTTCCTGTTTGATCCAAAAATAGGGGAAGCCAACTATAGTACGGACTGTGTAGGAATAGATGGTTGCCCTCTTATACGTTCCTGCTGTTTACCTGTATATATGAAAGCGTTATATAAATAGTGAGTCTTAGCATCACACATACATATTATTAGTATTTAGCAGGCTTTGATTTCATGTACACTCTGAAAAGGCATCGGCCTCGGAATGGACATAACATTTCGTCAATAGTGATATATTCTGAACAACAGTAATTTTTTTGACAGTTTTCTATAAACTTATCAAATATTTCAGAAATTAGTGCTGCGCGATTCACAGCCTCTCTCGATGCAATATCATCAAACCGAAGATTTGACAAAATTAACAAAAATCTTTTCAAAGACATGGTAGCTCTAAAAATATCACGACCTGTTCCGTCTGTAGCCCACAAAGATTCTACGTCTTCATGTCCTGATTTGAACACTCCTGTCTACAGCAAAATACCTATAAAAGCTTTCATCTCTGTAACAGATACGTGGTTCGTCCAATATGCAACCGCAGTAGTCTTTTCCGATTTCTCGGTAATCTCGTCGGTGTAGTTGGTTATAATTTGTATAATGTTATTATCAACTAGCATTTCAAACATAGTAAATTTAGTAAATGTTGTTATCTTATTGTATAAACAAAAATAGTAAATTTTGTTATCATTTCATATTATTCCAAATTTTAGGGGATTGTAAATAATTATAGAGATTTTTCATATTATTAAACACAAATTCATCAAATTATTAAAACGATTTGTTTAGACCGCTTCTACAACAATTGTGTTTAATATGAAAAACATAATCAGAAACAGTTTATCTCTTTTTATAATTACACTAACGATTGATCGGGTTGAGAAATGTAAGGCTGACAAACCTTCGAGTTTTGATTGGAAACTCAAAAAAAAAAGGAATATATTGCAATGTTTTTATTCGAGGCGACTGATGACATAATAAGTACAATCCAACATAACATCCTCCAATTAGGTGACATATCTCCGACTAGCTGAAATGAGAAAAACTTCATTAGAATATTTTTGTGGCTCAAGGCCTATGTGTACTTATCTAATAACATATTGTAAATTAAATCAATGTCAATATTTAATATGTTATTAATTATGTAAATTAAGCATTTATATCGACAGAAGAGACAAAACATATAAAGGTTGCTTGTAGAAAGAACTTATAACCTGTGAAATCATTATGTTACAAATGGATACATGGATAATGCCGTTAGGACCAATCGATATAATCGCCAATAAAGTTTAGCTCGACCTACAACAATTAAGTCGCATAGGTCACGTTTAAGGCATGCGATGGCTTCGATAGAGAAAATATTATTGAGGATAATCAAAACTAATTTTCCGCTCGAGGGACGAGGGAAATTGTGACTTCCGCTTGCAAAGCCGATTAGTGTCAACCCTCGATCTCTACTAACGAATCAACTCGACTTAGTGGGCGGACGCAACCGAGTTTGAGTGCGCACGGGCAGTGTCTTAATTATGTTGCAATTTATGTTGGAAGAATTCAGTAATAATTCTCCTATCGGTGGCAGTTAAAAATTTAAATAATTTATAAATTGTATTATGTCAATTATGTTAGTATTTTCAAAGAATCTATAAAATAAAATATTATCAATTATTTTGTTTATGGCTTGACCTAAATTCAAATTAGAATACTCGGTGAAAATAATGGCAAAAGTGAAGTCATATAATTTTTATTTATTAATGCTATTCAAAAATATGAATAGTTTTTAAAGTTTTATGACAATAATGCAATCATCACTGCAATCATCAGTGTAATAATTTTAAACTAAAGTCTGAAGTCCCGCCTATGTTTAAAATCGACACAATTTCAATATTAATGGTATTAGTTATGCAGTAGAAAAATCGATCCCGACCCTGATTACTAAATCCGGGATGCCGTGGTTATATATATAAAAACCTAGTATCCCAGGATGGCACAGGGATTCTGTATAGCAAATAAAAATAATACGAAATATATATGAAAATCAGTTTTTACTGGTTTTTTATTGACATGATAATTAAATGTCAATATAATCAGACATAAAATTTAGAGTAAACTTCTGTAAAAATAAACTTGTCTCCCTAAATTTAAATAAATAGACTATTTTTTTAAATTTACGGCGACTGGTTGATTTTTTCAGAAGTTTACTTTAACTTTTCACGTAACGTAAACATAACAAGTATGAGATCTTTACAACTGTAGCCAGATGATGAAGACGGCTACATAGTTATTACTATCTTGTGACGTTTTGATGATGTATCAGTATATAATCTTTTGTGGAACCACCTAAGATTTTCATTTATCATACCTAACTAGTATTGATTACATTATATTATTATCTTTAACTATTATATTATTATCTTTAACTGTTAGTTTATTTTTAAGAAAATAACTTTCCTTAGATAACTGTATTATTTTTTGTATATTTTCAAAGCAGAAAGTCATGAATATTTTTCAAAGGAAAAAAGATTGTATTACTGTAACATAAACATAACTTTTCCGAATTTCAAGAATTAACATATTTTTGTAATCTACTTTCGAACACTTGTAGAATAAATTTTCATTTAGTCGAATACAAATATGTGAAGTCATTTCTACTAATTATTTAAAAAAACATAAAAAACTATTATTTTCGCAACACAAAGCACAGCTTTTTAGACACCTTTTACATAACCTGTCCATTAGTTGGCGTAAACGCGACTACTGCCAGTTATTAAATAATATGGCTGACAAAGTGATAGGTAAATGAGTGCCTTTTATTTCATGAAGTATTTTTATGCATGTTTTTTTTAATTTTGGGCAATTCCAAGAAACCCGAGTTAGTAAAATTTAAATCCAAATTTTCGGAACTGGAAGAGGGCCGGGATCGCAAATCTCGGGATCTCGGGGTTAAATTTTCTTATCACCCACTGCTACTTGCAACATACAAAATAATCAGTAGTAAATTGGTATCAGCTTTGTGTTATTTGCGCCCGGAATTTCATCCTTTGTGAGTGGTATAAAATTATTGTTGAAAATTTGATACAAGGATTGCTCAATACAAAAATGTGAGATTTTTAAAATTTATTTTCTTTTAGATTTTTAAAAAGAAAAGTGAAAAAGGAGTTAACATACCATGTAAACGTGTAAAGTATTGTGAAGTAGTTTTGAAGAAATACGATTTTACATGTGTATGTTCATGATAATTACGTAAATAACAGGAATGTGGAGAGATTTTATTTTGGGTGTAATTTTCTTTTTGTCTTATACTAAAATAATAAAAATATTAAAAGGCCCCTAATAGGTGATTCATTGTTTATAAGGTTTTTCAGTAAATTTATTCAACACAGTTTTATTTTATCCTTATTAAATTATGAAGGGTTGGGTCAAGTTTACGTTGTGATTTGATATAAAAATACAGTAGTCAATAGTCTTTTATCGATTGTAATTCATACGTCTATTATAGCCTCTTATATCGTGTATGTACTTTTTTGTATAATATTTCCATGAGCAACATGAACATTTGGGGGGAGTCTTCGCGTCCAAATTTAAGTATACTTTTTTATCCATCAATAACCTCATACGGTTATGAATAAGAAAAATACTTGCGAATATTTTTTGAAAAGTCTTGTCTTAATTGGGCCGGAATATAAGTTATCCCCAAATTAGAAATGTTCTGTTTATATGGTTTGATTTTTTAACTTGTCCATTTATCGACGTTTGAAATAAATTTAATCGACTTACGAAAAAAGCGGGAAAGCATGTCAAAGCGGAAAAGACTTTGTTTTGTTTTGTTTTTTTTTTTTAAATATGTATGTATATATATATATATATATATATATATATATATATATATATATACATATATATGGCCGGCATAAAATACATCTCAACGCAGATGATTTTAGCAAACCAACTTGCAGTTTTTATGTAAAATAAATTTCATAACCTTTTCTCTTTCTAAATATTCAAATTTTTAATAATACGTAACTCAACTCAAACCTATCTTAAAATACCTATCTTAAATATGGTGGCTATTTTATAACTCTTCTTTGCGTTCTTAGATATTTTTAATATTTTCACCTTTATTTTAGTACATAAAATAAAAATATATATGTAATTAAGGTCAAAAATTATACTAACTGTAAAGTTGATGTAACGTACTAACAAAGCGTGAACGACGCGGATACAGACAGGATTACAGAAGAGCGCTTATGTTACTAACTTATTAGAAATCTATAGAAAACAATTTACGAAACGATTAGATGACTTACATTTCATCACACAATATCCTTTAAAGTTTTCCTCCCATTTGTAGTCGAATGGAGAAACTCAGAGTTTAGAGTAAACGGAAGGAAAAATACTCATAATCAAATCGAGGGAATAATTAAACACACGGGGATCGGTGCAAAATCTATATACGTTTCCTAAAGATGTTCAGTCAATTATTTTCAAAGTTTACGGAAACTGCGTTTAAAGGATGCTGTGTATAATGCTTTCGACCATAATCACTACACTGACTTTACCAATCACCTGGAGCGTAAAATGCCTCACGCCATTGCCTTGTGCAGGATAAATTGAAAAGCGTATCTGAACTTACACGATTTAACAAATTGAACGGCGACCAAGATTAAACGCACGCCGGTGACTACGTGACTTTGTAACGGATTGAAGCGGCCCAAAGAATTATCTTTGTCATTACTCGTGTTATCCACGGAGAATGACGTCATGATAATTACAATTGGCTCAGTGGATGGCCGGATATCGGCAAAGTCAGTAGCTAATAATTGGTGTCTAGTAGTAATTAGAGGTAAAGTAAGTTTGGTCTCTTTTTCCTTATTGTTGTATAACTATTGTGAAAATTTCATTTTCGCAATATCGATCTGATGTTCTAGAAAGATGAAATTTGGTATACGGGCTAAAGTTGGCGTACAAATAACAAGAAAATAAAAAAAAATTATCATTTTTTCTTTCCAACCCTTGTAAAGAAGTGGGTGGGGGAATAAAACTATTAGAATTTCTTCTGGACGTATAATAAATTCCCGAACGTGTAGAAAATATAAATTTTGTATATAAACATAAATTAGCTTGTGAAAATGTATTACTTATATAAAGTAAGTAAACGCGACGGTGGCGATATGTGCTGTCGCCGCGCTGTCAAGAAGCATGCAAGCCGTTTTTTTAAGTATAACCAATAAGTAGCGGAGGCGTCCTGGGCGGGTATAGTAGCGCCACACATGTCGTATGAAAGGGTTTACGAAATGTCTGCGAGGGAATAGCCCGAATGGCGACCGACAAAATTAATTCAGATTCCATCAAAAACATTTCAGGTTAAAATGTTGCTAAGACTCACTATCATTTAACTATTAATAAGTTAACTTGTAATTTGGTCAATAAAGTTATAAGGCTTGGCTGTATCGTGGAACCGATATGTATATATATATATGTATATATATATATATATGTATATATATATATATATATATATACATATATATATATGTATATATATATATATATATACACACACACACATATATATATATATATGTATATATATATATATATACATATATATATATATATATATATATATATATATATATATTAATATATATACATACATGTATGTAACTTTAGTATTATTGCTAATAGTTAATTCACCAGTATCGTAAGGTCCAACAATCTCTTGTCTATGAGCTCTGAAAAAATTAACTCCCAAGGTAATGTTAATCTGGCGTAGTTCCGGGACACGGTCAAATCCTATAACTTACACATAGAGTTATTTCGGACATAGGCATGAGGTCTCAAAACTTTTCAAGAGTTATATGTTGGTGAGTCTCAGCAAAATTTTTAAACGAAATGGGATTTTTTCGTCAAACAAACGAAAGTGAAAGAAAGTCCTTTTTGATACATCTTGTAATAAAATTCAATCAAAGGGATTGGAGAAATTAATGCCTTATTGTTTCATAAAATAGATAAGGGTGAATTTATCTGTCATATACCGCTGTTGATATTAATAATTGGAAAAGGGTCTTTGAAATAGCACATAATACTGTACAGACTGAATCCAGCATCGAACAATTTTTTGTTAATTATGGACACTGGTAGAAGTCACGATTTAGCTAAAGTACGTTTTAGTGTAGAATCACAGGTAAAGATAAGAAATTTAAAAAATATGGGAAATGTTGGAACGTATTTTATTCGTGTGGATGAAATTTTATCTCACACATTCATATGCTTTAAGTGCCTTTAGCATTAGTACTCTTAACTGTAGCTAATTATTTATTTGACACATGAATAACATCACTTTAATAATTATTTTTTACAGATAATAACTTGCTTAGCAACTCCTCTTGCGTCGACATTTGTCTGATTGTTATGGCATATTCTCCTCTATATTCAATCATTTTAAGCATATTTGTTTTTCACTTTATTTCTCTTTGGCATTTCATAGAACATGTAAAAATACCCTCTGTAGCAAAATATCCGCCTGTATGAAATATTTTTTTTAATAGTGTCATCGAATTATTTTTAGATTTAACGAATAACTAGAAAAAAAATTATTTTTTCTTCGTCAAGAACTTTAAATTATGTTTATTTCAACCTTATATTTTTTTTCTATTTACATGTCTGCTATACAATTACAAAAATAGTAACATATTATCCCTTATAATAGTAACATACTATCCCTCATTTCAGATACGTACTTTTTTTATTTTTGAATTACACTAGTTTCTTTTCAGCAGCAAACGAAATAGAAAGTGAATGCAAAGAGACGTATAAACATAGTTGTAAGCACGAACCTAATCAAGAGAAGCAAACACAATGTTTCTAACATTTGCTCGGATACAGCTATGTATATAACTTAGATGACGTTCTAGGTTAAGTTAACAATTTTTATAGCTATGCAGTGGATAATCTGGTTGAATATCTGCTTATAGGATAGATAGTATTTAGTGGGATATGACAGTGCAAATAATTGTTATGTCTTTAGACGAAACAGTAACAGGGATTAGGTAATAAGTACAAATCAATAGAATTATCAGCTTCTGGGTTTATGACTAAGTAATTTACAAGTAAATTGATTGACGTTTTAGTTCATAATGAGCTATAAATAATTTATCGAGGATATTCAAAATTTCGTCGTCGTTTTGCAATCGTCAAAACGTTTTGCATTATATACTAAAAGCATACAATGTTTTTCGAATTAATTTTTTACCTGACAAAGTTATATTTTTTATTACGTCCCCTAAAATAAATTGCTGTCTTGTATCAGACCCTAAACTTTCTTATTCATATGAATTGTTTCATGAAAGCCAAAATTTATACAAATTGTGGATTGTTTTTGAGGTCATGAAGTAATATCTATATGTGTAATACCAACAAGTTGTTTGCAATATTAAAAACACTTTGCTGCCTTAGGGAAACGAATTAGTCGACTTGATACATTTGTGGAATACCTGAGAGTCTCTTTTGATTCATGCATATTGCCAATTTTGGTACTTTTTATATTGCGTTATTTTAAGAGTCTTACAAATTTGTTTAACTAAATGGAAATTATATTAGTAAGTAGCAAAATATGTCTTTTAGTTCCATTTTAATGAGGATGTGAGAAGGGTACTAAGAGTTAAAGACATAAATTGTGAAATTTTGAGAAACGAGCGAATTTATATCCATTCATCAGTTGCTCATTTATAAAACAAATTAAGTATTGTAAGTGTACATAAAGTTTTAGCTAATATCATTAAATAATTCGATAAAATATAAAAAATTATCTTGAAACTTATAAACATTCTGAATAAAATATTGATTGTAAAATTAGTTTTATTTTTTCTTTTATTTTCAAGGAATAGTTTATTACTGATCGAAATAAAATTTTAAATGAATCTCGTTACAAAATTTAGCAAAAAACAATTAACTTTATGTAAAGATTATTCGGGACACATCTAATGGGAGCCATATATGTTTTGCACATACTTACACTAGATAAATATCATCTTACTTCAGTTAATATTGGAGACCAGCGGAGTAATCTAGTATCTCGAAATATAGGTTAGATAAATATTTTAACTATATTTACGATCACAGTAGTTTTTGTTTATTACGTCGTTGTATTTATAATCTTAATTATATCAGAGTTCATTTTCAGAAAATTTATAGAGTAATTTAAATCACATTTGTTATAAATTTACAATACATTTATGTATTCGTGTATAGAAATTATTTAGTTAATCTTCTGGTATATTGCTTTGACCTGAGGGCTTAACTATAATAGGGTATTTGAAAAGTAAGCCGCCTTCAGTGTTCTCGTGAACGGCCGCTCGCTACCTCTAGTTAATTTGTCAGAAAAGATCAAGTCATGCCATAATTGGCTTTTCAGGATAAAGCAATAAACTCATTCGTTCTGCGACCGAAAAATTAGTTTTTATTATTATTGTTCATATTATCTTTCCTTTTTTTTACAATATATTCAGCAGGAGTGAGTGCGGTGATAAAAAAATAATTAGTGATGTAACTGTTTAGTTTGTTTTGTAAATTATGTATATCACGTTTTTACATGACCAATAAGGAATTTAAAATGAGACAATTTATGTTCTATTACTTTTATGGTTTTCGTTAAAATTTCAATCGACAATAAAGTTTTGATTCAACTCCGACTGACATTTTATGATCAAGCCACGTCTCGTATCACTAACATATTCATAACCCGATTTTCATGAGGGACGTTTGTCAAAAGCGAAAACTAAGAATTATATCAGAAAATTCGGATAATTATTTATATTGGTAGTAGAGAAAGTTCTTCACGAACATTTAAACGTCAGGCGACAGACAGGCGATTTGACCGAAAGTTTAAAATGCGTTTGATTGGTATCACGAAATGTGAGTAGATGATTCATGTCCCGAAATGTGAGCAGATTTCGGCGGCGGATGTATTTGACATCGTAACGGAGGAAGAAAACTGAATGTACTGTGACGTACTCAAAATTAAGAAGTAGTCCGAGTAGGAAGTGGATGTTTGCTTCTAGAGAGTTGCCTACAAAGGTGAAGAAAGGAGAATGCACTGAAAAAGGCAGTCTTCTTGTTCTTCAGATAGACGACTTGTTATGCACCGATTATTTTGGAAAATGAAAGAACATTTACCGCAAACTAGTATATTAGCAATTGTTTGCCTGTTGCTCTGGAAGAGAGCTCTAGCAATAGAGTCCGTTTTCCTTATCATAGGAATTCGATATCAATTTATTGTCTGGGACAAAATATATACTGCAAGAAACATAATTCCTAAATACCGGCAAAGTGGTGACTCCCTTCGAAAAGAACCTGGAAGAGACGTTTAACGCCCATTTGCACCACAGACGATCAAGACTGTCAGTCGAACTTGCTAAGAGTTAAAAAGGTATTTCTCTTTCTCATTAAAAGTCAGGTGAGTAAGAATAAGAGTTTACTTTACCAACCGTACCAAATTGCGGAGTCCAAAGTAGCCATACAAAATAGGTTTTTAACTATCAGTAAATCCGACCGAGAGTCCTGACCGCGTTTAGTGCATAAGTGCGTAAGGAGAGTGGGCCGACTGCTTGTCTTAGTAATGTCATCTAATGAAATGATGCATAGAGTGAATATTATGGAGACAACTTCGAAAAACAATAAACGAATTATAAACTTGATAGTTGGTTCCATTTCTGATATTTTATGATCTTTCAGTAGTAACTTTCGACGTAAATCTCTAAATAATTACAATGTAGTTATAATTGGAAATACAACGTTTCTTTGTTTCTGATATCTGTTTAAGAATATTGTGAATATATGAAGTAGATTAATAATTTTCCAAATATATTAGTTTTAAATTGTTTTCTGACCAAAAGAGTATTTCAATAGCTCTGTTGCAAAATTTTTAAATTTCGATATAAATTGAAGTACAATTTCCTTTACAAATTCTAAGTAAGATGCCAAATATCAGGTCAAACAAATAAAATGGTCGAAATATTTGGAATAATTTTTACAAAGTTTAATAAAACTTTGCGTCCAATTATGTTTGCACTTAACCGCCTTTCTTTTTCATTTAAGAAAGAAGCTCAGAATGTCTTTTTATTTTATTTTATTGATCGTACTAGAAAATAATTTCAATTATACAAAGTAGGTATAGAGTCACTTTACGCTTCCTAATATTCTCTAGTTAATTATCTCTAATGCGTGCAAGGGAATCTCACAGTTAGAGCGCTCTGCTATCGAACCTAATCGCGACCGCAGAGACTTCGCCAAGCGAGTGCGCTCCGCCTCAACTACTTCAGCTACCTGGAAGGCGCCGGCCATCTTGGATTTATTGAAAAGTACCCGTAAATTTTTGCAATTTATTAAATTTAAGGGCGACTAAGATAAAACGCGTGCCAGCGACTAGGTCCGATATTAAACTGATATCAAACTGATGTCAATTCGGAGGAGATGAAAAACATATCCTATTCATTACTTGTGTCCAGTTTCATATTTGGCTGGTAAGGATGTGTGTCATTGGAGCGATGGGCTCACAAGTCATTTGTTCAATCGATAGCTGTCGGTCAAGTTTGAGCGCTGTATTGAGTGGAAATAAAGGTGGTCTGGTTTATTATGCGATTCTTATTAATTTATTGCGAGAGTCGTCTTTTGTACTGTTTTTCAGGAGGAATAGAATTATATTTAATATCTATAATAAAGTTATAATATTGAATTTCTGCTTCAAAAAATAAAAGTTATTTTATAAATGGATGAGTATAACACGAAATAAAAATAGCTAATCGCATTTGACCAACATAATGGCTTGTTCTCCAAATAGAGGAATTCAAGTGGGCTCAATTTGCAGATTATTTATTCCTCAATTTTAAACATTTTTACAATATATATACCAATGTTCTAATCAGATTCCGCCTAGGCATTGAAAATTAGTTTACCTGAACTAATATTCTTTAATTATAATTATTCTAAAGAGTCAAAATTATCACTTCCTGTGGGGTGACATCTATATTTAAATAATAACCTAAAGAAAATAAGTAATAATATGTAGTATATTTCAAAACTATTATATTAAAGAAGTACCACTTTTTAAGTAAACATATATACCTATATATTATACCTATTTATATACTTATATATTATAATTCCATACTTTTTCACATTTTTTTGATTACAGAGAAGTGACGCGAATTGTTTGTATCATTTCCCTGCCAGCTAAAAATATGTTAAAATCACCAAAAAATCCAACAGCAAGCGATGTTGCCATTCCGACGATGTAAAGCACTGAGTAAAATTAACAAAATAACGGTTATGCTGTGTTTTAATCGGCAAGCTGGTAGTTGCAAGATGCTTTCTATTAAAGCTGCTAAGTTCGGGTCAAATAACTTTTCCTTCATCCGGTACGTGATCCTCATCCAGTATTTACATTCTTAAGTATTTTTTAAAGATTTTAAGAGTTAAGTACATTTATTTTAATTGCTTGAAGCATTGTCATATATAACATTTGTAGTAAAATACAGTACTTTTGTAAATTTGAATATCACTTGCCCAGATCTATGTAAACAGGGAAATGAGAGTCGTCCGGGGAAGTGGTAAATCTTTCTTATCAAGATTTAAATTATAGAAACATTTGGTTTTTATTCTTTTAATATTACGAATTTTGCTTGAACTCACGATTATAAAGATAATATTATTCTAATAACTTAGATTTTTATTACGACTTTTTGTTAAACGTTTCAAAGTTTGTTATATTCATTATAACAACTGACCTATGTGATATGAAATAACTAAATAATATGAAATGGATGCCGTGAAAATATATTTTTATAAATTTAAATTTTTACATATCATTGTTTCGAAAGTCAGTATGGCCAAACCAAAGGAAAAACCTCAAATTCGGGAAGAGGTATTAAGAAAATAGTAAAATTATTAAAGAAAACCCGATAAGAGAATTTAAAAAGATCTGGAAAATTAGTTGCTTATAAAGAAAAGGATAAACAAAAATATTTGAAGAAAAGAGCTACTGGGGCAAGAAAAATTATTTGTGAAATAATATTCCGGGAAAAACAACAGTGTAGAAAAATCGTGGTAAAATAGATATACTAATTAATGCAAAATGAAATGTGCTGGTAAAAAGCTTCTATAGATTTTATCGGACCGAATACACCATCAAGTTCGTCCTATCCAAAGCCATCTACAAACTATTTATCCAGACTTTGCGCGGCTAGACAAGATCATTATAAAAATACGTAAGAGAAACAGAGTATTAAAATAAAAACAAATTACGAAACATAAATTGAAACTAAACAAATACCGGAAGAGAGTAAACAAATTACAAAAGCAAAAAGAAAAAGTTAAATAACAACTAACGCTTCATTCTAAAATGGGGCAAATGTCTTAAAACCCAGTCCAGAAATACGCTATTATATCGTAAAAGAAACATTATTTGGCGATATAGTTAGAACAAAAGGTTACAGAAAATGTTACCGAACTTAAGATAAAATAAGAACACGAAATTTCGAACAAATTAGTTTTAGGGTTTATTTATTTATCTACTTTAATGTATCTAATTGATACATATGGCGGACTTATTGCTACGTGAGCAATCTCTTACAGCCAACCATAACACCCGTCCAGCCCCGCTCGACGAATGGCCGGGAATCGAACCCGGGTCTCCGCGGTGCACCGCGTCGTCACAGGCCGTATAATAAAACCTAAAAAAGTAAGTTTCAAAATTTCCAGAAGATCACAAATATAGGCAATTAGGACCAATGAAAAAAATAACTCAATAAGAGGAAGAAGAAAAAATTATATTAGAGAAGAAGATATCATTATGTTAATTACTTTCCCATTAGTGTTTGCAAGATTTGCCGTTTGGATTTTTTTGACCGTTTTGGATTGTTGATCGAAAGTAATAAATAGAGACAAGTGTATATGTGTCATGCACACAACTTACAGCTTCATGGGTCTGCACTAAGTAAGGTTATCCTCAAATCTCAAGTTACCAAAACTTATTATATACAATTTGTTGCGACCGTTACAATGATCGCTGTTTGGAGAGAACATGCAATGATAGTTGCACAAAATCTATTCCTCTGTATGATAATTTTGATACTGATGACTTGAAATTACTGTTAAATATCAAGAGCCTGAAGGAACACGAAAAATAATAACAGATCAAAAAACTAAAAATTAACGTACGGTTATCAAACAAAAGAAGTACAAATACGGCTTTCGAAGCTTCTACTCGGTATTTAGTTCAGAAATTAGAAAATAGCTTCGAAAAAATGTTCAATTATGAAAGGAATATCGCGGATAAATTTATGTTCATGAAAACGTTAAAGGAATCGCTAAGTGAAAGAGACGCCGTCGTACACATTAACCTTTCTGAAATGTTTTGAACAATATGCGTTGAGGAAATTCAGTCTTTCTATTTTGAAGGGTCTTGGGTACAAATATCACTTCATAAAGTTGTTATGTATCTGCAAAAGTCTATAAGATTATACTGCACGGTAACAAGCCCTCGAGGAACTGCCAACAAATATCGAAAATATTTACTTGTTCACTGATAGCCCAGTGACTCAGTATCGAAACAAGCTAACGTTTTACATATTGGCGAGCAACATTTCAGAAATATGGCCGAATTTAATTATCTGGATATGGAATTATCACAAAGCTGGACTTGGGAAAGCGATGTGTAAAAGAACAGCAAAGAGTGTCGTGGCATCGGAACGTAATATAACAAACTTAACTCAGTTTTGTGCTATCATTTAGAGCCTATGAAAAAATATAATGTTATTTATGGTAACTGACAGTGATATTGAAAAAGTAGAGATGTTAATTTTGAAAGGACAGCCAAGTCTATCACCTTTCAAGGGCACTTTGCAAGTCCACTAAGTGCAAGAAAATGCGTAACGCCATAAAAAGTCGTGATAAAATCTTTTAGTTGTTTCTGCAGCATAGAGTGCCAACACTACCGTTTGGGTATTGTAAAATATTCTATAATACCAAAAACAAACCTTTATGATGTCTGTAGAATCAGACTCTTAAAAAAAGTTCCTAGAGTAATTTATCCACCAAATATGATTGATGATATTTTAACTAGTAATCTCACACTAAACACATATGATCCTGATGGTTTGCTGGTTACGTCCAACGTGGATATAAATCTTAAAGAAATATTTACAAAAAACGAACAGAAATCAGGATAGAAAAGGAAATTAAAAGAAAACGTGAATGAAGAAAATAGAGACCTGGTTAAAAGTACTAAGACTAAAAAAACTCATGTGTGCAATTCACACGTGGTAGAAGTGAAACCTTCAAAAATTTTGGCTTCAAGATAATGAGACGAATGTAAAATTTTGGGAAGAGAACTTTCATTTTCCAAATTCAATGACGCTTTTCGGCCTGCGCGAAATTCACGTACACGTTCCGTTGAACTTTTTGCTTTCTTTTTAATCTTGTTTTCCCCTTTTTTTCGATAATCGCGATAACATTCTGCATTCGTTGGGGGCATGTTTGAAGAATTTTATTATAAAAATGATGAAAAAACCCTACAAACGTATAATACAAACACGTATACAAAACACCACGGTTGTGTGATACCTTTTTTCAAGCTTTGTACTACGCATGCGCGCATAAACACGTATTAACACACGTACAACGCTGAGATCCAAGCAAACTCTCTCTATGTCTTGGTAAATACGAGTGGAGGGGGTACGAAGCAGAGCACAAAGAGAACCACGAACATAAGAAACACTGTATAATGCTTCCTATCTCATTTTCTCTCACGTTAAATCTTATGAATTTATGTGTCTGTCTTTTTTACTATCGCCTATCTCATTTTCTCCCACATTAAATCTTATGAATTTATGCGTCGGTCTCTTTTTACTGTTGCTTTTTCGTTTCATCGACTTTCAAATCACAACGATGCTAAAGAAGTGTTCACTTCAAAAATGAAAGAAATGAAAGAAAAGAAAAAGCCCAAATCAAGTATTAAAGTGGAGGTAAATAAAAAAAAAAGTCAATTAGATGATTGTTCTTGTTTTATTTGTGGTGCTTTATGTCAAGCGGGTAAACCTAGGCATGAGTGGATTTAATGTATTTTATATCGTGAATGGGCCCAAATTAACTGCATTAAAACCGATCATATCTATTTTATATGTCCAGAATGTTTACCAGATTGTAACTATGAACCATAATTATGGGCCATTATTGGCCTTCTTCTTGACAATTTTATTTCTACATCTTGACAATTTTAATACGTCACCATTAAATTAACAACTTTGTTAAAATCTATTAATTTGAAGTAAGTTTCTGTTAAAATTTTAATTTATTGACTACTTATTCATTGCAAGTGATTATTTTTATTACCTCTTTTTTATTACCAATTAGTGCTTAACTGCTTTGCTTATGTTTATTAAATTTTACAGTATTCAGAAAAGTTATAATTTTTTTTAATCAAGAAGAGCAGGTACAATTTTTGGATTGTAAAATAAACAATAGTTAACACATGTTAAGTATTTTTCATGTATTGATCTCACTACATTGGTCAAGTTATTACTTTTCTGGTAGGTATCATCGTACACATAATATTCTGTTTTTCTTTTATTTTTGTGAATTTTTCACGTACATAAGTATTCAATCTAAAGGTCAAAATAAATTGCTCTTTATTTCAACGTTCGATTTCATTATCACTTCCTTCTGCGTATTTTCACTTCACTGTTCAAAAAAAAAATTAAAAAAGGCTATAAAATGCATTATATCAAATACATTGCCTAAACGGGTTAGGCAATAATAGGCGGTAATGAGAATATCTGTAGAAAAATCATTTGTAACCCAAATATCGTACAAAAATTAAGATAAAAAATTAATTCATTTAATTCCTTAGTTTGTAGAACTAGCCCTATCTTAAAAAAATATTACTATTCTTGTAGTTGCTCTGGTTCAAGTGCACCAGGAAACATTTTCTTTAATAATCATGCTAGGAAATTTGAATAGTTTTGCCCTCGAAAATATTTTGTTTGCCTTTAATAATATTTTTAGGGTAGATTTGCTTATAATTACGGTTTACTGCAATAAAAAATTAAACAATTAAACAAAATTTTACAAATGGAAACTGAATAGTATTTCCTTACGTGTATCAACATATTTATTTATTTTCATTCACTAAAAATGAACATCGGAGCTATTCGTATAAAACTACTTCCATGCTATGCACTAATCCAAAAAAGTATGAAGAGAGTGTCGTTATGAAATATTGCACAAAAACCACACTTGAACGTACAAAATTTACACGCACACACAATTCCTGTCATTTTTTTTAATATAATCGCAGCAACACATGTAAATAGATTTAATCTATCATTTTATATCTATTACCTTTTAATGTTGATAGAAGAAAAAAAAGAAACTGCTCCCGCCTTTTCCACCCGGGTTGTCTCAGGGCAGTAGGGCCGTACCCGGAACCGTAATATCCCTCCTTATACAAAAAGTGGACCATCGAAGGTCCCCTAATAGTATTCCGTTACTACTGTTTAACGCTTCCACACAACAGGGTTAGTCTGTTCCTTCTCAGTGAGCATTTAGAACCTCCATTTTTTCAGTAGCACTTTTTGCGAACGCTTAAATGACTCAAAGATTGGTCCATTCGCAACCAAGTCAGGGTGACTAAAACTATCACGACTTAAGGAACCGCGTGATTCTATTCTATTATTTTGACTCGCGTTCCGCAATCAAACTTTACGTGTATAGTCTTGCTTACAGCAGTAACATAAAATATGTTCCATGTATTGCGTCTTGCATATGCAGGTAGAGAGCAGGATAGCCTAGTCTCTACCTGCAGATGCGAGACAGCTAAGGTAAATCTGCTTAAACTTGCGCAGAAAGCGCCCTGTCCCGTTAAGAAATGTCACGTAAAATAATCGGAATTGAGCCAAGTTTAAACCAAGTCGCTCAGAAATACTCGGGAAAAATAACCTAGTTGTCTCGCCTGTAAAAGTCGGTTCCATTTAGTCTGCCAGTGGGTCCAAACGATCTCAAAAATTAGTTTATATGCATTCAGCTTAAGTATCGCTCACTGAAACGGTTAAATGATTTTGAAGTTCCTTCATTTACTTTATTTTTTATTTAAAATATCTTATGAAAGAAATATTTTATTTTATATTTTATTTCTTACGAAACAAATGATTTTGTAACTTTGTATGAATTCAATATGAAATTAGGTATATCGTATGGAATTCAGTTTCAGAAATGGAGTTTTTTTTATTATTCTCTTCCACGTAAATCTTTTAAGAAAATATTCTGCTGCATGACCTTTATGTTATCTAAAAATAGATAATTTTCTTTAAATATCAAGTTAAGCTTACTTTCCCGTTCGAATAGAAAATAAGTTACTATTATCCTCATTGTATTAGTTGCCAGAACTATAAAACCCGCTATTTTTTCCCATGATTTTGGAAATATTAAACAAATTTCTCAAACTCTCTAATCGTGCAAATAAAAAGTATATAATTTTATTTTGTGTTCAGTGAATAAAAAACAAAGAAAATTCCTGTGTGATCTTGCTTCATATATTCTGTTTAGGATAAAAAAAAGCGAGGCGACACGTAATATATGCACAACAATTGGTCTAGATGTACTTTTTTGTTACTGATTCTAACGATTCAAGAAGGAAACTTTGACACATAAATTTTCCTTGAATATTATCAGAGATAATTCTCATTTAGGGTCATCCCATAACATTTATGTAAATTGAAAAATTGTATTGAAATAGATCTAAGAATTGTATATACACTGTTACCACGTAAGCTAACAGTGACGAATTGAAATTGTAGGTTTATTAGTGGCAAAGGAATATTTTTTATACCTATGTCCAAGTGCTGGAATGTAAGAAAGCAGTTTATAAAATTGTTTCACTTGCCTAATTATTGAACATTTTGATAATTGTTAATTTATTATTGCCATCACTTTTAAATTTCCAATGTAACAGATTCTTTTGCAATTTATGTTTTATTGTATATGCAAACACTTCATAGAATATCATTAATTTAATATTTACATTCTAATAATTATAGTACTACAGTTAATTAGTGTATAACAAGACATTTTTACAATTAATGTAAGAAGTTTGGATGAAAAAAGAAGTTTTCTAATAATGTTAAGGAAAATTTAACGGAAGTCCTTAAGTAAACTTAGTCAAACAACGTATATACTTAAATAACTAAACTCATTTGGTTCTAGGGAGTGAAAAATTACTTTGTTTGCTTTTGGTCTTATTCGTGTTTGAAAAGATTTTAAATATTTCAATTAGTATAAATTCGTTTTGCAAAAACTATTTTTAAAAATAGTTTTATTTTTATTATTACTTTTCAAGCATGTCTATAAAGTGGATGAAAATTTGAAAAAAATTACATTTTTTTTGTTACGACGATTGTATGAATCTCGAAGTATAAGTTATATCAAAGACGTAGTTATATGCTTACCATTATATCTAATGTATTTAACGAATTAATATATTGTAATGTACCCTATTATCAACGCACTACAATAAATTAATTCATAATTCATGAAAATAAATTAATCATTAAATTATTAACTGAGCAATAAAATGACTAAAAAATTAGACGTCGGTAAAAAACTGGTTTGGATTTTCTAAAGATTTTCCAGTCAAATATTTCCAACGAGTATGGAAATAGAGTTTCAAAAATGCAATATATAACGCTATTGAAAATAATAGCTACACGGACCTTACTGAGCGTCTGGAGCGAAAAATGCGTCACGCCGTAGCTAAATTGAAAAGCGAATCTAATTTTACGCGATATAACAAATGGAACGGCGACCAAGATTAAACCTACACCGGTGAATACGTGACATTGTGTTGGATCGAAGCCGCCGAAAGAATTATCTTTGTAAATTATTTGTGATAAGTTTCACCTGCAGGGAATGAAGTCATGATGATTATAATTAGCTCCGGCTAGGCGCCGGCTACCTACTCGATCAACAGCTATTAATTATTATTTAGGTATAATTAAAGGTGAAATAAGGTCGTTATTTTTGTCTTAATGGTTGTGGAATTATTGTGAGAGTCGCCTTTGATAGAACTCATTAAATTCATTAATTCACCTTGGAAAAAATATTCTCTTTGATGATCGTGTTATCAAAACGAGACGAAAAATGAGTATATCCCTTTGTGATAGGTCTTGAGATTAAATTTATTCAGAAAAGTATAAATTAGTCGGAAAAATATCTAATATGTTTTGTTAAAGTGATGAGAAAAAAATTCTCCGTCATATATCACTGTTGACATTAATAATTGGAATAGCAGTCTTTTTAGCAATATATCTTACTACTAAGATTGAATCCAGCACCAACAATTTTATGTCAATTACGAATATAGGCATTAGTCGCAATGTATCCAAAGTCACGTTTTGCTGTGGAATGACAGGCAGAAAATAATTAGAACGTATTTTATGAGTCACGACGGGATTTGAACTCGTGCATCAGCCCCAGTTTTAGGTGATTATATAAATAGACTTTTAATTGCAGCCCTTTATTTAAATTATTTACTTCATACATCGATAATATCACATTAATTCTCCCTCTCTTATCCCATATAATTGAAATACCTCTATAATACATTAATACGGTATTTTACCCAAAATTATAATTTGTATTATTACACCAGTTTGCGAATTTTACAATGCATAGGTTGGTTTTATGCATATATTTTATTCGATATTTATATTTTCTAGTGATATTTGAAATTGAGATTAATTTTTGTTGTCTTATTACCGTAGAATAAAATGTGACTAAGAACTAAGTGGAAATATGGTAAATCAATATAATTAATAGCCTTAGCGTTAACGATTAGAGAGTTTGCATATTAAGTTCTAAATATTTAATTTAGCCCAGTTGTTTTCATTATTTACCAAATCATTTCTCGGAGACAAACATTCAGCAAATGTATTTACATTGTGCATACATTTTAATGATAAAATAGTGTGATTATGGACGACTGATATTAAGGTAAATTAAATATTCCATTTACACTTTTGTCTTTGATATATCATTTAAGATGTATATTATAGTCGTCAAACAGTATTTTGTTTTATACTATCAACAGAGTGATTCAGTCGATTAATTTTTGATTAATATGAATTATTTATTACGGCGCCCTGTAACGCCCTGTCTTATTTCTGATTAAACTTTCTTTTGATGTAAATTGGTTTTTCTAATACTTGTTTATTTACATCCTAGGTTGTTTTTGAGGTAAAAATATCATATGTTAACATATGTGCCTAATGATTATAAGTTTTTTGCAACAGTAAAAAGTCACCATCTTACAGACTCTGAAGAGATCTATTTGATATATTTGTATATCTAGATAGATTCACTTTTGTAGTTAATATGTTCTAATTTCTTTTATTTGCCTTTTTTTCTATTGTGTTATCCCAAGAGTCTTATAAATTGGTTTAATTGAATGGAAGTTTTGAATCTCTTTATTTAAGTAAGTAGTTAAATATGTATTTAATTAAATGTTTTAATGACGATATGGTACAGTGATGTTTGTTACTTACTAGCCTTTATTAAGTGCTGAAATTATATAATTGTTTTATAATAAATAATAAAATACCGATTTTTTTTATATCTATTCATTTGTCTTTTGTTTTAAAAAATTAAGTAACATAGGCTAAGTTCATTTGAAGGGTTAGGTGATATAAAATAATACAATTGGCAAAAAATAAAAAAAATATGCATATGACACTTGTTAATATTTTAAGTGAGATATCAATTCGTTAGAAAAGATCACGGCATGCCCTATTTGGCTTTTGAGGATAAGTAGCAACTTTGTTCGTCCTCGACTAAAGAATTAGTTTCCTTTGTCATCCGTAATATTATCTTTACTTTTGACAATATTAAAGTTACTTAATTAAGTTAAAATTTATTTTTGTCACTATTGATTATATTTTGGCATAGTTTGTGTTTTCCAGGTCGCTGATTCGAAGATATTGTCACTTCAGCAATAAATCCTCTAAATATATTTGCTTAGAAAAATATGTAGGTATATAAATTTAATAGTAAGTAGTTAAATAAACAGGTGTTTTTTTGGTAACTAAGTTTTTTTTGTTAATTTAAAATTGCAACAGGTACACAGTTGATATAATACATGATATGGTACTTTGCAATAAAATTAATGATTATGGTGTGTTAAAGAAATTATTATGTCCGGATTATATACACAAAATTCTAAATGAGCGTAATGAAATTATTAAAATAATAAGATATTAATTAATATATTATACACTTGATAATAATTAGTTTATTTCTCTGTTTTAGAGCGACATTCTGCCGCATGGAAATAAAGAGACAAGGTAAATTTGATGTTGCAATTGAAATCTGCTTAAAGCAAACAATAGCAGAAGATACTAAGGGTATTTTTAGTTTATATTTAGTTTTTTTCCTATGAGCGTAGATATTAAATACAATTTTTCGTATGGATTTTTTTCGAAAATTGGATTACACAAAATAATGATGATAAAAATAAATTTATTGTTTTTATACGATTGACTCTACTCGTGATTATACGATTGACTTTAATCACCCTTCATTTTGACCTAAAACAGAGTTTCGGAATATTTTTTCATTTCATTTTTTGATTGTATCTGCAGCCAACAGCCGAAGAGTGTACACAAATTTCTTAATGTTCCACACTGAATTACCTGTAATTAATTCAAGGAATGCACAATGTAAGTCAGAACGCGGTTACGTGAAACCCCATCGCGACCGCAGTCCGTCGTCACTCGAGAACGCTCCGCCTCACCTGCAACAGATCTACCTGGAATGCGCCGGCTGTCTCGATGAATTGAAAAGTGCCTGTGAACTTGCGCAGTTTAACAAATGGAACGGCGACTAAAATTAAACGGACGTCACCGACTACGTGACTCAATATCGGATCGGGTGGATGAAAAATTATCGTCGTCTTTACTTGTGGCCAGTTCTAAGTCCGGCGGTGCGGTCTTGTACTAACGTAGCGATGGTCGAACGGGCCGTTTATTCCATTAATTTCAGTTGGTGAGATTTGAGCTGTGAATCGAGGAAATGTAACTATTTCCAAAGATTATTGCGAGACACTTTTAATATTTTTCGATTAAGTAGTGCTAGTAATAATTTGAAATAAAATGTCAAAAAATATACTTATCTTGAGACTTTTCATCGTGTTAAAGGGAAGGAAACATTTTGAATATTTAACTCGAAAAACATATTAGAACCATCTTCAACAAGTTTTATATTGAAATAATGTCACGATTTCATTAATCACAACATTCTCCTAATTTTTTTCATTGTGAATTGCGTTTCGTAAAAGTTTGTTATATTTAATTCCTGCTTCTTAAAATAAAAAATATTTTGCAAAGGGCCAGTATTTAATAAATTAAAAATAGTTACACGTACTTACCCAAGATATATTCCAAAAATATTAATACTTTTCTCGTAGCGTGCTATTATTTTTTTTTGGTCTCGGAAAACATTTTCTTTGCTGAAGAAATTATTTTCCCCAGTGTAAATATCTCTTACATATTTTTTTTCATCTTCAGTAATATTCTTAGTGTAAATTTTGTTATAATTTTGGTCTATTGGAATATCAAATTTACCACCGTTTGTTCTTTCACACATTGAAATATTTATTTATGAGTGATGAAATAAATTAAATCCTTGAAATAAGTAAGAAAAGAAGATACGAAAGAACTATAAGACACACAAATCACGTTTGGCGGTTAAATTATTCGTATTACTATCGAAATCTCTCTATTATAACTCGATATTACAAATATTGATGGATGATACCGTTAAGACCAATTGATAATGTCGCCAATGGACTGTAGCTCGACCCGCAACAATTAAAATGCGAAGGTCATGTTTAAGGTGTGGGACGGTCCTCTCTTTACGTAAATGTCAGTTCCAAAGTAGGAAATATTATCAATGATAAAAATTTCCCTTCGAGAGATGAGGGGAGTAGTGACATCCGCCTGAAAAACCGATTTGCCTCAATTCTTGATCTCCACTAACGAATTAATTCAATTTATATATATATATATATATATATATATATATATATATGTATATATATATATACATATATATATATATATATATATATATATATACATATATATATATATATATATATATATCTTCCCCGTCCCCTTCCCTTCCGCTCCCCCTTCCACTTCCTCGTCACACCCTCCTTCCTCACCCCTTTCACTATCCCCTTCCCCTCACCTCACCCTCCTCCTCTACTCCCCTTCCCCTTTCCTTCTCCCTCTACTCCACTTTCCCTCCCCCTCTACTCCCCTTGCCCTCTCCCTTCACGCATCTCTCCTGCTCCCCTCCCCCTTTCCCTTCCCCTCTCTCTCTCACTGTCCCAAGCCATTCTCTCCTATGTTTTTTTCATTCAAAAGTTAATTTTGAAAATTTTAAATGTCTGCCATTTCCAAAATAATTAACTGGTAAAGCTTATCTTCAAAATTATTTAATATAATCACCCAAGTAATCAAAATACGAAATTTCAGCGAAATCATTAGAGCCGTTTCCGAGAAACCATTTACATATATACATTTATATATAAGAATTGCTCGTTTAAAAGTGTAAGTACCAGGTGACCGAGCGTTCGCTTTCACCTTCGCGTTTTCACCTTTGCGTTAGCCTTTGCCTTTGCCTTCACATCTACCCTCGCGTTTGCCTTCGCGGTTGCCTTCGCGTTCACTTTCGCGTTCGCCTTTTACTTCCCCTTCGCGTTCCACTACACCTTTCCATTCCCCTTCCTCTCAAGATGAGGGCATCTTTACCTCTCTTTACCCTCCTCATTCCTCTCCACATACCACTTCCCCAACCTTCCCCTTCCCCTCCCCCTTCCCTTCACCATTTCCCAATCTTTCCCCCTCCCTTCCCTTCCCCACTTTCACCCACCCCCTTTCCCTTCCCCTAGCCCTCCCCTTCACACTCTCACTATATCCTTCCCCATCCCTTCTTCTCCCTCCCCTTCTCATTCTCGTCTCCTTCCCTTACTCCTTCAGGTTTCCTTTGGCATTCCCCTTCTCCTTTCCCTCTCTTCAACTTCACCTCCTTCTTCCCCTCCCCATCTCTCTCCACATACCACTTCCCCCTTCTCCTTCCCCTTCCCCTTCCCTATATCTTTCCCTTTCACCCGCCCTTCCCTTCCCCTCCCCCCTCACCCTCACCATACCCTTCCCCTTATCCTATTCCTCTCCTTCTCTTCCCCTTCCCCTTCCCCGACCCCTTCCCTTCATCCACCCATTCCTCTTCGGCTTCCCCTTGACATTCCCCTTCCTCTATTTCTCCCCCTTTCCCTTACCTTCCACTTTCCCTTTACGTCCTGCTCCGCCTTAACCCCCTCTCCCTTACTCCAAACCACACCTTCCCCGTCCTTTTCCTCTTCACCATTCTCTTCTCCTTCCTTTTCTCCGTCCCCTCCCGCTTCCGTTCCTGCTTTCGCTCACACTCCCGCTCCCGCTTCCCCTTTTCCCTCCCTTCTCCTACCCCTTCCCCAGCCCCTTCCCTTGCCCCCCCAACCCTCCCCTCTCCCCTCCACAACCTTCAGCCCCCTCTCCCTCTACCTCCCTCTCTTCCTCTGTTCCTTCCCCTCCATCTCCCCTTGCTTCAAGCCGTTTTCTCCAATGTTTTTCCATTCAAGTTATTAAGTCTTAATAATAGTGTCCATAGTAAATTTAAAAATTGTAAATGGCTGCCATTTCCAAAATAATTAACCGACAAAGCTCATCTATCAGCTCGACTAAAGCTCATCATCTAAACATCTAAAGCTCATCTATCATCTAAAGCTCATCTATCACTATTCAATATAATCACCCAAGCAATAAATATACCAAATTTCATCGAAATCGTTAGAGCCGTTTCCGAGAAACCATTTACATATATATATATATATATATATATATATATATATATATATATATATATATACATACATACATATATATATATATATATATATATATATATATATATATATATAAATTTTGGTTAACAGTACTCACAAAACTGAGCATATTAGCGAAGGGTAAGTTGGTTAGGTTTGACAAACAACATTTCATTATTAGTTAGAAATTTAATAAAGGACTTGACCAGCTCAAAAACTTAATGCCTCCAAGACATGTAGCACATGTTGCTTTTGTGTAAATTTTATTAATTAATTTTCTGCTTATTATCTGTCCTGACCGACAGCTATGAAGCTATTGGTTAGCTATTAATTGAATGAATAGTGAACTTGATCACCGCACCGTAGACACAACGGTTTCCCTTTTCGGGAACGAAAGTTGTTACGAATAATAGCTACGATAATTCTTTCGTCCACTTCGTTCCGATATTGAGTCACGTCGCCTTCACCGCCGTCGTTTGATCTTAGTATTTGTTCAATTTATTTAATTGTATAAGTGCAGACGCGCTTTTCAATTTATCTTGCTCGAGGGGTGCATCAGCCCCGTCATGCAAAACAAATTCTGAATAAACAAAACGGTTGACGGTGGATCACTGGGGCTGTGATCACTGTTGGCAGAACCGTGCGCAGAATTATAATGGGATAGCTTTGTACTTGTTTGTAATGATTAAATGAAACAAAAACCTGCTTTGTACACTATGGCGGACTTGATTATGGAAGAAGTTAACAACGAAAAATAAGGATGTCTTAAAATCTCTTGTGTAATTGTGGAGTTACTAATAAAAGATTTATTGAAAAACATACCCAAAACCAAAGATGAAATATATATATATATGTATATATATATATATATATATATATATTAATAATATATATATATATATATATATATATATATATATATATATTATAATATATATATATATATATATATATATATATATATATATATATATATATATATATATATATGTATATATATATATATATATATACCTTCGTGCAAAATTTCATCGTCATATGACAATGGCAACCCATGCCGACAAGGCATCATTGTTTTTCTAAACAACAGTTTTAGAAGACTTAGTTGCATGTAAGCTATATTATGATCAAAATACAGATTTTATAATAGAAAACAGTGGAAGATTAATTTAGGTTATGTATTTGTTTATAAAATTGAAAAAGATATATAATTCAGGATTCAGGATACTTTTTTTTAAAAGTATCGTTCTTGCAATCTGGGTACAACTTTCTGTGTTCTTGTACACAACGTAACAAGAACTGTTTTTGTTCTTTTGCAGCAGTTATTAATCCATGAAAATCTTGCAAGAGCTTCACGCCTCTATCTGCTGTGTCATTGACTGCCTTCAAGTTCATAACTTTTTTTTTAGCTTCCTGAAAGGAAGGGATTTGTTCCCATGAAGAGACGTCTTCTTGGAGAAAAGCGTTATCAATTTTTAACCGCCATAATAAATTTGTGCTCTTGATGGTCACGAAATCACTCAAACGTTTTCCTGAAACAATAAAAGAAATATATTAACAAAATTATGACATTTCGTATTGGTATGTGGAGAGGGATGGGGAGGGGAAGAAGGAGGTGAAATTGAAGAGAGGGAAAGGAGAAGGGGAATGCCAAAGGAAACCTGAAGGAGTAAGGGAAGGAGACGAGAATGAGAAGGGGAGGGAGAAGAAGGGATGGGGAAGGATATAGTGAGAGTGTGAAGGGGAGGGCTAGGGGAAGGGAAAGGGGGTGGGTGAAAGTGGGGAAGGGAAGGGAGAAGGAAAGATTGGGAAATGGTGAAGGGAAGGGGGAGGGGAAGGGGAAGGTTGGGGAAGTGGTATGTGGAGAGGAATGAGGAGGGTAAAGAGAGGTAAAGATGCCCTCATCTTGAGAGGAAGGGGAATGGAAAGGTGTAGTGGAACGCGAAGGGGGAAGTAAAAGGCGAACGCGAAAGTGAACGCGAAGGCAAACGCGAAGGCAAACGCGAGGGTAGATGTGAAGGCAAAGGCAAAGGCTAACGCAAAGGTGAAAACGCGAAGGTGAAAGCGAACGCCGAATCTAATACCACGAAACAATTTAACGTTCCTATGGGAAACTCGAAATACACCGAGCATCGCTCGGTCACCTGGTACTTACACTTTTAAACGAGCAATTCTTATATATAAATGTATATATGTAAATGGTTTCTCGGAAACGGCTCTAATGATTTCGCTGAAATTTCGTATTTTGATTACTTGGGTGATTATATTAAATAATTTTGAAGATAAGCTTTCATTTCATTCGGAGGAAAAGACCAACTTCTAGCAGTGTCAAAACTCGATAGTTCTACTGGCAAAGATCAAGTTGAAGCTGTTTTAAATGCCCTTTCTGATTTGTGATCTCAATGACAAGGTGCACATTATGTGCTGCGACACAACGGCTTCTAATACAGACCGCTTAAATGGGACTTGTGTGCTCTTGGAGCAAAAATTAGAAAGGGAATTGTCACTTTTTGCTTGCCGCCATCATATGTATAAACTAGTACTGAAATGTGTGTTTGAATCAAAGATCCTTCAAGTTACTAGCAATCCCGATATCCCGTTAATTAAAAAATTTAGAGACAATTGGAAGAACGTTAATGTAACTGCTACAGAAACATGTACTGATTTCGTAAAGAAATATTTTTGTGAAACGATGATTAACGAACTTATTAATTATTATAGAAAAGAACTACTGAAATATATTATACGTAACGATTATCGGGAGTTGATTGTAATGTGTGTAGTGTTTTTGGGGGGAGATAACGAAAATAAATTTAAAATCAGACCACCTGGCGCCATGCATCAGGCAAGATGGATGGCAAGAGCTATTTACTCTTTAAAGATATGATTGCTGCAATCACAGTTTAAAATGAGTGCTAAGGACAAACGAGCATTGCAAGATGTTTGCTTATTTATTGCAATGGCTTATGTAAAACCCTGGCTTTAGTGCAATTTGGCGGTAAAAGCCCCGAATCAAGATTTATGTTTCTTATAAACATTGAAAAACTACGAAACAGTCGACCAAGTGATTTCTATAGCATTTTTGATCAAGTTCAGCCAACACTTGTGGTATTTATCAGAAGAAATAGTTTTATTTTCATTATTTGATGATGAAGTTGATACACAAACCAAAGCTGATATCGTATCGAATTTACAAAGGGAAAGTTTGTATGATTTTGGGAAGAGATATATTCCATCGAAGGTAGAAATATCTGCTTCTTTGTACGGTAAGTTGAATAAGTGTTTTTTTTTCATTTTATCTTTAGAAAATGTCATAATTTTGCTAATATATTTCTTGTTTCAGGAAAACGTTTGAGTGATTTCGTGAGTTATTAATTTTAGAATTATAGAATTTCCAGGCGTTCTTCTTTTAAACCTGTCACATTTAAACCGGGCAATAGCTTTCCATCCCAATGAATAGTTACAATTTCAGGCACGTTGTTCTAAAAATCAGTTTTTATCGATTCTGCTCTCTCTTTTCTCATTTGGGTCCGAATTCGTTGAATAGAAGACTTGTTGATAGGAAAGTCTTCACAATTGAGACCAAGTGCTTCTACAACAGCCTGAAGTATGTAAACAGAATCCCTTACACTTAGTTGACATCTATCTAAAGCTGCAACTAGTTTAAGGGTAATAAAACTCGTCCTTCCTCTTTTTTGTAGCAGATAGCGAAGTCACGGATTGCGATTGCGAGGTGGAAGGTAAATTTTCTTCCAAACTTTCGTCAGAACTGGTAGACTGTTCGTGAAGGTCTTGAGGTGGGATAGAGCTGTCTGAAGTCAATAAATTCATATTACTCAAATGCTTTAGTCTTTTTTCCTCTTCTCCTAGTTTTCTTTGCCTTACTCTTTCTTCTTTCACAACTAAGTTTTTGTCAACACCCGCTAAGCAACCCGAACGCCCTGGTTCTCTTTGTTTTTGTAAAAATATTTTGTCTGTGTTTGTAGAGCATCGGCGTGCGCGATATCAAATAAATTATCTAAATCTTTTTGGAACTTCTCCTCGCGGTGCTTATAAACGTCCTGTGTTTTTTTACAGTTTTTTTGTAGCTCTCTCCAAACATGGTAAAGATCCACAAGTTTTTTCACACAATTAGGTACAGCTCTGGTAGGTATTCTAGCTTGCACCCGTTATTTGGTGATTTATCTCACAAAGCAAGAAAATACTTTTCTTATTACTTCTAAGTTTCACTGACATCTTGAAAATAAACTATTATGCACGTTAATTAAGCGATACGGCGGTGAAAACTCGGAACAAATGACTACCAGAGCGAGTACGAGCCGGTCATCCGCGTTACTTGTATGAACATGTTTCGCGCTCAACTCGGCACGGGTTGCGGTGCTTCAAATAAGATAAATATTTATTTTCGAGTGTTTTATTGTCAAATGAAAAAATTAGAAAGTATGCGTTACAAAATAAAAACTTTGAAAAATAAGGGACACCCTAATATATATATACACACACACATATATATATATATATATATATATATATATATATATATATATAATTTTCTTTTTTTGTAATTTACTTCTTTCTTTCTTGACGTTGATAATTGTTTAACTTCAGAGAAAATTTTAACTGTGAATCTTTCAACATGTGACCGTATGTGTGTATAACATTAAAGTAATGTATAACATTAAAGGAGAAGCGGAAGGGGAAGGGGAAGGGGAAGGGGAAGGGGAAGGGGAAGGGGAAGGGGAAGGGGAAGGGGAAGGGGAAGGGGAAGGGGAAGGGGAAGGGGAAGGGGAAGGGGAAGGGGAAGGGGAAGGGGGAAGGGGAAGGGGAAGGGGAAGGGGAAGGGGAAGGGGAAGGGGAAGGGGAAGGGGAAGGGGAAGGGGAAGGGGAAGGGGAAGGGGAAGGGGAAGGGGAAGGGGAAGGGGAAGGGGAAGGGAAGGGGAAGGGGAAGGGGAAGGGGAAGGGGAAGGGGAAGGGGAAGGGGAAGGGGAAGGGGAAGGGGAAGGGGAAGGGGAAGGGGAAGGGAAGGGGAAGGGGAAGGGGAAGGGGAAGGGGAAGGGGAAGGGGAAGGGGAAGGGGAAGGGGAAGGGGAAGGGGAAGGGGAAGGGGAAGGGAAGGGGAAGGGGAAGGGGAAGGGGAAGGGGAAGGGGAAGGGAAGCTATTGTAAAAGTAGTTTCCATGTCTGAAAGACTCAAATTACAACCTAGTATTTTTGCCATGGTAATGTTCGTTGGACATCTATCAAAAGTCAAAGCTTTGACTATAAAATTTGCTTCTTTACAAATTTGTATTGCCTGACGAACTGACATTGCTTTTGATCCGCTGTTACTTTGTTTACCAGAAAATAACCAATGGACACTTTGAATATAGCATTAAATGGAACTACCAGAAAAACTGAAGACTCAGTACATTCATCGTCGCAATCAGCATTAAATCCACTTCCAAAGTCCACATAATCTTGAGTTCTTTGAGTGTGTAGAACATATTCAATTTTGTTCTTCATATTCATTGAATCAAACATTAGTGTGCCATAAAATACAATTCCAGAGTGCTCCGATTTCAACTTAAGGGCATCAAAAGCTTCCTTGATGAAACCGGGACGACTATCGACTGTTTCTTATCATTTTGATAATATTTTTATTGAAGGTAATGATGTATCAAAGGTTTTTCTTGCATATTGATAAGCTTTTGTCGAAGAAAAGTTCAACGTTAGGGCGAACGTTCTTAATTCGGCGGAATCATTTGCTGCGATTTACTTTGCCTTTTTGCAACTTTGAGATGTTGCCTCTTTACAAGTTCTTGAGTTTGGACTCCAATTTTATTAATAATGATGCATTTTCCTGGGATATCATATTTTTCTTTTCTAATTCCTCCAGTATCATTTTCAGCAAATCCATTTTTCTTTTCAGCCCACGATTTGCCTCACGTAAGCGATTTATTTTTACATTTTTAGTTAGAAGTTTACTTTTTAGAATACGGATTGGTCTACTGATCCGTCTCTTTCGTGGAGAGCTGTAATTTGATGGTGTTGGCGAGACGTCTTCAAGTGATTTGGAATTTGCAGGAATTTCAAGTGATTGGAACAAATATGCGGCTATGCGGTAGCTGAATTTTTTACCCTCAGCAAGTTCCTTTAAAATTTTATAAAAATAGAAATATTAAACTAAACTTAAAGCACTAAACGTTTTAAAATAAATTTTCGAATCTGTTGAAAAGTATTCAGTTTTTTTTATTTAATTAGAATGTGACCCATCTTTTCTTCTAATAATAAATCAGCACTCCCCATATTTTGCCTATTCATTGAATTAGATTAATCTGGAATAGACATCTGAAAAATAAAAATGTCATTCTTAGTAATCATAAGGGCAAAATAGATATGATTTCGATATAAATTACGTACAATCACTGGTAAATTAGATCCTGAAAATGTCGTAGGTATATTGTAAAATAAAGTAGTTCTTAGAATTTTTATCCCTCAATTATTTATTGAGTATATTTATATTATTGATCTTTTATGTGTTATATTGTGTCAAAGGAAAGAATAAAAGTCGTGTTTAACATAATATATATTTATATATATATATATATATATATATATATATATATATATATATATAAGTTTTGCCTTTTATAAGAAAGAAACATAAAAAAGTTAAACTTAATGTACTAATCCCTACAACACAGCTGACAACTGTCATTCCCACAATCATTACGCAAGGTAGATTTCTTTTCCTACGACGTTGCAATGGAGGCCGAATTGTAACGCTTGGAGGAAATATACACTGCAGGTTTAGACAATTAAAAAAAAACTGGATGACTTACGTACATCGACGAGTGTCTCGAAACCCACTCTCGAGACACTAAACGCTGAATTTGTAAGCTTCCGTAGTAAGATCCAAGAAATATTGGGCTCATTGGTATCGAAACACACAGACTTGGAGTACCGGGTGCAGGAGCTGGAAGCTAAGGGACGTCGCAACACTATTCTGATACACAGCGTGAAGGAGGACAGCATGGTATCGCCTACAGCAGTTGCCCTTGATGTTATAGTCACGAAGCTCGGCTGCTCTGCACTAACTGAAGCCAGTCTGGATGCGTGCTATCGCCTGGGTGTGATTAATACGCAGCATAAGACTCCAGGCCTATACTTGTAAAGTTTGTTTGCCGAGATGACCAGTATAAAGTTTGGTCGCTTAAAAAATCATTAAAAGGAACCCGCATACTCATAACGGAATCACTCATACGACCATGGCAGGAGCTGTTCACTTTAGCACTATCCATTTTCAAGGTCAATAACTGCTGGACGCGCAACGGGAAAATTGTTGTAATGTTTCCGGACGGGTGTAAGGAAATTATTACACGTTTACTTCAACAATTAGAAAAGGCCAAAAATCGATTATTGACTTTGCAAACCACTAATAGCAGCAAACGTCGCACACGGTCACGTAATATAAAGTAAAATAAAGGCACAAATTTTATTTTTAAGATTGTTGCAAAATCTTAATCGCAGGTGCGATCTATGTAATACTTTAAGTTTCAATTTAAATTAGTATAGTCTATTCACCTTTATTTTATTTTATTTTTAAGTTTTTATGTATTTATATTTTACATATCACTCAGATAATTTATTTACGTATATAATTAAGGTTAACTGCACTCCGGCTTCGAGTGTATTGTTTACGCATTGTGTGAGCAGACGCTGTGTGTATTGCCGTGCCGTTTGTAATTTATGGTCTGCGCGCATAGATCACAAACTTTTGCATTTTATCTTTGCCATGTTTATAAATATTTATTTGTTTTTATTCTCTTTTTTAGTATTATTGGTTATATCAAATATAATTCAAATTCTCAATTTTAGGTGTTTGTATTTACTTGTTACATTATGTTAGCTGTGTTATTTTTTAAATTTTTTATTTCTTATACACATTTTAAAAATTTTTTTTTGTTTTGTATGTAATTTGTTTCTGGTTCTCTTTTTTGTTACTGGTTATTATTATATTAATATAACTTTATAATATATTGACATGTCGTCCACATCTTCCTCAAATTCCTTTCATTCCTTATCTTCCAACGATTCGCTCGATTCTTCACCTGACGATACATTGTACGACACTTCCAATAATCCTTCTATACATAATATAATGCAATCTGCTTTTATCTCCTCACAACCAGATCTTCATTTCTGCCACATCAACGCCCAGAGTATTCCGTGCCATTATTCAGACTTCATTAATTATTTTGAAAATCTGAACCTTCACGCATGTCTTGTTAGTGAGACCTGGCTCAAAGCTTCACTCCCATCAAATTTATACTCACTGCCAGGTTACGTTTTAATACGTAACGATCGTATTTCTAGACGTGGTGGTGGTGTTGCTATATATCTTCGGGCTGACCTACCTTTCAAAATTATCGCAAAATCTTCCACTGGCAGCACGCCCATAATGGAATACTTATTTGTCGAAGTAACTTTTTTTCAAGACAAGTTACTACTTGGTGTCATCTATTCTCCTCCTGATGTTTCGTATTTCGGTGATTTTGGAAGTATAGTTGATCACTACCTACCTTTATACCCCCATTCATTGATTTTGGGTGTTAATACCTGCCTATACAAGCATAACACTAGAAGCGGAAAGCTTTGTGACATTGTCAAGGCTGGTAACCTCACCATTCTCCCATCCTTTGCTACATTTCATGCCGATAATTGTCACTCCCTTCTCGATCTCATCCTAGTATCCTGTCCTAAAAATGTATCCTTCCACGGTCAACTTCCAGCACCCGGTCTATCCCATCATGATCTCCTCCATATTTCCTATAAATTAAGTAGCCCTGAAGCCTCTTCAAAGAGCATATTCCTCCGTGATTTTAGTCGTATTGACCTACCATCATTTCTTGAGGATGCAAGATCTATTAACTGGGATACAATTGCGATGAATCACTCTGTTGATGAAAAACTCACTGTTTTCAATAGTTGTATCACTAAACTGCTCGATAAACATGCTCCCCTAAAACTCGTCAAAATTAAGCGGAGAGCTGCACCTTGGCTAAACGATTCTATTAGAAAAATGATGGCCAAACGTGATCACGTTAAAACTAAGTATAAGACTGATCCCTGCCCAAATCACTGGGACAATTTTAGAGTGCTTAGAAATAAATGTTCTCAAATGTGTCGAAATGCCAAAAAAACTATATTTCTGCATCAATACGTGACTGTACTCCTAATAATATTTGGAAGTTTTTGGGTACTCTAGGCATTGGAAAATCTACCATTTTGGAGAGCTGGCGATTGGATATCGACCAGTTAAATTCAGATTTTTCTACGCCACCCACGGTACTTGAACCAGCTGTTAAGTCTGCAACTATGAACGGTATCTCGTCTTCATCTGTTCCTAATGAACATCAATTTACGCTAAGGGATACCTGTGAATCCGAAGTTAAAGCTAATCTTCTTGCGATAAAATCGAAATCCATGGGATTTGATGGCTTAAATATTAGTGCTCTTAAACCAATAATAGATATCGTAGCTCCGGTCATCACTGATATTTATAATACCTCTTTGTAAACTGCTGTCTTCCCTTTGGAATGGAAAAAAGCCTATATTGCGCCCGTACCTAAAATTTTATTACCTACGCAACCCAAGGATTTTCGGTCATATCTATCCTACCGCTTCTATCTAAAGTCTTTGAACGTATTGCTCATGGTCAACTTGTCACTTTCTTCAATGCCCATAAGTCTCTAAATCCACTTCAATCTGGTTTGAAAGCTGGCCACAGTACCTCAACTGCCCTTGTTAAGGTTATTGATGATATACGCTTGGCTATGAATAATACACAAGTCACTGTTCTTGTGCTTCTTGATTTCAGCAGTGCGTTCAATTCTGTTGACTTAAATATACTTTTTGCTCACTTGAAATATCTTAATATATCCCAACATTCACTTGAGTGGTTTAGTTCATATCTTCATGGACGCAGGCAATGTGTTAATTTGACAGATACGTATTCTGAGTGGACTGATCTTACAGCTGGTGTACCTTAAGGTGGAGTTCTCTCTCCTCTCCTCTTCTCAGTGTTTATTGATGATGTTAAAAACGTTTCTAGCAATTATCATCTCTATGCTGATGACCTACAAATCTATGCGTACTCGAACCTCCATTCCTTATAAAAAACCATCGACATCCTTAATCGAGATGTCACTTCAATTAGTCAGTGGGCTCATGAAATGGGTCTCTTGGTTAACCCAAGTAAGTCAAAGGCTATCATCATCGGTAGTCAAAGACTGACTTCTAAAGTAAACCTACTTTGTTTACCGAAATTAATGCTAAATGGTACAATAATACCATACACGTCAACTGTTAAAAACCTACTACTGATCGATCAAAATATTAATTGGCGTCCTCAAGTAAGTAATGTTAGTCGTCGTGTTTTCAACAGGATACACTCTTTGAAACGTCTTCAAAATTTTCTACCGACTAAAACGAAAATCTACTTTGTCAAACACTTTTATTACCATTAATCGATTAAGGAGACGTGTGCTATCCTGATCTTAATGAAGAATATTTGTGCAAGTTGGAACGTCTTCAAAATTTATGCATTCGGTATATCTTCGGCCTCAGAAAATATGATCACATTTCTGAATACAGGCCACTTCTCAAATGGCTGAAGATCCGTGATCGACGCCAACTTCACATACTTACACTTCTTTTTAACATATTAAAAAATCCTCATAGCCCAAATTATCTTAGTGGCAAATTTAACAAATTATCTGCTCATGGCCTTGGGCTGCGATCTGAAAGTTCACACACCCTACTTATTCCTAAATATACCTCCACCACTTACGAAAAATCCTTCACTGTCCAAGCAGCAAAAATTTTGAAACACCTGGATCCTGACATCAGGAAAATCACGTCTATAAATATTTTCAAAGATCGAGTGAAAAAGTCCTGCATCTCCTGATACCTTTTCCTTTGTGTCCTCGCCCTTTCCTGTCTTTCCCATCCCAAATCATGTCAATATTTTGTTTTCTTTTTTAATTTACTTTTGTATTTTTTTTGTCTAATGTGCTATTAAGAATTTTCATTGTAAAATCTCTTACAGTCTACCAACTAAATTTCAATATAAATTGTTATGGTTGACTGGAAGAGATTGCTCATGTAGCAATAAATCCGCCATGTGTACTATACGTAAAAGTTAATAATAATAAATAATAAATAAACAAATAAATTAGGAGTGAATGGAAGAATTAATGGTGAAGGAGATGAATTTAAAACAATCTCCAGTGAAATGACGAGAACTACGAATATAGGAAACCAATTGTCATCTCGTGCAGTAGAATTTATCAATTATTTTTTAATTTGTGGGCACTTTGGAAATGTAAATAAATTAAAATATTTTATTAATATTAAATAACAAAATATATCAATACATCAACGAATTCAAATTAAAAACTAAGTCATCTAACTCTACTACATTACTTACGATATCGACATTTTTGATAATTACTAATGCATCACTAGCAAAACACATTTCAAATACAGAATACTAGAGCAAAATGACAGCGATCGAAATAAACGGGCGCCATTTTTGTTCACTATATTAATTTTTAGATTTTATGAAACTAAATATTAATTACCTACATTAAGAAAATTACCTTACCGGTGAAATGTAATGCCATTTTTCAGCCAACTTGAATTTTTGCAACTTTTACCTCATAATTTCACTGCGCAATACGGCACAGTTACGAGTATTGAAAGTATTTAAGGCACAAACTCTCACTAAAGCGGCCGGGGCGCGAATGAAATGAAAATTGTGGGCGGGGCCGCAGGTAAAATTGTGGGCGGGGCCGCAGGTTTCTGTAGATGAAAACGTTGGCACTCGTACGTACCCTAATATGCGGCGTCTATTTGTTTCATAGTCTGTGTAAAGCATAAACGACGCAGACAAGGAAAAAGTATCCATATAGAGAACAAATGAACTTGTCGTTGCAAAACACTATTTATAAAGTTAGCCTATATTATATTTACGGTAAGAAAATAATGCAATGATTATATGAATTTAATATTGCGACAAATTAGAAAAAAGTTTTATTTAAATTTGCAGTCAAGTGAAGAAAGGTGGAGCTTAGGGTAAACGAACAATAGGAGTGAGGATACGGGAGATTGTTGGATGTAGTATCAGAACGGCAGTGAAGGGAGGAAGCACAAAGTTTTCAAAGCTCGGTAGGATTCTAATACAAACTTGGCCAATGTTTCACTTGAAACTAAAATATAGATTACTTCGTGAGTTCGAAAACTATGCAATTAAGAATAGGGGATATTTATTTGCGCAAGTGGGTATTTTGTGAAGCTTGTCGGTTATTCGGTGATTAATTTAATGTACTTGTGGTGGATGTGGTGAATTTTTCATATCCAGTGATAGAGAGTATTTACCAATATTAGCAAAATTGAACGAAGTCGATAATTCAAAAATAATTTATTTATTTTTGTCATAATTAAAAGTTGCAGTCATGTATTACCTCATTTTTTAACTTTATTTGTCAAAATCTTGATAACATTGAATATAGAACTATCAGTAAGTACTTAAATGAAAAAGGGGAATATGTAAATAACTAGTTTGTCTTATGTCCTACGAAACAAATATTTACACGGAAAAAGGTGATATTAAGATTTATAAATATTTTTTGTACACTTAGTAATTGAGTTTTTGGCGAATAAAAAAACAAAGGTAATATTAAAATTTTACGAAGAGAACTGAGAATGCTCTTGCTTCTTGCATTTGGTTTAGGGCAAAAGGCTAGCGAAGCAAGAAGCAACATATTATTCAAGATTTACTTTCTAATCTATCGCCATGCATTGGTTACAATAATTTAAAGAAAGAAATTTGGTACGTACAACGTTTCTACATCATGTCTAAGAAAAATTCAAAGTTGAAATATATCTAGGGTTAAATTAATTTTTTCTGGCAGGGCCACTCTCATGCTATATTATTTTTAGAAAAAATTATCTTTATTCTGTATTTAAGAATTGAAAATATTCTGTTTAGCAACCACATGGGCTAACAATAATAAAGTGAAAAATAAAAATATTACAACTAATAAACCTGTTGTTTATTAGTTATAATATTTTTGTACCTTTACCAATGCATTGAATTGATAGAATGCAAAAATAAGAAATTTTTATCTGGCGTTTGATGCTGTGGAAGGTATATTCGTTTATTTTACTTATTGGTATTTTTATTCCCCTTGCTTTATGATTTCGTTCCATAACTAGTTTTGTAGAAACATATGTCATATTTTATTTAAAAATATTTCTTGAAACCTTACAAATATATTTGTTTCATTCTAATGACTAGAGTTCTAAAGTTAATTGGTGCATAATATTTTGGTAATAATAAAAATATTCTACGATTATTTTAAGAAATTTGTCTGGGTGTAAAATGACATTTCACACTCATTTTAGGGAAAATTAAATAATTAAATATAAGACTTCATGATCTAGAGAGCGAAAAAATACTTTAAACGATATAGTTTTAAGTATTTTTTGTCACACATTTAAGTGACAAAATAATATGATTTTATATATTTTTACCTAAGTCACTAAGAATTTTATTACACCACGAATGATGTGACCTGTTGTGTAAGTTGTCCCAACGGCAGTTATTCTCTACACTTCTTAATATCATCTATTGCATGCACTCCAAATTTTTCACTTTAGATCTTACAAGTATTTTTATAGAACTAAAAATTCACAATCACAAATTTTCGGGCAATATGTATAAATTTGTATCGATTTATACATCTTTATGGGACAAGAAAAACATGTTTTAAATTATTTATTCCTTTTTACAATTGTGGTAAATTAAAACATTTTTTTATGCAAATAATAATTATCTGCTTTTTACTGCTGTGTCTACGAAAATTGGAAATCGACTTTAAATATCTTGACAATGATAATTATTATAAGGTCTTTATTTCAGATATATTGCCGTATATCCATTAACAGTCCATGTATTTTTGACTCTTCCTAATTCCGTGCTGATCCTTTTCGCGTTTAGATAATAAATATTATGTAATGTATTTAATTAAAATAATTATGACAAAACATTAGTATTTTGATTTATTTTCTTACTTTTGAGATAATTATTAATATGTCTCTTTACGTAGTTAGTGCTATTTATTTATAAATTATATTGTAAAAGGAAACGCATATAGATAAAGGACGGTAATAATACATAACGATTGTATACTTAATCACATAATATGATTTTTGATTGTTCTAGTTGATTTATAATTATTGTTATAAATACATGTGGTAAACTTATTCAAATTATGAAATACCAAATACACGTCACTTGCCAACCCAATTTCTACTAAACAAAATCGTACTTTAGTCACTTGAAATAAAGATCACTTTCCAAACAACTTACATGTAATGAAACTTTGAGGTTACTCGACCTATTAACTACATATTCCTGGAGCTCCGGCTAGGTAAATGACCTTTCATTTACTTGAATATATAAATTAAAGCCAACATAATGACGTTATTTCATTAGGCTACAAAATTTATTGTGTGCGTGGGTTAGGTTTGTCGCGTGGGCATTCCCGTTTGTGTCAAATAGATAAACAGACAGACGAAAAAGCGGGCTAATAAAAACGTGGTAAGAGGGAAAAAAGCGAGTTAATATTACAATGTCACCCAGTTCGAAACTATGTTTAGAGGTTCAAGTCTCTAGCTTAACTTAGGGAAGCAAGTTTAAAACCGATTGCAGAATTTGTACCCAAAAAACAAACAAAGAGACGAGAAACAAAGCTTCTAAACATGCTTACTTATACGCGTATTTTCTATATCTATTCATTGGTTCTTCGTTTTAGACAATACAATTTTTAACAGTAAAAGACCATTTGAAAGTTTAGGTTAATTAGATAGATAAAATATAAAAAAGTGTGAGACTTTAAACATTCTTAGTAAAACATTATTTCAAAATTTTGTCAGTTTGTAGTATTTGTGAGTCTTTTATTTTTTTACATTATTTTCTTTACTCTTCAGAGCTAGTTTATTGTTACGAAAATTAAAGGAGCGTGATTTTTGGTAAAATCTAAATTCAGTAAAATAAGACGGTTCGTGAAATCTAAATTCAATTAAATAACTAAATTTTAAATAATTTATAATGTAATTAAATCCATTACGAAACTTAACCACACTTAGAGATATACACTTAAAAGATGTTTTAAAAAGGTTATAAGCACTATTTCCATCACGAACATTCAAAATAAATTAATGTTTTTTATTAAATGGACCATTATTAAATTTCATTTACTAAAATATTATTTAAAAGCACAAATATAACGTAGATTTGTGTGTATATAAAGAAAGTGTCGTGTCTTTAAAAATACTTCAATAAATATCATGAATCGAGTATTAGTCACTACACATATGGTTAGTGAGCAACTTTATCCTGTCGGTTTTTTCCCATCGTGCGCGCGCGATATATCTCATATTTTTTATAATGCGTCTAAAGAATTATAGCAACAAAAATTAAAACCTCAAAAGTTACCAAAAACTTTCTTTTCCTCTAAAAACCATTAAAAACAAACGTAATCTGAGTTAATTTCGTTCGCGTATCCGCCATTAGATGATGGTAATTTTACATCGGTTAATTTTAAAAATATATCATCTCTTGAATATATTTGGCGTTAAATTTGTAGAAATTCATTATTCACAATCAAGTGAAACTATGTGATGTAGTATTATTTCTATTTTCTTTAAGTTCTTTACCGTGACCTAGGTTTCATTGTATTATCTTTGCTAATAGCCCATCTGAAGATGTAATACAACGAAACCTAGGTCGTGGTAAAGAACTTAAAGAAAGTAGAAATAATACTACATCACGTAGTTTCATTTAATTGTGTATATCATCTCTATAAGCTAATATGAATTTCTTAACAAAATTGAAGAAAATAAAATATTTTACGCACAGAAGAAAATTTTATAAAATAAATATTTAACCCGAATTATGCATAGTGCAAGCCGATACGTAGTTATACTTCGTTATTTTATTGTTACGTTTATTATACTTATGTTTATATTGCCGTCCACTGCCCGTAAATTCACGAAATAATTTTTACTACATTTATTATTAAATTTTTAATACCACTGCATATCTGGTGTTTGAAGTTAACCTTGCTAGTATTTCCTTTGATCTAAGCTCTTAACTATAATAGGGAATTAGGAAAGTAAGCCTCCTTGAGCGTCCCCGTAGGCCGCCCGGCCCGCTAAATCGCGTTAATTCCTTAGAAAAGATCACGACATACCCTAATTGGGTTTTGAGGGTGAAGTCACGATTTTGTTAGCTTCTCGACTAAAAAATTAGTTTCTCTTTTTGTTTTCTTTACTTTTGACAACATATTCGGAAGGAATGAATGTAAAGATCGGCAATTCATAAAAGATGTGAACTAAAGTTAAAATTTATTTTTGCCACTACTTTAAGATAATGCGATCGATTCGAAGATTTTGCTATTTTATTTATGTATTTGCTTAAAAAGTATTATGTTTTTGCTATATTTGTTATGTATTTGCTTAAAAAATAATGTAAACATTTTAAGTTAATTGTAAATATTTAAATAAACAAGAGTTTTTTTTGTTAATTTTAAAATTGCAACAGGTACATGGTTGATAAAATAAATGACACGGTACTTTGCAGTAGAAATAATGTTTTTGAGATGTTAAAGAAATTATAATGACTAGGTTACGTATATAAAACTGTATAAACAATAATAAAAGCAGTAATAAAGTTAGGACATAGTTTACATAAATAATTGTCCTGATTGAATTTGTTTTAGTGTAATCCATATTGAAGAATATTTATTTAAAATTGTTGACAGTTAATAGAAATTAGGTAAAGCTTTCAAAATTTTAAAAGCTATATAGTTGATATAATATATGACGTCGTACTTTACAGTAAAATAAATATGTTTTATACAGTAACGGGATCAAATACCTGGTTTTATACAAATACCTCTAAAGCACCTTAATGAAGTGATACCGATAGTCATATGTTTCATGCTTTTAGATCTCTATTCAATATTTACCCAAATTTGTATATGGTTAAACAGAAAAAGGATCACATTCAATTATTGTTTAAGTCATAATTGTATATCTAAAATTTTACTGTAATTGTGTATTGTATTGTATTAAAAATGTGTATTGTATAAATAATAATACGAAGTATAATTAATAATATAACTGTATAATAAAATATAACTGTAATGGTGTATTGTATAAAAAATGTGTATTGTATAAATAATAATATAACTGTATAATTCAGATTAAATTGTCAAATTATCTCAGGTCAAGTATAGAAAATAATAACTATAAATACCTACGTAATTTCATCAATTAATCGTCCCAATATAGTAAAAATATTGCTCTTTTTCATTTCTTAACTTATGAAATTAAATTAAACTTGATGGAAAAGTTTTATTTCCAACACCTCATAAGATAGATTTCCTTTGAAAAAGTAATTTATGTTCTGATCAAAAATGTGTAATAATTGTTTCGCCATCGTCTTTGTAAAGTGAGAGAGTCAAAATATTATGCAATGTTTCCCACGTTTTCTATATTTATATATATATATATATATATATATATATATATATATATATATTCATATATATACTTACATAACCGTTTACACATATTACAAAATACTTTGAAGTAAAATTATTTCAGATTTCCAACCTTATACATATTGTGCTGGAAATTTGTGGCTGTGAATTTTTAATAGCTCTAAAAATACTTGTGAGATCTAAAACAAAAAACGGGAGGCGCAAGTACATCTAAATCATTAACAACTTTATCACACCACAAATGATATAACTTATTATGTGAGTTTTCTCAATGACAGTTACTTTCTACACTTGTTACTTTTATCTATTGCACGCGCCTTGCATTTATATTGCATTGTCATCCAGGTCTGAGCTATATTTAAAGTTTTAAGTGTTTAGCCCAACAAGTAGTTAGTTTAAAATCGTTTGCAAAATTTGTACTGAATAAACAAATAAACAAACAAACAAGTTAATATTGCATTATCATTAAGTTCTGAGCTATGCTTTGAGTTTGAAGTTTTTATCACAACGGGAAGTTAGTATAAAACCATTTGTGAAATATCTACCCGACAATCAGACCAACAGGTAGGCAAGAAAGTGAGCTAATAAAAACTTGGTAAGAGAGACAAGAAAGTAAGTTAATATTATATTGTCATCCAGTTCTGAGCTATCTTAAAACTTTCAAGTATCTACCTCAACGGGAAGTTAGTTTGAAATATTTTGCAAAATTTGTGCTGGAAAACAAACAGACGAAAAAGCGAGCTAATAAGAATGTGATACTAAGCTATTTTTTATATTTATTCATTGGCCCTTTGTTCCAAAAATATAATTTACTTATGCTAAAGTATGAAGGTACGAATCAATAAATGATAAAATATAAAAAAAAAAATTATGAGACTTGTTGACATTCCGAATAAAACATCGTTGGAATTCCAAGTAAGAATTTTGTTGAAATTCTAAGTAAAACCATTATTCTAAATTTTATTATTGAAACTGTTTTGAGTTTTTATTCTTTTAACATTATTTTCTTTGCGATCCAGAAATAGTTTATTGTAATAAAAATCCAAAATCAATCTTTGCTAATAGCCCGTGTGAAGATGTAATACAACGAAACCAAGGTCGTGGAAAAGAACTTTAAGAAAATAGAAATAATACTACACCACGTAGTTTCATTTAATTGTGAATAATTAATTTCTACAAAATTAACGTCAAATATATTCAATACAAAAAATTTTAAATGTTTTTCATCTCAAAGGTTAGCAAAATCATACTTTTCACGTAAAAAAACCATTTAAAACCAATAGAATTTTAGCCAATTTCTTTCGCACTTCCACCATTAGATTGTTTAATTTGACATCGGTTAATTTTAAAAATCAGCAGCGCGATTTATCATCTCCAACTCTAGGTCAGATGAATTTTTAACATAATTGAGGAAATAAAATATTTCACCAAGGGATGAACATTTTTGAAAATAAATATTTAACACTAATTGTTTATGTTGCAAGGTGATACGTGCTTATTATTTCGCTACTTTCATAATTAAGTTTATATTGCCGTCCACTGTCCGTAAATTAACGGAATAATTTTTATTACATTTACTATTTACTTATAATACCGCTATATACCGGGTTTTGGAAGATAGCCAGTTAATCTTGTTGGTTTTTTCCTTTGATCTAAAGACTTAACCTATAATAGGGCATTCAAAAAGTAAGCCTCCTAGAGCATTCCCGCGGGCCTCTATCTGATCTGCTAAATCACGTTAATTCGTTAAAAAAGATCGCGGCTCGCCTTATTGGATTTTATGGATTAAGATACAACTTTATATATTAAATATTCGAAAGAAGTTGAGTATTGGATTGAATTAATGTGAATATCGAAATTCATAAAAGAAGTGAACTGTTCGGTTTAATTATAATATTTCAATTTATTTAAATGCGGTAAAATTTATTTTTGTCGCTGTTGATTGTCTTTGGCATAGTTTGTAGGTGGGAGGTTGGAAGATTTTGCTGTTAGCAATAAATATTCCAAATTTATATGCTTAAAAAGTAATATAGATATTTAAACTTAAGGGCAATTAGTTAAATAAACAAGTATTTTTTTAATAACTAAGCTTTTTTGTTCATATCAGAATTGCAACAGGTACATAGTAGATATAATACATGACAGGGTACTTTGCGTGGAATTAATGTTTTTGAGATGTTAAAGAAATTATAATGACCGGGTTACGTATTTAAAACTCTAAGGGAACGTAATATAATAATATTTGATAGTAATTAGTTTATATCTCTGTTTCAGAAAGACGTTCTGCTGCATGCAAATTAAGAGACAAGGTAAATTGAAAGTATGTAGTTGAAATCTGCTTGAAGTAAACAGAAATAGAACTTACTAAAAGTATTTTTAGTCTATATTTTGTTTTTTCCAATCGACGTACATATTAAACAAATTTCTTCGTAGGGATTTATTTCGAAAATTGGATTATAAAAAATGACTATGGTAAAAATAAATTTAGTGATTTATTTTATGTATTCGGGGATTTACACAAAAAAACTTTGTTAACAATAATAAAAAACCAAACAAAAATAGTTTACAAAAATATTTGTACTGCTCATTGTTTTTGTAGTAGTGTAATCTCGGTTGAAAAATATTTATGTATAATGGTTGACGTTTAATAGAATTGAGATCATGCTCCAAATATTTTAATAGGTATGACGACGTATGATATAATGTACGACGGTTGATATAATGTACGACGCGGCACTTTGCATTAAATGAATATTTTGATGCATTAAACTGACTATAAAGGCCTGGTTTTATATAAAATCCTCTAAAGCATCATATGAAGTGACATCTATAGTCTTATGTTTCATGGGTTTAGATCTCAATTCGAGAATATTTACGCAAATCTATATATGGCTAACCAAAAGAGGAATAGAGTTCAATTATTGTAATGCATACGAGGGACGCGTATTTTAATTCAGAGCGCGGTACCGCGATTGGGTTAATCGCGGCCGCAGACTGCGCTCTGCCTCACCTACTTCAGCTGCCCTTTGTACCGGCTGTCTCGATAAATTGAAAAGCGCCCGTGAAAATGCCCAATTTAACAAATTGAATGGCGACTAAGGTTAAACGCGCGCCGGCGACTACGTGACTCGATATCGGATCGGAGGGACGAAAAAATATCGTAGTAATTACTCGTGGCTACTGCGTCCGGCGGGTCCGGCAGTGCGTTGTCGGAGTTTTGGTTCAACAGACCATTTGGTCCATTAATTACAGTTGGTCAGATTTGAGAGACGAGAAGTAAGTCTTTCGAGAGATTATTAAGAGTCACTTTTAATATTATACGTTAAGGAATGATAGCATTAATTTTAACCAAATTGTTTATGAGGATGACCCTTTTGTCACTCGTCCCCTTTATCTGTTTGTAATATTGTTCTTTAGAAACTACTATCCTGAAATTTTTAACCGTATTAAAGAAGGAGATATTTTAAACACTTAACTAGAAAAATATTTTAGAACCACCTTATTAAAATTTAAATAAAGTAAGTTTTAGTAGCTATAACATTTTCTTTACTCTTTTGATACGTGAAAGTTGTTATACCTAATTACTGCTTCTTAAAATAATACTTATTTTGTAACGGTCTAATATTTTATGAAATAAAAATAGTAACTCGTATTATCGAGATATACTCTAAAAATATTATTAATTACCTCGTTGTGTGCTATTATTTATTTAATTTCGGAAAACATTTCCTTTGCTAAAGAAAATATTTTCCGCACTTTAAATTCCTCTAACAACCCTTTTTTAGTTTTATCAACTTTCTAAAAGTAAATTTTGTTACAGCTTTGAACAATTCTGATACCAAATTAAAAAATTATATAAAACCCTTCTTACTCCGAAATATTTATTTCCATTTAAGAAAAATTACAGATTTTTTTAAATTACATATATTGGTGTAAAATAACTTACTGTACTAATATATACTAACACTATGTTAACATGGTATCTACAGGGAGGGAATCGTAATGGAATGTTGGTCAAAAATTCGCACGCGCACGTATACATATCTTAATGGAAAAATATTTTCTAGGTTCTATTTTTTATTATCTTTATGTCATAATTGACATTTTATGATATTTCTTGTTATCACTTTTGAAGATTGGACAGTATTTTTGGGAGAATATTTTACTAAGTTACGTTTAATAAAACATATGTAACATAATTTGAATGTTTAAGTTTACTCTATCTCATTGGTTACCAAAGAATTTCTTAGATAAATTAATATTTTCCTTAAATTTTTAATTTAGCACACATATATTTGTGCAGCTTTGTAATTTAATTTGTTAAACAATTGCTAGCCAGTTGTAGATGCAATTGATTTAATGTGGATTTTGTAAATATTTAAATATATAGGGAAGACTCAAATTCAGTAATGAAATTAGTTTTTTGAAAAGATGAAAATCACTATTGGTGATCAAATTATTCTTATTCCTATCGATACTAGCTCGATGTAACAAATAAACAGATGGGTAATACCGCTAAGACCAAACGATATAATCGCTGATGGACTTTAGCTCGACTCGCAACAATTTAACCGCGCAGGTCACGTTTAAGGCGTGGGACGACTTTCTCTCTACCAAAATGTCGGCTCCGAAATAGGAAATATTATCGACGACAACGAAAATAAATTTTCTGTTGATGATGAGGGCAGTTGTGACTTCCGCTTGCAAAGCCGATTTGCCCCAACCCTCGATCTCGACTAAGGAATTAATTGAACTTAGTGGGCGGCCGTGACGGAGTTTGAGTACATGGGCAGTGTTTGATTAAGGCTTTGTTACTACCATTATTCTTTTTCTATATCGTATTTAGTTGTAGAAAAATACCATCAACATATTTTGTAGCTCAGAATATGTCAATTAAGAAAAGGCTTTAGCTTTTAATAAAGAAGTATTGTTATTTATTTTCTACAAAACTATAAAGGCAAAATATAATAATAATATTAATAGTTCGAACTAAGTCCAAGTTCAAAAATTTATAATTTTTTTATTTTTTAACTTTTTAAAATAAATTAAATTTGATAGTAAACCCATGAAATGTTGTAAAATTGAAGAAGGACTTTATATTGCAACCGAAAATGTGAAATAGTTTGCTTTGGGTCTTGTTTGTGTAGTGAGAGTCCCAAAATATTGCATATTGTTACCTTCACTCTTTCAAATTTTGATATGTGCATATAACTGTGTACATACATTACAAAATACTTTAAAGTAAAATAATTTCGATTAACTTAAATAACATAGATGTAGGCAACTATGCGATAGATTTTTTACAGTCGTGAGAACGACTGTAAGAAATATACTAGGCAGTACATTATATTTAAATATGGCCAAATTACATCAATACTTGTAAACATTTGAATGGAAATATGATACATCAATTCTTTTAAATGCACATATATATATATATATATATATATATTTATATATATATATATATGTATATATATATATATACATATATATATATATATATATATATGTATATACATATATGTATTTATTTTGTTCGATTTATTAGTAATTTGCTTTCAATACGTTCAAGCGATTCAGAGATGACATCATATATTTAATTTTTTTTTAAATATGAATTTGAAACAATGCTGGTTGACAATTAGGATCGCCACCGTCCTATTTTTTGAAAAATGGGTGTACTTGTTTTATTTTGCTACTTATTTAATTTATTTTTTTCAAAAATTTTACAAACAAACGTCAAAATATTTTTTCTCGAATAGAATTTTTCAGTAAATTACAAAATATCATATTATTTTTTCATATACATAATACTTTCAAAAAGAAAGTTGAATATTTGGATCTTCGCCACCACTATTACATTGGTTATTCTGGAACTTTGTCCTTACATTATTATATTGGTTATTCATAGATTTAATTCATTTTGAAGAAGTAAAAGTAGATAAGATCGTTTGGAGTTTATCAAATAAATAAGAATTTATTCAAAATGAGCGTTGCCGATCTGGGAGTATACCCTGATGGACAGCGCTTAGTATCAATAATTACCAGTGCTTGCAGTGATCGGATTTTCGGCGATCATTTCAAGATTGGGTTGCAGGGTCAGCGTTGTTTGATTTATTATGAAAAATATGTTTAATTCACTTCCACAAAAAAGTGTTAATTTTTATAATCCAATTTGTAATAAAAAATATTTTTTTTAGGAATGGACTGAGACACTGTTTTGAATTTATTTATTTATTTGCAAAAAAATTTTCACGGTATAAGTAAACAACTTTCTATCAATTTTTGTTAGACATTGACTGTCAAATTTAAAATTGTTTTTGTACTTTGAAGGATCCGCGTTTGAAACTATCGCTACATTCAGCGTGGTCCGCACTACGACTTGCTTGTTGCTATTATTCGCCCACGAACGATTTAAGTGCGCTCCGCATTCATGCCAAAACTATACGAGAATAGCCAAATAAGAGAGCGTAGAGGCCCTGTTCGCAAGTATCGCATATATTCGTGTAGTCTCCATTTTTTGTCGGTAAACGTGTCCGAATCAAAGGGCTCTCATGTAGTTTTGTGTTTGCGCGAGGCAAGTGGTGATGTGGAGGGAGTCCTCCACATTCTCGCCACCGACGCCGTCAGTCCGTTGCGATGTATTTATGTCATCCACAATCTTCGTCTATTCCAACGTCTCGAGATAATTTTTTTTTGTCTTGTATTAATATAAAATTGTAGTAGGCTACTGCACATAACGCTACAGTGGCAGAAGTTTCTAACACACTCTCCACGTCCACCTTGTACGAGTATCGAATGGTCAACTGCGCGAGCGAGAATATGGAGAGCGCTTCTCGGGTCTCGCTTCAGGGCGGGATAACTCCATATTCAGAGAACCGAGAGATTGACAAGAATGTGGAGCGCGTTTTATCCGTTATTGTTCTTCTGCGCTACAACTTATTCATTTCTGTTGGCTAATAAGCGAGTCATTTGTTCACGAATACTGAACTTCGGTTAGTAAAATCTAATTTGCAAATAGTGAATTCGGAAATGTTAGGGTAAAAGTGTTCCTATATTTTTATGTCAGTATGGGCCTGTTTCCTATTACACAAATATGTTCAATTGTTGTTATGCTAACACATACTTGTTTTATTAAATATTTATATAAACGTTCGAACAAATATCTCTCGTATAAGTCAAATGTAAGTCATTGAAAAAGTATTTCTATAAAAAAGCATTTTCGTCAGCAATATGTGGCATATGTAAAGGATTCTTTTGTTTCTCTTTCATCTGCATTGTCGATAACGGTTGATTCTGGACTCTGATTTGCATTGTATTTAAGTTTAGTTTCTGTTGCACTTTGACTATGACTTCGTATGCCATTCGAAAAATTTTGAAATTGTTTGTGTGCTGCGTGTGTTTCTCAAAAAATATGCAAAGGTCCACATCTCAAAGTAATTTTAATTGAGATTTGACTATAATCATTTGCGCAAACTTACCGTTGGTAAATTTTAATAAAATTCATTTTCGAAAAGTTTTTCTTTGGCTAGCATATTCCTGAAAACCCGTTTTAAGAAAATTATTTCTTAACAAAATGTACGAAGAATGGATTACACAGATGGGCGAGGAATTGTGTGATGAATATTTTTGCGTTTTCGTGGATAAAGCTACTTATTTTTCATAGAATAAAACGGAAGAGACAACAACGAAATCAACAAACTAATGATGGCTCTATCATATGTATTTAGATCGCAGCAGCTACTTTTTTTAAAAGTATCGTATTCAATGGATTAATCAATTAATCATTAATTGGGTATTCAAATCATAAGAAAATTAGAAGTCGTACACATCGAATATGAGTTCCATAAATATTTTCAGTCAATTATAATATTTTCAATGTATACGGAAATAGATTTTAAAGGATGCAGTATATAACGCTATTGAAAACACGAGCTTTACTTATCAACTGAAGCTTGAATTGAAGTTTTAGGCTTCTTAATTTTAGCAGAATTAGCATTTGCGCCTCGATCATACCTGATTACACTACAGTTTAATAATTGTGATAGTATCAGCGACATTTATCTAAGAAACAAAGAAAGTGTTTACTCATAATATTTGAAATCATTTTTTTGCTTTATTTTTAATATGAAAATTAATAACTGGTTAATTTCCTGCAAAGAAATGTAAATAGATAATTGTGTATACACATATAAAATGTGAAATATGCAGTTATTGTTACGAAACATTTATACACATATAAAATGTGAAATATGCAGTTATTGTTACAAAATTAAAATTTGTGTCACTTTACAGTGGATAAGCTGGTTTATGTATACATTTTATTATATACATAAATAAGCAAAATATTTAGTGATATTTGAAACAGAAATTATTTGTGTTGTTTTAGAATAAAATGTGAATAAACACTAAGTAATAATATGGGAAAACCAATAGAATTACCGGCCACTGGGTTTACGATTACAGAGTTTACAAATAAAATTATAAGTGTAGTGGTTTATTACCATATTTTATTAAATTAATTTATCAAATAACTTATTTTCAACAAATTGTACAAATTTAACAAATTATTTATTTTTGGTCATACATTTAAGTCATAAAATAATATAAAATATTATACGACTGATAGTAAAGTGGTCGGAATGAAATTTTCAAAGGACATTTCTGTTTTTGTATATTTTTGATTTTTATAGTAATCAATAAGTATATTATTTTACACTTTCAATAAACTTTGTTTTATTACTTGACTTTTTGCTCAATATACCCATTGATGTATTGTTTATTACATTCTCTAAAATTATATCAGACCCGAGGCGTTTTGGACCAAAACTTTCTTTCCATGTAAATATGCTTTTGACTACCTAAATTTATTAACCTTCTAGGTTATCTTCTGAGGTCAATAAGTCATATATCACCATATGTGCCTAATAATAACAAGTTGTATTAATAAACAGTAAACATATAGTAAAAAACAGCCTAATTATAACAGTAAAAGTCATCGCCTTAAAGAACCTGATGAGATCGATTTAATAAGTTTGCTTGGATATCGACAGATTCACTTTTGTTTGCTAATTTAATCCGATTACTGTACTTCGCTTTTTCTTATATTGTATTCTTTCAAGAGTCCTATTTATGTATTTAAATTGAAGTTTTACATCTGTATATTTAATAATAAATACGTATTTAACGGTTTAACTTTTAATGATCATATGGCACAATGATTTTCAGTGTTTAGTAACTTTCACTAAGTGCTGAAAATATATAATTGTTATATACTGAAAAAAATACTATTCACATAAAAACATTAATTTGCCACGTTTTTACGCCACGGACTAAAAAAAATAATTATTTCTATTTGCCCCTTAAAAATTTATAACTCGATACAGATTCGTAACCCCATATATGTTGTCTTGGAAATTTGTGTTGGTTAATTTTTAATAGCTATTAAAATACTTGGGACATCTAAAAAGAACCTGGGGCGCAATTTCACCTAAGTAACTTACAATTTTATTATGATATGACCTGTTGTGAGAGTTTTCCCAACGACAGCTACTCTTTATACTCCTTACAATTATCTGTAGCATACACCCTACATTTGTATTGCATTGTCATCTAATTCTGAGCTATGTTTAAAGTTTCAAGTGTTTAGCCCAACAGGAAGTTAGTTTAAAACTGTTTTTAAAATTTGTATCGAACAAAGAAACAAACAGACAAAAGGTAAGTTAATATTGCATTTTTATCCAGTTCTTACCTATGATACAAATTTCAAGTATTCATCTCAATTGGGAGTTAGTTTAAAAAAGTTTGCAAAATTTGTATCGGACAAATAAACCGACAGACAAAAAAGTGAGCCAATAAGAATGTGTTAATAAACGATTTGTTCATATCCATTAATTGGTCCTTCTTTTTAAAAAATACAATTTATCACATTTATAAAATATAAAAAATATACGAAATTTGCTTAACATTCTGAGTAAAACATCGATTCTAAATTTTATGGTTAAAACTGATGAAGGTTTTTATTTTTTTAACGTTAGTAAAAATTTACTCTTCAGAAGTAGTTTTTTATGAATAAAATAAAAAAAATTAAATTCTTTCGACTCAAAGGTTAGCAAAATTTAAAAATCACTTTTTGTTAACTATAAACCATTTAAAACAAACATTACTTCAGCCAATTTCTTTCTCACAGCAACCATTATTTAGTTGTCAATTCACATTTTTTAATTTCAAAAATCAGCAGTGTGATTTATCATCTGAAATTGTAAGTTAGATGTATCTTCGGCCAAAATTGAACAAAATAAAATATTTTACGAACGGATAAAAATGTTATAAAATGAATATTTAAAACGAATTATTTACAGTGTAAGTTGATAGGCGGCTGTATTTGTTTATTTTATTTTATTTTTACGTGATATTACCGCTGCCGGTAATATCACGGAAGAATTTTTATTACATTTATTATTATTTTATAGAAATACTACATATGTGGCGTTTGAAGGTTACGCTTGTTAGTTTTTATTTTTGATTTAAGGACTTAACTATAAAAGGAAAGTATAAAAGGAAAGGAAAAGTAAGCCTCCTTGAGCGTTCCCGTGGGCCTCCGCCCGGCTCGCTAAATCACGTTAATTCGATAGTAATTATTACGGCACGCCCTAATTGGCTTTTGAGGATGAGGCTACAACTTTGTTCGTCCTTCGACTGAAAAATTAGTTTCCTGTATCATCGAAAATCTTCTCTTTACTTTTGGGAACATATTCGAAAGAAGTATGTATGGACATTGGAAATTCATAGGAGTAGTGAACTGTTTGGTTTAATTAATTTAAATTTATTAAATAAGGCAAAAGTTATTTTTATCACCATAGATTTTTTCCGCATAGTTATATTTTGTAGACGGCGATTGGAAGATTTTGCTTCATTGGCAAGAAATGTTCAAAATGCATATTCTTAAAAGTATTGTAGGTAGTTAAAGTCAAGAGTAATTAGTTAAGTAAATAAGTGTTTTTGATAACTGAGTTTTTTGTTAATTTCAATATTGCAGTGGAATTAATGTTTTCTAGATTATGATTCAGAGTAAATTGTCAAATTATCTCAGGTCGAATAAACCAAATGATAAACCAAATGACTTTAGTTACTTTTAATTTTGACTCCAGAAAGAGTTTCGGAATATCTTTTTCATTTAATTTATTAATTGTATCTGAAACGGATTGCAATGGGTTATTCAAAACCGGTGCAAGGTCAATTCAAACTCCCTAATGTTCTCTAGTGACTTACTTCTAATGCATACAAGCGACGAGCATTGTAATTCGGAGCACGGTATCGCGATTGGGTTAATCGCGGCCGCAGAGACTTGTCGCCATGCGAGTGCGCTCCGCCCCACCTGCTTCAACTGCACGTTGAACCGGCTGTGTCGATAAATTGAAAAGCGCCCGTGAATTTGCGCAATTTAACAAATTGAATGGCGACTACTACACGCGCCGGCGACACGTAACTCGATATCGGATCGGGTAGATGAAAATATTATATTAGTAATTACTCATGGCCAATTCTGCGTCCAGCGGGTCCGGCTGTACGTTGTCGGAGTGATGGTTGAACAGGCCGTTCGTTCTATTAATTGCAGTTGGTCACATTTGAGTTGTAAATTGAAAAGTAGTTATTTTGAAAGATTACTACCATTCACTTTTAATACTATTCGTTAAGGAGGGCTAGTACTAATGTCAATCAAAATATCCATGAGTTCGCCCCTTTTGTCACTCTTCTCCTATATTTGTATGCAATATTTATAGAAAGGATACATTTTAAACACTTAACTCAAAAAAATATAATAGAACTATCGTATTAAAGTTGAATTAATGTCACAGTTTTTTTAGCTATAACATTTTCTTAACTCTTCCGATATGTATTTCGTGAAAGTTTTTATACTTAATTATTGTTTCTTAAAATAAAATATATTTTGCAAATAGCGAGTATTTTATGAAATAAAAATAGTTACTCTTACTTGCTTAAGATATTGTCAAAATATATTATTAATTGCCACGTTGTATGCCATTATTTATTTGATCTCAGAAAATATTTTCTTTGCTAAAGAAAATGGAAATATTTTCAACAAATTTAATTCCGCTCAAATTTATATATTTTTTTTCTTTTTATAATTCTCAGGACAAATTTTGTTATAATTTTAATCTATTCTGATACCAACTTAAAAAATAAAATAAACTTTTAAAAACTGCACTCTCCAGGCACAGTATTTTCTTAAGCACAAAAAATATGTATTTATTTTTATTTAATAATAGTTAATAGTTTTTTTTAACAGTACAAATACTGATGTAAAACAACTTACATCTCATGGACTATCCTAACATAGTGCAGAGAGAGAGAGACAGAGAGAGAGAGAGAGAGAGAGAGAGAGAGAATCGTTATGTAATATTGCACAAAAATAACATTGTAAGCAATACAACTTGTGTGCACTCAAGCGCATGTCCATCAACACAAGCGTAAAAATATGTACTAGATTATATTTTTCATTATCCTTATGTTATAGAAAATTAATGTTGTTTCATTAAATAATGTCTGTTATAAATACGAAACATAATTTGAAAATTTAAGTTTACTAGCTTTCGTTGGAAACATCCATTCTTGGATAAATTCATATTTTATTAATTTTTTTATTTTACAAACATATATATATGCGCAGCTAATTAATAATAATTTATTAATAATTAGAAGTCAGTTATAGATGCAATCGATTTAATGTGAATTCTGTAAATGTTTCATTAGGAAGACTAAAATTTAGTAATGAAATGAGTGTACATCATGTGCAATGTTGAAAATTAAAAAAGTACAAGTGAAATACTAGAAGATACTAATCACTAATGTTGAGGTAACGATAATTGATTCAAATAGCTCGCTCGAGGTAACAAATAAACCGTCGAATAATACCGTAAGACCAATCAATATAATCGTCAATGGACTTTAGCATGACCCGCAACAATTAAACCGCGCAGGTCACGTTTAAGGTATGGGACGGCTTTCTCTCTACTAAAATGTCGGTTCCGAAGTAAGAAATATTATCGACGACAACGAAAACAAATTTTCCGCTCGAGAGACGAGGGGAGTTGTGACTTCCGTCTGCAAAGCCGATTTGTCCTAACCCTCGATCTCCACTAACGAATTAACTCGACTTAGTGGGCGGCCGTGATGGAGCTTGAATGCGTGAGCAGTGTTTAATTATAGCCATGTTCGAAAATTTAATTTATGGTTGTTCGTTATTACCATTATTCTTTTTTATATATCATATTTAATTGTAGAAAAACACCATGTACATATTTTGTAGGTTATAATATGTAAATTAAGAAACGACTTTAGTTTTTAATAAAGAAGAATTGTTATTTATTTTCTATAAAACTATATGGGCAAAATATAATAATAATATTAATAGCTCGAACTAATTTCAAGTTCAAAAATTTATAACTTTTGAATTTTTTAACTTTTTAGACTAAATTACAATTACTAAATGCATATGCATATTGAATAAGGACTTTTATATTGCAATCGAAAATGTGAAATAGTTTGCTTTGGGTCTTCTTTATGTAATGAGAGTCTCAAAATGTTACCCTAACTCTTAATAATTATTCTAACTCTTAGTATGTTTTCTTCCTATCTACATAACATTTAGTTTCACGAAAATACTATATATATACATTTTGTTGCTTAGGATATGTCACTATGACACTCTTACGAAGCATAAAATTACCGGACAAGTGTAAAGTGCTCATATAGCCTATCGTCTTTAAAAAACGCTATTTATGAAATTAGGCTATCATACATTTACTGATAGTAATTAATGTAATGATTTTACGAATTTAACATTGAAACAAATAATAAAAAAGTCTTACTTAAAAATGCAGTCAAGTAAAGAAATGCGGGACTTAGGATAAACGGAACGTGTGGAGAAGGGACGAAGAATCGGAAAGGTAATGGATGTAGGAAGCATAAAGTTTTCAAAGCTCGACGGGATTCTAATACAAATTTTGGTAAATTTTTACTTGAAACTAAGATATAGGTTACTTTATGAATTGAAAACCTATGCAATTGAGAAATGGAGGATGTTCATTCGGTCGGGTGGGTATTTTCTGAAGGTTACGTGTTATTCGGTGATTAATGGAAGACACTTGTGGCTGACGCGATGAATTCTTTATATTCCTTGGTAAGGAGCATTTGCCATAAATAGCATAGTAATATGAAGTCATCAATTTAACCGCATTTTTCTAATCGTCTTTAAATGTTTTTATTATTTAAATAAAGAAAACATTTCAAGCCATATATTACTTAAGTTTATAACATCGTATAAAAAAACTTTATTAAATTAATATATAGACTAAGAAATTCGATGCGACACTATTTCAATAAATTGGCATTAGTAATTTAAAGAAATACGTGCAAACAATTTACTTTTCTTTTGCCCTTTGGAAAATATTATGCATGGTGAAAAATGATACAAATACTTATAAATATTTTATTACAGTAAGTGTGTACCATTAAATGTTTAAAGTTTTATGTATTTTGAATAACACATTAATAAAAATATTACATAGTTTTAGATATAGAGGGTATGAAACTATTTAATGGCTATTTATATGTTATATCGTATTTACTTTGCCAAGTGAAATGTCTTTAAATTATTTTTTTCGTATTTTAAATGAAATTCTGTGAAGCATGTTCCATTGCGACATAATAATCTGGATATAATTATTTTAAAAATCTAAAATTGTGGATAAGGGGGATAATTATCTTTATAATAAGTTAAGGAATCACTGTGGATCAGTCATCACTAATTTAGTTACTAATTTTTTCTCGCGAACATTAGCTATTTTTTTCAATAATTTTCATATCCCTAACAAACACATATCCCTAACAGGATACTTCTGTTCAGAAAATAATTAGTCGTGATCGTCGTGGAGTCGTGGCGAGTAAACCACAAAAAAATATGGCAATTTACAAAAGTGAAAATATGGAGAAGTAATGATGAAAGCATCCTTGCTTAATATATTCGAAATCCAAAGCCAGTATGATAATCCAAAGCAATGTGATAATCCGAAGCAATGTGATAATCTGAAGCAATATTAAAATATGAACAACCATGGCTGAAGATGCACAACCTTTGCTGAAGGTGTAAATTATAGTCTAATATTGGTTCTGATGATTCAAAGAAGAGATCTCTTTGATAGTCCTCGTTTAGGGAGATCTCCTACATTCGATTAAAAAAAAATTAAATAATTATCCTCATGAAAATTCCAGGTTAAATTCGCGTTTTATAGTAGAATTATTCACACACTACCAAGTTACAATAGGAAAATCATTTTATCCTTCGGGGACGAAATGAAAATATCTTGTTTGATTACAAATGGCGAATTGAGATGACAAGTTTATAATTTGACAAAGCAATTCACTTAAAATTTGAATCAATTATCGATAATCATAACTTAATTACTGTGATAGATTTAACATTAGGTTCTATAATGTTTTATGTACTTGAAGATTTTTATATATTTTATTGTCCATGCATATAATAAAATTGCAAATTTGGCATATGTGTACTTCGAAGGTATTTACGAAAAAATGATTTAAGTGTGAATAACAAAAGTGATGGAACATAAAAATATTCTTTTTATGATATGTAACCTTTTGTCTGTGAGTCTGTTTATTTGTTCACACATTATATCACGAACTGCTAAAAGAATTTCAATAATGTTTTTACTGTTGGAGTGTGTTGACAAATTAATATTACTTTTTACAATATGTTCGGAAGGAAAGTGTACGGAGACCAAAAATTAAAGATCATAAGGTACTCAGACTCAATGATTTATTTGTAAAATGGAGATTTATTTGATTAAGCTAATATTTAATTTTGTCACTGTTTATTTTCAGTAGTATATTTTTTATTTTGCATGTGCTTTATAGAAATATATTTCTACTTTAGTAATAAATGTTCGAAAAATATAACCTGCAATGAAGATATTTATAAATGAAAAACGTTTAGCCTCTAAATATTTTTCTTGTTTTGATTAATTTTGAATTGAAAACAGGTGTATAGATGACTTGATATACGATGTGGTACTTTGCGGTAAAATTAATATTATTGATATAGTGTAGAGTTTAAAATAACCGGGTTTTTCTGCGTATATCTCTAAAGTAGCATAATGAAATTACGTCCAGAATAATAAGTTTATTTCATTGCCTCAAATCGACATCCTTCGGTTAGGTGGAAAGATATACATGGGCTAATTAACGGCGAGCCACTGAAAACTTACTCACATTCTGTTTACATGTTTAATATAATAATGGTATTTAATATGTATATAATAATAGCTAATAATAATAGTATTATCCGGTTGTTTTATTTTTTTAAATTACCGTTAAGCATTGAGCATAATCGTTTGTATGAATTTATCTCGAAAATTAATCAATTTTCGATAGACAGGTATGTATATATATATATATATATATATATATATATATAAATAAATATATACATATATAATATGAAAAAAAACAACTTAAACAATTTTACCCAAGTAAACCTAGGCGATTCATAAAAAAATTCATGATAATTATTAAAAAAACTATATAAACTTAGTACACAGTTTTCATGGTGGTGTTAATATTTGGCGTTAATTTTGTAAAAATTCATTACTATTTAATTTTTGACTAAATAAAGCTACATAATGTAGTATTATTTCCACTTTATTAAATTCTTAACCACGATCTAGGTTTCGTTCTATGACATCTTTAGATGGGCAATTTGTAAAGATCTTTAATATATTTAAGATCATTAATATAGGTCGTCGAAGATAATGTTTTAATTTATTATATCTTACCCTCAATATTTAAATGTAACTTCTTGTCAAAATCTAATAACAACTCTGATAATTAAGGTAATAAATTATGTTCTTATTTATAATAAGTTACCACATATTATATATATTCAACTAAGTAGATAAATTTAAAAATTAAGAAAAAAGGCGCTAAATGGATAATTAAAGTCGACCTGAAGTAATTAAGTGGTGCGGTTTTGGTAATTTGTTTTGCGAATATTGTTTCTGTAATTATTTTGTTGCTTCAGAATTTTTTTTAAATTTTGGTTAAAGAAATCCTTTTTAATATAATTATTAAAAAGTATAGAATTTGTTGCTACGCCCGATACGACTTACTTAAGAGTATAGTCTAAAGAATATACAGTCGAGAATATCATCAAAAATAAACCAAAAAATATAATAATAGTATTGATTACAGAGTGTCTAATAATAAGCGTTTTTATTTATTTGACTTAGAAATAAATTTGGGTTATTGTGTAGATTATAATTTGATTGTAGATTGTATTGTGTTTTTCAACTCTGCGCGCGTGTTTGTTTAAAAATATTATTAAATTAATTCTAGGATTAAGAGGCGTAACTGATAATAAGTGTAAAAGTAACTCTTTTTTAAATAAGTGCACTTTTTATCAAATCGCCAAAATTACCACATTTTCTTTTTTTTTATAGTCAGTTGTAAAAATATATAGCCTACATATTACTCCTGATCTAACACACTCTAATAGTGTAATAAACATTATTGAAATCCATTTAGCTGTTCATGATGTGATGTGTTAACAAATAAACAGACACACAAAAAGGTTAAATATTAAAAAAAAACAATATTTTTACGTTCCATAACTTTGGTAATTTACACTTAAATCATTTTTTCGTAAATACCTTTGAAGTACACGTATACCAATTTTGCAATTTTATAATATGCATGGACAATAAGATACATAACTTAAAATTACACTACAAGTGGAATATATTAATCAAGGGTACATTCATAAGTAATGAACTTATCAAAATTTTCACTTTTGTAAATTGCCCTAGTTTTTTGTTGTTTACTCACCAAAACTCAATGATCTTCTAAACAGAAGTATCCTGTTAGGGATGTCCGAGGTATTATATAGTATTACTAAAATCATTAAAAAAAATAGCGAATGTTCTCTGGAAAAAATAAGTCACTAAAACATTGATGACAGTGATATCTAATTCACAGTGATTCCTCATTACTATAAAGATCAGAGAAGAGAATCATCCACCATTTCCAAAACTTTAGATTTTTAAAATAATTTTATAAAAATTAATAAGTTAAAATGGAAGAAGTTTCACAGAATTTCATTTAAGATACAAAATAAATAATTTAAACAAATTTTTCTTGGCAAGTAACATAACATACAAAAAGCCGTTAAATAGTTTCATTCCCACTATATCTAAAGCTACATAAAATTTTTATTTATATATTATTCAAATTATATAAAAGCTTAAATATTTAATGGTACACAGTAACTTTAATAAAATATTTATAAATATTTGTATAATTTTTACCATGTGTAATATTTTCCAAAGGGCAAAAGAAAAATAAAATGCTTGCACACATCTCTTTAAATTACTAATGCCAGATTATTGAAATAGTGTTGCATCGAATTACTTACTAAATGTCTATTCAGTAACAATATTAAATCGGTTGCATCTATAAATGACTCCTAATTATTTAACAAATTAAATTAGAGAGAAATTAAATTATAGGTTTGTAAAATAATAAATTTAATAAAATATGAATTTATTCAAGAACGGATGTATCCAACAAAAACTAGTAAGCTTAAACTTTCAAATTATGTTTCACGTTTGTAATAAATATTCTCTTAAGTAGATAGTAAAATAATTGTAAACAATTCTACTACGTAACGAGAATGAAAAATAGAATCTAGGAAATATTTTTACGCTTATATTATTGGACGTGAGAGCTTTACTTTATAGCTTCCGACGTTGTTTTTGTACATTATTGCATAAATATTGTCTCTCTCTCTCTCTCTGTACTATATCAGTATAGTCCGTGAAATGTAAGTTGTTTTATATCAGTATTTGTAGTGTTAAAAAACTGGCAACCTAACTTGGTTAACTTTAGCAAAGAAAATATTTTCTGAGATCAAATAAATAATGGTATAAAACGAGACAATTAATAATATATTTAGAGAATATCTTGAACAAATAAGTATTTTTATTTCATAAAATACTCGCCCTTTCAAAATATTTCATATTTAAAGAAACAGTAATTAAGTATAACAATTTCACGAAATACATATCGAAAGAGAAAATGTCATCGCTAAAAAAATTGTGACAATTATTCAACTTTTATAAGACAGTTATGTTTTTCGAAGTTAGTGTTAAAATGTCTCCTTTCCAATAAATATTGCATACAAATAAAAGGGAAGAGTGACAAAAGGGGCGAACTCATGGCCATTTTGGTTGACATTAGTACAAGCACTCCTTAACGAATAGTATTAAAAGTGGCTGCTAGTAATATTTCAAAATAATTACTTTTTAATTCACAACTCAAATCTGAGCAACTGCAATTAGGAGTAACGGTGGAACAAACGGCCTGTTCAACCATTACTCCGACAACCCATTGCCGGACCCGCTGGATGCAGAATTGACCACGAGTAATTACTAATATAATAATTTCATCTACCCGATCCGATATCGAGTTACGTGTCGCCGGCGCGTGTAGTAGTCGCCATTCAATTTGTTAAATTGCGCAAATTCACGGGCGCTTTTCAATTTATCGAGACAGCCGGTTCAACGTGCAGCTGAAGCAGGTGGGGCGGAGCGCACTCGCATGGCGACAAGTCTCTGCGGCCACGATTAACCCAATCGCGAAACCGTTCTCTCATTTACAATGCGCGTCGCTTATATGCAATAGAAGTAAGTCACTAGAGAATGAAAAAATACTCCGAAACCCTTCCTTGAATCAAAATTAAAGGTAACTAAAGTCAATAGTATATTCGAATACCTGTAATAGTAAGAGTTAGTAAAACATATTTTTCATATTTTCAAACGAGAAATTGGTGAAATTACGCAGGTAGTTCTAGTTATCATTTGGTTTACTCGACCTGAGATAATTTGACAATTTACTCTGAATCATAGACTTAAGTTAAATTAAAATTTTTATGTGTATTAAAAATGATATAAATTTTGTTTAGAAATAATCTAACGCTTTAAAAAATTTAAAAATTTTAAAAATACTTAGTATTTTAATACGTATACAATTATAATCTAAACAATAATTAAAACTGATATTTAAATTTGAGTAAAGATCTAAAACTATGAAACATATGACTATCGATGTCACTTCATTACGTTGCTTTAGAAGTTTTTGTATATAATCAAGTTTTTATGATCTTTTTACTGAATCAAAAACATTTATTTTATAGTAAAGCACCTCATGGTATATTATGCTAACTATATACCTGTTAATGTATTTGAAGGGCCATCTCGTTTTTATTAACTGTCAATAATTTTACATAAATATTCTTCAAGCGGAATTACGCTACTACGAATACAATGAGCAGTGAAAATATTTTTGTTATTGCATAATAACAAAAATATTAAAAATATATATATATATATATATATATATATATATATATTTGCTATGTACTAACTTTAATATTGTTTTTTTATTGTTATTATTTACGCAATTTTTTGTGTGTATCCCCCGCATACATAAAGTAAATCATTAAATTTATTTTTAGCATCATTATTTTGTATAATTCTATTTTCGAGATAAATTCCTATGAAGAAATCTGCTTGATACGCACTTTGATGTAAAATAATATCTACTAGACTAAAAATACTATTAGTATATTTTTTCTGTTTGCTTTAAGCAGATTTCAATATTTTTCTGGAACGGGGAAATAAACAATATAAAACAAAATAAACAGCATTTTTCAATATACAAATAATTATTATCGAATATCATTTCATTGGACTTCTTTACAGTTTTATATAATTAACCCGGTCATTCTATATTTCTTGACGCCGCAAAAACAATAAGCCGTTTACTTTAGCGCTTGCGCTATGGGCTTGTTGCAATACCGAAATTAAAAAAAAACTCAGTTGTCAAAAAATATTTATTTGTTTAACTAATTACTCTTGAGCTTGAGCATTTTCAATAATATAAGTTTTGAGGATTTCTTGCTAATGCAGCAAAATCTTCCAATCGACTATCTACAAAATATAAACTATGCCAAAAAAATCTGTAGTGATGAAAATAAGTTTTACTTTATTTAAATAAGTTTAAATATTTTAATTAAACCAAACAGTTCACTACTCTTATGAATTTTTAATCTTCATACTCACTTCTTTCGAATAGGTTGTCAAAAGTAAAGAGAATAGTACCGACAATAAAGGAAACTAATTTTTCAGTCAAACGACGAACAAAGTTGTGACCTCATCCTCAAAAGCCAATTAGGGCGTGCCGTAATCTTTTCAATCGAATTAACGTGATTTAGGGAGCTGGGCGGAGGCCCACGGGAACGCTCAAGGAGGCTTATTTTTTTACTCAAAGGCCCACGGGAACTCTTAATGCGGTTTACTTTATTACTTAAAGGCTACAGAGTTATAATTACTCCATCTAGAATACTTATAAAGAGAAGATATGCTATCTTTCTAGAGTACAATTAAAACAGATTATGTTTCTGTAAATCTGTCAAACTCAACAAGTCTATCAGTTTCATTAAGTGACAATGAAAATTGTAGCCACAATGACATAATCCAATCAAGCATCACAAATATTACTGCTACTGAGTATTACTCTGATCAAAACTCTTCTGAAAGTGAGTATGTACCAAATATAGTGGTTGAAACACTACTTCAATCAAACATGACTTTGAGACCTAGATATTCAATATCCACTAAGTTTAATGAAAAAGGACTTATGTGCACTGGATAAAGTTCAACGATTTCTATTTCTCTGAACTATAATGACGTTGTCTCATCAGCTGACTCTGAAAAATGGAATATGTCAACTAAAAGTGAACTAGAAACACATCATCGCAATGGAACGTTGACATTGACCTCCGGGTGCGAAGCTGATTGGCTACAAGTAAATTTTCGCATTAATGATTGGTTTATCTTTAATGCGAAAACTTACTATTCTCCGTTACAAGTCTCGACTTTGTGAAAAGGGATACGCACAAATACAAGCGTTCCTGTAGACCCACGTGTAAAATTTTAAAAGTGCGATAGACCAGGTAAATAGATTCTTTCATTCTTATGACCACACTCACTGCAATGCTGTGAGGAAAATATATAAATATTTAGAGGAAATTAAAGATTATGGTCTATGTTCTCTATCAAACCTTGACACTATAGGTCAATTACTGTATATATATTTCTTAAAAATGGAGCTTCCATTACCTGATTTACTCAAGGCCAACAATCTTATCTGCAACTGAGATAGAATTTAAGGCTACCTGTGTAAATACCAGAGAAGCTACGTGGTTAAAACAACTACTGAGTGACAGTGAGTTCAAACAAAATTCTGTGTGCGTTTATATTGACAATCAAAGTGCTGTTATTGAAATTAAAAAAAGTAATTTTTACAAGGGTTGCAAGCACATAATAAATAAAATTTTGTCAAAGAAAAATAGACTTTTTGCAAAAAAAACGGACTGTTTTGATTTTGTCATATTATTAACAAAATATTATTTATTAAGAGGTTGTATTAATTGTAATTGTTACTGGCAGGTATAGTGTATTCTGGCACATAAAAACGAACGTTCTAAATTTGAAATTTATTCTTTTTGAAAGAAAATTCTCTTTCACTGACAAAATCGTATTTTTTAGCGGTAAATGAAAACCAACTCTTATTAACTTCTTTTTCATTTGTTACGTTTTTTAATTTAAAGGATAAATTTTAATTAAATTTCTGCTGTTTGCTGCATTAGTTTACTTCTGTTTTCTGTTCTCAGCATGGTTGAAAAAACGATAAGAGCTAGTAAAATTATTGCGCTGCTTGAAGAAGGCTGTAGCCAATGTTATGTGTCTCAGCAGTATAATGTGAGCCATTCTACTGTCCAAAAGACCTGAAAACGATACCAAGAAACGGGCTCCGTCAGTAGAAGGCCCGGTTTTGGAAAAAATGGTGCACTGAGCCACGGGACGATTGCTTCCTAGGCAGTCAAGAGCTACGAAATTGTCAAGTTACGTACGTGGATCTCAAACAGAACTTCGAGGACACCAGAGGTACACAAGTAAGCCTATGGACAGTCAGAAGGAGACTTCAGGTCTTCAATATACGTAGCTCGTATAGTATACCATACCATATAGTATACCAGCTCGGGGCCCTATATTGCTCCGTGAGCATTGAGTTGCTAGATTGAAATTCGCCCAAAATTTTTCGTCATGGGCTCAACAAGACTGGAATAGTGTTTTATTCTCCGATGAAGCTCGTTTATCGATTAGTGGTGACGATCGACGTTGACAAGTCTTACGAAGACCTGGAGAACGCTTCACAGAAGTGTGCTATGAGGAAATCACCCCTTACGGTGGAGGCTCCGGAATGTTTTTGGCTGGTATTAACTCAGATGACCGTACCTAGTTAGTTTTTATTGAGAATGGCATACTTAATGCGCAAAGGTGTATAACGGAGGTTCTTATTCCTCGTATCCAACCCGCATTAACAGCAGTTGGAGGCGAGTCCATTTTTATGGTCGACAACGCTCGCGCCCACCGCTCTAGAGACGTTGATGCGTATATGCAGGAGACCGGAATTCGTCGGTTAGACTGGCCAGCTAGAAGTTCCGACGTCAATCCGATAGAACACATATGGAATAATTTCAAACGATGCGTCAGAGCCGTAAAACCTGCCTCAGAAAACATTCCTCCCCCAGGACGTTCCCATTCAGCGACGATCCAGGAAAATGTGATCGTCGCTGAATGGGAACGTATTCCTCAGGAAATGATAAAAAACGTCGTCGAAAATATGGCTAGCAGATTAAGCGCATTGACTTTAGGTAGAAGAGGCCATACTCGTTACTAAATTTTGAAATTTTGTGTTAAATTAATAAAAAATATTCAAAAATAAACTTAACCCATTTTTAATGTACCAGTATGAAGACGCTCGTCTGTGGACTTTACATCGTTTTTTTTTATTTATTCGCATTGTTAATGACTGAAGTAGGTAAAAACGATATCTCAATAATAAATAACAATATTCTCATCATATCGCCATATTAAATGCATCAAATAATAATAAAATAACTCTGATATGGTTTATTCCTATAAGTGCCCGTTTTTTTTGCAAAAGAGTTTATTATGCCAAAATTATTAATTTAAACTATCTTCACGCAAATGAACAGTATCCTGATATTTATACCATCCTGCTATTAAATGTTTGAGAAACAATATTGAATTGTTAAAATTTTGTAAAAAAATTATAATTAATGTTAAGTTGTCTCGTTACTTATCTCAAATGTAAAGTATACAAGAGTTGCTTAATTTAATGAAAATAATTATGTAGTAAGTTACCTTATTCAGTAAAATAATCTCAGTTTATAATTTAGCTTTATTTAAACATACTCAGTAGTTAGGCTGGAATTTGGTACGAGTATTAATATATTATTACAATTTAAATTACGAGCCTTTATTGTTGCATACTAGCGTCATCTTTATATAGTGTTAAAATAAGATCTAAGCACTACATTGTTTATGGCTCACTTATTTTGCCCTTTCGGCTTCTTATACCGTACACAATTGTATATAAATTAAATTAAATCTGCTCGGTTTTTCACTTTAAAACTATCAATAAATATATCGCTGTTACCTGCATCATTTAATTGTTTGCTTCATCATTTAATAATTTTCACAAATTTAAATTTTTTACGGATCTTCTTTCATGTAGTGTTGGGTTATATTAATTGAGTTTCTCTTTTTAAAAATCAGTATTTTATTGATTAAAATGTCGCGAGTGAGTACTAATGATCTTATCTCTGAACGAATCTTACAAATTTTTTTTGGAAATAATTACTACTTAAGTGAATAAGTGTTACTTCAGATGATTTGTTTACCAAGTCCAGAATTCCTTTTTTGAACTCATCGTATTTCTCTTCTTCTTTTTCCATGCCAAATACTACTACTAATATATATATATATATATATATATATATATATATATATATATATATATATATATATATATATATATATATATATGTGTGTATCCATATATACATATATATATATATATATATATATATATATATTTCAATTTGGTGGATTTGCTTTCCTTGCTCCTGGACTTTATTGTCCATCTCTTTATATTAATGTTCAAGTTCTTAAATTCCTTCTTATTATTTTGTCTTATTATTATATCGTTTATTCTTTAAATAATTATTAAACATAATTTAATATTAACAAGAGCGAAAATGTAACAGTGAAAGTGCCACTTTGATAAAATATAAAAAAATTACCTTAATAATGGTATTTTTTATCCTAACGGAAATATTTAATTCGGTTAAATAAATACTACGTTAATACGTAAAAAGATTCATCTGTGTTCCAATCAGTGAACGATGGTTGAGTTCCGATCAGGACCAGTTTATCAGCAATAGAGGGCAACTCTTATTGGCGAAGTATACAGTCGTCTTTATCTTTACAGGCGAACTTTATAGTTATCATTAGTGCCTCGTACCGTGATTCATTTTAACATTAATCCCATCAAATATACCAGATTCCACCAACTATATTGTTGCCGAGGTGTGTTGGATTGATCATAAGGCATACGACCTTTGATATGTCTAGGGTTTGAGATTTTTTATGAAGAAAAGTCGTCTACAAAGGTGATGAAATACTTGGCTCCTCCCAGTATGTTGGTCTCCATGGCACCACAGATATTAGAATGGACTAGTTCAAATAGTTTTGTAGCTCTTAAAACATTATATTTCAGAGACAAGCGCGGTTGTTTGCCCCCCAGACATGTCACATTGGTTAATTTGTGTATTTTATTACATAATCGCACACGATTAGGTTATCCTTGATTCTTTTGAGACCTTGAAAATTCAGATGGCTGATCCGTTGGTGCGATAAAGAAATATCTTGCTTTTTAACATCAAATATGGATGCATTATCACAACATAAGTTCAACCTGTAAATATTGCTGATTAAGCTTGCTATGCCGACTACCTTATTGTTTTTGTCTAGTATTTCACAGTCCTTATTATTAAACTTTATTTCCACTTTTGGTTATCTGACTCATTGATAGTAAGTTTGTTGCCAGTTTAGGAACATATAATAAACTTAGCAGGAATATTTTCTTGAACTGACCCCTGTTGTCACTCACGGCTAGACTTAATTGACCGAAACTTTTTACTGATCAAGATTCGTCATTTGCTACCATGACAAATCTTGTTCAGTGAAAAGTTTAATTTAAGTGTGCAAATTAGTAATGAGCAAGGAAAATAGATAAGACACCAAGCCTTTCTTAAAAAGTGAAATTAGAGAAGCTCTCATGTCTTTGAAATCATTAACGACCCTGGTCATCATGGAACCTCAAACGACATACTCAAAACTTTTTTTGTACTCCTAACTTCTATTTCAACAATTTTCTTCAATAAAATACTCGAGTCATGCTCTAAACCAAAAAACTAGAAGATTCTGTCATGACTCTAATTTATAAAATAAGCAATTATTAATGTGCAAGTGTCCCTTGCACATTGATGAATATGGATCAATAAACTTGTTACAAAGTATCTATAAACGGTTTGCAAATAGACTTTTTGGAAGATTTTGACCAATTCTATACTTCCATCAACCAAAAGAACAATTTGAATTCAGAATGAATTATAATACAACCAATCATATATTTATATTGAATCAATTAATAAAGCGATGTAATGGACGTAAAGTGCTACTTTACGTAATATTTATCGATTACTTAAAGGCGTTCCATTTTATAATAACACGTACAACGTACTACGGGATGCTTTAAAATAGTTAGTTGTAGAGGCAAAGTACTTGCGAATAATTCAAGATATCAAAAAAGTAAAGTTTTTGTTAAATTGGACCGAGTAGGAGATTTCATCAAAATAAGAAGTCTTCTATATCAGGGCAATTCAGTCTTGTTTAGACCCAACCTGTTTAGAGACTATTTTAGAGTTCATATTTTTTTTAAAACTTTAATGTTCAAACTTTACTAGGACAGGATAGAAATAAACATCGATGGAGAAGATTTAATTCATTTGAGATTTTCTTATGGCAAAATGCTGAAAAGTGAAAGCCATGGTGATGCTATTGGGCGATGAAACATATGTTTACATTAGACATCCCATTAAAATTTAAAAAGTAAACCACGGAAGCTACAGTCCATAAAACACTATTGTACGGATATACAACATGGACGATTACAAGGAAAATATTAAGAAGAATACAGATGTTTCAAAGAGCAACCGAGAGAAGTATATATGGTCCAAAAATAAGTGATTGTCAAAGGAATGTCAATATAAGAAAGAAAATGCAAGTGATTGACGCCGCCAAACTCGCTTGTAAACTCAAATGGCTGTAAGCGACGAACACTTGAGCGAGTGGGTGCTGCATTGGTGGTTGCGCGGACGCAGCAGGCCGTGAGGGCATCTGCGCGCTCGCTGGGGCGACTCGTGAATCAAACTCGTAAACGATAGACACCGCTGGAGGATGATGGAGGAGACCTTCACGCACTTTCATGCTGTTACCGAATAATATTAGTTTAAAGTATACATAGGACATGTTAAAATTTAATGTAGGGAATATTTCCAAGCAAGTTTTAAATTCAGTCTACGTTTTTAATTATAAATAAAAAAATGTCCAGTTATAATTAGTTTTGAATTGATATTAAAAATATTGACATTTAATTTGTTTTAATGAATAAGTTTATTTTTTTTCTTGGCTTGGTCGATGGTTGAATTTTTTTTTCATAAATTCTGTTTTACAATGTGTAATTATATATTTTTTATTAAATTATATTCTAATAATATTACATTACTTACATTAGTAATCTCAAATCCAACATTATTGTGTAAAATTGTATATGTATAGATTTTAAAATAGGATTAAACGGCTTAATGCCATTATAATTATCTGTAATAAATTATAGTGGATTATTCAAAGCAGGTACAAAGTCAATTAAACTTGCTTGTGTTCTCTAGTGAATTATCTCTAATGGGTACTAGGAACACATTGTAATTCAGAGCGCGGAACCGCCGAATTCAATCGCGGCCGCAGAGACCTGTCGTCATGCGAGTGCTCTCCGCCTCATCTGCTCCCGTTTCCTGAAATTGGGTCTCAGATAACTTGAAAAGCATTCAACAACTTACGCAATTTAACAAAGTGAACGGTGACTAAGACTAAATGCGCGCCGGCACTTATATGACACGATATCCGATCGGAGTTGATAAAAATTATTGTAGTCATTATTCGTGGCAAGTTCTTTACCCAGCATATGAGGTTATGTCATTGCAGCGATCGCCATATAGGCAATTTGTTTGGTTAATGGTCGTTGGTCAGGTTTGATGTGCAAATTAAAGGAAAATGATGATCGTCTCCTTTGTCGTGCGATTGTTATTAAATGATTGTGAGAGTCGTATTTAAGTGTTTGTTTATGAGTGCTAGTATTTATTTGGCCGAAATATTTACCGTATGGTGCTTTTGGAGAATATTAATTGCGGCAAATACTTTCTTTAGTTAAAAAAATGGTAGTTTTTACCTTCAAAAAGTGCTTATTTAATTTTTACCTTTTCTAATAAATATTTCAGGAAACTTCCTATGTTTAATTTGTACTTTTTAAAATCAAAATTACTTTGTAAATGAACAAGTATTTGATAAAATTAAAATAGCTACTCTTATCTGATCTAAGTATATTAGTAATTTTCTTGTAGTGAGTTGTTATTATTTACTAAAGAAAATGTTTTCCACAATTTAAATCTTCGAAAAAATGTCCTGACGTCAAATTGTTGTAAAATATTAACAAAGCATAAAAGAGGCAGATAAGTGTAAAACGCTTATATATTCGAGGGTCTTTACAAAACACTATTCGTGAAATTAACACATCCGGCATCTACGAGAACAATTTACGTAACAATTATACTAATTAACATTGAAAGTTTTCTCACGTTTCCAGTCAAGTGGAGAAAGGCAGAGTCTAAAATAAATGAAAGGTACGAGCAAGGAAAATTATAGACCTAGCGCAGAGAAAGTCCAAAGTTTTCAATACTGCCTGATTTTAATAAAAACTTAAACGATATTTGACACAAAAATACACTTTACTACAGAAGTTCGATGCAATTAACAAATAGGGAATATTTATTTGACAGAGTAGTTATTTTCTGGCGATTACAATCGCAATATCCGGTGATTTTTTGACATATTTTTTTAGTGTATTGCATATGCTAAAAAGTAACTGACCTCTTGAAAAGAAATTTTCTAAAAGTAGTTTAATTATATAAACGCAAAAAGAAAAAAATACACTTAATTACATCAAAATTCGGAAGTAACTTTCACGCATAAAAAAAATGTCAGCGAAGAGGTATTGTATACATTCTGTTATGCCATCTCCTTGGAGACTATGAGTGTAAATCGTTGTATTACTGTATAAAATTAGGGGAGAATTGAAGGTGAGTGTCCTATTTTTATAACTTTGAAAGTCAAAAACCTGTTAAAACCATCAATAAACATGTCTTTGTTTTTTTTTGTTAACTTGCATTAATGAATTACGAGATTTAGGCAATCAATCTATTTGTTTTAGGTTCTGTGAAATATGTATTTGCATAGAGATATTAATATGTTATACGTAGATTAATATAAATACTATGAACTAATATTTTTTTTTAATTTTTACATATTCCTGCTAACTTATAACCAAACCGGTTGAATAGTGCGCAAATTTGTGTGGGCATAAAACTAGGAAGAGAATTCGGTTGTGTGGAACTCTATAAGAAAATCAGTATAGATATTGTATGGAATTCACTTTAAAAGATTATATCTTGTTTCAAAAAATTATTTTTTTGGGAAATAAATTGGTTTAAATTTTTTACACCTTAATAATAATTTCCAAAAAATTTCTGTCCCATATCAACCTTTACCCTATCCAAATATGGATAATTATTTTGCAGTTATTAACTTAAACTTCCTTTGTCACTAAAATAAAAGATTAGCTACTATTGTCACCGTTGTATCAAAGTGGCAACTACAAAATTCGCCACTTTCTTGCAACGATTTTGGAAATATTATAGAAAATTTTCGAATGTCTCTGACGGTGTAAGTAAAAAATGATACCTATTAGGTTGTTGGTGATAATTTTCATGTTATCGAAGATAATTATCATTCAGGGCAACCTCCACCTCAAAACCTACATTTCATTTGGAAAAAATAAATAGCCTAATTAAAATAGATCTTAGGCTAAGTTCGTTTTACTTGGGACTACGATACTTCCATGTTTTCCTACAGCATTATAAAAACTACTTCATGCGTTTTGAAACAATTGGAAATATTTGATAGGATATCACATGTGTTAATACTGATGAATTGAAATGGTAGATTTATTAATCGCCAACGTAATATAATTTGGGTGTATATCAACGTGTTGGAATAAGAGAGTGCAAAAAGAAATTTGTCTTGCGTTTGATGCAATCTAATTTATGTTTTAAGTTAAATTTGTTTAATTGGGGTATTATTAATTTTTAATAGTATTGAATTTCGTGATTTTTTTCATCGTAAGATTTTGTCGCAGTATATCTTATACAATATATGAAAATATTTTATAGATGTATTTAATACTGAAAACCATTAAACAATTTAAGTATTTGGATTTAGGCAGTAAATAAATTACTTCGATAGATTTTAATTTTATTAGTTTTTCAAACTTTTTTTAATATATTCAATTATAAATTTTTTTCCACAAATCACATAAGTTGGGGAAATAATTACTCATGAAAATAAATAATATACTACGCAAGTATCTAAATGTAATCAAATTCGAAAAATGTCTATATTTTTGTTTCTATATATATATATATATATATATATATATATATATATATATAACTCTCGGAGGACATTGCGTACCTATTATAAAGATCAAATGTAGCTCGGTAACATATATTATAATACGTTGGGCTAATAAGTCTGATGGTAAAAATCCTTAAACCTGCGTAGGAAGGCATGTATTCGGATCCCATTCAGACGTTAAAAATACGTTCTAATTATTTCCTGTGCTATTGAAATTTCTTGTGATTCCTCCCTAAAATGTAACTTTGTGACTATGACTTTCGTCATTGTTCATAATTGATATAAAATTGTCGGTACATGGCCCAGTTTGTACAGTACAACGCCTGTTTCAGACGTTCCTTTTCAATCATTAATATCAACGCAGGTACTTGACAAGTAAGTTCATGACACGTAAGCACTATACATTTGTTACATTTAAGTTTTTTTGTAAAATGATATTAAATAAACAAAATTAAAATAATGAAAGTTCTTTCATGTGACTTGAGATTGGATTAGAATTAGATTGAGAAGGTATTTTCTTAAAAATATCGAAAATTGTCTATACAACCTAATACCGATATGTTTTTTCCCTAAGGGTTGTAGTTCTATTTAACAAACTATAATTAATAATATTTTTTAAATTATTCGCTAATTTTAGGGAATAACAAACTCTTTTAAGGATGATGCAAAATGAGCACAAATTTTTATGTAAGAAGTATGTGAAAATAGTGTCTAATGTTATTAAAAATAATCGGTGCATTGGCTTTACTGGTCGCCTGGAGCGTGAAATGCGTCACGCCGCTGCCTCATGAAATTGAAAAGCGTATCTAAACTTATCCGAATAAACAAATCAAACCGTGGACAAGATTAAACGCAAAGCGGTGACTACGTGACATTGTATCGGATCGAAGCGGCTAAAAGAATTATCTTTGTCATTACTTGTGACAAGTTCTATCCATGGGGAATAAGGTCGTGATGATTATACAATAATTGGTTCAGTAGTTGTGTCGGCTACTATTAATTAGTATTTAGTTGTAATAAGAGTTGAAATGAAATTGGTGTCGTTTGTCTTATTTTTGTCAAATTGTGAGAGAAGACTTTGATAGAGCTCATTAAATTCATTAATTCGTTGGAATAAAGTTTGTCTTCAAAGATTGTATTATGAAAAAACGAAAATGGGTATATATTATTTGTTATTTGTTTTTTGATGATATTTATTCAGACTCTTTTGAATTAGTTTAAAAAAATATCGGTTATTTCTCATTAAACAAATGAAAGAGGATTGAAAGGCATTCTCAAACATACTGTGGATATTAATGATTACACAAGCAGCCTTTGACGCAAAATATCATATTATATAGACAGAATTCAGATTCAACAATTTTTGGATAATCATAAAAAGTGATACGAGTAGAAGTGGCTACGTAGCTAAAGTCACATTTTAATGCAAAATCATAGGGAATTTCAAATTACAGAAAAAAATTAGAACGCAGTTTTCACATCCAGATCGGATTTTAACTCATTCAACTTTTAAGTGCTTATATAAATAAAATTTTTAACTGTAGCTTCTTAATTAAGTGGTTTATTTCATATGTGGACAAAATCACATTAATTCTCCGTATATTTATGTGGAACGTAATAGTTCACTATCTCCTTCTAACCAATATACTATATATAATAACTATATATATATATATATATACACACATATATATATATATATATATATATATATATATATATATATATATATATATATATATATATATTAAATGGTAAAATAACATGATTACAGACGAGTGATATTAAAATAGCCAGATTGAAATTTTCAAATGACAAATCATTCTTTGATATTTTGTATCGTGCATAGTTTTACAATTTAACTTGTCCTCTAACATTGTCATTAACTTAATAAATATATTATGCTCTCTAGAATAACGCGCCCGCTTATCTTAGACTAGAATTTTATCTCACGTAAATTGGTTTCTTGACTATTCAAATTTATCCACATTCTGAATTGTTTATGAGGTCACAAAGTTATACGTCATCATATGTGTCTAATCAGAAAATTTTTGCTATAATAAAACACGAAACACCTAATCGCCTTAGAGAAACTGATGAGATCGATTTAATTATTGTGTACTTCGACAGATTCCCTATTGACGTCTATCATTTATTCTATTTATTATATTGCATTATTTCAGAGAGTGTTTTCATTTTTGTTTAATTGTATGAATATTTCACATCTGTCTATTTAAGTAAATAGTGAAACGTGTATTTAGTAGTTTAACTTTTGTTGATGATCTGAGAAGTTCACTAAATATTTAAAATATGCAATTCTTATTACGACAAAAAACACTCTATTCTTGTATCCATTCATCGGCCTCTTCGTTTCATAAAACGATTCAATAATTTTAAGTACACGTGAAGGTTTAGCTGATATCGTTAATTCAATTAAATCGAAACAATTTTTATGAGGCTTGAAACATTTTAAGTAAAGCATGAGTTATAAACATTGTTGGTGTTTTTAAAATTTTTTACCGTTTTTTTTCCTTTATCACCCAGGAATAATATATTTTGATAGAAAAAAAACTAAATAACTTCGGATTTATTCTTCTTCAGATTCAGGTCAGATTTTTACTTCTTTATTACAATGTTACGTACATGGTTTTATTTATATTATCGGCAAATTCAGAGAACAAATATTAATATACTTTTTAATTAATTTATAATATGGGATAACATATTACGTTTTGGTAATCCTTGGAAGAATTAGGAATGTTACTGTTATGGGGTATTCCTTTGATCCTAGGGCTTAACTATAATGATACTAAACGCGATCCACTAAATCCTGTTAATTCGGTAGAAAAGATCACGGCATGCTCTGATTGGTTTTGAGAATGAAGTTAAAACTCCTTTAGTTTTTCGACCAAAAAATTAGTTTAGTTTTAATTGGTAATATTTTCTTTATTCTTGGCAATACATTCTTAATGATAGGATGTTTCGTTTCAATTATTATATTTCAATTTATTTTATTAAGGTAATGGACATTTGGGTCATTATATCTTGTCATTAGCTTGATATATGTTTTGACGGTGATTCACTGGAAGATATTTTAGCAATTAATCTTCCAAAGTTACAAAAAGTAATAAAGATGTTCCAGTCAAATAATTAATAAGTAAATAAGTGAGCATTTTACTACTTTTAATTTTTTTTTTCTTAATTTCGAACTTATAACAGGTTCACATTTGAAATAATTCATGATGCATTATTTCGCCATAGAAGTAATATTTAGAGTATCGTAAAAATATTATAATGACGGGTCTATATAAACAAATTTCTTAAGAAGTATAATAAAACGATATCCCATATCATAATCTTATTTTATTCTTTTAGAGCGACTATCTAGGATGTGAAAGGAGAGAAAGTGCATACAGACAAATTCAATGTGAGCGATTGAAAATTTATTAACGAAAAGGGAACAAAAATATAACAGAATATTACAGAAAATATTAAGATTATATTTAGCTTATATTTTCCTTTTTAAGGTTTCTTGCCTCAAAAATGAAAACATGGCAGAACCCTTGGTCGTCCGTCCATCAAATTTCTTTTTCGAAACAGCTTGAGATATCAAGTTGAAATAAAATTCATATTCTGAGGTCCATTGCGTTGCATTGCTATAAAATTTCAAGTTTTTTTATTTATGTAACAGAAAGATCTCTTTAAAACGTATTTTCTTATTCATCCAAAAGTTTTTCTCACTGATAATCAAAACCTCTTGGGTATTTCCGGTCTACTTACAATCTTGATCGGTCTACTTACAATCAGCCTGCAGCACAAGTAAAGGAACAAATCAATTATTTCTAATTCTATGTGAAATTATACATTTCCGGCCTACCTATAATCTAGAATGTCAATTTACAGAGCAAGCAAAGGAAATAAATCAAAAGAAAAAAGTATTTTGTGTATGAAATATAGAGTAGGCATTATATTTACGTTCAAAAGATTATATTTTTATATAGTTTAATTAGAAATCTTATATACATTAAATTTGATAAGTAGTTATATATTTATGGAACGCTCATAGTGCGACATTTACTCGTACTTCAGTAAGTTGAGCATATTTTTTCGTATGCAATTATTTCGAATACTGATTATATAAAATAATGGTTGTTAACAATAAACTTAATTATTTATTTTGTATCAAGGTGACCTACTTGTATCTAGTTAAAAAATATTAACATTATATTGAATTATAATCTTAAAATTAAAATATGTTATAATTAATATTAATTTTATATAAATATACGATATAATAATATATTTAATCATTGTTATAATAGTTTAACTGTGTAATTCAGCGTAAATTGTCAAATTATCAGGTCAAGTGAACAGAATAATAAATACAACTGCTTGCGAAACTTTGTTCTGAAATACCGTTAAATTTTCATTTTAACTTAGAAGAAGTTAGGAATTTTTGTTCTTTTAATTGATCGGTTATGTCTGTTAACAATTGCAATGGGTTATTGAAAGACGATACAAAGCCAACGTATTTTACATACCTATATTTTAATTTTCTCCAACGACTCACCATTAATGTGTACAAGGGAAACGCATTGTAATTTAGAGGGCGGTACGGCCGAACCCAGTCGTGATCGTAGAAACCTGTCTTCATGTAAATGCGCTCCGCCTCACCTGCTTCAGCTGCCCGGCTGTCTTGGATAAATTGAAAAGCACCCGTGAACTTATGCAATTTAACAAATTGAACGGTGACTAAGACTAAACACGCGCCGGCGACTTCGTGATTCGATATCGGGACGGAGTAGATGAAAAACTTATTCTCATTACTCGTGGCAAGTTCTGCGCTCGGTGGGTGAGGTCATGAGTCATCGGAGCAATGGTTGCACAGACCGTTTTTTTTATTAATTGCAATTGGTTAAGTTCGAGCAAATAATCGTGACCACAGGCTGTGCAACCAGTCAGAAACGTCGGGACATAGTGAGTACTTAGTATATAATATCTAGGTTTACTCATTAAATATATAATTACCGCGAAAAAACCCGATTCAAATCAAATAAAACTTACCAATCTACAAACTTTTCAACATATTAAAAACGAAACATTTCTAAACTCTTAATTCGGTAAACATATTGGAACTATCGCATATGAATTTTGCACTAACGTTACAATTTGATAGTTACAAGATTGTCGCAACTATTTTAATATATATTTCTTGAAAGTTGTTATATTGAAATCTTGTTTCTAAAATTAAATATATTATTTTCATAAAGAGACGATTGTCTTATGAAATAAGAGGAATTAACCGGACTCACATACAATGTCCTCCGAAAATATTATCATGTGTCTTGTAGTTTTCTATTTTTAATTTGATCTCGGAAAAAAATTTTCTCGCCGAAAATGCAATTTAATATTTTAGAAATGTCACGTTTAAGTCGTAGTAAAATGTAGGTTCCGATGTAGGAAATAGTATTACTAATTATAAAAATTAATTTTATGCTGGGCACATGAGGGGAGCAGGGGGCACTTTCATTCTCTAAAGTCAATTTGTGTATGTCTTCCAACTGCATAAATGAATAACCTAAACTCAGTGTGCGGCTATGAACGAGTTTGAGCGTATGAATAATATCTTAGAATAATGAGTACCCCAGGAGGCGACAAGACGCGCGATAGTGTGTCCAAAAAAACTACGCATAAAATGCGTAGTATCAAAACACGGTTGTCAGTGCAATTTAAGACACAGCTCTGAATGGTTACGTGACAATATAGCTTAAACTGCCGGCTTGTGCTATTCCTACCTGCAAAATCATCACTGGATTGCAAAAGAAACAAATGGGGATTACTTTTCATACGTAAAAACTATTACTTAATTTCATTTTCAATTAACAACATTTTAAAATTTCGAAGTAAATTATTATTAACAATAGTGCGCCATTTTTATTGGTGTTGCCAACTCTTAAAAAATTGTTTACCCAGATTAAAACATCATAATTGCTTCATAGTGAAAAATGTAAAATTTTATTTGTAAAAAAAATCGGGATTTGGAAAATGTCGTTGGAGAATTTGGTGTAACGTTTGAATTTCAATGTAACGTTTGAATTTTATCATATTAAATTTTAAAATATTTTACCCGTTGCGTATATAATCACCATATGTAGAATTACGGCAAGAAAAACATTTTACATTCATTCATATCCGCCGTCTTCTTTAATTTGTTGAAAAATGTGAACCGATATTGTTTAAAATATGAAGAAATTTTATTTTTAATAATAGTTGTAGCAGCAATTGCAATAAATTATAGCTTGATTTCTTTAAAATTAATTTTATTGGTTTAATTTGTTCAAAATAAACTAGAAATTTAATGAAAAACATTAGTTATTTTTATACTAATGAAGAATCTATTTTCAAGATTTTCTCTACTTATGACATGCATCATAAAAATGAATAGTTCGGACTAAGTCAAATATACAGTTGTCACGTAAATATTTGAAGCTATTCATTAGAAATAAAACGTGTATACTGCCTAACAGTATACAAATGAAAATAAAAAATATATTTTTCCTGCTTCTACTACAGAAATCAAAAAATTATTTGCAAAATTACCGAAATAATTTTAGGTTAATGGTAATTTTAGGTTAATGGTTAGGTTTATGTGTAAACACACATTCACACGCACGAACGCACACGTGCACGCGCATACGTACATGCGCACGCGACGCGCATACGCACACACACATACACACATGTTTAATGATAATGTATTTAATACTAATTTTAATCAATAAAATGGTGAAATGTGATAAAGTTTTTATAAATTTTAATCTAAATACTTTATTACGGCTATTGGTTCTAGTCAGAATAAATATTTTAGAAATTTAACATGGCATCCTTAATAATACTTCATATAACCCAAGCCATGACCATATAAATTGATACAAATGTGAATCGTACTGCTGCAAGCAAATATATTTATATGCGTCGATTTCCTGAAGTTGGTGGGTAAATTTATTCTGCTAGTAACGCCGTGCACTTTGGGGGGGGGGGTTAGTAGGCGGAGTGCGGTGAACTCTTTCAGAATAAGACCATTTGTGATAGAATTTTATAAGAAAAAATAATTGTATTATGCGAAAATACAGTTATAAAGAAAAAAATATTTTTCAATATTTTCAACGCATGTTTTTAATAAATCTAACTTTTGTGTTATCTCATATCTCTGGCATTTATCAACCAATTTGTAGGATTTTTGACTAGAATTTGGTCATGGAAAGTTCGAGTTTGGATACTGTGAGTATAATGATAATGAGTTTGGATGATTCTCTAATGATACGCCTATATGATATTAACACACATCACTATTCGTAAATTGTCTTAAACTTTTGCATGTACCTAAGTCTGTACCTATTGGCGGTAGTGGTAATTGGTAAAGTGACCACTTGAAGACTTTTTAATGAAAGTAATATCATAGGACAAAATTAAACTGGATAGTTTGAAATAAAATAAATTTTCCTTTTATTCAAGTACATTTTCTTACATTTGCTCCATCCAATTCTTCAAATCTTTATTAATAATATATAACCTTCGCTAAACATTTTTTAAATCGGCTATGGTATGGAGGTTACTCTTTAACTTTCGTTCGCATTCCACAAGCTCTTTTTTAATACTGTTATAATCGTTATAAAACTTGTGAATAAAAATTAATAATATGCACTCAAGCGTAGTAATTAATTAAAATCACTGTAAAGGTGTTATGAAAAATAGGTGTAGGTATGATATTAGGAAAAAATAGGTGTAGTATGAACTTTGAGAATAATGGTACGGCGCTTATAGATTATATAGTCATCATTACAAAACACTATTTATAAAATTTATCTATTAGACTTTTGTTGAGAACAGTTTATGTAAAAATAATACGAATTTATCATTTCATTGCATAATAAACATTAAAGTTTTCTTCACACCTGCAGTCGATTAAAGCAAGGCGGATCTCAGACTAAATGAAAGATAACAACAAGGGAAAAAATGGGTATTTGGGGCATCAGAGGCGTAGAGGAGAGAAGAAGCATACGGTTTCAAATGCTTGATCGGATTCAGATACACAATTGGACGATGTTTCACTTGAAGCTAAAATATACTTGCCTCGAAGAGTTCAAAAATTATGAAATTGAGAAATAAGGGATGTTTATCTGGCCAAGTGGGGTCCAAATCTGCAGCAGTGATAAATTTAAGATATTTGCAGCAATGTTAACTGCGTTTGTTGAAAATAATTTAGGTACTGAAAAGAGAATCGGAAAAATAAATTGCATAAAATGTAGCTGAATTACGTAACGATAATAAATAAAAATATTGATTTTCTTTTGAAATGTTTTTCTACACATCGAATGTGGGGTTATAACTTTTCTGGAATGAGGTGTTAGTATTAGGAAATGAAATCGAAAATGTCTAGAAACATATTTCGATATGAAGTCTTCTTCATGAATACGGGTATTTAAAATGTTATGCAATTTGCAGACCACCGACCAGACATAGCCTAACAAAAACTCCAAACAAGCCTTGACCAAATATCACAGTGGCTGCAAGATTGGCGAATCAAAGTTAACGAAATCAAATCAATACAAGTTACTTTTACTACCAAACGAGATACGTGTCCGGCAGTAAACCTAAATGCAGTTACCGCAAGCCGATTACGGGAAATACCTTGGCGTGTATCTCGACAGACGTCTGACATGGTCCAAACACATCCTGACCAAACGATGTGCAGCGGGCCAAAAAGTGCGAAACATGTACTGGCTCCTTAACAAAAACTCTCAATTGTCGCTCGAAAATAAAATATTCATTTATAAATGCACGATCAAGCCTATATGGACTTATGGCCTACCACTGTGGGGAACCGCAGCAAAATCAAATATTGAAATACTACAAAGGTTTCAATCAAATACGCTTAGAATGATAGCTGGTGCACCCTGGTATGTCACAAACAACAGACTCCATTTGGAGCTTGGCATAAAATTGGTCCAAGAAGAAATCTCAGAGATGATAAAGACATACAGAGACCGAATCGCTAATCATCCCAATCCACTGGCTATAAACCTGATGAACCCAATAACGGCACCCAGAAGGCTTAAGAAAAAACTTCCCCAAGACCTTATATAGGGGCAAAATGAAATGAGTTCAAAAGGACGAACTCAGTACAAGACATGCTAACATACGCACCAATTGCCGAATGTCTCAAATGACAGATTGCAATAATAATAAACAAAAAAAAAAAAATTTGTATACAAAATACTTAGAGGAGGAAGAGGAGGGGACCCTAATTTTGTAACTTCGTGTGTTAAAAACTCAGTAAGTATTTCAATTCAAAGTTATTTCGGTTAACTAGTAGTTTTAAATTAAAGAGATGTATACAACCAAATTATTTGCTTTACGCCCCGAGAAAGATTCATATTTATATTGTGAAAAATTGTATCATATTTATAAATATTTTGTTAGACATACTGCCTATCACCGAATCTTTAATTTTTTTATATTCCGTAAAATTTGCAAATAAAACTGTTAAGTAATGTAAAAACAAGTGAGAATAAAATTATTTATTTGCGTGTTGTACGAAATAAACTTTGACGGAATTCAAGTTCAAAGATATTAATGTCCATATAATTTTTTTCAAAATTACTTTGCCATTTCTCAACTTTCATCATATCCATTATAGATAATTATCTCTACAGTGTTAAATTAAATTTCTTATATCCCTTGAATAAAAAAGGAGTTATCATTACATCGATAAGTTAAATTGCCTACCCATTCGATTTGTAATAAAACCGCCATTTTTTCCAATAATTTCGGAGTTATTATAGAAGTTCTTGAAAATTTGTGATAGATATAAAAATATAAAAAGATATAAAAAGCGCTCTTTTAGGTCTTTGTCTAGTCAGCAATTGAGTTTCGAACAAAATGTATAGTGCTGTTTCTTTATATATTCCGCTTAGGGTAAAAAAACATACTTAATATAAAATGCACAATGATGTGTGAAGGGGTGTAATATCACCAAGCATCGGTTCCAAGGGTTTAAATATGGAAATTTAGTCCCTCTCATAATTTGTACCCAAGGCAACCTCTTACATTAAATTTATAAAAATTGAAAAACCTTATCGAAACAAGTCTTTAGTTAATTTTTTTTATCTAGGTTTTTTTTATCTAGGTTTAATTCTCTTCCTGTAACAATCATTTTTTTTTCTTGCTTTGGGTAAAAATTGGAAGTATTTTGTTTTACTACCATATGGCCTAACAGTCATGAATTCAAATTGCAAATTTGAAAATTTGTTCCATAAAGCCCCTTGCTATCTTCTTCAAGGGCAGACTGGCGAGGGAGTCAACTGTGATGACGGGAGGTCCAGGATCCGCGTGCAGGACCGAGTAATGTATTTAGATATGGTCCTTGATTCTAAACGCAGCTTCATGCCACATGGTACACTGGTAAGAGGGCTCGGGTCACCTTCCATGCTATGGTCCGGATTGCCGGTGCCAAATGGGGGCTGAATAGCTCTGAAGGTCAAATTGTATTTTATCAAATATATGCCTAAGGAAAAGTTTTTCGCAATTTGTGTTTACAGGTGGCCGATTAGAAGATATCGCTGCTTTGGCATTAAATCACATAAAGGTTTATGCATATGTAATAATGTAGGTGTTTAAGCCTAATAGTAAATAATTACATATACAAGCGTCTTTTCAGATTCTCATACCTAGTTTATATATTGTTGCTAATATTTTTATTGCTCGTTGGATTTATATTAGAGCAATATCTCTTCAAGATTCTTTTATGTAAAATTGTCTATGACAAAAGACCATTTTGTAAAGATTATAATAGATACATATTTGATATGATACGCGACGCGGCATTTTGTAATAAAATTAATATTTTGACTGACTTGAGGTTATAAAAACCTGGTTAGATATTTAAATCCAAAAGTAGCGTAATGATGTTATTACTCATAGCCTGATGTTTCATGGTTTCAGATCTTTATTCAAGTTTTTATACGTAAATTTGTATATGTTTATCAGGTTTCAATTATTATGTAAATTAGAATTATAAATAAATAGTGTAGTCACACTAATAACATTTCTGAAAATGTTAAGAAGATTTTCTACGAACTCGTATAATTACGCATGTTTAAATATATTATTAACCTTAGTAACTTTTATTTTGACTTAAGAAAGAGGTTCGGAATACATTTTTAGTTTAATTTATTGGTTGTTACTACAATCAATTACAATGAATTATTCAAAGAAGGTATAGAGTCAATTTAATCTTTCTGATGTGTACAAGGGACGCGCATTTTAATTCAAAACGCATTACAGTCGAACCCGATCGCAGTCCCAAGGACCTGTCGCCATGCAAATGCGATCCGCCTCACCTGTTTCAACAGCGCGGAATGCGCCGGTCGTCTCGCGTAAATTTAAAAAAGCTCGTAAACTTACACAATTTAACAAATTGAACGGCGACAAAGATTAAATGCGCGACCGTAATTACGTGACTCGATATAGTATGAAAAAATTATCGTAGTTATTACGAGTAGCAAGTTCTGTGACCGGCTGGTGATGCCGTGTATCGTCAGAGCGATGGTTTCACATCCGTTTATTCGATTAATTGCTGTTCGTCAGGTTCGAGCAGTCAATTGAGGGAAGTAATCGTGATCTTGTTTGTTTGTTATATTAACGTTAAGGGGTTCTAAATTTTTAATTAATTCCAAAAATATATTTGAACCCTTTGACAAGAATTTTATCTTCAAATAAGGTAACAATTTGATTAGATATAAGTTTTTTTTAAACTTAAGACATTTCGTAAAAGTTAATCATTTTCATGTTATTCAATCGAATTTCGATAACATGAAAATGAAAAACATGAATGTTACGAAATTGTCTTCCACCATCTTTCACTAAAATGCTAAAAATATTAAGGAGTGCTTATTGAAGGGAAATGTATTTATTACAGCTGATGTTAATAAAAGTAATAATTTTAAAAATTATGATATTGATAATATATTTAAGCTGATTTTTTATATAATTTAAACGATTCTTTGTAATTGTTCTTAATAAAAAGTTGATCGGTGTGAACTATCGAAATTGTTTTTCGATTTGGCCGAACATAGACTTTATTCGCGACATTAAAAAGAAACATTTTATGATAAACACTCTAAATATACGGTTTAGACTATGATAGTGAAATGTTTGTTTTTTCGCGCAAACCAGAAAAGTATGACATAAAAATCATGCATAGTACTTGCATAGCGTTCGGAATATTGAAGCTAGTCTGACTCGAAATACTTATGATGAGACGTAAACACTCAAATAGCTTATAACTCTTATAGCTTCTCGTAAGTATAATTCTCAATGGAATCGCGTATTCAGGTAACACCGTTACAAATGTTTTTGCTGAATATTTTAATGCAGTTTTTGACTAACGAGCCGACGCTTGACTTTATAATGACGGCGTGGGTCGTTGTTAATGATGCTTCATCTTTATTACATATCAGTAGAGTGGATTTTGCTGAAGTTGAACTCGCATTAAAACAGCTTTATTCAAAATAGGCTCCCCGTTCTGATGGCCTACCCCTTATGTAATCTAGATCTGTTCAGATATATTTGTCAAATCAATATTAAATATTTCTCATTCTGAAATTGATCCATCCTTTTGGGAGATTTTCCGTGTACGTTCCATTTCGAAATTTGCTTCTTTAATTTAAAAAAAAATAAAAAACTACAGAAGTATTATCTTTGTTTGGTAAAATATTGGAAACGATTCACCATGGCCGTGTCTATTTGCAGATCCTATCCCTGCTGAATCCTATGTCTGGACGGTTTCCGTCCAAAACAGTTCGTCATAACTGATCCCAATAATTTTGTCAATGATGTGGCTAGGGAATTAGATTGAAGCAAGACAGCCGGTAGTCGATAATAATATTTAAGTAAAATTATTGGACATACGAATATCTTCTAGGGTAGCAATTTTTTTTCAAATACTTTCAGATTCGTAAATGATATATTCAGTATGGAAATGTTTAATCCTGGCCTTACATTATTTAATTAATATAGAGCCATGGTCTTAATTTAGGTCCAATTTAATTTCCAATTACAATAAATGACTTTTGTTCAAATGTTAGTGCTGTTTCATTGCCTTTTGTTTATTCTAGCTTCCCGTAATCCCGTGTGCTTAGTTATAAGCAAGACAGACCTACGATAAAAAGGGTTTTCATTGACGGTCTGTTTACAATTTACTTGACGCATATATTATTTGAAGTAGAACTGCATACAGAATTGCTTCTTATAATCAAGAAATATCGACTCAAACTTTGAACAAGAATGATCCTCTCTTAACTTTTGTTCAAAATTTGAGTGAAACGAAAGAAACATAAAACTATTACTTTTTTCTACTTATCAGCTGTATCGATTTATGTCTATGAGGTTTGGTAGCTATTAGTCAAGTATATAGGGTAAGCGACCACAGAGTCGTTGATATGGCGACCTCTATCTTTAGGGACATAATTTGTAAGAAACGAATAACAGCTACTATAATGATTTTATTTGTTTTAGTTTAAACATTACACATTTAGACTAACTGGCTATCCAAGATTTTAAATTGTATAAGTTCAGAGGTGCTTTTCAATTTATCCCGCACGAGGCGGCCGGTACATTCTAGATATTTGGAATGGGTGACCGTGGATCATTATGACTGCGAATGATTATGATGGAGTTTCGCGTACAATTATAAGATTCTGCTCCTGTACTCATCTGTAAAGAGTCCAAGAAATAAAGAATATGCACTTGGTTCTGCTTTGCATTGCTACCGTAGATATTGTTATGGAAGCGGTTGACAACAAAGATGAAAGAATCATTCCAAATATTATTGTATACCTGCGGAGTTCCTAGAAAATGTCTTAGAAGACAATGATATTCGGAAGAGAAACTTTGGTAAAATTTCCATGTTTCTTTATTTTACGGGGACATAATCTTGTCGCAATTATTTCATTAGTAAAAGTCATCAAACCCTTTGAAACCCAAGAGTTGAAAATACTGAAGCACATTAAATTAAACATATCTATATATGTTTAGTTTAAATTTTATGTTTGATTAATTTAATCTTAGGAAAAATCATGCAAGTGGTTTAATCTGCACTTGCAGTAGAAATTCGTAAGTACATTTCAAAAGTAGTAATATATTAGGACTGTTAATACATTACAAACCATATTCATTAAGGATATCTTTAAGGCCATAAGCTTTGATTTAATATATTTCATCGTTACACATCGCGTGAATAAAAATTATTAACATGTATTTGAGACTAATAATTATACTAACTGTAAAATTGCTGTGAAATAATAACAAAGCGTAAATGAGGCGGATAAGAATATAAGCGATTACTTGTACTATCGTCAAAATACCATTTGTGAAATTAACCTATCAGACATTTATGTACCGAGAATAATTAAACTAACAATTATAATGAATTTAATATTTCGTCACATAATTAACACTAAAGTTTTCCGCACATTAGCAGTTAAGTGAAGAACAGCAAAGTTTAGAGTAAATGAAAGGCGGGAGTGAGAAGACGAACGATGGTAAGTGCAGAATCAGAAACACTGTGAAGGGAGGAAGTACAAAGTTTTCAACGTTCGGATTCTGATACAAACTTGAACGATGTTTTTCTTAAAATTAAAATATACAGACGAATTAAAAAACTATGCGATTGAGAAATAAAGAAATTTGAATGACTTTACGAGTTATCTGGTGATTAATTTAAGATAAATGTGGCAGATGAGACTAGTTTTGTATGCCCACTGGTAAACAGAATTTAGAAAATAATACGAATTTATTATCTTAATTGTTATTTAGCATACGTGTACATATAGAAATAAGGAAAATATCTAATTTCTTTTGTAGTTCCTTCCTATACATAGAACTCCCCATACCGTGTTGAATGATATGTTATCAAAGAAGTATTTTGAAATGCAATCGGAAATCTCCAGAAATATATTTGTATAGAACATTCCTTTCTTGAGTATATGTGTGTAAAATATTATGTATTCTGTATAAAAGCAGAGGAAGGGGGAGGTGAGGGTAACTTCGTATATCAGAAACTTGATAAAACCAGTATAGAGGTATTTAGTAAACATATCGATGCAAAATGATTTGAGTTATTCAATTAATAAATTAAAAAGATGTAAGCTTCTAAATTATTTGGTTTCCGCCTGTTATTAACTTACCTTTCGTAAGTTTATTTGTGTAATAAAAATGAAATTAATATTTATAAATAGTACATTAGAATTTAAATTGTTAATTTAAATTTATTTAAATTAGAATTAAAATTATATGTATACAACAATTTAAAAACGTACCATTACGTTTTTAAATTGTTATTTATTCAAACAACATATTATATAGCTAAGTGAATATGTTACTATTTAACAGCTTTATTTAGATATTGTGCCGAATTCAGTTTTACGCGGATTCTGATGAAATTTGGTATGATGAGTTTATACGTTCGAGAAAAATATAGGATAATTTTTATCTCGATATTACATATATAAAAAAACTGACTTGATAACTTACATGATACTGGTACTGTCAACGCTATCTGTTAACCATTTTAGTAAACTTTATGCAATTTTATAACTTTTATTAAACAGAATTTCACGTGAATAAAGAAGCGAGAGCACAGCTAGTATACTCAATCACGGTGCAGGTTTTTAAAAAAATATAAGAACTAGGATAATTGCTATATTTATCCAGTGATCTTCTAGTCAGATTTTACCAACTCTGTTCTTTTTTGATTTTAGCTCAGTAGCTATACAAATGTGGGGGCGGAATTTTATATTTTTGCACATTTTTTAGAAGATCTTTTTAAGTATGCAATTTAAAATTGTGAAATATATTTTGTATCCTTCACGGTCAGACTTTTCTAATGATACGCCATATTGTATTTAAAATGAGAAAATGTGTGTGTATATATATAAATATGTATATATATATATATATATATATATATATATATATATATATATTACCTACTCAATCTTTGGTAGGTTTAAAACGTGGAAATATTTAAAAAAATTATGATGACTAAAATTAACTTGCATGAGAAAAACTATAGCTTTTCTACAACCTTTGCCCGGGATAATAAAAACCAATATTTTTTCATGAATTAAGGTTGAGTAGTTTCGGGAAAAGGGAGGGTTCATATTTTTTTTTTGCATATTTTTTACATATTTTTGAAGATTTAATACCTATAATTGTGAAAAAGTATTTTTGAGTCCTTATAACTGGCACTTTCAAACGAAACCTCTTATTATATATGGGATTATAAAGAAATTTTGAACGTTTCATTTGCCCCCTCTATAATTTTCTAATGAATATTTGTGAGTTTCAGCTACTGGGATATGCGCACGTGAATATTTTTTATTACAGTGTTAAACCTTAAGCACTTACATCAAGCGGTTTCTGAGAAAAATGGCGCTGTGTGGTGTGCTGTAACGGATATACAAGCATTATAGCCCATGTGAGTGATCTAAGAATAAAGGCACTTTACTAAAACATATTGCAGATTAAATTTATTTATATATATATATATATATATATATATATATATATGTTATGTATATATATATATATATATATATATATTACTTATAAAATTTTTCTAGAGTTTCATTAATCGTTTTCGGTCAAATGATGAGTGCTTATTAAGAAATCAATACTAGTTATTTCCCGAAAGTTCTAATTTTTAACGTATACATTGGTCTTTAACTCTTAAAAAATAAGATTTTTTACACACTATTGTGCAATGAATTAGGACATAATATAGACTTAAACCCGGACGAAGATTACAGCAGTTATCTACCATCATGTGGGTGTTCCACATTTTTGATATCGTTCTTCCATTATGTGAATATCTTGGTGAAACCTTTTGCCTTGCTCTTTACTATAATCTTCAAGATTTTTAGAAAATCATGAGAATGTAAATAACCAACGTTTATACTCATATGATACACTAGATATCTCAAATTAGACAACAGGTGCTGTATTAATTGTAAATAGTTTTTAGATTTAGATTCCCAAAAAAATTTTATTTTTTTCTTCTGTATTTGAGCTCGTTCATATATTTGTCAAAATTTGGATCATTAATCAGCTATCTAATCTATGGTCTATCGAAAATACTCGCTCTCAAATTTTCTATGCTTAACCCAAAAATTATTTTCTATAGGTAAGCAAAATAAAATTTTCGTTAAGGGCCTTAACAAATTGTTAATTTATGTTGAGTTTAATTTGAAGCGGTGGCAATATAATTATATTGCCACCGCTTCAAATTAAACTCGACATAAATTAACGATCATGATTCACCAAAGGTGGTTTTATTACATTTTGCTAACTAACAACTAGTGATTTCCAATTTATCACGGCTGTCTCACAAACATATGAAGCACGGATATTTAGTGTAACTTGCTTGTTGGCCTAAAATAAAAGTAATCACTTTCAAATCTATACAAATATCCCAGCTACGATCTTCATTCTTTAGTTTCCCAACACTAGAGGAATACTTCTGTATCCTTTTTTCATAAAGGTTGAATGTCTTATAGGTATAGATCCATACTTATTCTCGTTATGTAACACTACACACTTTAAACTTCTCTTATTGCTATCGGTAAAAAGACACCAATCATTTGGTTCATATTTTTGTAAGCCCATTTTTTGCATAATAACTCAAACGTCCTTATAGTAAACTAAATTCGCTTCAGTGGCAAAATATGGCGGCAAATCCTTTTCTCGAGTGCGATAAAATGTAATTTTTGAATCTGGTATGTTTTTTCTTTCAGAAAAGACGCAAACATTTCGGAAGACCTTTTCGATAAATTTAAATCCTTTACTAAGTCATTTAACTAATTTTAATTAAATAGTGGGGATCTGTTACTTGATTAGATATAAAGTTAGAGTCAGACTCATGTTTTGCGGGTAGGTTAAAACCTATGTGGATCAATGCGAGTAGTTTTAAATATCTCAAAAACTAAAGTTGTTATGCAGACTAGTGTGATTTATGAAATCAACACACTAAAATACATCGATATCTTAGTAAAATTTTATGAAGTGGCTAGTTTTATGAAGCGGGTAGGTTAATAATGCGGGTAAATGCGACACTAGATAACCTCAAAAACTAGAGATATTACGCAAAACTAGTATGACTTAAGAAATTAGCACACCAATATATATCGAATTTGACATCAATATTCTAATAAAATAATACGAAGTTTAATATTTTTGGGCAGTGTAATTATTGCGAGAATCACTTTTGATAGAACTTATTAAATCCATTGATTCAGTTTGAAATCAAATTTTCTATTAGCAGATTTTGCTATTAAATAGATTAAAGTGATGTACACCTCTGTGATAAAACTTTTGATGAAATTTATTTAATGGGTATGAAAAAGTTTGAAAAATATCTATTATTTTTTTGTGAAATAGATAAGAGACAATTTATTTATTAATTTAATAATCAAAATAACTACATTTGAAGTAGAATAGCATACCGCATAGACTAAATCAAATAAAAAAAAATATAAATTTTGAACAGTGATACAAGTCGTAATCTACCTAAACTTCTTATTGATACAAGTCGTAATCTACCTAACATTCTTATTATTTCCTGTGATTGTCCAAGGAGGAACCACAGGAAATAATTAGAATTTTAAAAGTACTGGAAATAATTAAGACATATTACGTTTAATTCTTTCCATTATTTTTAAAATGAAACATATACGTCTTATTTAAATTTGGATTCATGCATTAATACGCAGCTGTGAACAGCATCACGTTAATTGTTTCTGTATTATATGGAATCTACTTGTACAATGTCTCTTCATCCAGTAATTTTATATTCGGTAAACACCAATATATTTGTTTAATTATTTCTCTTTCCTTTACTCCTTTTTGGTTTTTAATTGCCTGCTTGTGGAAGAGTGACTATCTCCAGTGCATGAACATCTCTTTTAAATATTATCATGGATTTATTTCTATGAGTGACTGCTATTATTCTTATGATATAAAATACAATTTTAAGAGTTATTGGTATTATATGATCTATCATAAGAATGAATTTTAAAATTCTGTTTTTACCTCATGTTCGTATATTTGATGAAGTGACATTAATTTCAACGTTATAAAATGTTTTCTTTTATTTTATACCAGTTCAAAAATTTTAACACCATTCACATTTTCCCTTATTCATTTATGAAAACTTCTTTTACCCACTTCAGAGGTGTGAGTTTAATCCTTTAGAAGTGTTTTAAATTTATAAATACATACACCTATGAATATTATATCATTAGGATCTGCTACAATTTAGAAATAAAATTATTTTATTAGAATTAGTTACAATAATCTGCTAATTGTAACCAAAATAAAAATTAGTACAAATAGGTAAAGATAGTAAACACTGATATTATTAATATTACTTTTATCTATTTTTTATACAAAAATTATCCAATTATTTAAAGGCAGTGAAATGTAAATAACTAAACCTGCATATACCTATAAGTTGTAAAATATGTCACAAAATATTGTCCTAACATCACTACTCGTGAATAATTTATTGAACGATTATACGAATAAAATATTTCGTCGTATAATAAATGATAAAGTTATCTTCACGCTAGCAGTTAGACTAAATAGAAGGTAGGAGCGAAGATATATATAAATATAGCTATAGCTATGAACGAAAGAGGGAGAGTTAAACGCAAAGTTTACCTTATAACCTTTGGGTGGACGCAGATACAACTTTGGATGACATTTTACATAAAACTAAAATTTGTGTAGCTCCATAACTTCAGGAACGACGTAAAGGATAAGCAGAGCATATTCAGCTTTTATTGGATAGACCTTATTTGGAGAAATGTAGACGAGAGTGGTAATAAGGTTTATTATAATAGCTAACTATATTAACTACACAAATATTGTATTGTGTTATTTTAATAGTCATATGAATTTATTTGATTGAATAAAAATTTGATATCTGTATATAAGTAAATAGTAAAATATTTAGCAGTTTCACTTTCTGTGGCGATTTTAGAGGGTTAATGGCGTTGAAAAAATATAATTCGCGATTATGTAATTTATAATACAATATAATAAACGCAATTTTTTATAACTTTTCATCGATGACTTTGTTTTAAAAAATAATTTTCTTATGCTAAGTGTAAGCGATGATTTAGATTATATTGTTAAATCGATTGATAAAATAGAAACAATTACTATAAGACTTATAATACGTAGTATAATTTGGTGCATAGATGAACTTATTTTTTACATCGTTACATATATATTTTAGTATGTGATAAATCATAACATAAACACCGTTAAAGTTAGTACTTAGTTTTTCCAGTATTTTTAATAATTATGTAGCTCATTAAATTTGTAGTGCAGTGATTTCTATTCAAGAACCGTTTACGTAAAATTTTCTGTGGTTAATTGAAAATACATTATGTTTAAAATATCATATAGCTAATAGTATTTTAGTAATCTGTACTAAAATATAAAGTTTCTTTGTAATTTTTTGAAACGTTTTAGTACGTAACGTTTTAATAATTATCGTTTCATGAACAAAAAAATATTTATATTATTTCATTGCACAGTCCCGAGTAAATTGTCAATTTATCTCAAGTCAAATGAACGTTATTACTCGTACAGCCACCTACCTAGTTTTATGGACTTATTTTACTGAAATGGTTTGGAATAGTTTTTAAAAACTTGTATAATGTTTACATGTATTCGAATATGCGGTTGATTTTAATCCCCTTTCATTTAGACTTAAAAAGAGTATCGATATAACTTTTACATTTACTTTGTCGTCTTTGTATCTCTAATAACTTGCAATTAGTTACGTAAAACAGAGGCAGAGTCATTTTATAATTAATAATGTTTTTCATTGAATTACGTCTAATGCGTATAAGGGACGCGCCTTGCAATTCAGAGCACGATACCGCCGAACACAATTGCGGTCGAAGAGACTAATCGCTACGCGAATGCGCTCCGCCCCACCTGCTTTTGCTACCGGGAATGCACCTGTCGTCTCGATTAAATTGAAAATCGACCGTAAACTTGTGCAATATAACAAATCGAATGACGACTAATATTAAATTATAAATATATATACAATATATATATATATATATATGTATAAATATGTGTATATATATATATATATATATATATATGTATATATATAAATGTACATATATATATATATATATATACACACAAACAATTTTATTATTAATTTGAAAAACGTTCTATTTAATAACAGTTTTTTTCCGACAATACTCCGAAATAATAGTGAGTTAAAACGTTACGCAACGAGTCAAACCCAACTAACGTTCGATTTATTTCAAATAACGGGCCGTCTTACTTATATCTGTCAATATTTTTTCTACTTAAATGTATATTTTAGTGAAAATAATGCATTATTATCATAATATAAGGCCAATAGCATATGTTATGTTTTTAAATTTATTACTTAATAATAACAGTATCATTTAGAGGCTTCTACAATATTTTTCGTTACCAATTTTCAAGACTGGAAAGTAATAATTTGTGGGAGAATACTCCATTAAAATTTTTTTAATAAAATTAAATATTATTATTGGAATGATTAATTTTCATTACAAGTTTTTATTAAAGTTTCATTACCGGCTTTCATTACAAGCTTTCATCTAAATTAATTTACACAAATTAATCTTTTCCTTCTGTTACTAATTTCAAATAATATTTGCGCCGCTTTATAATTTAAATTATTAAGCAAATAAAAACCACTGATATAGTCAACAAATTTATCATTGATTCTTTAAGTGATTAAATATTCATGGAATATTGATTAATATTAATGAAATACTAAAATTTAGTAACAAAAGAAATAATCACATCAATCACCCGTTAAATTTGATAAAAGGAAAAAAAAAATATAAAGAACTATTTGAAATGAAACTTATGATCGGCAATAGCATAATTCTTCCTACTATCGTTGACAGACGATACTACAAATGTATAAGACTTTTAGTACCAATTGATATAATCGTCTTTTCTCGACTCGTGATAAGTAAGCCACACAGGTCACGTTTCAGACGTTGGAACTCTTTTCTTTAGGAACATGTCGGCTCCGAAAGAGGAAATATTATCGATGACAATCAAAACTAATTTTTCGCTCGAGGGACGAAGAGAGTTGTGACTTCCGCGTGCGAAGCCGATTAGCCCAATCCTTCATCTACACTAACTAATCAACTCGGCTTAGTGGGCGATCGAGTTTGAGTGCATGATCAGTATCGTAATTAGGCTTTTGACTCATGTGCGAAGAATTCGTTCACAATTGTACGTTCGCTGGCAGTGTTATTGTTTCTGTCTATATTACAATTAGTTTTATGAAAATACATGTTTCATAGATTAAGCTTTATTAATTACAAATGCACATTATTAATTTAATAAATAGGGTAAGGGAAAAGTATTTTTATTATCCATAAAATTATATAGTCACTGACTGAATCTAAGTATAAATTTGAGTATTCAGTTTAAGCAGTGACAGGAACGAGTAATATACAATTTTAGTTAAAAATAGATAGTGTGCAATGACTTATAATAACGCTCTAATGTTATGTTTTGACAGAAGTGAAGTTCTAAGCCTCCATCTATATTGAAAAAAAATAGAATTAATTTAAAGTATTAGTTGGTTACTTTTCGTAAATTTTGTTTCATTAATAGATGAAAATTTAACGAAAAACTTGGCCAGGCGAAAACTGATCGTTCTCAAGGTGTTTTGTAAACAGATCTACTCTGTAAGTTTTGTTGGCATAATTTCTTCTTGTGTGATGTATTATCTTGCCTAATGTATTTATTGTAGCTAGGAAATGAAATCAAATAAAGTAATAACGGAATTTATAGGGATAGACACAATGTGAAAAAAATTATGCTAAAACAGCTAATATAATAACACGTAAACTTCAGTGAAAACTGCTATAATGAAATTAGAAAATTTGCACGTTGTATGAAATATTGCTTCTGTGTTTTCAGTTTTCAAACCATAGTGGAAATGTTATCAATTATGATGAAAACTAATTTTCCACTTGAGAGACGAAGTTAGGACTTCTGCCTGCAAATGCGATTAAGGTAATTCATGGAATTTATTGAATTAAAACCAAGTACTGAAAATCGCTCGACGATGGCAAGGACTTTACTTTTAAAATGGAAGTAGCATCCTACATGATTTTTTAAAATTTGTTATTTGTTTATTAGATTTTAATAATGAAATTGTTTTAATTTATTTCAGTTTTTATTGGAGATCACAATTTATATAATTCGTATAACTAGAGATAAAGTAAGTACAATATATATCTCAAGACAGATTATTGTATCAAAATTTTCTTGGCAGTTTTTAAGTAAATAAATATTCCTAAAATTCTCGATCTTTATATGCAAGCCTTTTTCAATACGGAATCAGTTTTACTATATATTTTTAAAAATACCAGTGGTATGATGGCTTCTGTCTGTAAAAAATAACATGTACTTAGACCCATAATTTTACCCACTGTCAAGCTGCTATAAAACACTAACAAAGCGTAAAAAACGTGAATGAGAGTGATGTGCTTAAATATTCCATCGTCATTAGGAAACACTGTCTCTCAAATTAACCTATTAGATATTTAGGTACATAGAATTATTTATGCAGTAATTATACGAATTTAACATTTCTTCACATAATACTCATTAAAGTTTTCCTCACATTTGAGAATGGTGGAGCTTAGAGTAAATGGAAGTTAGGAGGTTGAGCTCCAGAGACGAAATGGAGGAAGGCAGCAGAAAGTTTTCAAAACTCGGCCGGATTCTGATACAAACTTGGCCGAAGTTTAACCTGAAACTAAAATATATTTTACTTGTCGAGTACGAAAACTATGCAATTGAGAAATGGGAGAAGTTTATCTGGTTAAGTGGGTATTTTTTTAACGTGGCGAGTTATCTCTGATAAAGAAACTTTACAGATATTAATAAACTAACATTAAATAATTATCATTTAGTCACTTTGCGTTAGGCCCGTTTTAATATTTTTGAATAATTAAAACATATGAAGTATGAGCTGCTGTACATTTCTGGTTAATTTATTTTTAATTTAAAAATTGTGATGAAGAAATAAAATATCATGGGGACATTTTTTCAATTAGCTATAATACATTTTATTGGGCGGTATATCAGACTTCGCCTTTTTGTCTTTTAGGCCAGCGGAAAACTGAACCATTTTAATTTCGTCAAGTTAACAGTTTTCACCAATTTCTCTTCAAATACTTGCCTTTACTCACGGACCGCATCGAATAAAATGTCATTGAAATGGTGGTTTGAAGTAGGAAAGGGTCCGGAAATATATTCTAATACGCCGTTTCTTTCATGAGTACGGTTATGTAAAATGTATAATCTGTGTAAAATAACAAAGGTAGATGGGGAGAGGGAGTTCGGAAATTCGGAGTTCGGAGAAGGAAATACGGAAATTTCAGACAAAAATGGAATATTCTTGCGTCATACATTCCATTTGGGGCGGTAAGTGAACAAAACCACGTAGAATAAAAGGTCATAAAACAAATTTAGTTAATTACCTAAAACAATTAATTAATTTAAATGGTTTGTCCTTAATGGTGAAACATTACGTACTAGTTTTTTCTTTCGTTTTGCACGTAAAAAGTTTCTGAAATAATTGGTTGTAACGATAATTAAAGTATTCGAGAAGGAAGTACTTCGAGAAAAGTAACAGTGTACTTCAAGAGAGACTCCAAGCATTTGTTGTATACATGATATAGATGAAATGTTGTCCTAGGTTGTAAAACGTATAAAAATATGTTGAGTTTTTTTCTCATATATTTCTCAATCTAATTGATTATATATCGTAAGTTATCATATATATTAAGGAGTGTTTTTTTCCTTTGGGACAACACAGGCATATAAAGCTAAAAAGTCGCTCATAATGCCAAGGAGAAGCTCATTTGATTAACGTCGGGATTCAGCGTTTAGATTGGTCGGCACGAAGTCCCGATTTTAATCCTACTGAGAATCTGTGGGATATTCTAAAATGGTGTTTTAGAGCTCCAGTCCCATGTAACATCTGAGAACTAAAAAAAGTTATAACGTCCGAATAGGGGCGTATTCCCCAAGAAAACATTAAAAGTCTCATCCAGGGCATGCCACGAAGAATTTCCGTAGTCATTTTGGCTGCACTCGATATTAATTTTCTTTTTTTTTTCTTTTGTAACTTTTGTTAAATAAAGATTACCCGTTGATGGCCTTTTTGTGTTTTGTTAAAATGAGTAATTTGAAAACAATACAAAAGAAAAACAATTGCAACAGTCTAATTTGCAAGTCAAAACTTTTTTAATCATAGTAAATAGTATTTATTCCATTTTGTTGCGTGAAATCTGATTTTCTTACGCTTTTAATTAAACTATTGGAAAAATTTATAAGTGCCCTTTTTTTGCAAAGAGCATATATATATATATATATATATATATATATATATATATGTATATATATAACACATTCAAACTATATAGCGAATAAATTAGATGTTTTCCTTATAGTGAAAGTAAACATATCAAGGGAAGTGAATAAAATAATTAAAACACCGATATGAAAGTAATTTAGATTGAAGTAGTTATGTAAAAAAAATAAGACATTCGCATTAATGAAACACTTACAATCTGGTACAAAATCATATAAGTTTCCTAAGGATATTCAGTCAATTACTTCCAACGTTTATGGGTATACAGTTTAAAGAAAGCAGCATTTAACTCTACTGGACAAAATCGCTATATCGGTTTTACTTATAATTTGTTGAGTAGAATACACGCCTTTGCCGCATGTGTGATAGATTGAAAAGAGTAGTTAATTTATGCCATTTAACAAGTTGAATGACGACTAAGAGTAAACCCACTCTCGTGATTATGACTTGGCGCCAGGTCGAAAGGGTTGAATGAATTTTCTTCGTCATTATCTGTGGCAAGTTCCATTTTTGAAACGAGCAATGAGATCGTAATGAATATCGTTGCCTCATTTATCGCACTGGCTACCTACCCAGTAAAAAGCTACTAATTAATATAAAGTAAAGCCATTGTCGTTTGTCTTATTGTTACACCATTATTGTAAGAAATGTCGTTGATAAAACTCATTAAATACATTGGCTTTGGAAATGAATTTCTATTACGTTTTGTTATCAAATAGCCGAAAGTGTTTATACCCCTTTGTGATGAAGTTTATCTAGAAGGGTATAAATTAGACAGAAAATTATATATCTTTATATTGATGAGAGAAGATTTATCCGTCAAATCATCACTGTTGATAATAATAACGGATAAAGCAGCTTTAGAAGCTGGATATTACATAATATAAATTGAATTAAGTACCCACAATTTTAAGAACAGTATCTATCAGTGCATATCTAGTGAGGAGTTACAGGAGATAATTAAGTATTTAAAGGTACAGAGAATAATTAAAATATATTTTTCACCTTTGAATAGGATTTGGATTTAAGCATCCTTACACAGTTTTGAGTGCTTGTATCATTAGACTGATTAATTGCAGCTATTCAATTAAACCTAAAAGGCATTGTGGGGTAATTTTTTACGTCCATCACTGATTTATAACAACTTTTTTAATCCATTGCGGAGAGTATATTATACATTTTGAAAGTATTTTATTATTACCTAATCATAACATAAATAAATGCAGAGAGAAGCAAAAGAGTAAATACTGATTTATTCTTTTGTTAAATTATTTAATAAGTTATTTGCCAATAAGATCTCGGCATAAAAATGTAAATAATTATATTATTTATATATGATCACATATCCTTTCTGAAATTCTTGAACTGATGCAGAATAATTAGCAAAATATTTACATGAATTAATATTTTGTTGCATAATAAATAATAAAGTTTTCTTCACGCTAGCCGTTGGACGAAATAGAAAGAGCTAAGAAAGCAATGAACAAAGCTGTAGCTAGAAACGTAACAGAGGAAGGCAAGTACAAAGTTTCTTACGCTTGCTTGATGCGGATAAAAGCTTTTACGATGTTTTACTTAAAGCTAAAATTGGTGTTAAATCGTAAATTCAGAATCTATGCAACGGATAAGCTGGTTAGATTTTTATTTTATTGGACATATATTATCGGGTGAAGTTTGAAATCGAAATTATTTTTATATTTTATGTTTTGCCGGCTCTTTCCAACTTGATTCGGCCAGCTCCGCGTCTTGTCAGCTGACAGTTTTATAAAATTAAAAATAAATTTTCAATGGACTGTTAAGAAAGATTGCTTTGATAAATTATTTCATAGAAATAAAATAATAAAATGAAATTAATATTTCATTATTAATTACTATCTGAATAATTGTTTTTTCTCTTTCGATTCGTTCAAATGAAAATATTTAAATTTTAATGAAAATATAAAATGCAAAAAAATTATTTATTTCATATCGGGCCTCCCATGATGGCTCAAAATTTTTTTTGTTACTAAATCCCCAGGGAATTTAAGCTACATAATACGGAGTAAGCTGTAATAAATTTATTTAATGAATATACAGTTCACAAATAAACGATGTGGTGTGTTTTTCCCTTTCGGTCCAAAATGGTTATTTTTACCTAAACAAAATTTCAGTCTAATAATGTCTTGAGCCGTTTTCATTTCGCCCATGGTCTATTCGATTGTTATTATTTTACTTCATATAAATGATAACAATCATTTTAGGAGCTTATGAAACCAGCAGCCTGTGAACTCACACTGCTGATTTCATAAGCTGGTTGAATCTTTCTACAAAGTTGAATATTTTACAAACGAATTAATATTCCATGAAAGAAATATTTATATTTAATTAATTTTAAGGTTGAATATATTTGGTTTTAATTTTGTAGAAATTCATTACCGCTTAAACTTTATTCAGGACTAAATGAAATTATGTGATGCAGTATTGTACCTACTTTACTTGAATTATTTACCATGGCCTAGGTTTCATTGCATAATAACATTTTCAGGTGGGTAATTTGAAGAAATTAAAATAGAATAGTTATAATAGCACAGAACGTAGTTTCATTTAGTTATCCTTAGGTGATTTGGTTCATAGTTGCACTTGTTTAATATGTTGTTGCCTTTATAATTTTGTTAGCCACTGTTGGTAAATTCTTAAAAAAATTTAGTACAATTTTTATTAATATACAATAAACGTATATATCTAAAAATACTGAGTTACTCTGACGGACTTTTCCTTTGTAAATAATTAAATTCTACTTTTATTTTATTACTAAGGGATTAACCATAATAGGGAATTAGAAAATTAAGCCTCTTTGAACGTATTCGTTGGTAGTCACCCTCTAAATAAAGTTAGTTGGTGAGGAAATATCACGGCATCCCCTAATTGGCTTTGGAGGATAAAGTCAAAACTCCTTTTGCCCTGCGAATGAAAAATTAGATTCTAGTCTTTTTATTTTTTACAATATTTTAAGAAAGAGTCATTAAATTAAAAGTTATTTTTATCATGAGTAGTTTTCTTCAGCATAGTTTATTTTTAATAGGTGACCCATAGGAAGATATTGCTATTTTAGCAATGAATTTTCCAAGAGTATATGTAATAATGTAGATGTTTAAGTCTAAATATAAATAGGTAAATGAACAATATTTTGTGTGTAACGGTTTTTTATTGGAATTTACTCCTTAAGCATGAAATTTTAGGAATAGTAAACTCAGAAGTTCGGTGCGTATGAAGTTCAGAGCGTTAAAAAAGTGTAATTAGCTTATTTCAGGCACACCGTTAACATATCGGATTACTTACTGACAGCTGTAAGCGTCGTTTGTTTTGGTTGGAAGTATTGCGTTTAATAAAAGCAGTAAAATGAATACAAGAAAACGCGCGGAAACGAATTGAAGATATTAATCTCTCACAAAGATGTGATTGAAAATAAAGGCACTGACGGAGCAAATGTAAAGATCAAAAAATGGCGACATACCTATATAATGCTAGTGGTATTATTAAGAAAGGGTGAGTACAATCCAGTGTTTACGTTCATAATAAAAGTAGAATTTATTTATTTATAGAAAGGCTCACAAAACAAGTTGCAGTCACGCAGATGTATAATTGTATAATGATTTTGTTACTAAATATATTATAAAATGTATTGGTCAATTATTCAATTTAATATTAACTTACAGTTATATTATGTTCAACATACCGGACAAAATATTAAATCTTTCTTAGCTGGTTTTTATTTACTAATAATATATTTTGTATTTCCTTCTTAAATGTTAATAATTTCGGTTAAAAAATGTCCAAGGATGGATTTTGAGAGACAATATCGTTATGCAATCGGCTCATTTGAATTATGGGGTTATAAAAAGGTATTGTTGTTATGAACTTTTAGTACGAATAATCTCTGTCTCATATACCATATACGAGACCTGAGTCCAGTGTTGAAGTTAAGTAGAGAGAAGAGATCCCTATCTCTTCTCTCTACTCAACTTCAACACTGGACAACCAACATGCCAATGTATGATTTTATATAAATATAATAGATTAGCGCTTTTTCTCCGTACAGTGATGACAAATTAAATCTCTGTAGTTGGATTTCATAGGATCTATATTCTCGTCCAAGGTGAAGGCGGAATAAATTTTTTAAATGAAAATAGAATTAATTTTTTGGAACAAATGTAATTTCTTTTTTTAAGTAAAGTGCTTAAAAATGTGTACTTTATTTGTTTCTTTAGGTAAAAGGAAGGCAACTGTGCTGACTTTGGCTTAATATAAAAGCTAAGTAGAGAAGAGAGTTGGCAAAGGAAAGCAGCAGCAGATGGTCATCTGTGTAGGAGACGCGATTAGCGACCTCAAAATTGACACTGTCGTTTCCTTATTAGTGCCAGGACTATTTGTGGAACTTCCATCCAACGATTTTGCTCAGCAATTAAATCGAAGTAAACAACGTATGTAATATAATCTAGGTAAATAAATGTACAATTAATCTTTAATTTATAGTATTTTTTAGAAACTAATTAATATAGTAACAGGGTATCGAAAGTTTTTAGATTGATTTTATGAATGAATCTTATTCGAATTTATATTTAATACTGAGGAAACAGTATTACAAATGAAACTTCGTTTGTAATTTAATCATACTTAAAATTACGAGTTGTAAAATTCATTTGAAAACATTTCCTTGGCACTTTTATTTTATTTCATTCTAGTGAGATGCGAAAATGTGTTGAAATTTAAAATTTGTAAATTTGTGATATTCATGAATTGACATAATTATCATGATTATCATGATATTCATGAATTGATTAGAGTCAATCATCTACACATACGTCTAAGTAACAATCGATAAGTGTAAGTGAAGTTTTCCTGCGGGTCAGCCTGGGAGTGAGGTATAGGAAACCATGTTGGATGTGGACGCGGATATACCAATACACAGGAGATGCACCAGCAGCCAGCTGTCGGATGTCCGGTTCACTTTCAGCCAATGTCAGTTACTTCAGACGGAAGAATTATAAAGAAATTACATGAATGCATGAAATGAAGCAGAGACAATAAGAGAAAAGGAGCTCCATGAAATCCGCAAGGTAATTTTCGAAAAAAAAGATCGAGAAGCGAAGACTCGTGCTGAAGTTGCAGAGAGGGGATTAAAAAAATGAAATACCATTTTAGATTATTAATTTTTCTATCTATACATTTTTATTTTATTTTATGTTTTTAAATATTTTTTTTTCTTGTTTTTTTTTTTCATTTTTATATACCATACTTTTTTATTTTTATAAATTTTTCTGCTCATATTGTGTTTATTTTAAATTTTCAAAATATCACAACAGACAGTTAAATTATCAATAAGAAGTCATTATTTTGTTGTTTGTAGATAGACAGTGTAGCGCATTATTTAAAACATTTAAAAGCTAATAATTGTTAATATTTATGTTTTTGATCTTACACAAATATTGTAGGAATTATTTATTTATTGTTCACGTTTTCATTTTAGTTATGGGCCAATTGAACCATGCATTGCAATCCAATAACATAATTTTTACTTGAAGTAGCTTCTGCCTAATAATACTATATGTTTTTGCAAGTATTTTTTAAATTACCAAATATTACGAATAAATATGTATTGATATCTTTCTGAATTAAAGCCGTCACCGGCTTATATCATCTAGTCCAAACTAATTGAATGCTCATTTTATTATTCTGGCTATTACTGAAGTGAACCATCTAGGGCAAACTAATTTTAAGGCGCGTTTAAATATTCTAACTATAGGTAAAGGGAATCATTCCGCTAGTCAGATTGAATATCAGTAATAGAATTTTTGAATTGTAATCATTAAATGTCATTATGTGTGAATATTTTTGGTGTCTTCTATCCTACAAAATTAAAAAGTCTCTTTTAATTTTAACTTCGTAGTCTGATATTACTAAATGTTTTTAATTTTGTTATCAGCATTTTTTTATTGAATAATTTATCATTTACATTTAATTATATTAATATTTATATTTATATACAGTGTTACCTATTTTATACATTCCAGGACAGGAATTATAAAATAGGTAACACTGTATATATATATATATATATATATATATATATATATATATATATATATATAATATTTTATACAAGTAGGATTACTTAGGGAGTTCAGTTGCGCATCGGAGCTGACACGCAAGTTTTTTCATTTAATTTCTTAATTATAACAGGTTTACATTGATGTGATATAAGTGCGTTTATTGCAATGGAATTAATATTTTCGATAAAGTAACGAGATTATATTGATCGGGTTACATACAATAATATTCTAAATATTAAGAGATATTCAATAATCATATGTTTATTTCATTGCTGTATACAAGTAAAATTATTGAAAACAAACTAATTAAAAATTGCAAATTGGTTAAAAAGAACCGCAATGGAAAAACTTATAGTATTTTAATTAAGGGTAGATTATTAGGTACATTTTTTCATGTAAATTTATACCAAAAATTGATTAAATTAAATAATTCGCAATTATGTAAACCAATGGTAACAAAAAATGTAATGTAATGACCTTTTTACATCTTGGTGATTTAGAGAAAATTTAAAAAAAATACGGTACTCATTAGATTTATAGTGACATTGATCTTTATAGAAGAGTCTTACGAAAAATTGTCTACGATTAGTATAAATGATACCACGTTATAAACACTATGTAAGTTATAATTATGTACATACATACTAACATATTAAGCAGTTTTATTATTTCGTATTTACGTGAGTTTTAATTGTTTTATGAAGAAAATAATATTCACTTAATATCGCAGACGAATATGTCAATTTAAATTAAAATTAAAATATAATTTAGTTGTTTAAATCAGAGTTATTTGTTAAATTATTTTAAATCAAGTATACAAAACGATAAGTACAACTGGCGAAGAATATCCACCTTGTTTTCAGAAAACATTTGTAATAATTTTTAAAAACTCTTACAATTAGAGAATTCGAACATACCTTTTTTTTTAAAACGTCGTCTTTCAAAAAAAGGTTCAGAATATCCCATTTATTTGATTTAACCATTGTATCTGCAAACAATTATAATGGATTATTCAATGCAAGTAAATTTAAATTTCCTTATATTCTCCATTTAATACCTCCCATGCGTCCAATGGATTATTCAATTATTGCGAGTATCGTCATTAATAGTGTTAGTCTTGGAGTGCTAATATTAATTTAGGTCAAAACGTTTTTCGAAAAGCTATTTTCGTCCAGCGCCTCTTTTATTTGTTTGTAATATTCATCTTTAAATGTCACTTATATTGTAATTTTTCACTAGCTAAAATGCCATTGTATGGATTAAACTGAAGCATTGTTTGAGAAATTTATAAAGACTGGTCGTCTTATTTTTACATCTTTATTTGGAGATAATATTGTTTTCTTAATTGAATGGAAATATTGCATTATTACAGTAATATAAAACCAAGAGAATATGTTGCATTGTACGGAATTTTTAAAATTATAATTGTAACAGACGTTTACATAGGTTTACATAGGTTTAAATAAAAAATGCCGTTGTACCGTTGTTGCCGGATGAGACGAGTTGTGATTTTCACGTACAAAGCCGTTTACCACTAAAACTCCTAGACCTCCGCTAGTGAATAAACTCGGCTTAGTGAGCGGCCACGATTGGTATTAAGTACATGGACAGTATTTTAATTATATCTTTGACTTGCGTTCGAAGAATTCATTGATAATGGTTAATTTGCTGGCAATGTTATTGTTTCTATCTAAAATATATTTGCTTAGCTTCGACTATGTCAATTACAAAAAAATATTAGTCTTCAATAAAGATCGTAACAGGAAAGTATTGTTATTTATTATCTATAAAATTAAATAGTCAATAATTCTGTAAGTAATTGGAGCTAAATGTAAATTCGAGTATTCTGTTCAAACAGTGACAACAAGATAAAAATGTAAATGTAAAAAATTGTAACAGTGCTATAATGTATTGTTATGACACACAGTGTTAACAATATACGCATGGATTCAATATTTAATGTATTAATTGCTTATTGGTACTACGGCACGGGCAAATTAATGAAAGGTAAATTGGTGCTGCAGATAGTACTCAACCAAGTCTAAACTGTCATTTTTGGTAAGTATTGAGTCATCATTAGCCAGAATTTTAATAAAAGACTCGGTCAGCATAAAGGTGTTTTAATCAATTTTCTCTTTAATTTTTAATAAACACAAATTAAAAGTAATGAATCTGTATGTAAATATCTAAAGTATTTATGATATAACTGTGTATTGTGTATGCCTATATATATGACATGTTGCATGCATTCTACGTAATATAAAATACATAACTTATATATTGTACTATTTTTTTATTATCGTTTACAAAAATACTAAAAATATTAAGGAGCGCGTAAACAAAATATATAAAGTTATAATTGTAGGCACATAAAAAAATTGTAAAATATTTACTTGAATGAATTTTATTGGCACGTAATTTGCGATAGATTTGAATAAAATATATGAAAATTTCAAAGAGAACTGATTCTGGATAACTAGGAGATTTTAATACAAACTTTAATTGAAAAGTAACTCTTGTAATGGAAGTGCAAATAGTAATTATACAGGAAGTTATATTTGGATTACGAGAATGCGTAATAATAAAAGTATTAATTTTTTTAAGCACACTTCCAAACTTTGAAATTTTTGATATTTTTTTTCACGGAAGCCATCGAATGGAGTATAATGGAATAGGTCTTTTAAGGTTTAGTCGATATTTTAAACTAATATTTTACTAGAAAGGCCGCTTCATGAAAGGAGAGTCTCAAATTTTGCGCAGTGCATACCCCACTCCATAACTTTTTATCTACCTATATAACTATTTACAAACATTGCGAAGAAACGTATGTAAATAGTTATACAGGTAGATATCAGTAAGTTTATAATTAGATAGTTTAAAAAATAGTTATGGGTATTTAGACAGATTACTTATTGATTAAATTGTAAATTGATTTTATTTTAAACTACTGATATTAAGGTAGTCAGAATGAAATTATTAAGTGACACTTCTGATTTTAATACATCAACTGAAATTTACTTTATACAGTCAATCGCATTTGTTTCTATGTCATTAGTAAACTGTATTTTTTAGAAATTTATTGCTTAACATATTTGTTGACGTATTATTTATTACCCCCTATAAAAGGATGTTCTGTCTCATGTCGCTACTTAAATCTCTGAACTTTCTGTTTTATGTAAATTGGCTCTTTAAATACCCAAAGGAGACAGAAAAGATAGGCTTAGGGTTACAGAAATTGATAATAACTAAAAAAAATAATTTTTTTTAAATAAGAAAAAAAAGGAATAATTCAGCCATTGACAATCAGGAAAAAAAAGTAAAATCAAATACAATTTAAGACTACTACTACTTGTAGTAAAACAAAAAAAACTCTTTTCATAAAAGCACATATTTGATATTTTTATTATATTGAGAATCGTTAAGAAGAAATGGCAATAAAAATCTAACGACATAATTTTAAATGTGCTATTGTGTAAATTAATTAAACATAAACTGTCAACTGAGAGAAGGAATGAAAATACATTTGTCTTGTGTTGTGAAAATGAAACGTTTATTTTGCTCTTTTCAAATTTTTTGGAGGTTTTTCGATTATACTTCCGGATCTGCAAGCTACATTGATTAATATGTATATGAAGTATTTAACGAGACAACATTTGTAGTTCAAAGAATTCTGCAGAAAGAGGTTTTAAAAAATATTGTGAGAATTAACTTGAATGTTCGTTAAAAAATGCAAGTTCCATTAGTTGCGTGATTGGAGAATTAAATAAAACTGTTAAGTAGTTTATTTTATCACTGTATCACTTTTAAATGAATTTAACACTGCCATTTTTATTCTCGTAACATTTGAATCAAATATTATAAGAACTGTTGTCGATCTTATTTGTCTATATTCGTGATTGTTTTTGATGTCAAAAAGTAATGTAATAATACCAAGTTGTAATAGTTAAAAGTAATTGCTTTAATTCAACTGATTAATATGTTTGCATATTTCAGCAAGTTCACTATTATTTTGCATTCGTACGTCACTTTTGGGACTATGCCATTTCTTGTTTTATTTCGAAAGTCGTAAAAATTAGTTTAAGTGATTAGAAGTTTCATATATCTTTATTTAAGTAAGTGGTTAAATATATATTAAGTAGTTTAACTTTTGGTGATGATGTTAGGAGGTTACTAAGTGCTGAAATTATACATCATATACTGAAAAAAAGTATTTTTTTATGTTCATTTATGGGTCGTTTCGTTTTATAAAACAAGCTATTTATGCTAAGTTCCTTTCAAGGTTCAGTTAAATCGAGGTTCAGTTTGTGTGCTTGTTTTTGAGTTTGTTAATTTTGCTTTTCTATCCAGAAGTAGTTTATTGTGAGGAAGTAAAAAATAAAATGAAATCTCTTTTTTTTCTTCACAAAATATAGCGGAACAGTTCTTTTTATCTAAGAATCATTCAAAACAAATATAACATCAGACATATATGTTTTGCATATACAATTATATGGTCGCCATTTTACGTTAGTTCATTTTGAAAATCAGCAACAACAAATTATAAATAAGTTAGGTAGTTATCTGATAAAATTAATGACTTGATTAAAATGAAATAAATTATGAACGAATGAATATTACATGAAATTAATATGTGGCACAATTAAATGAAATTACGTGATGTAGTATTATTTCTACTTTAGCAAAGAATCTTTGCTAATATCCCACCTGAAGATGTTGTAATACAACGAAACCTGGGTCGTGGTAAAGAACTTAAAGAAAGTAGAAATAATACTACATCACGTAGTTTAATTTAATTGTGAATAATGAATTTCTACAAAATTAACGTCAAATATATTCAATATTTAATATTTAGCATTAATGAGTCATAATGCAATTTGGTTCGTAATTTAATTTGATTATTTCATTGTGACCTATAATTTTTATTTATATTACCATACACTGCTGGTAAATTCACGAATAATTTTTATTAATTTATATATTATATATTTGTGTATATATATTTGTATTTTGAAGGTACACAATTAACATTGTCATTTTTCTTTGACTTTAGCGTCTTTAGGCTTAACTATGATAGGGAATTTGAAAGAACGGACCTTGAGCGTCCCGTGGACAGTCTGTGGCCGGACGTGTCCGGGCGTGTCTGCTAAATCAATTTAATTTGTTAAAAAAGATCACGATACGCCCCAATGGGCTTCCGAGGATAAAGTCATAATTTTTTTCGTCTTTCGACTTAAAATAAGTTTTAATTAACATTGGTAATATTCTCTTTGATTTTAGCAATACGTTTAGAAGGAGAGAGTGCGGAAAATTGAAACTCGTAAGGGATGTGAACTTTTTGAATCAATTATAATTTTTAAATTTACTTGATTAATTTAATGTTAATATTTGCCTCTATTGATTTTCTTTTGCTCACTGATTGATGAAAATAATATAGCAATTAATTTTTCGAATCTATAATCAATAAACTATTTTTCCTTATCTTAGTTAATTTTGGATGTGTAACAAGTATATATAACATACAAATAATGTACGAGTACTACGAAGTAGAATTCAATTTTTGAATGTAATAAAGAAATTATAATACATAGGTTAGGATTATATAAATAAATTAGAAATTTGTGCAGTGTAATGAAACTATAGGTATCCAATATCGTACGTATACATCATTGCTTAAGAGCGATTATTTGCGATGAAGAAGTAGAAAGACTGTTGGAAAGACATCGACAAATTGGGTTTGAGCAATAGAAAATTTGTCAATGAAAACAGAACCAGAAGATTCTAATAGTGTTTTCAGCTTATATTTTCTTTTTTATTTATAATTATATATATATATATATATATATATATATATATATATATATATATATATATATATATATACACACTATAATATTAAGTAAATATAATTTGTTAAATAAATTGCTTTTAATTGCTATTATTTACAAGAAAATGGTTTTGGCGAACTCATATATTTATGGGTGTGCGATAGATTCTATTCACCTTTCACATTGATTTAAAAATACATTCGGAATGTCTTTTTATAATTTCCTCGGTGATATAATTACAAAGGACTATCGAAAACAGGCATAGAGTCAATTTAAACTTTCCTATGTTATCTAGTGAAGTACCTCTAATGCGTACAAATAAAGGAATTATAATTCAAAGCGCGGTACCGCCGAATCCAATCGTAACAGACCGTAAACACCTATCGTCATGAGGGATGCTCCGCCTCACCTGTTTCAACTGCCCGAAAAACGCCGGTCGTCTTAGATAAATTGAAAAGCGCCCGTTGTGCAATTTAACAAATAGAATGGCGACTAAGATTAAACGCGCAATGGTATTATGTGATCCGATATTGGATCGGAGTGATTGAAAAAATTATCGTGGTCACTACTCGTGGTAAGCCCTATCTTCAGCGGGTGAGGCTGTGTGTCACCAGAGCGACGGTCGCACAGGTCATTTGTTCTATTAATTGTGCCGTTGGTCCCGAAGTTTGAATGGTGAATTGGGAGGAAGTAATGCTGGTCTCGTTAGCAGAGTAATTATTATTAAATTATTGTGAGTGTTGCTTTCAAAAGTATTCTGTTATAAACATTATTATTAATTTGTTTGTATAATTCCTTTGTATAAAAAAACAGTAATTTGATTAAAACAGGATAAACATTTTTTGGCGGATAAACGAGTATTTCATTAAATGAAATTAGTTATAGCCATGTGCCCAACATAACTCTAAAAATATCAGTGATAGTTTGCAATAAGCGGTATTATCGTGAATTCAAAAAACCTTTTTACTACGAAGATTTTTTGAAATCAAAATAATAACGGCTTATTACAAACTACCACTGATATTTTTAGAGTTATGTTAGGGAAATGGGAATAACTGAATGAAATGCATTTAATAAAATACTAGTTTAAGCACAAAATAATTTTTATTCAATTTAAGTAAATTTTTGTAGTTATACCAAGGAATCAAATACAACGACTTTCACGGAAGTTAAAACTTTTCTACTGAATATATTTTGTTTGTCTTTAATAATATTCTCAGGGTAAATTAAGTTATAATTTCGATTTTCTCTGACATTGAATAAAAAAAAAATTAAATAAACTATCTTATATTGTATCTGTATGCTACCTTGCACACACGGAAATATTTATTTTATTATTAATATTGTTTTAATAACTAATAAGCACTAAACTAATGTAGTACAAAGAGGGTATCGTTAAAATATTGTATAAAAATAATTTGTAACCCTACAAAACTTAATTACATAAACTTGCATGTTCATTAATATACCTATAATTTTTTTTTCGTTATTCTTATTTAATTTCCTTACAATAAAGTCAAATAGATTTAATCTATCATTTTATAGAAATTGTGTCTTAATATTGAAGAAAAGAAAAATACGAAGAAAATTTTAAAAGATAAAAACTACGGTAAGCGAATAGCATTATTGTTATTATTATCGATGATAGCACGATATTAAAAATAGATAGATAATGCCTTTAAGACCAATTGATATAATCGCCAATACACTAATTCGGCCCGCAATAGTAAACTGGTACAGATCACATTTAAAGTGTAGGACGTTATTTCGTCAAAGAAAATGTCAGCTCCGACTTAGGAAATATTACCGTTAGCAATAAAAATTAGTTTTCTGCTTGAAGGACGAGAGGGATTGTAACTTCCGCTTGTAATTCCGATTAGCACCAATCCTCGAATTAATCAACTCGATTTAGTGTATGACCGCTATCGAGTTTGACTGCTCAATCATAATTATTCTTGTGATTTATGTTCCAAGAATGTATTTATAATTATTTGTTCTATGGCAGTGTTATTGCTTCTACCTATAGTATTTATGGTTTCAGGAAATACATCCAACACATTTCATAGTTTACACAATATCCATGACTAGAAGGTATTAGTGTCTTATTAAAGACCATATAAGAGAAAGTTAATGTTATTTATTATCTATAAAATTATATAGTCAGCGATTTTAATAAGAAATCGAGCTAAGAATAAATTGGGATATATATTTTAATCACGGATAAAAACGTAGTAAAACGAAATTTTGATTAACAATATTCGCGAAAGTAAATGGGAGTATCTATTTATTGTAATGATAAAAATAACATTTTAAGGCCATACCTACGCTAAGAACGAAAACAGATTCAATATTTAAACTATTAGTTGTATCCTATACTTTATAACCCACAAATTTATGAAGTGTTAGTTCTTTACCTTTCATAAATATTGTTTCATCAGTCGTTGGAAATTTAATAAAAACTTCGTTAAAACAAAAATGTATCGTTTCTCAGGTGTTTAGTAAACAGTTCTCTATAAGTTTTTTTTTTTTTTAGTTTATTTATTCTGCGATTTTTAATAAATGTCATGAGTAATAGCTATGATAAATCTTTCTTCCGTTTCGATCGGATTTTGAATCAAGTAGTCGCCAACGCGTTTAATATTAATCCTTATTCAATTTGTAAATCTGCATGGTTCTTAAACGCTCTTCAATTTGTCTCGCGTCCGATGACCACGCTGCACATCCGAAACGGATGACGGTGGATCGCTATAGTTGCCATTATTTCTGGCAGAATTATAATGAGCCACTCTTCAACAACGAAATGAAATCAACAAAAAGAAATTGATATTCAACTGATCCTACTTTCTATTATTGCCACAAACTCGGTTATGGAAGCAGTTAACACTGAAGATGAAATTATCTTCTTGTGTAATACCGGAGTTTTTAATAAACCTTTTATAAAAGAATTGTATTCAAAACAGAAGGTGATCAAAATACAATTTTTGTTTTGTACATTTTTTTTGCATATTTTCACGTTTTACAATGAAGTAATCTTGCAATTAATTTATTTTTAGTCTAATTTTATAATTTTTGTAATTTCAAGACACTGCAAGCTCTTAATGTTATTATTAAATACAGATATTCATTTAAATTTAGTATTAGATATTTGAATGAAGAATACATTTTTAGTCCCATTTTTTTTAAACATATGCTTATTACTATAAATTACACCCGTCTTTATTTCAAAGCATCATAGTTCTTTAGTACAAGGTAGATTGTGATGAATTTTTGCAGGAAGGCTGGTTAGATTGCGTCGATTCAAAATAAAAAAAAATTATTCTTTTTAGTTCTTAAAGTACAATTCCATAAATTAACTTGGCGAGGAAATTTGCTGAAAAATTTTATGAAGAGCACTTTAAGGTGCAATGCCAAAAATTAAGTATTTTTTTCTGCAAAGACAACTCCTCCGTGGAATAAAAATCTGAATATATTGCGTAGTGTGTCTCTTAATCACTAAATTTTTATTTAGGTATATAACTGTTTACACATATTACGAAATACTTTAAAATAAAATTATTGACCAAAATAGTATTAAGTGAGTTATTAAATTAAAAATATTTAGGCAACAAAAATGTTTGTGAAAGGCAATATGTGATATTTGTATTGTGTTAAACAAAATAAGTTCTTTGTAAGATAATGGAAACACTGCAGATAATAGAAACACGTATCTTAATGCGCACAAAACCTTTGTTATGCGAACTCCACCAGAAATTAAAATAATTACTTCAATTTATTTCTAAATTCGTGTGAAGAAAGTAGGTGAACCGATAATAAGCGCAATCAATATATTTGTTTTCTTTTAACGCTTTTTTAGTAGTGGCCTCTTTGCTTCAAATAATATTGCGGTTTCCGTTATTGATTAATTAAAAATATATTATCTTGCTACATTTCACTACCGGAAAAAGGATTAGTGTTAGACTATTTAAATCATTATTTTGCATAAATTATATTTTGTATAATATATATATATATATATATATATATATATATATATATATATATATATATATATATATATATTAACTAGGAAAGGAGATAAAACAAGTTAAGAAAAAGAAGTAATAAAAATAATAAAAAGAAGTGCAGCGTAATTTTGTGTAGAACTTACAGTTCTATATAGAATTACACTGCCGCAGATAATACAATCACGTGCAAACTATAGCAAAAACTGCTGTAATCAAAAGGTGGCATGAATTTTTGTTTCTGCGCTTTCGGATTTCAAGCACTAGTGAAAATATTATCCGATAATGATGAGAACTAATTTTCCACGTGAAAGACGAGGTTTGTAATTGCTGCCTGCGAAACCAATTAAGATAACTCCTGGATCCCTTCTATCGAATTAACTTGGCTTAGTGGGTAATTGAGGCTCGCTTAACAATGGTAACTACCTTATTTTTGGATATATCATTTTCCTTAACTACTTAAGGCAAACGGTCTAATGCCAATGTTTTCAGGTTGTGATATCGATAAAGAGTGGAGAAAAAAGGTAGTTAGGATAAACAATCTAATGAAAGTCATTAATGTATTTTTTCTTTATTAGAGAGAGTTGAACCGTTAGTTAGATTAAAACAAGAAAATAGTTTTAATTTCTTACTGATTTGATTTTAATTGTGGATTTAATTTATATCAATTATTTACCATAGTTTCTTTTATCGAAATCGACGTGGTAGTATTAAATAAAATAAATCTTTATTTATTTAAATTTAATTCCGTACATTTTATCCACCTGATTCTTCAAATTTTTATCAATAATTGTAACCTTCACTAATTATTTTTTAAATTATCTCTGGTGGCTACTGTCTAACATTTATTCTTATTCCGTAAGTCGCTTTAATATTTGTGTCGTCTTTACAAAAAAATATTACAAATAAATGAGGACACTTAAAACCTATGATTCTACTCACATTAAAGTTGCTTTGAAATACGTATAAATCATAAACTATGCCGATAATGCTACAACGGCTTACGTACCTCATCGTCATTACAAAACCATATTTATGAAATTAACCTGTTAGATATTTGCTGAGAGCAAATTATGAAACCATTATATGAATTTAACATTTCATTGCATAAAAAAATAAAGCTTTCCTTGTTTTTATAGTCGAGTGGAGACAGATGAAGCTTAGAGTAAATAGTAGGTAGAAGCAAGGCAATGGAAGATGCGTAGGTGGAGAATTAGAGACGTAGGGAGGGAAAAAGTACAAAGTTTTCAACGCTCGGCCGGAAGCAGACAAAAACTTGAAATATGTTTTACTTAAAACTAAAATTGAGAAATAACGGATGTTTATCTGATCAAGTAGTTATTTTTTGGAGGTCGCGAGTTATCCGGTGATTACCTTGAAATATTAGAAAAGAATACGGTGTACTTTTTTCCACCGGGAGAGAGCATTATCGATATTAAAAAAGTTAAATGTAGTCATTATTTTAAGTGGCATTTGTTAAATTTATTTTTATAGGTTATTGTTATTTTGAATTTGTTATATAACATAAAACCATATATTACCAAAAAAATCACATTAAGAAATTTATTATCCGCATCTGCTCCATTTTTCCTCTAATTTGCTAACTTATATATCAAAAACTGTACAAAGTTAATATATGCGTAAGTAGATAAGTACTTCAGTGTAAAATCATTTTGGTTAACTCGCATTAATTTATTAAAGAGATCTATGGGTATAATTTATTTGTCTTGTCACTTATGTTTATATCTAAGAGGATACGAAGCTATCTGATAGATATACTTATATGTTGTATGGAATTTATCAAAAATATTTTCGAAATTCTATCAGTTCCAACATTTTCGATTTTCACGTAAATATCCTATAATTCGGCTACAAACTTTAAGCGAATCCAAAGACGGTTAATTATCTTTTGAGTATTAAGTTAAATTTCTTATTTCCATTTACTAGAAAATTAGTAATCATTTTAATCAAAGTATTAGGTCGGCAAATAAACACGTCATTTTTTTAACGAATTCGGAAGTATTGCGGAGACTTCATGAATTAAACTTAAAAAGCTCCCCATTAATTTTCATACCCATTTAATAATTGAGATTTAGCGGGTAAAGAATAAAACAGTATGCTCACGGTTTATGTAATCTGTTTAATGATTGAAAAAGATATATCCTCTTTTGACACCACCAAGCACTGATTCTAAGAATTCTAAGAAGGAAATTTTCATTTCTCCCATAATGCCACTCTAGGGCAACCTATAATATTCAATTTGGAAAAATTAAAAAGACTCATTGAAACAGATCTCAGGTTGATTTATTTTATCTGGGAGGGCTACTCTCACGTTCTGAAAACTTCAATCAGCTTCTTGTTTTGATATTTGATTAATTGTTTATTAGCTGTTAAAGTAATATTATAAATATACTAATATATAATTGAAATACGCACACACACACACACACACACATATATGTATATATATATATATATATATATATATGTGTGTGTGTGTGTGTGTGTGCGTGTGTTAATTACTGAATAGAAGAGATACTGAACCAGTGTATTCCACGTAGCAGGGAGAATTAATGCAGATTATGTAATATATTACTGTCCACACATGTAATATATTACTTAATGAGATACTAAAATGATCAAGTTTAATGACATAAATACGTGAGTTTAAATACGATCCGAACGTGAAGAATAAGTTGTGAAATATACACTCACTGTTAAGAAACATTATTATACCAGCAGTAGTCGGGAATAATTAACGGAACAAATATACGAATTATACTTTTCGTTTCATAATAAAAAGTAATGTTTTCTCCGCACTAGCGAATGGACTAAATAGGAGACGGTAGCAAAGAAACGGATAAACACAAATATAGCTTCAAACGTAATAGCGGAAGGTAAGTGCAAAGTTTTTAATATTTGCCCGGATGCAGATATAAACTTGTACGGTGTTTTACCTAAAACTTAAATTTGTATTACTTCACAAGTTCATAAGTACGCAATGAATAATGGTAATATAGGTATATTACCATTTATTCATTGCGTACTTTCGAACTTGTTATTGAATAGATTTTATCTGGTGACGTTTGAAACTAGAAATCATTTTTGATGTCTTATGGTAGTAGATGAAAGTAATAATGAATGGTAATTAGATTCCAATATGGAGAAATCATTAGAACTAACGGTCATTGGGTCTTTATTAAATTGTTAACAAACAAAAGTATGACCGTTTTATTTCATTATAAATTATACCGAATCCATTCTCAGCGACAATAATTAGTAGCAGCGTTTTTTTATGCATGTTTGAACGGTAAAATAATTTGATATAAGTCGAGTAAAGTTAATGCGGTAAAAATAAAATTTTTAGATGACATTTTTCTGTATCATTTAGATTAACTTTATAGTAGTAATCAATATTTTGTTATATACCATCAACATCCACAGTTCTATGATTAATTGTTGCCCAATATATCTATTGATGTATTATTTATTATGTCAGTCTAAAATTCCGCCTCGTGTAATTGGTTCCTGGTTTTTTTTGAGATAACAAAGTAATACATTACCGTATATGTACAATGAGAACACGTTGCAAAAATTATTCCTTTGGAGAAACAAATGAGATCGATTTAATGTTTATGTATTTCGACAGGTTCATTTTTAATACAATATTAATTTTTCATACATACATATATAAATTTAGTTACTTTTTCCCATAAATTAGGGACCAAATGAAAAGGCGCAATAAGCCAAACTATGACTGGGTTACTGAAAAAATTTGAAATTAATAAAAATGTCTTTGTTTTCAAGATATAGACACTTTTTAAATTTGTGAAAATTGCTATACTGGGTTGATCTTTTGGGTGCCACGATTACAATTAAGTCTGATTGTTAACTTCTTTGTAATTAAGTTTAGTTGGGTTCCTTTGAACTAAATAAAACATTTTATGACATATTTTAGGATTTTGTAATTTTCGTCACGAAAATTCCGCTTTCTATACTGAAAATAAATGTAATACTTAGAACTGGCAAAATGTTTGAAAAATTGAACACAAATAAATAAAAAATTATAGTAATAAAATTGTTTTTGACTTTCACTAAAAAAAAAATATTCATACTTAACCCCAAACGCCACCCATTATGAGTTTAAATTTTCGTGTAAATATATTTTTCTTTAATATTTTTTCATGGAAACTCACTCTTAAAAGTTGTAGAATATTTTTTTTCAGCCCAAGCAGTCAAAGTTGGGTGACAAAAATTATGAAATAAACAGTATATTTTTAAATTTTTAACAGTAACCCAGTCATACCTTAACCTATCATCTCTTTTTGGTTGGTTTATAACTTACTGAACACCTGTACATGACTGTTTAATTTATGTAAATAGTAAACTATACACTTGTGCTGGTGTGAGAAGTTTACAAATAGCTGAAAATAAATAATTCTCATACATTGAAAGCAAGCTAATTTACTTTGCGTAAATTCATCGGTTGCATTATTCCCATATAAAACAATTAGTTTTGTTAAGTATAAGTGAAGGTTTGGTTGATGACATTAAATTAATTGATAAAACAAATTCATTTATTATGAGATTTGATTTTTAGTGTATTATTAATTCTTAAATTGGTTGTTTGTTTTAACGTTTTTCCATTACTATTCGGGAGTAGTTTATTATGATGAACATAAAGAAAAAAAATGAAATGATTCGACTCCAAAGTTTTGCAAAGCCGTTATTTTTACATAAAATCATTTAAAACAAACTTACATTGAGCCATATTGTTTTTTACATCCTCCATTAGATTGTTCTGTCATGAACAATTAA